>OX415254.1:32851162-33476931 GCA_948329865.1 Linaria vulgaris
ATTATAATGAAGTTTGTTGCTAAAAATCAAAAACACGTGGAGATCGTTCCATAAAATCAAAAAAAAAAAGTATGAATATTATTAGGCGGTCCCTAAAACCACTTTTAGGGACTGCTCGGCGGTCCCTATAGGTCGTTTTAGGGACCGACTGGCGGTCCCTAATAATATTCATACTTCTTTTTTTGATTTTATGAAACAATTAAGGTGTCGCGTTGTTTGTTTAGTTAATAATTATCATAATAATAGTTAAGAGAACAAAATTACAAGGTTTCACGCAAACTGAAAAAACATATGATGATTCAGTATACGTATAGAGTATAATAGGTTCAACATTAAAAACTCTTTCAATCTCATTCAATCTACTATTAAATAACTAAATTAGTAGTTTTATGATTAATTGTTACTTCAATAGACATTTATAATGAGATTTGTTGCTAAAAATAAAAAACACATAGAGATGGTTCCATAAAATCAAAAAATGAGTAAGAATATTATTAGGGACTGCTGGGCAGTCCCTAAAACTTGTTTCAGAGACCGCCGGGCAGTCCCTAAAGGTGGTTTTAGGGACTGCCTCGCGGTCCCTAATAATATTCATACATTTTTATTTTATTTTATTGAACAATTAAGGTGCCGTGTTGTTTGTTTAGTTGATAATTATCCTAAATAGTTAAGAGTACAAAATTACAAGGTTTCATGCATATTGAAACAACATATGATGATTAAGTGTACGTATAACGTATTATGGGGTTCAACGTTAAAAGCTCTCACAATCTCATTCAATCTACTATTAAATAACTAACTTAGTAATTTTATAATCATTTGTTACTTCAATTGACATATTATAATGAAGTTTGTTGCTAAAAATGAAAAACACGTGAAGATCGTTCCATAAAATAAAAAAAAATAAGTATGAATATTATTAGGGACCGCCTTGCGGTCCCTAAAAACACTTTTAGGTACTGCTCAGCGGTCCCTATAGGTCGTTTTAGGAGCGGTCCCTAATAATATTCATACCTCTTTTTTTAATTTTATGGAACAATTAAGGTGCCGCGTTGTTTGTTTAGTTGATAATTATCATAATAATTGTTAGGAGTACAAAATTACAAGGTTTCATTCAAATTGAAACAACATATGATGATTAAGTATACGTATAGAGTATAATAGGTTCAATGTTAAAAACTCTCTCAATCTCATTCAATCTACTATTAAATAACTAAATTAGTAGTTTTATTATCAATTGTTACTTCAATTAACATTTTATAATGAGTTTTGTTGCTAAAAATCAAAAACACATGGAAAGCGTTCCATAATATCAAAACAATGAGTATGAATATTATTAAGGACCGTCGGGCAGTCTCTAAAGGTGGTTTTAGGGACCGCCAGTATCTTTTTTTTTTGATTTTATGGAACAATTAAGGTGCCGCGTTGTTTGTTTAGTTGATAATTATCCTAATAATAGTTAAGAGTACAAAATTACAAGGTTTCATGCATATTGAAACAACATATGATGATTGAGTGTACGTATAACATATTATGGGGTTCAACGTTAAAAGCTCCCTCAATCTCCTTCAATCTACTATTAAATAACTAAATTAATAGTTTTATAATCATTTGTTTATCAATTGACATATTATGATGTAGATTGTTGCTAAAAATTAAAAACACGTGGAGATCGTTCCACAAAATAAAAACAAATAAGTATGAATATTATTAGGGACCGTCTTGCGATCCCTAAAAATACTTTTAGGGACTGTTCTGCGGTCCCTAATAATATTCATACCCCTTTTTTTTTTATTTTATGGAACAATTAAGGTGTCGCGTTGTTTGTTTAGTTGATAATTATCATAATAATAGTTTAGAAAAACAAAATTACAAGGTTTCATGCAAATTGAAATAACATATGATGATTAAGTATACGTATAGAGTATAATAGGTTCAACGTTAAAAACTCTCAATCTCATTCAATCTACTATTAAATAACTAAATTAGTAGTTTTATGATTAATTGTTACTTCAATAGACATTTATAATGAGATTTGTTGCTAAAAATTAAAAACACATGGAGATGGTTCAATAAAATCAAAAAATGAGTAAGAATATTATTAGGGACCGCTGGGCAGTCCCTAAAACGGGTTTCAGAGACCGCCGGGCAGTCCCTAAAGGTGGTTTTAGGGACTGCCTCGCGGTCCCTAATAATATTCATACATTTTTATTTTATTTTATTGAACAATTAAGGTGCCGTGTTGTTTGTTTAGTTGATAATTATCCTAAATAGTTAAGAGTACAAAATTACAAGGTTTCATGCATATTGAAACAACATATGATGATTAAGTGTACGTATAACGTATTATGGGGTTCAACGTTAAAAGCTCTCACAATCTCATTCAATCTACTATTAAATAACTAACTTAGTAATTTTATAATCATTTGTTACTTCAATTGACATATTATAATGAAGTTTGTTGCTAAAAATGAAAAACACGTGAAGATCGTTCCATAAAATAAAAAAAAATAAGTATGAATATTATTAGGGACCGCCTTGCGGTCCCTAAAAACACTTTTAGGTACTGCTCAGCGGTCCCTATAGGTCGTTTTAGGAGCGGTCCCTAATAATATTCATACCTCTTTTTTTAATTTTATGGAACAATTAAGGTGCCGCGTTGTTTGTTTAGTTGATAATTATCATAATAATTGTTAGGAGTACAAAATTACAAGGTTTCATTCAAATTGAAACAACATATGATGATTAAGTATACGTATAGAGTATAATAGGTTCAATGTTAAAAACTCTCTCAATCTCATTCAATCTACTATTAAATAACTAAATTAGTAGTTTTATTATCAATTGTTACTTCAATTAACATTTTATAATGAGTTTTGTTGCTAAAAATCAAAAACACATGGAAAGCGTTCCATAATATCAAAACAATGAGTATGAATATTATTAAGGACCGTCGGGCAGTCTCTAAAGGTGGTTTTAGGGACCGCCAGTATCTTTTTTTTTTGATTTTATGGAACAATTAAGGTGCCGCGTTGTTTGTTTAGTTGATAATTATCCTAATAATAGTTAAGAGTACAAAATTACAAGGTTTCATGCATATTGAAACAACATATGATGATTGAGTGTACGTATAACATATTATGGGGTTCAACGTTAAAAGCTCCCTCAATCTCCTTCAATCTACTATTAAATAACTAAATTAATAGTTTTATAATCATTTGTTTATCAATTGACATATTATGATGTAGATTGTTGCTAAAAATTAAAAACACGTGGAGATCGTTCCACAAAATAAAAACAAATAAGTATGAATATTATTAGGGACCGTCTTGCGATCCCTAAAAATACTTTTAGGGACTGTTCTGCGGTCCCTAATAATATTCATACCCCTTTTTTTTATTTTATGGAACAATTAAGGTGTCGCGTTGTTTGTTTAGTTGATAATTATCATAATAATAGTTTAGAGAACAAAATTACAAGGTTTCATGCAAATTGAAACAACATATGATGATTAAGTATACGTATAGAGTATAATAGGTTCAACATTAAAAACTCTCAATCTCATTCAATCTACTATTAAATAACTAAATTAGTAGTTTTATGATTAATTGTTACTTCAATAGACATTTATAATGAGATTTGTTGCTAAAAATAAAAAACACATGGAGATGGTTCAATAAAATCAAAAAATGAGTAAGAATATTATTAGGGACCGCTGGGCAGTCCCTAAAACGGGTTTCAGAGACCGCCGGGCAGTCCCTAAAGGTGGTTTTAGGGACTGCCTCGCGGTCCCTAATAATATTCATACATTTTTATTTTATTTTATTGAACAATTAAGGTGCCGTGTTGTTTGTTTAGTTGATAATTATCCTAATAATAGTTAAGAGTACAAAATTACAAGGTTTCATGCATATTGAAACAACATATGATGATTAAGTGTACGTATAACGTATTATGGGGTTCAACGTTAAAAGCTCTCACAATCTCATTCAATCTACTATTAAATAACTAACTTAGTAATTTTATAATCATTTGTTACTTCAATTGACATATTATAATGAAGTTTGTTGCTAAAAATGAAAAACACGTGAAGATCGTTCCATAAAATAAAAAAAATAAGTATGAATATTATTAGGGACCGCCTTGCGGTCCCTAAAAACACTTTTAGGTACTGCTCAGCGGTCCCTATAAGTCGTTTTAGGAGCGGTCCCTAATAATATTCATACCTCTTTTTTTAATTTTATGGAACAATTAAGGTGCCGCGTTGTTTGTTTAGTTGATAATTATCATAATAATTGTTAGGAGTACAAAATTACAAGGTTTCATTCAAATTGAAACAACATATGATGATTAAGTATACGTATAGAGTATAATAGGTTCAATGTTAAAAACTCTCTCAATCTCATTCAATCTACTATTAAATAACTAAATTAGTAGTTTTATTATCAATTGTTACTTCAATTAACATTTTATAATGAGTTTTGTTGCTAAAAATCAAAAACACATGGAAAGCGTTCCATAATATCAAAACAATGAGTATGAATATTATTAAGGACCGTCGGGCAGTCTCTAAAGGTGGTTTTAGGGACCGCCAGTATCTTTTTTTTTTGATTTTATGGAACAATTAAGGTGCCGCGTTGTTTGTTTAGTTGATAATTATCCTAATAATAGTTAAGAGTACAAAATTACAAGGTTTCATGCATATTGAAACAACATATGATGATTGAGTGTACGTATAACATATTATGGGGTTCAACGTTAAAAGCTCCCTCAATCTCCTTCAATCTACTATTAAATAACTAAATTAATAGTTTTATAATCATTTGTTTATCAATTGACATATTATGATGTAGATTGTTGCTAAAAATTAAAAACACGTGGAGATCGTTCCACAAAATAAAAACAAATAAGTATGAATATTATTAGGGACCGTCTTGCGATCCCTAAAAATACTTTTAGGGACTGTTCTGCGGTCCCTAATAATATTCATACCCCTTTTTTTTTTTATTTTATGGAACAATTAAGGTGTCGCGTTGTTTGTTTAGTTGATAATTATCATAATAATAGTTTAGAAAAACAAAATTACAAGGTTTCATGCAAATTGAAACAACATATGATGATTAAGTATACGTATAGAGTATAATAGGTTCAACGTTAAAAACTCTCAATCTCATTCAATCTACTATTAAATAACTAAATTAGTAGTTTTATGATTAATTGTTACTTCAATAGACATTTATAATGAGATTTGTTGCTAAAAATTAAAAACACATGGAGATGGTTCAATAAAATCAAAAAATGAGTAAGAATATTATTAGGGACCGCTGGGCAGTCCCTAAAACGGGTTTCAGAGACCGCCGGGCAGTCCCTAAAGGTGGTTTTAGGGACTGCCTCGCGGTCCCTAATAATATTCATACATTTTTATTTTATTTTATTGAACAATTAAGGTGCCGTGTTGTTTGTTTAGTTGATAATTATCCTAAATAGTTAAGAGTACAAAATTACAAGGTTTCATGCATATTGAAACAACATATGATGATTAAGTGTACGTATAACGTATTATGGGGTTCAACGTTAAAAGCTCTCACAATCTCATTCAATCTACTATTAAATAACTAACTTAGTAATTTTATAATCATTTGTTACTTCAATTGACATATTATAATGAAGTTTGTTGCTAAAAATGAAAAACACGTGAAGATCGTTCCATAAAATAAAAAAAAATAAGTATGAATATTATTAGGGACCGCCTTGCGGTCCCTAAAAACACTTTTAGGTACTGCTCAGCGGTCCCTATAGGTCGTTTTAGGAGCGGTCCCTAATAATATTCATACCTCTTTTTTTAATTTTATGGAACAATTAAGGTGCCGCGTTGTTTGTTTAGTTGATAATTATCATAATAATTGTTAGGAGTACAAAATTACAAGGTTTCATTCAAATTGAAACAACATATGATGATTAAGTATACGTATAGAGTATAATAGGTTCAATGTTAAAAACTCTCTCAATCTCATTCAATCTACTATTAAATAACTAAATTAGTAGTTTTATTATCAATTGTTACTTCAATTAACATTTTATAATGAGTTTTGTTGCTAAAAATCAAAAACACATGGAAAGCGTTCCATAATATCAAAACAATGAGTATGAATATTATTAAGGACCGTCGGGCAGTCTCTAAAGGTGGTTTTAGGGACCGCCAGTATCTTTTTTTTTTGATTTTATGGAACAATTAAGGTGCCGCGTTGTTTGTTTAGTTGATAATTATCCTAATAATAGTTAAGAGTACAAAATTACAAGGTTTCATGCATATTGAAACAACATATGATGATTGAGTGTACGTATAACATATTATGGGGTTCAACGTTAAAAGCTCCCTCAATCTCCTTCAATCTACTATTAAATAACTAAATTAATAGTTTTATAATCATTTGTTTATCAATTGACATATTATGATGTAGATTGTTGCTAAAAATTAAAAACACGTGGAGATCGTTCCACAAAATAAAAACAAATAAGTATGAATATTATTAGGGACCGTCTTGCGATCCCTAAAAATACTTTTAGGGACTGTTCTGCGGTCCCTAATAATATTCATACCCCTTTTTTTTATTTTATGGAACAATTAAGGTGTCGCGTTGTTTGTTTAGTTGATAATTATCATAATAATAGTTTAGAGAACAAAATTACAAGGTTTCATGCAAATTGAAACAACATATGATGATTAAGTATACGTATAGAGTATAATAGGTTCAACATTAAAAACTCTCAATCTCATTCAATCTACTATTAAATAACTAAATTAGTAGTTTTATGATTAATTGTTACTTCAATAGACATTTATAATGAGATTTGTTGCTAAAAATAAAAAACACATGGAGATGGTTCAATAAAATCAAAAAATGAGTAAGAATATTATTAGGGACCGCTGGGCAGTCCCTAAAACGGGTTTCAGAGACCGCCGGGCAGTCCCTAAAGGTGGTTTTAGGGACTGCCTCGCGGTCCCTAATAATATTCATACATTTTTATTTTATTTTATTGAACAATTAAGGTGCCGTGTTGTTTGTTTAGTTGATAATTATCCTAATAATAGTTAAGAGTACAAAATTACAAGGTTTCATGCATATTGAAACAACATATGATGATTAAGTGTACGTATAACGTATTATGGGGTTCAACGTTAAAAGCTCTCACAATCTCATTCAATCTACTATTAAATAACTAACTTAGTAATTTTATAATCATTTGTTACTTCAATTGACATATTATAATGAAGTTTGTTGCTAAAAATGAAAAACACGTGAAGATCGTTCCATAAAATAAAAAAAATAAGTATGAATATTATTAGGGACCGCCTTGCGGTCCCTAAAAACACTTTTAGGTACTGCTCAGCGGTCCCTATAAGTCGTTTTAGGAGCGGTCCCTAATAATATTCATACCTCTTTTTTTAATTTTATGGAACAATTAAGGTGCCGCGTTGTTTGTTTAGTTGATAATTATCATAATAATTGGTAGGAGAACAAAATTACAAGGTTTCATTCAAATTGAAACAACATATGATGATTAAGTATACGTATAGAGTATAATAGGTTCAATGTTAAAAACTCTCTCAATCTCATTCAATCTACTATTAAATAACTAAATTAGTAGTTTTATTATCAATTGTTACTTCAATTGACATTTTATAATGAGTTTTGTTGCTAAAAATCAAAAACACATGGAAAGCGTTCCATAATATCAAAACAATGAGTATGAATATTATTAAGGACCGTCGGGCAGTCTCTAAAGGTGGTTTTAGGGACCGCCAGTATCTTTTTTTTTTTTTTTATGGAACAATTAAGGTGCCGCGTTGTTTGTTTAGTTGATAATTATCCTAATAATAGTTAAGAGTACAAAATTACAAGGTTTCATGCATATTGAAACAACATATGATGATTGAGTGTACGTATAACGTATTATGGGGTTCAACGTTAAAAGCTCCCTCAATCTCCTTCAATCTACTATTAAATAACTAAATTAATAGTTTTATAATCATTTGTTTATCAGTTGACATATTATGATGTAGATTGTTGCTAAAAATTAAAAACACGTGGAGATCGTTCCACAAAATAAAAACAAATAAGTATGAATATTATTAGGGACCGTCTTGCGATCCCTAAAAATACTTTTAGGGACTGTTCTGCGGTCCCTAATAATATTCATACCCCTTTTTTTTATTTTATGGAACAATTAAGGTGTCGCGTTGTTTGTTTAGTTGATAATTATCATAATAATAGTTTAGAGAACAAAATTACAAGGTTTCATGCAAATTGAAACAACATATGATGATTAAGTATACGTATAGAGTATAATAGGTTCAACGTTAAAAACTCTCAATCTCATTCAATCTACTATTAAATAACTAAATTAGTAGTTTTATGATTAATTGTTACTTCAATAGACATTTATAATGAGATTTGTTGCTAAAAATAAAAAACACATGGAGATGGTTCCATAAAATCAAAAAATGAGTAAGAATATTATTAGGGACCGCTGGGCAGTCCCTAAAACTGGTTTCAGAGACCGTCGGGCAGTCCCTAAAGGTGGTTTTAGGGACTGCCTCGCGGTCCCTAATAATATTCATACATTTTTATTTTATTTTATTGAACAATTAAGGTGCCGTGTTGTTTGTTTAGTTGATAATTATCCTAATAATAGTTAAGAGTACAAAATTACAAGGTTTCATGCATATTGAAACAACATATGATGATTAAGTGTACGTATAACGTATTATGGGGTTCAACGTTAAAAGCTCTCACAATCTCATTCAATCTACTATTAAATAACTAACTTAGTAATTTTATAATCATTTGTTACTTCAATTGACATATTATAATGAAGTTTGTTGCTAAAAATGAAAAACACGTGAAGATCGTTCCATAAAATAAAAAAAAATAAGTATGAATATTATTAGGGACCGCCTTGCGGTCCCTAAAAACACTTTTAGGTACTGCTCAGCGGTCCCTATAGGTCGTTTTAGGAGCGGTCCCTAATAATATTCATACCTCTTTTTTTAATTTTATGGAACAATTAAGGTGCCGCGTTGTTTGTTTAGTTGATAATTATCATAATAATTGTTAGGAGAACAAAATTACAAGGTTTCATTCAAATTGAAACAACATATGATGATTAAGTATACGTATAGAGTATAATAGGTTCAATGTTAAAAACTCTCTCAATCTCATTCAATCTACTATTAAATAACTAAATTAGTAGTTTTATTATCAATTGTTACTTCAATTGACATTTTATAATGAGTTTTGTTGCTAAAAATCAAAAACACATGGAAAGCGTTCCATAATATCAAAACAATGAGTATGAATATTATTAAGGACCGTCGGGCAGTCTCTAAAGGTGGTTTTAGGGACCGCCAGTATCTTTTTTTTTTGATTTTATGGAACAATTAAGGTGCCGCGTTGTTTGTTTAGTTGATAATTATCCTAATAATAGTTAAGAGTACAAAATTACAAGGTTTCATGCATATTGAAACAACATATGATGATTGAGTGTACGTATAACGTATTATGGGGTTCAACGTTAAAAGCTCCCTCAATCTCCTTCAATCTACTATTAAATAACTAAATTAATAGTTTTATAATCATTTGTTTATCAATTGACATATTATGATGTAGATTGTTGCTAAAAATTAAAAACACGTGGAGATCGTTCCACAAAATAAAAACAAATAAGTATGAATATTATTAGGGACCGTCTTGCGATCCCTAAAAATACTTTTAGGGACTGTTCTGCGGTCCCTAATAATATTCATACCCCTTTTTTTTATTTTATGGAACAATTAAGGTGTCGCGTTGTTTGTTTAGTTGATAATTATCATAATAATAGTTTAGAGAACAAAATTACAAGGTTTCATGCAAATTGAAACAACATATGATGATTAAGTATACGTATAGAGTATAATAGGTTCAACGTTAAAAACTCTCAATCTCATTCAATCTACTATTAAATAACTAAATTAGTAGTTTTATGATTAATTGTTACTTCAATAGACATTTATAATGAGATTTGTTGCTAAAAATAAAAAACACATGGAGATGGTTCCATAAAATCAAAAAATGAGTAAGAATATTATTAGGGACCGCTGGGCAGTCCGTAAAACTGGTTTCAGAGACCGCCGGGCAGTCCCTAAAGGTGGTTTTAGGGACTGCCTCGCGGTCCCTAATAATATTCATACATTTTTATTTTATTTTATTGAACAATTAAGGTGCCGTGTTGTTTGTTTAGTTGATAATTATCCTAATAATAGTTAAGAGTACAAAATTACAAGGTTTCATGCATATTGAAACAACATATGATGATTAAGTGTACGTATAACGTATTATGGGGTTCAACGTTAAAAGCTCTCACAATCTCATTCAATCTACTATTAAATAACTAACTTAGTAATTTTATAATCATTTGTTACTTCAATTGACATATTATAATGAAGTTTGTTGCTAAAAATGAAAAACACGTGAAGATCGTTCCATAAAAAAAAAAAAAGTATGAATATTATTAGGGACCGCCTTGCGGTCCCTAAAAACACATTTAGGTACTGCTCAGCGGTCCCTATAGGTCGTTTTAGGAGCGGTCCCTAATAATATTCATACCTCTTTTTTTAATTTTATGGAACAATTAAGGTGCCGCGTTGTTTGTTTAGTTGATAATTATCATAATAATTGTTAGGAGAACAAAATTACAAGGTTTCATTCAAATTGAAACAACATATGATGATTAAGTATACGTATAGAGTATAATAGGTTCAATGTTAAAAACTCTCTCAATCTCATTCAATCTACTATTAAATAACTAAATTAGTAGTTTTATTATCAATTGTTACTTCAATTGACATTTTATAATGAGTTTTGTTGCTAAAAATCAAAAACACATGGAAAGCGTTCCATAATATCAAAACAATGAGTATGAATATTATTAAGGACCGTCGGGCAGTCTCTAAAGGTGGTTTTAGGGACCGCCAGTATCTTTTTTTTTTGATTTTATGGAACAATTAAGGTGCCGCGTTGTTTGTTTAGTTGATAATTATCCTAATAATAGTTAAGAGTACAAAATTACAAGGTTTCATGCATATTGAAACAACATATGATGATTGAGTGTACGTATAACGTATTATGGGGTTCAACGTTAAAAGCTCCCTCAATCTCCTTCAATCTACTATTAAATAACTAAATTAATAGTTTTATAATCATTTGTTTATCAATTGACATATTATGATGTAGATTGTTGCTAAAAATTAAAAACACGTGGAGATCGTTCCACAAAATAAAAACAAATAAGTATGAATATTATTAGGGACCGTCTTGCGATCCCTAAAAATACTTTTAGGGACTGTTCTGCGGTCCCTAATAATATTCATACCCCTTTTTTTATTTTATGGAACAATTAAGGTGTCGCGTTGTTTGTTTAGTTGATAATTATCATAATAATAGTTTAGAGAACAAAATTACAAGGTTTCATGCAAATTGAAACAACATATGATGATTAAGTATACGTATAGAGTATAATAGGTTCAACGTTAAAAACTCTCAATCTCATTCAATCTACTATTAAATAACTAAATTAGTAGTTTTATGATTAATTGTTACTTCAATAGACATTTATAATGAGATTTGTTGCTAAAAATAAAAAACACATGGAGATGGTTCCATAAAATCAAAAAATGAGTAAGAATATTATTAGGGACCGCTGGGCAGTCCGTAAAACTGGTTTCAGAGACCGCCAGGCAGTCCCTAAAGGTGGTTTTAGGGACTGCCTCGCGGTCCCTAATAATATTCATACATTTTTATTTTATTTTATTGAACAATTAAGGTGCCGTGTTGTTTGTTTAGTTGATAATTATCATAATAATTGGTAGGAGAACAAAATTACAAGGTTTCATTCAAATTGAAACAACATATGATGATTAAGTATACGTATAGAGTATAATAGGTTCAATGTTAAAAACTCTCTCAATCTCATTCAATCTACTATTAAATAACTAAATTAGTAGTTTTATTATCAATTGTTACTTCAATTGACATTTTATAATGAGTTTTGTTGCTAAAAATCAAAAACACATGGAAAGCGTTCCATAATATCAAAACAATGAGTATGAATATTATTAAGGACCGTCGGGCAGTCTCTAAAGGTGGTTTTAGGGACCGCCAGTATCTTTTTTTTTTTTTTTATGGAACAATTAAGGTGCCGCGTTGTTTGTTTAGTTGATAATTATCCTAATAATAGTTAAGAGTACAAAATTACAAGGTTTCATGCATATTGAAACAACATATGATGATTGAGTGTACGTATAACGTATTATGGGGTTCAACGTTAAAAGCTCCCTCAATCTCCTTCAATCTACTATTAAATAACTAAATTAATAGTTTTATAATCATTTGTTTATCAATTGACATATTATGATGTAGATTGTTGCTAAAAATTAAAAACACGTGGAGATCGTTCCACAAAATAAAAACAAATAAGTATGAATATTATTAGGGACCGTCTTGCGATCCCTAAAAATACTTTTAGGGACTGTTCTGCGGTCCCTAATAATATTCATACCACTTTTTTTTATTTTATGGAACAATTAAGGTGTCGCGTTGTTTGTTTAGTTGATAATTATCATAATAATAGTTTAGAGAACAAAATTACAAGGTTTCATGCAAATTGAAACAACATATGATGATTAAGTATACGTATAGAGTATAATAGGTTCAACGTTAAAAACTCTCAATCTCATTCAATCTACTATTAAATAACTAAATTAGTAGTTTTATGATTAATTGTTACTTCAATAGACATTTATAATGAGATTTGTTGCTAAAAATAAAAAACACATGGAGATGGTTCCATAAAATCAAAAAATGAGTAAGAATATTATTAGGGACCGCTGGGCAGTCCGTAAAACTGGTTTCAGAGACCGCCGGGCAGTCCCTAAAGGTGGTTTTAGGGACTGCCTCGCGGTCCCTAATAATATTCATACATTTTTATTTTATTTTATTGAACAATTAAGGTGCCGTGTTGTTTGTTTAGTTGATAATTATCCTAATAATAGTTAAGAGTACAAAATTACAAGGTTTCATGCATATTGAAACAACATATGATGATTAAGTGTACGTATAACGTATTATGGGGTTCAACGTTAAAAGCTCTCACAATCTCATTCAATCTACTATTAAATAACTAACTTAGTAATTTTATAATCATTTGTTACTTCAATTGACATATTATAATGAAGTTTGTTGCTAAAAATGAAAAACACGTGAACATCGTTCCATAAAATAAAAAAAAAAGTATGAATATTATTAGGGACCGCCTTGCGGTCCCTAAAAACACATTTAGGTACTGCTCAGCGGTCCCTATAGGTCGTTTTAGGAGCGGTCCCTAATAATATTCATACCTCTTTTTTTAATTTTATGGAACAATTAAGGTGCCGCGTTGTTTGTTTAGTTGATAATTATCATAATAATTGTTAGGAGAACAAAATTACAAGGTTTCATTCAAATTGAAACAACATATGATGATTAAGTATACGTATAGAGTATAATAGGTTCAATGTTAAAAACTCTCTCAATCTCATTCAATCTACTATTAAATAACTAAATTAGTAGTTTTATTATCAATTGTTACTTCAATTGACATTTTATAATGAGTTTTGTTGCTAAAAATCAAAAACACATGGAAAGCGTTCCATAATATCAAAACAATGAGTATGAATATTATTAAGGACCGTCGGGCAGTCTCTAAAGGTGGTTTTAGGGACCGCCAGTATCTTTTTTTTTTGATTTTATGGAACAATTAAGGTGCCGCGTTGTTTGTTTAGTTGATAATTATCCTAATAATAGTTAAGAGTACAAAATTACAAGGTTTCATGCATATTGAAACAACATATGATGATTGAGTGTACGTATAACGTATTATGGGGTTCAACGTTAAAAGCTCCCTCAATCTCCTTCAATCTACTATTAAATAACTAAATTAATAGTTTTATAATCATTTGTTTATCAATTGACATATTATGATGTAGATTGTTGCTAAAAATTAAAAACACATGGAGATCGTTCCACAAAATAAAAACAAATAAGTATGAATATTATTAGGGACCGTCTTGCGATCCCTAAAAATACTTTTAGGGACTGTTCTGCGGTCCCTAATAATATTCATACCCCTTTTTTTTATTTTATGGAACAATTAAGGTGTCGCGTTGTTTGTTTAGTTGATAATTATCATAATAATAGTTTAGAGAACAAAATTACAAGGTTTCATGCAAATTGAAACAACATATGATGATTAAGTATACGTATAGAGTATAATAGGTTCAACGTTAAAAACTCTCAATCTCATTCAATCTACTATTAAATAACTAAATTAGTAGTTTTATGATTAATTGTTACTTCAATAGACATTTATAATGAGATTTGTTGCTAAAAATAAAAAACACATGGAGATGGTTCCATAAAATCAAAAAATGAGTAAGAATATTATTAGGGACCGCTGGGCAGTCCGTAAAACTGGTTTCAGAGACCGCCGGGCAGTCCCTAAAGGTGGTTTTAGGGACTGCCTCGCGGTCCCTAATAATATTCATACATTTTTATTTTATTTTATTGAACAATTAAGGTGCCGTGTTGTTTGTTTAGTTGATAATTATCCTAATAATAGTTAAGAGTACAAAATTACAAGGTTTCATGCATATTGAAACAACATATGATGATTAAGTGTACGTATAACGTATTATGGGGTTCAACGTTAAAAGCTCTCACAATCTCATTCAATCTACTATTAAATAACTAACTTAGTAATTTTATAATCATTTGTTACTTCAATTGACATATTATAATGAAGTTTGTTGCTAAAAATGAAAAACACGTGAAGATCGTTCCATAAAATAAAAAAAAAAGTATGAATATTATTAGGGACCGCCTTGCGGTCCCTAAAAACACATTTAGGTACTGCTCAGCGGTCCCTATAGGTCGTTTTAGGAGCGGTCCCTAATAATATTCATACCTCTTTTTTTAATTTTATGGAACAATTAAGGTGCCGCGTTGTTTGTTTAGTTGATAATTATCATAATAATTGTTAGGAGAACAAAATTACAAGGTTTCATTCAAATTGAAACAACATATGATGATTAAGTATACGTATAGAGTATAATAGGTTCAATGTTAAAAACTCTCTCAATCTCATTCAATCTACTATTAAATAACTAAATTAGTAGTTTTATTATCAATTGTTACTTCAATTGACATTTTATAATGAGTTTTGTTGCTAAAAATCAAAAACACATGGAAAGCGTTCCATAATATCAAAACAATGAGTATGAATATTATTAATGACCGTCGGGCAGTCTCTAAAGGTGGTTTTAGGGACCGCCAATATCTTTTTTTTTTTATTTTATGGAACAATTAAGGTGCCGCGTTGTTTGTTTAGTTGATAATTATCCTAATAATAGTTAAGAGTACAAAATTACAAGGTTTCATGCATATTGAAACAACATATGATGATTGAGTGTACGTATAACGTATTATGGGGTTCAACGTTAAAAGCTCCCTCAATCTCCTTCAATCTACTATTAAATAACTAAATTAATAGTTTTATAATCATTTGTTTATCAATTGACATATTATGATGTAGATTGTTGCTAAAAATTAAAAACACGTGGAGATCGTTCCACAAAATAAAAACAAATAAGTATGAATATTATTAGGGACCGTCTTGCGATCCCTAAAAATACTTTTAGAGACTGTTCTGCGGTCCCTAATAATATTCATACCCCTTTTTTTTATTTTATGGAACAATTAAGGTGTCGCGTTGTTTGTTTAGTTGATAATTATCATAATAATAGTTTAGAGAACAAAATTACAAGGTTTCATGCAAATTGAAACAACATATGATGATTAAGTATACGTATAGAGTATAATAGGTTCAACGTTAAAAACTCTCAATCTCATTCAATCTACTATTAAATAACTAAATTAGTAGTTTTATGATTAATTGTTACTTCAATAGACATTTATAATGAGATTTGTTGCTAAAAATAAAAAACACATGGAGATGGTTCCATAAAATCAAAAAATGAGTAAGAATATTATTAGGGACCGCTGGGCAGTCCGTAAAACTGGTTTCAGAGACCGCCGGGCAGTCCCTAAAGGTGGTTTTAGGGATTGCCTCGCGGTCCCTAATAATATTCATACATTTTTATTTTATTTTATTGAACAATTAAGGTGCCGTGTTGTTTGTTTAGTTGATAATTATCCTAATAATAGTTAAGAGTACAAAATTACAAGGTTTCATGCATATTGAAACAACATATGATGATTAAGTGTACGTATAACGTATTATGGGGTTCAACGTTAAAAGCTCTCACAATCTCATTCAATCTACTATTAAATAACTAACTTAGTAATTTTATAATCATTTGTTACTTCAATTGACATATTATAATGAAGTTTGTTGCTAAAAATGAAAAACACGTGAAGATCGTTCCATAAAATAAAAAAAAAAAGTATGAATATTATTAGGGACCGCCTTGCGGTCCCTAAAAACACATTTAGGTACTGCTCAGCGGTCCCTATAGGTCGTTTTAGGAGCGGTCCCTAATAATATTCATACCTCTTTTTTTAATTTTATGGAACAATTAAGGTGCCGCGTTGTTTGTTTAGTTGATAATTATCATAATAATTGTTAGGAGAACAAAATTACAAGGTTTCATTCAAATTGAAACAACATATGATGATTAAGTATACGTATAGAGTATAATAGGTTCAATGTTAAAAACTCTCTCAATCTCATTCAATCTACTATTAAATAACTAAATTAGTAGTTTTATTATCAATTGTTACTTCAATTGACATTTTATAATGAGTTTTGTTGCTAAAAATCAAAAACACATGGAAAGCGTTCCATAATATCAAAACAATGAGTATGAATATTATTAATGACCGTCGGGCAGTCTCTAAAGGTGGTTTTAGGGACCGCCAATATCTTTTTTTTTTTATTTTATGGAACAATTAAGGTGCCGCGTTGTTTGTTTAGTTGATAATTATCCTAATAATAGTTAAGAGTACAAAATTACAAGGTTTCATGCATATTGAAACAACATATGATGATTGAGTGTACGTATAACGTATTATGGGGTTCAACGTTAAAAGCTCCCTCAATCTCCTTCAATCTACTATTAAATAACTAAATTAATAGTTTTATAATCATTTGTTTATCAATTGACATATTATGATGTAGATTGTTGCTAAAAATTAAAAATACGTGGAGATCGTTCCACAAAATAAAAACAAATAAGTATGAATATTATTAGGGACCGTCTTGCGATCCCTAAAAATACTTTTAGAGACTGTTCTGCGGTCCCTAATAATATTCATACCCCTTTTTTTTATTTTATGGAACAATTAAGGTGTCGCGTTGTTTGTTTAGTTGATAATTATCATAATAATAGTTTAGAGAACAAAATTACAAGGTTTCATGCAAATTGAAACAACATATGATGATTAAGTATACGTATAGAGTATAATAGGTTCAACGTTAAAAACTCTCAATCTCATTCAATCTACTATTAAATAACTAAATTAGTAGTTTTATGATTAATTGTTACTTCAATAGACATTTATAATGAGATTTGTTGCTAAAAATAAAAAACACATGGAGATGGTTCCATAAAATCAAAAAATGAGTAAGAATATTATTAGGGACCGCTGGGCAGTCCGTAAAACTGGTTTCAGAGACCGCCGGGCAGTCCCTAAAGGTGGTTTTAGGGACTGCCTCGCGGTCCCTAATAATATTCATACATTTTTATTTTATTTTATTGAACAATTAAGGTGCCGTGTTGTTTGTTTAGTTGATAATTATCCTAATAATAGTTAAGAGTACAAAATTACAAGGTTTCATGCATATTGAAACAACATATGATGATTAAGTGTACGTATAACGTATTATGGGGTTCAACGTTAAAAGCTCTCACAATCTCATTCAATCTACTATTAAATAACTAACTTAGTAATTTTATAATCATTTGTTACTTCAATTGACATATTATAATGAAGTTTGTTGCTAAAAATGAAAAACACGTGAAGATCGTTCCATAATATAAAAAAAAATAAGTATGAATATTATTAGGGACCGCCTTGCGGTCCCTAAAAACACTTTTAGGTACTGCTCAGCGGTCCCTATAGGTCGTTTTAGGAGCGGTCCCTAATAATATTCATACCTCTTTTTTTAATTTTATGGAACAATTAAGGTGCCGCGTTGTTTGTTTAGTTGATAATTATCATAATAATTGTTAGGAGAACAAAATTACAAGGTTTCATTCAAATTGAAACAACATATGATGATTAAGTATACGTATAGAGTATAATAGGTTCAATGTTAAAAACTCTCTCAATCTCATTCAATCTACTATTAAATAACTAAATTAGTAGTTTTATTATCAATTGTTACTTCAATTGACATTTTATAATGAGTTTTGTTGCTAAAAATCAAAAACACATGGAAAGCGTTCCATAATATCAAAACAATGAGTATGAATATTATTAAGGACCGTCGGGCAATCTCTAAAGGTGGTTTTAGGGACCGCCAATATCTTTTTTTTTTTGATTTTATGGAACAATTAAGGTGCCGCGTTGTTTGTTTAGTTGATAATTATCCTAATAATAGTTAAGAGTACAAAATTACAAGGTTTCATGCATATTGAAACAACATATGATGATTGAGTGTACGTATAACGTATTATGGGGTTCAACGTTAAAAGCTCCCTCAATCTCCTTCAATCTACTATTAAATAACTAAATTAATACTTTTATAATCATTTGTTTATCAATTGACATATTATGATGTAGATTGTTGCTAAAAATTAAAAGCACGTGGAGATCGTTCCACAAAATAAAAACAAATAAGTATGAATATTATTAGGGACCGTCTTGCGATCCCTAAAAATACTTTTAGGGACTGTTCTGCGGTCCCTAATAATATTCATACCCCTTTTTTTTATTTTATGGAACAATTAAGGTGTCGCGTTGTTTGTTTAGTTGATAATTATCATAATAATAGTTTAGAGAACAAAATTACAAGGTTTCATGCAAATTGAAACAACATATGATGATTAAGTATACGTATAGAGTATAATAGGTTCAACGTTAAAAACTCTCAATCTCATTCAATCTACTATTAAATAACTAAATTAGTAGTTTTATGATTAATTGTTACTTCAATAGACATTTATAATGAGATTTGTTGCTAAAAATAAAAAACACATGGAGATAGTTCCATAAAATCAAAAAATGAGTAAGAATATTATTAGGGACCGCTGGGCAGTCCGTAAAACTGGTTTCAGAGACCGACGGGCAGTCCCTAAAGGTGGTTTTAGGGACTGCCTTGCGGTCCCTAATAATATTCATACATTTTTATTTTATTTTATTGAACAATTAAGGTGCCGTGTTGTTTGTTTAGTTGATAGTTATCCTAATAATAGTTAAGAGTACAAAATTACAAGGTTTCATGCATATTGAAACAACATATGATGATTAAGTGTACGTATAACGTATTATGGGGTTCAACGTTAAAAGCTCTCACAATCTCATTCAATCTACTATTAAATAACTAACTTAGTAATTTTATAATCATTTGTTACTTCAATTGACATATTATAATGAAGTTTGTTGCTAAAAATGAAAAACACGTGAAGATCGTTCCATAAAATAAAAAAAAAAAAGTATGAATATTATTAGGGACCGCCTTGCGGTCCCTAAAAACACATTTAGGTACTGCTCAGCGGTCCCTATAGGTCGTTTTAGGAGCGGTCCCTAATAATATTAATACCTCTTTTTTTAATTTTATGGAACAATTAAGGTGCCGCGTTGTTTGTTTAGTTGATAATTATCATAATAATTGTTAGGAGAACAAAATTACAAGGTTTCATTCAAATTGAAACAACATATGATGATTAAGTATACGTATAGAGTATAATAGGTTCAATGTTAAAAACTCTCTCAATCTCATTCAATCTACTATTAAATAACTAAATTAGTAGTTTTATTATCAATTGTTACTTCAATTGACATTTTATAATGAGTTTTGTTGCTAAAAATCAAAAACACATGGAAAGCGTTCCATAATATCAAAACAATGAGTATGAATATTATTAATGACCGTCGGGCAGTCTCTAAAGGTGGTTTTAGGGACCGCCAGTATCTTTTTTTTTTTTATTTTATGGAACAATTAAGGTGCCGCGTTGTTTGTTTAGTTGATAATTATCCTAATAATAGTTAAGAGTACAAAATTACAAGGTTTCATGCATATTGAAACAACATATGATGATTGAGTGTACGTATAACGTATTATGGGGTTCAACGTTAAAAGCTCCCTCAATCTCCTTCAATCTACTATTAAATAACTAAATTAATAGTTTTATAATCATTTGTTTATCAATTGACATATTATGATGTAGATTGTTGCTAAAAATTAAAAACACGTGGAGATCGTTCCACAAAATAAAAACAAATAAGTATGAATATTATTAGGGACCGTCTTGCGATCCCTAAAAATACTTTTAGGGACTGTTCTGCGGTCCCTAATAATATTCATACCCCTTTTTTTTTATTTTATGGAACAATTAAGGTGTCGCGTTGTTTGTTTAGTTGATAATTATCATAATAATAGTTTAGAGAACAAAATTACAAGGTTTCATGCAAATTGAAACAACATATGATGATTAAGTATACGTATAGAGTATAATAGGTTCAACGTTAAAAACTCTCAATCTCATTCAATCTACTATTAAATAACTAAATTAGTAGTTTTATGATTAATTGTTACTTCAATAGACATTTATAATGAGATTTGTTGCTAAAAATAAAAAACACATGGAGATGGTTCCATAAAATCAAAAAATGAGTAAGAATATTATTAGGGACCGCTGGGCAGTCCGTAAAACTGATTTCAGAGACCGTCGGGCAGTCCCTAAAGGTGGTTTTAGGGACTGCCTCGCGGTCCCTAATAATATTCATACATTTTTATTTTATTTTATTGAACAATTAAGGTGCCGTGTTGTTTGTTTAGTTGATAATTATCCTAATAATAGTTAAGAGTACAAAATTACAAGGTTTCATGCATATTGAAACAACATATGATGATTAAGTGTACGTATAACGTATTATGGGGTTCAACGTTAAAAGCTCTCACAATCTCATTCAATCTACTATTAAATAACTAACTTAGTAATTTTATAATCATTTGTTACTTCAATTGACATATTATAATGAAGTTTGTTGCTAAAAATGAAAAACACGTGAAGATCGTTCCATAAAATAAAAAAAAATAAGTATGAATATTATTAGGGACCGCCTTGCGGTCCCTAAAAACACTTTTAGGTACTGCTCAGCGGTCCCTATAGGTCGTTTTAGGAGCGGTCCCTAATAATATTCATACCTCTTTTTTTAATTTTATGGAACAATTAAGGTGCCGCATTGTTTGTTTAGTTGATAATTATCATAATAATTGTTAGGAGAACAAAATTACAAGGTTTCATTCAAATTGAAACAACATATGATGATTAAGTATACGTATAGAGTATAATAGGTTCAATGTTAAAAACTCTCTCAATCTCATTCAATCTACTATTAAATAACTAAATTAGTAGTTTTATTATCAATTGTTACTTCAATTGACATTTTATAATGAGTTTTGTTGCTAAAAATCAAAAACACATGGAAAGCGTTCCATAATATCAAAACAATGAGTATGAATATTATTAATGACCGTCGGGCAGTCTCTAAAGGTGGTTTTAGGGACCGCCAGTATCTTTTTTTTTTTTATTTTATGGAACAATTAAGGTGCCGCGTTGTTTGTTTAGTTGATAATTATCCTAATAATAGTTAAGAGTACAAAATTACAAGGTTTCATGCATATTGAAACAACATATGATGATTGAGTGTACGTATAACGTATTATGGGGTTCAACGTTAAAAGCTCCCTCAATCTCCTTCAATCTACTATTAAATAACTAAATTAATAGTTTTATAATCATTTGTTTATCAATTGACATATTATGATGTAGATTGTTGCTAAAAATTAAAAACACGTGGAGATCGTTCCACAAAATAAAAACAAATACGTATGAATATTATTAGGGACCGTCTTGCGATCCCTAAAAATACTTTTAGGGACTGTTCTGCGGTCCCTAATAATATTCATACCCCTTTTTTTTTATTTTATGGAACAATTAAGGTGTCGCGTTGTTTGTTTAGTTGATAATTATCATAATAATAGTTTAGAGAACAAAATTACAAGGTTTCATGCAAATTGAAACAACATATGATGATTAAGTATACGTATAGAGTATAATAGGTTCAACGTTAAAAACTCTCAATCTCATTCAATCTACTATTAAATAACTAAATTAGTAGTTTTATGATTAATTGTTACTTCAATAGACATTTATAATGAGATTTGTTGCTAAAAATAAAAAACACATGGAGATAGTTCCATAAAATCAAAAAATGAGTAAGAATATTATTAGGGACCGCTGGGCAGTCCGTAAAACTGGTTTCAGAGACCGACGGGCAGTCCCTAAAGGTGGTTTTAGGGACTGCCTTGCGGTCCCTAATAATATTCATACATTTTTATTTTATTTTATTGAACAATTAAGGTGCCGTGTTGTTTGTTTAGTTGATAATTATCCTAATAATAGTTAAGAGTACAAAATTACAAGGTTTCATGCATATTGAAACAACATATGATGATTAAGTGTACGTATAACGTATTATGGGGTTCAACGTTAAAAGCTCTCACAATCTCATTCAATCTACTATTAAATAACTAACTTAGTAATTTTATAATCATTTGTTACTTCAATTGACATATTATAATGAAGTTTGTTGCTAAAAATGAAAAACACGTGAAGATCGTTCCATAAAATAAAAAAAAAAAGTATGAATATTATTAGGGACCGCCTTGCGGTCCCTAAAAACACATTTAGGTACTGCTCAGCGGTCCCTATAGGTCGTTTTAGGAGCGGTCCCTAATAATATTAATACCTCTTTTTTTAATTTTATGGAACAATTAAGGTGCCGCGTTGTTTGTTTAGTTGATAATTATCATAATAATTGTTAGGAGAACAAAATTACAAGGTTTCATTCAAATTGAAACAACATATGATGATTAAGTATACGTATAGAGTATAATAGGTTCAATGTTAAAAACTCTCTCAATCTCATTCAATCTACTATTAAATAACTAAATTAGTAGTTTTATTATCAATTGTTACTTCAATTGACATTTTATAATGAGTTTTGTTGCTAAAAATCAAAAACACATGGAAAGCGTTCCATAATATCAAAACAATGAGTATGAATATTATTAATGACCGTCGGGCAGTCTCTAAAGGTGGTTTTAGGGACCGCCAGTATCTTTTTTTTTTTTATTTTATGGAACAATTAAGGTGCCGCGTTGTTTGTTTAGTTGATAATTATCCTAATAATAGTTAAGAGTACAAAATTACAAGGTTTCATGCATATTGAAACAACATATGATGATTGAGTGTACGTATAACGTATTATGGGGTTCAACGTTAAAAGCTCCCTCAATCTCCTTCAATCTACTATTAAATAACTAAATTAATAGTTTTATAATCATTTGTTTATCAATTGACATATTATGATGTAGATTGTTGCTAAAAATTAAAAACACGTGGAGATCGTTCCACAAAATAAAAACAAATAAGTATGAATATTATTAGGGACCGTCTTGCGATCCCTAAAAATACTTTTAGGGACTGTTCTGCGGTCCCTAATAATATTCATACCCCTTTTTTTTTATTTTATGGAACAATTAAGGTGTCGCGTTGTTTGTTTAGTTGATAATTATCATAATAATAGTTTAGAGAACAAAATTACAAGGTTTCATGCAAATTGAAACAACATATGATGATTAAGTATACGTATAGAGTATAATAGGTTCAACGTTAAAAACTCTCAATCTCATTCAATCTACTATTAAATAACTAAATTAGTAGTTTTATGATTAATTGTTACTTCAATAGACATTTATAATGAGATTTGTTGCTAAAAATAAAAAACACATGGAGATGGTTCCATAAAATCAAAAAATGAGTAAGAATATTATTAGGGACCGCTGGGCAGTCCGTAAAACTGATTTCAGAGACCGCCGGGCAGTCCCTAAAGGTGGTTTTAGGGACTGCCTCGCGGTCCCTAATAATATTCATACATTTTTATTTTATTTTATTGAACAATTAAGGTGCCGTGTTGTTTGTTTAGTTGATAATTATCCTAATAATAGTTAAGAGTACAAAATTACAAGGTTTCATGCATATTGAAACAATATATGATGATTAAGTGTACGTATAACGTATTATGGGGTTCAACGTTAAAAGCTCTCACAATCTCATTCAATCTACTATTAAATAACTAACTTAGTAATTTTATAATCATTTGTTACTTCAATTGACATATTATAATGAAGTTTGTTGCTAAAAATGAAAAACACGTGAAGATCGTTCCATAAAATAAAAAAAAATAAGTATGAATATTATTAGGGACCGCCTTGCGGTCCCTAAAAACACTTTTAGGTACTGCTCAGCGGTCCCTATAGGTCGTTTTAGGAGCGGTCCCTAATAATATTCATACCTCTTTTTTTAATTTTATGGAACAATTAAGGTGCCGCATTGTTTGTTTAGTTGATAATTATCATAATAATTGTTAGGAGAACAAAATTACAAGGTTTCATTCAAATTGAAACAACATATGATGATTAAGTATACGTATAGAGTATAATAGGTTCAATGTTAAAAACTCTCTCAATCTCATTCAATCTACTATTAAATAACTAAATTAGTAGTTTTATTATCAATTGTTACTTCAATTGACATTTTATAATGAGTTTTGTTGCTAAAAATCAAAAACACATGGAAAGCGTTCCATAATATCAAAACAATGAGTATGAATATTATTAATGACCGTCGGGCAGTCTCTAAAGGTGGTTTTAGGGACCGCCAGTATCTTTTTTTTTTTTATTTTATGGAACAATTAAGGTGCCGCGTTGTTTGTTTAGTTGATAATTATCCTAATAATAGTTAAGAGTACAAAATTACAAGGTTTCATGCATATTGAAACAACATATGATGATTGAGTGTACGTATAACGTATTATGGGGTTCAACGTTAAAAGCTCCCTCAATCTCCTTCAATCTACTATTAAATAACTAAATTAATAGTTTTATAATCATTTGTTTATCAATTGACATATTATGATGTAGATTGTTGCTAAAAATTAAAAACACGTGGAGATCGTTCCACAAAATAAAAACAAATACGTATGAATATTATTAGGGACCGTCTTGCGATCCCTAAAAATACTTTTAGGGACTGTTCTGCGGTCCCTAATAATATTCATACCCCTTTTTTTTTTTATTTTATGGAACAATTAAGGTGTCGCGTTGTTTGTTTAGTTGATAATTATCATAATAATAGTTTAGAGAACAAAATTACAAGGTTTCATGCAAATTGAAACAACATATGATGATTAAGTATACGTATAGAGTATAATAGGTTCAACGTTAAAAACTCTCAATCTCATTCAATCTACTATTAAATAACTAAATTAGTAGTTTTATGATTAATTGTTACTTCAATAGACATTTATAATGAGATTTGTTGCTAAAAATAAAAAACACATGGAGATGGTTCCATAAAATCAAAAAATGAGTAAGAATATTATTAGGGACCGCTGGGCAGTCCGTAAAACTGGTTTCAGAGACCGCCGGGCAGTCCCTAAAGGTGGTTTTAGGGACTGCCTCGCGGTCCCTAATAATATTCATACATTTTTATTTTATTTTATTGAACAATTAAGGTGCCGTGTTGTTTGTTTAGTTGATAATTATCCTAATAATAGTTAAGAGTACAAAATTACAAGGTTTCATGCATATTGAAACAACATATGATGATTAAGTGTACGTATAACGTATTATGGGGTTCAACGTTAAAAGCTCTCACAATCTCATTCAATCTACTATTAAATAACTAACTTAGTAATTTTATAATCATTTGTTACTTCAATTGACATATTATAATGAAGTTTGTTGCTAAAAATGAAAAACACGTGAAGATCGTTCCATAAAATAAAAAAAAATAAGTATGAATATTATTAGGGACCGCCTTGCGGTCCCTAAAAACACTTTTAGGTACTGCTCAGCGGTCCCTATAGGTCGTTTTAGGAGCGGTCCCTAATAATATTCATACCTCTTTTTTTAATTTTATGGAACAATTAAGGTGCCGCGTTGTTTGTTTAGTTGATAATTATCATAATAATTGTTAGGAGAACAAAATTACAAGGTTTCATTCAAATTGAAACAACATATGATGATTAAGTATACGTATAGAGTATAATAGGTTCAATGTTAAAAACTCTCTCAATCTCATTCAATCTACTATTAAATAACTAAATTAGTAGTTTTATTATCAATTGTTACTTCAATTGACATTTTATAATGAGTTTTGTTGCTAAAAATCAAAAACACATGGAAAGCGTTCCATAATATCAAAACAATGAGTATGAATATTATTAAGGACCGTCGGGCAGTCTCTAAAGGTGGTTTTAGGGACCGCCAGTATCTTTTTTTTTTGATTTTATGGAACAATTAAGGTGCCGCGTTGTTTGTTTAGTTGATAATTATCCTAATAATAGTTAAGAGTACAAAATTACAAGGTTTCATGCATATTGAAACAACATATGATGATTGAGTGTACGTATAACGTATTATGGGGTTCAACGTTAAAAGCTCCCTCAATCTCCTTCAATCTACTATTAAATAACTAAATTAATAGTTTTATAATCATTTGTTTATCAATTGACATATTATGATGTAGATTGTTGCTAAAAATTAAAAACACGTGGAGATCGTTCCACAAAATAAAAACAAATAAGTATGAATATTATTAGGGACCGTCTTGCGATCCCTAAAAATACTTTTAGGGACTGTTCTGCGGTCCCTAATAATATTCATACCCTTTTTTTTATTTTATGGAACAATTAAGGTGTCGCGTTGTTTGTTTAGTTGATAATTATCATAATAATAGTTTAGAGAACAAAATTACAAGGTTTCATGCAAATTGAAACAACATATGATGATTAAGTATACGTATAGAGTATAATAGGTTCAACGTTAAAAACTCTCAATCTCATTCAATCTACTATTAAATAACTAAATTAGTAGTTTTATGATTAATTGTTACTTCAATAGACATTTATAAGGAGATTTGTTGCTAAAAATAAAAAACACATGGAGATGGTTCCATAAAATCAAAAAATGAGTAAGAATATTATTAGGGACCGCTGGGCAGTCCGTAAAACTGGTTTCAGAGACCGCCGGGCAGTCCCTAAAGGTGGTTTTAGGGACTGCCTCGCGGTCCCTAATAATATTCATACATTTTTATTTTATTTTATTGAACAATTAAGGTGCCGTGTTGTTTGTTTAGTTGATAATTATCCTAATAATAGTTAAGAGTACAAAATTACAAGGTTTCATGCATATTGAAACAACATATGATGATTAAGTGTACGTATAACGTATTATGGGGTTCAACGTTAAAAGCTCTCACAATCTCATTCAATCTACTATTAAATAACTAACTTAGTAAATTTATAATCATTTGTTACTTCAATTGACATATTATAATGAAGTTTGTTGCTAAAAATGAAAAACACGTGAAGATCGTTCCATAATATAAAAAAAAATAAGTATGAATATTATTAGGGACCGCCTTGCGGTCCCTAAAAACACTTTTAGGTACTGCTCAGCGGTCCCTATAGGTCGTTTTAGGAGCGGTCCCTAATAATATTCATACCTCTTTTTTTAATTTTATGGAACAATTAAGGTGCCGCGTTGTTTGTTTAGTTGATAATTATCATAATAATTGTTAGGAGAACAAAATTACAAGGTTTCATTCAAATTGAAACAACATATGATGATTAAGTATACGTATAGAGTATAATAGGTTCAATGTTAAAAACTCTCTCAATCTCATTCAATCTACTATTAAATAACTAAATTAGTAGTTTTATTATCAATTGTTACTTCAATTGACATTTTATAATGAGTTTTGTTGCTAAAAATCAAAAACACATGGAAAGCGTTCCATAATATCAAAACAATGAGTATGAATATTATTAAGGACCGTCGGGCAGTCTCTAAAGGTGGTTTTAGGGACCGCCAATATCTTTTTTTTTTTGATTTTATGGAACAATTAAGGTGCCGCGTTGTTTGTTTAGTTGATAATTATCCTAATAATAGTTAAGAGTACAAAATTACAAGGTTTAATGCATATTGAAACAACATATGATGATTGAGTGTACGTATAACGTATTATGGGGTTCAACGTTAAAAGCTCCCTCAATCTCCTTCAATCTACTATTAAATAACTAAATTAATAGTTTTATAATCATTTGTTTATCAATTGACATATTATAATGTAGATTGTTGCTAAAAATTAAAAACACGTGGAGATCGTTCCACAAAATAAAAACAAATAAGTATGAATATTATTAGGGACCGTCTTGCGATCCCTAAAAATACTTTTATGGACTGTTCTGCGGTCCCTAATAATATTCATACCCCTTTTTTTATTTTATGGAACAATTAAGGTGTCGCGTTGTTTGTTTAGTTGATAATTATCATAATAATAGTTTAGAGAACAAAATTACAAGATTTCATGCAAATTGAAACAACATATGATGATTAAGTATACGTATAGAGTATAATAGGTTCAACGTTAAAAACTCTCAATCTCATTCAATCTACTATTAAATAACTAAATTAGTAGTTTTATGATCAATTGTTACTTCAATTGACATGTTATAACGAGTTTTGTTGCTAAAAATCAAAAACACATGTAGATCGTTCCATAAAATCAAAAAAATGAGTATGAATATTATTAGGGACCGCCAGACAGTCCCTAAAACTGGTTTTAGGGACCGTCGGGCAGTCCCTAAAGGTGGTTTTAGGGACTGCCTGGTTAATATTCATACCTCTTTTTTTGATTTAATGGAACAATTATGGTGCCGCATTGTTTGTTTAGTTGATAATTATTATATAAATAATAATTAAGGGTACAAAATTACAAGGTTTCATGCAAATTGAAACAACATATAATGATTAAGTGTACGTATAACGTATTATGGGATTCAAGGTTAAAACCTCTCTCAATCTCATTTAATATACTATTAAATAACTAAATTAGTAGTTTTATAAACATTTATTACTTGAATTGACATATTATAATGAAGTTTGTTGCAAGAAATCAAAAACACGTGGAGATCGTTCCATAAAAAAATAAAAAAAAATAAGTATGAATATTATTAGAGACCGTCTTGCAGTTCCTAAAATCACTTTTAGGGACTGCTCGGCGGTCCCTAAAGGTCGTTTTAGGGAGCGCCTGACGGTCCCTAATAATATTCATACCTATTTTATTTTATTTTATGGAACAATTAAGGTAATGCGTTGTTTGTTTAGTTGATAATTATCATAATAATAGTTAAGACTACAAAATTACAAGGTTTCATACAAATTGAAACAACATATGATGATTAAGTGTACGTATAACGTATTATAGGGATTAACGTTAAAACCTCTCTCAATCTCATTCAATCTACTATTAAATAACTAACTTAGTAATTTTATAATCATTTGTTACTTCAATTGACATATTATAATGAAGTTTGTTGCTAAAAATCAAAAACACGTGGAGATCATTTCATAAAATAAAAAAAAAATATGAATATTATTAACCACTTTTAGGGACTGCTCGGCGGTCCCTAATAATATTCATACCTCTTTTTTTGATTTTATGGAACAATTAAGGTGTCGCGTTGTTTGTTTGGTTGATAATTATCATAATAATAGTTAAGAGAACAAAATTACAAGGTTTAATGCAAATTAAAACAACATATGATGATTGTGTGTACGTATAGAGTATGATAGTTTCAACGTTAAAAACTCTCTCAATCTCATTCAATCTACTATTAAATAAATAAATTAGTAGTTTTATGATCAATTGTTACTTCAATTGACATGTTATAATGAGTTTTGTTGCTAAAAATCAAAAACACATGTATATCGTTCCATAAAATAAAAAAAGGAGTATGAATATTATTAGGGACCGCCGGGTGGTCCCTAAAACCAATTTTAGGGATTGCTCGGCGATCACCAAATATCTTTAGGGACCGCCCGACGTTCCCTAAATGCACTGAAATAGGCGGGATTCAGGAGGAAATTTGAAATTTTTGAAAATTCAAAATTTTCACCCTTAATACTATGTAAACCACCACTCTCTCATCTAATTTTTCAACACTCTTTTTTCACCCTTAATACTATGTAAACCACCACTCCAAAATTTCTCTTCTCTTTTTTTTCTACCTAAATCCCAAAAATAAAAATCATCTAACAAAAACTTTCATTTCTTCTTCTTTTTCCAAATATAAAACAAAACTCTTCTCTTTTTTTTTTTTATGCCTTCAAATCCCAAAACACAACCTTTCTTATCTTTTCTTTTAAGTTTTAACAAATGCCAAGAAAACACCCAACAATATGTTCTTCATTTCTTTTTCTTCTTCTATTTTCATTGTTTTTGGTTTATTTTTATAACTATCATTTAGTTTTACTTTTATTTCATTATTTTCTTTGTATTGTTTTAGTAACTTTCATTTCATTTTACTTTTCTATCATTATTTTCTTTGTTTTTACTCTTGTAAATGTTTGTTTCCCGTATTTACACGAAATTTATACAAAAAACCCAATAATATTCCGATAAATTACAGGACTATTATTTGGGTTTTATTTTATTCTGCCGCAGACTTTTAGGGACCGCCAAGCGGTCCCCAATAATATCCATAGCATCATAGACCGCCTAGCGGTCCCCATCTATAAATATTATTGGGGACCACTCGGCGGTCCCCAATACTTCTTGATTCTTTGGGGACCGCCAAGTGGTCCCTAATACTTCTTATTCTTTGGGACCGCCCAGCGGTCCCCATAAGCCTTTAGGGACCTCCCAGCGTTCCCTAATGTTACGGTCGCAAAAAATACGGCCCGAGACCGCAAGGCGGTCGCCAAAAGGTAGGGGACCGAGGCTTTCGGCGACCGCCTTTTGGTGACCGATGGGCAGTCCCTAAAGGTCTTTGGGGACTGCCCTGACGGTCGTTAAAGACCCCTGAATCTTGTAGTGATCCATTACACGGAATTTTTTTATCGCTACTATTTGTTGATCAGGAAGGATTCCTTTGTACATGGTACCATAACCTCCTCAGCCAAGTATACGATCATCCGTATATTTGTTGGCGGCCTTTTCGAGTTCTTCAGCAGTAAAAATCTTGGTCGTTGATTTCATCGAGCTGTCGTTTGAAGAAAGTTGTTGTTTTAACAACATTCCGCCGTTTTGTTAAAAGAATTTCTCTCTTAGTCTCATTGGCTTCATCCTGTTTTATTAGTACAATTTGAATGTTTGATGAACTCTAATAGTAGTATGCAAAACCTCATTTGAAGAGAATCTAATGAAAACTTGATCACAGGGAACTGAGAATTCTTAGCAGTGCAACCACTTCCATTTCTCGTTCCATCGCCAACATACCCCTCCTTGCCAGTACAGCTAAAATTACCTGGAGTATTCGTGCAAATCCCATGTGCATCACATGGTTTATTGTTGCACTCATTAACATATGCACAAGAAAACTTCAATAATTTATGAATGCACTAATATATAGCAACATACACATGTATATAGTACGCCAAACAGAAAAATAACTTCATATGTGGAAAAAAAAAACTACAAGAATGCTTTAATACTGCAGGCCACAATTGGAGGCGAAATATGGCCTTCATTAAGTAAAGTAAGATAGGAGGCGATTACGGTCCTTTAAACTAACAGAAGGCCCATAATCGCCTTCAAAAGAAAGTGATTCTGACATGCAGCTATCCAAGTTGGTAGGAGGCGATTATTCTCCTCCAACTATTCAGTTGGACTGGTCAAACATAACACCTTCACAAGATCGACGACTGGAAATCGTATTCTTCTTTTTTCTTTTTCCTTTTATATTATCATAGATAAATCGCCTCAATCATGTTATTTGTCCAATAGTTAAATAATTAAATAATTCATAAACACCTAAACAAATACACAAAATACCTCCAATTGATTTTTTTATAAGAGAGCGTTTCATTTCTTTATAACTTAATACACAACTTTTATAAAACACATCTTATTTTAATATTAATTTTATTACATGATCCTTTCTGCATCAATCGAGGTTCTAAAATGCGGTGATTTAATATTAAGTTAATTTCAGTTGTAATCGATATAGGATCCATCACCACTACTTCACATAGTCCCTGTTCCAACAACATAAGACCTCAACACAGTTGTGTTTCAAAATATGCCACAAACGTGAATGAAACGCAATATACTAAGTGCTATCATATTGCTAATATCACTTAATACATGGAACCAAAAGTTCTCTAAGAAAATTATATTAAACAAACAAGATAAACAAAGAGAGCAACAGATCCCTCCCACAACCACAAACGTAGGAACAAACGCAGGAAAGGGGATCGAATCAAAATAGCTTAGTGCAACAATATTCACCAAGCTTGACAGCCATCAAAACAATCTAACTCGAGTCTAAATACGTCCTCCAGTTCTTAAATAAAACATTTCCAGCCTCCTCCAAATCCATAGAGACAAAAAAGAAAAGCAAATAAACTAAACTTTTCCACTTTTCCAGATGGACACATCTCAATACTCAGGTATACCTGACACGTCCTCGTTGTCTTCTTCTTCGTCCTCGTCCTCGAAATCTTCATCATCCTCTCCTTTGTCCTCTCCTTCGACCTTTTCTACAAACATAGAGGCAAATCTTGCAGGGATAGGCCTATTTTGTGCCTCGTACAACTCCTTCATCATTTCCTTCAAATTGGCTGTATCATGTGTATTTTTTGCCAACAGTGCATCCTTCACGGCATTTTCCTCAACCAAATGAGCTATCATCATTGTCTGTTGTTCCTAAGGTGCTTACTTGTCTCAAAACCAATAAATTCCGGGTCGCCACACCTCGAAAGACCAGGTACAAAGTTCTTCTTCGCCCCTTTTACTGCTTTCCACCATGATTCTTTGTTGAGTGGTTTCCATTTGCTCATGTTTTCCGAGCACTCCTTTATCGACTCTCGAAGATATTCAAACTGTCAAAATAGACAATCAAACAAAATCTCCATGTGAGTTATCTGTTGAGGAAAAGTGACCAAAACTAGAACTGGTCCAAAACTAGAACTGGTACAATTCTTCTAGACCTATTTCATTAATAGAAATTGTGATTTAAATGTATGTTGAAGTCTTGCTGCTAGTTTAACATCTGTTGTTATGTAATCATTCTCCATGCTTATAAGAACATCCAGTAACAGAATAATTAAATCAAAGTAAGGACTTTATTTAAGCAACAAAGATACAAAAGAAAAACACTAACTCTAACCGCAATCAACATAAATTCAATTATACTTTTCTAAGTAGCTAGCTGTTTCATGCAAATTATGGTAAAAAAGCAACAAATACATAAGCTGCAGGTAAATTTTTATGAAACTTTTCATCTCACGCTTAGACCAATTTTTCTTCGGCAGTTAACAAGAACTTAGCAATACATAAGCTGTCAGAACCCTAATAACAAAATAGCAAAGCTATATCAAAGACCATACCCATCGACCATCGCCATTTTCAGCAACAACTAAACCCAACTCACGTTTTGCCAGAAATTATACATACATTGAACAATAAAGATGACCACGTATCCTAATAAGCATAACTTTAGCAGATTAAACCTGTTATCAAATTCCACCGGTTGAAACCCCAGCTCAACTATTTCGACAATAAATAAATCCCAAGATAATATCAAACTTTCAGCTATTTAACAGTAAATAAATCCCCAGTTAATATCAATCTTTCAGGCTCCGTTTGTTTCCTTGGAAAATAGGGGAAAAGGAAAAAATAAGGGAAAATCTTTTTTTCCTACTATTTGGCAATTCGAGATTTTTCTGGAAAATCTAGTAGATCTTTGGAAAATAGGGAGAATCTAGGAAATCTTTGGAAAATAGAGGAAAATCCTTTACACATAATAATAGTTTTTCCTGGAAAATCAGAATGCGCCAAACGGCTGGAAAATAAGGAAACAAATTATTTTCCCTTAAAAATTTATTGGAAAATCTTATTTTCCCTTATTTTCCGTTTTTATTTTCATTTTCCCCTATTTTCCGGAGAAACAAACGGAGCCTCAGTTTGTTATACCGTCAGAATAGAAACTTTAATAACTAGACTGAAACTTTTGAAACCGTACTCAAAACATGCTCTTAATATAGAGAAACGGCAGACAAACTTTGAACTCTGTTAAGCTTGAAGCTACTGGAAACAAGATTTGAAAACCTACTAATATTAATCTTTTGAAAACAGAAGATAAAATCTGCTCTAATGCTTGATATCAGATTATAAGAATTCTGTCATACTAGAACCATAAAGCTTGATATTCTATACCACCCAAATTTCACAACATATATTAATAGAGCCTAAAGTAATTATAAATTTTGAAATATCACTTACGTAAACCTCCATCGCCCATCTGTTTCCCCACTTCACCACATTAGTCGTTTCATCCACCACTGCGTGCGTCTTAATCCACACCTCTTGGATTGGAACCTCCTTGGGTTTGCACCTTCTCACTTTTGCCTGCACATTAGCACCGAATTACACAATTAATAGTAGTAGTTAGTCAAACACAAATGTTAACAAAATAAGTATATATGAATTAAGTATCAAAAATTACAATACGTACCATTTCAGCTCTATGAACAGCTGTGCTAATGCAACCTCCTAGCCATGTAACACCCTCAAACTTGGCTTGGTTCTTCTTTGAAGAATCTACTCTCTTCAGATGTTCGGGTTCTCGCCAATAAATTATGTAAGTCTTAATCCACTCAGCAGTTGCCCATGTGCGGTGGTTTTTGGCATAATCAGTATTACGCATGTATTCCAACCAAAATGTTTTGCAGTTACCAACCATGCGCGAGAAGCCTTTTTGCGCCGTTCTGTTGTACGTCTCCCTTATTGCACCTTCGTCATTTTTGTCCCACCTAAAGGTTTGCTACAAATTACGTAACAAACACAAATTTAATACTATTAAATATTTAAAAAAAACTAAATGATAATGAACGTTAACAAATATAATAAACGTTACTTACGCTGAACATGTTCCAAGCGTTCTTAACTTCGTCCACAGAAAAAGAGGGGTAACCCTTGTGAGCTTTCTCCACCACCTCCCTCAAACACTTGGTCAGTGTTGCTGGTGCTTTTTTGTTCTGAAAACTCCCATCATCTGCCAACGTCAATAAAGGCCTGGACTTCCCGTCCTTTCATGGACTTAGTCCCTTTCCCGAACCTTTATACTCGAAACATTGTGGGAGCAAACAGCTCCACAATCTCAACTCCTCCTCTAACGTATATACCCTGTCAACCTCGGCCTCGGCTGTGCCATTCCCCTCTAAACCATCAGTGTTTGGCTGCGATCCCTCCCCATAGAAAGCCACTGGCTGAGCCATAGCGTGTCATAGTAAAGCTGGCCCGATATATAAATATTAGGCTGGTTAGGGGATCCCGAGCCTCCAACTCCTTAACCTCCAGCTTCGTCGCCTGTGTCGTCACAGGCCTGACTCGAGGTGCCAAAATGTTGGTCAAACCCCATCGGCATATGCGGCGGCGACCGCAGGTGTGGGTACACCGGTACCTGCTGTTGATGCATACCACCAGTCGTTGGCACGCTCCCCGTCGTTGGCACGCTCCCCGTTATTGGCACGCTGGAGTAGCCGCCTATTCCCACCGATGGATACTCATACTGAATTGGCTGAGAATGTGCTCCAACCATCGGCGTACTCATAGGAGTACTCATGCGAGGAGTGAATTGGTTCAACAAACTTGTGCAATCCATATGTTGGTTGTCCAGTCCCTGATATATCATATGGGGTGATGCCCCATCAAAACCACCACTCCCCGTAGACGGTATCCTACTATCCCCTGATCCACTAGAACCACCACCCCTCTGCGTAGACGGCATCCTACCACCCGTAGAGCCACCAGAACCACCACGCCTATGTGTAGACGGAATCCTAACATTCCCAATTCCAAAAGCACCACCATTCCTCTCAATAGAAGCCATCCCACCATCCCCAGATCCACTAGAACTACCAGTCCTCTGCGTAGACGACTTCCTACGACCTGTAGAGCCACCAGAACCACCACGCCTCTGAGTGGACGCAGAACCACCACGCCTCTGAGTGGACACAATCCTTCCATCCCCATATCCACTGGAACCACCTTGGGGCCTCAACAACATCGGAGCATCCTGTAATCTAGGCCTCTTGGCTCCCGAACTGGATGGACGAGTACCACCAGCCATCTAAAAGATAATATACATAATCAGTACCAAATATAGTGCAATTACACTAGTTCAATTATCTGTTCAATTAAAGAATGCAATTATACCGATTCTAAAAATGTTTAATCTACAAATAACAGATATTCAAGTCATTGCTGTATAATAACAGATAGCCAAGTCATTGCTGTATAATAACAGATACCACGACTTGAAGGAGAAAAGCATTTTATAGCACATATCACAACTCTATTCATGGTATATATGGCAAGTTATCTGCCAATATAATTTGCTTCAATAAAACAAACAATACAACAGATTGCGAGAAAAAAAACAACAGGAGATGAACACTAATCAATGCCACATCTGTTACATCAGGCTCGAAACATACTCTCTACCTACACATTATCACAAATCCACGATATTTGAATGACTAGATGAAAAAATCTGATGTTGTTTGGACGACAAAGGAAATTTAGTCTGCTGTTAATCCAACAACCATTTGACTGAAACAAGAACACTAAATCTAGACTGCAAAAAATAGAATCAAAATTAATAACTTCACTCCTCTCCTCAAAACTCTAGTTCAGCCAACGGATACAAAACATACCAAATCAACACAAAAAGGAACACATATTATCATAATTACACCATTAATCCAAGATTTATACCATTTAATCTAAAAATTACAGCAAATTCAAAAATTGAACCTAATACCCTAAAATTATAACTACTTCATACTACCCATATCAAATTAACACAAAAGTACTCACATGCAAGTGATAATAACAACAATAATCTGAAATTTACAACAAAATCAAACCCAAAATCAAATTATAGCCCAACTGCATACCTTGAATGATAATAGATGATGTAGGGAGCTTAAATCTAACAAAAAAAAGGTTTTTTTTGGATTTTTTGGGTAACAATCCCCTTTATCCACTCAACAAAGTGTTGGTTACGATGCGTTTGTATTTGTTGCTCCATGAGACCAACACACATTTGCTCGTCAAATAATCTACGAACGACACCATTTTATTCAATACTAAACAAAAAACAAAGCATTTTGACAAAGTTAATAAGGTACTTACCTCAACCATGGTTCGACTTCTGGACAATTGAGAAGAATGTATAACTCAGCAGCACGATACTCTATACTGGTAAAGTATCTCTTTCGCGGTGCACAACCAATCGCTTCCCCTTTAACATGGAAGACTGAGAGTTCCTCATTGAACTCTTCATTCAGTGCAACCTCATTCCTGTTGAGACGGTTCGCACGTGTCTCATAAGATTTATCAAAATAGTGTTGTAGAAAGTTCGTGACCTCAGATATTAGATACTCCTCGGCAATAGATCCTTCTACGTGTGCCTTGTTCTTCACTGCCTTTTTTATCACTTGCATGCACCTGTATATCCAACAAACAGATATAGTATTATAAATCAGATAAACGCACGTAAATTATTTGTATCTAACACAAAAGAAGAGATATATTACCTCTCAAAAGGATACATCCACCTATATTGGACATGTCCCTCAACCTTTGCCTCCCAAGGAAGGTGTATGGCCAAATGTTCCATTGAGTCAAAGAATGAGGGAGGGAATATTTGCTCTAGCTTGCACATGATAATAATAATCGATTCCTCTAGTTGTTCCATTGCACGTTTGCTTAATTCTGTCGCACAAAGCGATCCAAAGAAAATACTTATCTCTGTGATTGGCTCCCAAATTGGGTCATCTAAGAAGTCACGAAATGCAATAGGGAGCAACCTCTGCATAAACACGTGGCAATCATGACTCTTCAATCCTGTTAGTCGAAGTTGTGGAATTTGGGCACACCGGCTTATGTTCGACGCATATCCATTTGGAAACTTGATTCCACTCACCCATTCACAAACCTTTAGCTTTTGTTCTTTACTTAAGCAATACTTTGCTTTTCTCTTGTAATGTTGTCTGTTTCGCCCAAGTATTGGAAATAAGTCACTTATGGTTGTCCACTCTTCTAAATCCTTTCTCGAATTTAAGTTATCCTTTGTTCTCTCCGGGTCGTCCATCACCGTATTTTTGATGTTGTCGAAGAAGTTCTTTTCACGGTGCATTACGTCCAGATTGTGACGGATAAGATTTGACTTCCAATACGGAAGTTCCCATAATATACTACGTCGACACCGGTTGTGCTTCACCCCAAATCCCTCGACACGTTGTCCAATGTTCCCGAACTCAATATAAGGAAGATAACTAACGATGTCTTCCATTTTCTCACCCGATCTTCGAACTAGTGGTGCATCGAACTCATCACGTCCTTTCTGGAAATCCGTAGTGTTCCAACGAAAATGATGATTATTAGGTAGAAATCGTCGATGACAATCGAACCAACACGGTTTGCGCCCGTGTTCAAGGCGAAAAGACTTTGTTTCCTCCATACAATACGGACAAGATAGCTTACCATGCGTACTCCATTGAGATAGCATTCCATAAGCTCGGAAATCACTTATCGTCCACATCAAATGTGCTCACATTACAAAATTCTGCTTTCGAAATGAATCATATGTTTGAGCTCCATTTTTCCACAACGAACAAAGTTCATCAATTATGGGTCGGAGCATCACGTCGAGGTTCTTTCCAGGGCTCCCTGGTCCTGGGATCAACAGAGATAAAAATATATACTCTTGCCTCATGCACATATCGGGAGGTAGATTGTAGGGTGTCACGAAAACTGGCCAACACGAATAGGAATTACCAAACCTTCCCCCATGGAGTAAAACCATCAGTGCAAAGACCAAGCCTAACATTTCTAGGCTCGGCGACATAGTCCGGATACTCATCGTCAAAAGATTTCCATGCCTCACCACCAGCGGGGTGCATCATCGTATCGTTTTGTCCACGACATTTCAGATGCCACGTCATGTGTTCTGATGTTGCTCGCGACATGTACAACCTCTGCAATCGAGATGTCAACGGAAAGTACCACAATTTCTTTTTAGGAATGCGTTTGGCCCTTGGATTTGCACTCCGTGTGGGCTCGAATCTTTCTTCATTGCACACCGGACAATGGGTGTTACTACTCGCTTCATACACCCCGTAGAACAAGAAACAATTGTTCTCACATAAGTCATAAGTTTTCTTTTCTAGTCCTAAGTTTCTTAATGCCCGCTTCATCCCTTTCACATCTTTAGGAATTTTAAGGCGATCCTCCGGACTCAGTGTGGTATGAAATTGCTTTAGCCATTTGTCACAACTAGCTTCGGTAGTGTTACACAGAATCTTATCCATCTTAAACTTAGATATAAATTCCAATGCAAATTCACGATTGCCGCAACTTAACCGCGTCTCTGATCTTTGCAATAGTTCATAAAAGGCGTTTGCCTCAGGGTTTGGCTCTTCATTTACCTCTTGGTTGAAGTTAATATGCTCATAGCGACCACCAAACGCATCGTCAACCATTTCTCTATAACGCCCACCAAAACTTTCATGAACAGGCGATTGCACATAAGAACCAGACGCCTCGGTTCTGTTAGGAAAGAACTCACCATGTGCTATCCAAACATAATAATCTGGAAGAAAGCCCCGTGAATAAAGATGCCATGTAATCTCGTCTGTTGTATGAAACTTACAGTTACGACATTTTTTGCAGGAGCACCTAACTTTGCCTTGATTGTTAGTTTGAGAGGATGCATATGCTACAAATCTGTAAACACCATTTATAAACTTTGGTTTTGATAACCTCCACTACGTACCCTATCGTACATCCAACTCCGATCTTCGTTGTTGTACATTTTTTAGATCTACATCCACAATCACAAACAATTTTTTTTTTCCAGAAATTCCACCCTCAATAAACACTAGTAACACTAATTATGCAAGTATTTATCAAGTTGGGTTGCAATCAATATATGGTGGCAATAACATATATATACAGTGGATTAACTCGTAATTAAACACGAAAATATAAAATTTAAGAAAAATACCAGATACGTACCTCGGAACTTTGGATTTCTAGAGATCCAACAAAATATAGTTTCGATGTTTTGTTACGAAATACGAATTTATGGGTTCTTTTTTCTTTTTTGGAAGGGTGCAACAATGGAGGAGAAAAATTGAGATCTGAAAAAGGTGGAATAAGGTTGATGATGAGAAATCCGTGTAGTAATAGTACTTTTTTTTTCTTTTGATTGGAGGCGAAAATTTGCCTCCAAAATAACAAAACCAGAATCCGTGTGACTACAATCTCAGCCGTTGATGAAGGAAGATCTAGCACGGTGGTTGGGGGCGAAAATTCGCCTCCTATTTATGCAGCACTTCTTTTCCCCCCTATAAATACACCCATTTTCTTCCACAAATCTCAACATTTCAAAGCTCCTCTTCATAATTCTTTCCACAAATCCCAATCTTCTCCAAGATAAACATTTTCCAACTTAAAAAGTAGTGTTTTTAGTAGTAGTTATTATTAGTTTGTTTTGGAAATTTTATGTTATATAAGAATAATATATCTCTTTATTTAAGTCTAAGTGTAATTTAGTTTTTATTTGTTCTAATCATGCTATTTAATATGTGGTTAATTAATTATTTTGGAATGATATACTTTGCATAACATTTTGTGTTATAATTTTTTGTATTTTTGATTATTAGTCAAGTAAATATATGTCATTTTGTATGTGTAGTATGGTTATTAACATTCAAACAAAATCAATTTATTAATGTTCAAATGTAAGATTTAAGTGAAGATTAAAATATTTACTTTTTGGGAGAAAATAGCTGCAAATATGAAATATTTAAATATGGAAAAAAATAGCGCCAAATATTTGCCGCTTTGATTATTTTTTGGAAAGCTGTATAAAATTGTAGGCGAATAATCGCCTGCAAAGTTTAATTCATTTATATTTCTCTTTTTTATAAAAATAAAAGATTGAGGGCGAATAGTCGTCTGCCATCACGTAATTCATTTATAATTTCTTTTTATAAAAGTAAAAGAATTGGGGGCGAATAGTCGCCTCCCATCACGTAATTCATTTATAATTTCTTTTTATAAAAGTAAAAGGATTGGGGGCGAATAGTCGCCTGCCATCGTGTAATTCATTTATAATTTCTTTTTATAAAAGTAAAAGGATTGGGGGCGATTAGTCGCCTGCCATCGTGTAGTTCATTTATAATTTCTTTTTATAAAAGTAAAAGGATTGGGGGCGATTAGTCGCCTGCAGATTATTATTATTTAATTTCTTTTTTTTTTATTTTTTTAAAATAAGGATTGAGGGCGAAAAATCGCCTTCAATAAATAAATTATTGACTAATTTTTTAATTATTGACTGATTGGCGGATCAAAAAAATAGGAGGCGAATATTTGCCTTCCACGCGCCCGCAGTCACGCAAAATCATAGGAGGCGCCTTTTCTCCTGCAACGCGCCTGCAATTAATTTACGTGCAAAATATCGCCCCCAAGCTATTTACAGGCAGCCATAGAGCAGGCATCGTTTTGGAGGCCCAACTTCGCCTCCAATCTCTTTAGTTGGAGGCGAAATCACCAATATGGGAGGGCAATGTGCACCTCCAATATGAAGGCATTCTTGTAGTAAATGAATTCATAAAAATGAAAATCAAACAGAGTACCTGTGCATCCTGGATTAAGATATGCATTCCCTTCAAACCCATCCTTACACTTACACCTATATCCTCCTTGACCAGTTTCATAATCAACACAATCACTATTTTGAAGACATGCAAAATCTTCAAAATTTCGTGCAACGCTACAATTATCGGTCCCTATATTCCAGTCAAGAATCATAGGAACATCATATCTTGTCCAGTTTTGAAACCCTGAATCATTCATGTCTGATGAACTAAACGTGTAGCTTCCTGGATCTCCAAGAAAGTTATATCCACACGGATTAAACGTTTAAACGTTCAAGTGATTAATATTCAAGCTGATCATCCTGAAACCAAACTGCTTTAAACCCTTTGGGATCACAGTTTGGCAACACCCGATTCCCGAGCATTCACCTTCAATTAAGTCTTCTGTGTTTAAACATAGTGCCAGACATCCGCTTGTGAAGTTTCGTCCCTGGGTTCCTGAGATCAGCACGAAATCGTCGCATCCCACTACGGTGAACCTGTGTTGCTGTAAAAAATACAAATTTGATACCATCATCAATTTAATTAAAAAAATGTCATGTGCCAGGTATAACAAAACATAACCCGAGGGCCGAGGGACATGTTGGAAAATATATTCAGCAATATAATGTCTAATATTTGAGTTTGGATTTCATGTGAGAAATCCAATATGGTTATGTGACACTCGTATTACAAATTAAATCTAGTGTTTGAATCTTACCATGACCTATTTACCGAGAAATACTTCGTGTAAAAAATAATTTACAACTTGCACGTGATGAACCTCTTGAAAAATTAACAAGGATTTAGTCTCTAAACAAGCTTAAACTTTTCGACGATATGACAAATTGATATGGTATGAGAGTTATATAGATAAACAGGTTTGGTGCTTGAATCTCTCCGGCCTTCATTGAAGAGAAAAAATCACTAGTCTAACAAAAAATATAAAAAATAAAAATTTGTAGCCTGGCCGTGCATGAGAGACGTGAATGTTGGTACATATGTACAAAAATATATGTCGAATCTCTCACATGATCACATCTAACCTCTATAAGATTAAGTTTTTAGATAAGACAACAAATAAGTACCTATTTGTATCTGACAACGCGAAGGGAGTGAGTGTTAGATTAATACGGGATCCTTCTGTTCGACTAACAAAAACTGCCCATGTGGCAAACAACCCATGTGCTATTTTAATTGGCAAAAATCCCCAGTGTTTTTCCAAAGTTAGCAAAAATTCCCACATATATACTACACTGAATTAATTCGCACTTACTGAACTAAATCTCAAAATATAATTTATATTTATTTATTTGTTCACATTAGCCTTTTGCCCTGTATCTTTTTTGGGTTGGGAAAAAATCCTTTAACTCTCAAAAATAAATTAAATATGCCGACCCTCAGTCTAAGCGGGCGTTTGTTTGTTTGTCTTGTGCCCAATCTCATCTTGCTGCTACTGGAATGCCAACTAGGATGCTGATGCAGTAAAGTTATAGGGAGTTTTTGCAAATATTAAAATATTTTCAAATATTAAAATATCTTACCCTTTATAATGTAAATTTGTTTCCAATTTTTTTTTTAAATTCATATATTAATTTCATAATTCTCCATCTACCTCCACCGCACTCCTCCGCACTTGAAAAAATGACCCAAAAAATCCTGCACATATAATTATGTTATACGCCCAAAAAATAGTCATCCATACCTAAAATGTTGATATATTAGACAACCCCTTGAGTAAGATTTTGGAGAACCAAATCGACATTTGTATTAATGCATTCATGGTGAAATAAATGGCATTTAGAAAATATGGCTTTAGTTTTTGGATTTTGTTTGTCATGAATTTGAAGATGAACTGAAGAAATAAAGAAACTGGACGCGAGAAAAAGTGGCTGGGAAAAAAAGGAACACTTGGACTAATCAAAATGCCTATTAGCCAATCCATGAAAGGTTTTGTTGTTCCTCTATTTAACAATTCACAATAATTAAATAAAGAAACATGTAAAGTAAAGTAACATTACCTCCAACGATGATCAAGAATATTAGTAACAAAAGATAAAGTGACGATATTACCGTAACTCCAACGGTTCACGTCGAATGTGAAGTATAAACGCTAGGCTGAGGCGCGTACTATGTCAGCTCTCTTTAAGAAGATTCACGCCCCTAGTTGGTAATTCTCAACATGCAGTAGGGTCGCACACAACGCGTCGTCTCCACTCTCCCGGATGCAACAGCCCAGCAACACATTTGTTTCTCATTTCTAAACTGCATACTTAGAAACAAGATGGAAACTCGCACAACACTTTGCTCATTTTTGCTCATATCAATATATTACCAAAGTAATATCATTTTCACACATAATATGCTCATATAATTATATTATTATTCATCTTTTCTATCTCTCTTTCTCATCCGCTCTGTCGAGCATGGCAACACAACATGTATATATATACATATATATATATATATATATATAAAAGTGCAAATGTAATCACCTCATTAAAGATAAATAATTATATATGTGTCCGTTATAAGAAGAGAATGCAGGCAACCGTTCTACTAATGAAATTGATGGCCTAAACGTTACGTTATATAATATTGGTTAGCAAATGAATTGATATTAAAGTATTTGTGACCGTTTGTTGCCACAATTTAAATGCCATGTATCATGATTTAATTACATATTGAAAACTTATTAACATAATATTATTTTATTAAAATAGTCTAACAATCCCCCATTTACACTACAAGAATTCAGGGTCATTCGTGACCGCCGGCTCGTGACCGCCGGGCGGTCGCGAGCATCCTTGACCGCCCGGCGGTCGCGGATGCCACCGTGACCGCCGAGCGGTCGCGGTAAACAACGCCGTGACCGCCCAGAGGTCAGGGATAGCCCCGTGACCGCTGAGCGGTCACGGACATAATACTCGTGACCGCCCAGCGGTCACGGGAATCCATAGGCGGGCAAAATCCCGCCCACTGGCGTCCGCGACCGCCGGGCGGTCGCGGATGCCACTCGTCCGCGACCGCCCAGCGGTCGCGGATGAATGACATCCGCGACCGCCCGGAGGGGGGTTTTCTATATAAACACCCCTCCTCTTCTCTCATTCCTTACCTCTCCTCTCTCATTCCTTACCTTTGTAAGTCCTCTCCTCTCTCTCTTTTAAATATTTATTTTTCTAGTTTTTAATTATGTTTTATATGTAATGTTTTAGTAATAGTTTTAATTGTTTAATTATAAGTTTATTTTTATTAATGTCAAACTTAGAAATAATGCCTTTAGGAAATCTTTATAATTTAGGAATAGTGTCTTTAGGTGTTCTTTATAAGTTAGTACAAATAATCTTTAGGGAACTTTATAACTTAGAAATGATGCATTTAGAGAATGTTTATATTTTAGAACAAATAATCTTTAGGGGTTCTTTAGAACTTAGTACAAATGATCTTTAGGGAACTTTATAACTTAGAAATGATGCATTTAGAGAATCTTTATATTTTAGAACAAATAATCTGTAGGGGTTCTTTATAACTTAGTACAAATGATCTTTAGGGAACTTTATAACTTAGAAATGATGCCTTTAGAGGATCTTTATATATTAGAACAAATAATCTTTAGGGGTTCTTTATAACTTAGTACAAATGATCTTTAGGGAACTTTATAACTTAGAAATGATGCCTTTAGAGAATATTTATTTAATATTAAATTGTTCGTTTAGGTAATTTAATGTATTATTATCCGTCGCGGTAATTTAATGTTAAACTATTAGTTTAAATGCATGTCAAATTATTGGTTAATGTTTTTTAGGACAAATGATCTTTAGGGAACTTTATAACTTAGAAATAATGCCTTTACAAAATCTTTATATATTAGAACAAATAATCTTTAGGGGTTCTTTATAACTTAGTACAAATGATATTTAGGGAACTTTATAACTTAGAAATAATGCCTTTACAAAATCTTTATATATTAGAACAAATAATCTTTAAGGGTTCTTTATAACTTAGTACAAATGATCTTTAGGGAACTTTATAACTTAGAAATGATTCCTTTACAAAATCTTTATATATTAGAACAAATAATCTTTAGGGGTTCTTTATAACTTAGTACAAATGATCTTTAGGGAACTTTATAACTTAGAAATTATGCCTTTAGAGAATCTTTATTTAATATTAAATTGTTAGTTTAGGTAATTTAATGTATTATTATTCGTCGCGGTAATTTAATGTTAAACTATTAGTTTAAATGAATGTCAAATTATTGGTTAATGTTTTTTTTGAAGAAATAACGCCTTTAGGTAACTTTATAACTTAGAAATGATGCCTTTACAAAATCTTTATATATTAGAACAAATAATCTTTAGGGGTTCTTTATAACTTAGTACAAATGATCTTTAGGGAACTTTATAACTTAGAAATTATGCCTTTAGAGAATCTTTATTTAATATTAAATTGTTAGTTTAGGTAATTTAATGTATTATTATTCGTCGCGGTAATTTAATGTTAAACTATTAGTTTAAATGAATGTCAAATTATTGGTTAATGTTTTTTTTGAAGAAATAACGCCTTTAGGGAACTTTATAACTTAGAAATGATGCATTTACAAAATCTTTATATATTAGAACAAATAATCTTTAGGGGTTCTTTATAACTTAGTACAAATGATCTTTAGGGAACTTTATAACTTAGAAATTATGCCTTTAGAGAATCTTTATTTAATATTAAATTGTTAGTTTAGGTAATTTAATGTATTATTATTCGTCGCAGTAATTTAATGTTAAACTATTAGTTTAAATGCATGTCAAATTATTGGTTAATGTTTTTTTTGAAGAAATAACGCCTTTAGGGAACTTTATAACTTAGAAATGATGCCTTTACAAAATCTTTATATATTAGAACAAATAATCTTTAGGGGTTCTTTATAACTTAGTACAAATGATCTTTAGGTAACTTTATAACTAAGAAATTATGCCTTTAGAGAATCTTTATTTAATATTAAATTGTTAGTTTAGGTAATTTAATGTATTATTATTCGTCGCGGTAATTTAATGTTAAACTATTAGTTTAAATGCATGTCAAATTATTGGTTAATGTTTTTTTTGAAGAAATAACGCCTTTAGGGAACTTTATAACTTAGAAATGATGCCTTTACAAAATCTTTATATATTAGAACAAATAATCTTTAGGGGTTCTTTATAACTTAGTACAAATGATCTTTAGGGAACTTTATAACTTAGAAATTATGCCTTTAGAGAATCTTTATTTAATATTAAATTGTTAGTTTAGGTAATTTAATGTATTATTATTCGTCGCGGTAATTTAATGTTAAACTATTAGTTTAAATGCATGTCAAATTATTGGTTAATGTTTTTTTTTGAAGAAATAACGCCTTTAGGGAACTTTATAACTTAGAAATAATGCCTTTACAAAATCTTTCTATATTAGAACAAATAATCTTTAGGGGTTCTTTATAACTTAGTACAAATGATCTTTAGGGAACTTTATAACTTAGAAATTATGCCTTTAGAGAATCTTTATTTAATATTAAATTGTTAGTTTAGGTAATTTAATGTATTATTATTCGTCGCGGTAATTTAATGTTAAACTATTAGTTTAAATGCATGTCAAATTATTGGTTAATGTTTTTTTTGAAGAAATAACGCCTTTAGGGAACTTTATAACTTAGAAATGATGCCTTTACAAAATCTTTATATATTAGAACAAATAATCTTTAGGGGTTCTTTATAACTTAGTACAAATGATCTTTAGGGAACTTTATAACTTAGAAATTATGCCTTTAGAGAATCTTTATTTAATATTAAATTGTTAGTTTAGGTAATTTAATGTATTATTATTCGTCGCGGTAATTTAATGTTAAACTATTAGTTTAAATGCATGTCAAATTATTGGTTAATGTTTTTTTTGAAGAAATAACGCCTTTAGGGGACTTTATAACTTAGAAATGATGCCTTTACAAAATCTTTATATATTAGAACAAATAATCTTTAGGGGTTCTTTATAACTTAGTACAAATGATCTTTAGGGAACTTTATAACTTAGAAATTATGCCTTTAGAGAATCTTTATTTAATATTAAATTGTTAGTTTAGGTAATTTAATGTATTATTATTCGTCGCGGTAATTTAATGTTAAACTATTAGTTTAAATGCATGTCAAATTATTGGTTAATGTTTTTTTTGAAGAAATAACGCCTTTAGGGAACTTTATAACTTAGAAATGATGCCTTTACAAAATCTTTATATATTAGAACAAATAATCTTTAGGGGTTCTTTATAACTTAGTACAAATGATCTTTAGGGAACTTTATAACTTAGAAATTATGCGTTTAGAGAATCTTTATTTAATATTAAATTGTTAGTTTAGGTAATTTAATGTATTATTATTCGTCGCGGTAATTTAATGTTAAACTATTAGTTTAAATGCATTTCAAATTATTGGTTAATGTTTTTTTTGAAGAAATAACGCCTTTAGGGAACTTTATAACTTAGAAATGATGCCTTTACAGAATCTTTATATATTAGAACAAATAATCTTTAGGGGTTCTTTATAACTTAGTACAAATGATCTTTAGGGAACTTTATAACTTAGAAATTATGCCTTTAGAGAATCTTTATTTAATATTAAATTGTTAGTTTAGGTAATTTAATGTATTATTATTCGTCGCGGTAATTTAATGTTAAACTATTAGTTTAAATGCATGTCAAATTATTGGTTAATGTTTTTTTTGAAGAAATAACGCCTTTAGGGAACTTTATAACTTAGAAATGATGCCTTTACAAAATCTTTATATATTAGAACAAATAATCTTTAGGGGTTCTTTATAACTTAGTACAAATGATCTTTAGGGAACTTTATAACTTAGAAATTATGCGTTTAGAGAATCTTTATTTAATATTAAATTGTTAGTTTAGGTAATTTAATGTATTATTATTCGTCGCGGTAATTTAATGTTAAACTATTAGTTTAAATGCATGTCATATTATTGGTTAATGTTTTTTTTGAAGAAATAACGCCTTTCGGGAACTTTATAACTTAGAAATGATGCCTTTACAAAATCTTTATATATTAGAACAAATAATCTTTAGGGGTTCTTTATAACTTAGTACAAATGATCTTTAGGGAACTTTATAACTTAGAAATTATGCCTTTAGAGAATCTTTATTTAATATTAAATTGTTAGTTTAGGTAATTTAATGTATTATTATTCGTCGCGGTAATTTAATGTTAAACTATTAGTTTAAATGCATGTCAAATTATTGGTTAATGTTTTTTTTTGAAGAAATAACTCCTTTAGGGAACTTTATAACTTAGAAATGATGTCTTTACAAAATCTTTATATATTAGAACAAATAATCTTTAGGGGTTCTTTTTAACTTAGTACAAATGATCTTTAAGGAATCTTTATAACTTAGTAACGACTGAATTTTAGAGAATCTCTTAGAATCATCTAACTTAGATAATTTCTCGTAGTTTTCTAGCATATATTCGATATGGTAGGAAGTCGTCGTCGTCGGGGTGGTAGTGGTCAACAATGTTCAAATGTTTCTGATGTTCCTGATGATGCGGATGTTCCTGATGTTCCCGATGTTCCCCCTACTGCTAGTGGGCGAGGTAGTCTTGGACCTCGTATAGTTATTACACGTGGCGGTCGTAGTCACGATGCCGCAATCCCCAACGCGTCTACATCGTTGACGCCTTTACTACAGCGCCGACTTTCTTTTGATGTCGCTGCCATGCCCGATGCCGCACCGACTGCATCTGGATCTAGGGCTAGAGCATCATCTTCCGCTGGTTCCACCGGAGCTGGCCCAAGCGAGAGGCCGAGTGATACTCCAGCATCGGGAGTATTCAATGTCACGCAACAACGCCCAACTAGAGGCACCTCCAAAGGTGCACAACAACCCAATGACGAGACTCAAAGGCAGATCATTAAATTGTGTCCTCTTGGCTTGTTTATGAACCCCTCTAGCAACGAGGTTGCGACTACGATCACAGAGTTGATCAGACAGTTCATGAAGGAGTTCTGGCCTACCTACTTGACGATGCCCGAAACTGTGCGAGGCAAAATGTTTATTAAATTTACGGTGAGGAATTATTTCACAACTATATCATATTATTTAATTTAATATATTCATAAATCGAATTTTATTAATTGGCAGAAAATATATGGTATTCGTGAGAGAGAAAAACACGCAGTACAACGGGCCTACGAAACGAAGGCGAAGTTGTGTTATAAGAATTTGATTTACAACACGAAGAAACAATACTTTGAGAGGGTTGTGGATCCAAAATGGGCCGGAAAAGACAAAACTTGGATGCACGACGGGTTAGAGGCGGCGGCGATTAAGCATTGGGCCACTGAGGATCATCAAGAGGTGTCGCATAAGTCTAAGAAAAACAGGAGAGGAGGCAAGGAGCCAATAGAGGGGGTGAAGGCACCTCCCACTTTTTTTGGTGGATCCCGCGACCTAGAGGAGCTCAGACGTCTGCTGGTATGAATTATGAAAATTAACAATATGGGTGTAATTAAGTAATCTTAATATATGCGTAAGCCAATTTTAACGTACTCTTTCTTGAAATGTGTAGGCTGAGGAGGACCCAACACGAAAAGACCCTATTCGATATGATGAGGCCTACAGACGTGGTCACACACAGCGGGTGAAGGGGACGGGCGGTGACACATGAGTTCCAGCTCGGCGGACTTGGGTAGATGCTGCGACGAAAGCGCAATATGTAAGTTATTTCAACCGCATACTCCTTTTTATCTTCCTCAACTAGCTTTAAATTATTTATTCCAGTATAAGTACTGATTCTTTCAAATGTTAATGCAGAAAAACTACATGGAACTATTGAGGACAAGATATCCCCGCCCAGCTAAGCTCCCGGTGTTCGATCCCGACTGTTGGACCGAGGCATTTGGTCCTGTGAAGAAGGGGAAGGCGAAAGGCTTGCCGAGGGATGCACGCCCGGAGGCGTTCAAGATTAAATACAGGAAACAAGAAGATTATTCACAGGCCTGCATCGACGACTTACAAACACAGAATGACCGCACTATCTATCGCAGTGATCAAAGGATGACTGATATGAAAGCCACTATGGAGCTATGGAGATGCTTGCTTAATGAGAAGGTGGACGTGGACCTTCCACCGATATCAGATTCTATATTCATGGGGCATGCACGTAGGACCGGAGCTGTGATTCCACCGGTTCGTATGCCTCGTCGTAGGCCAGATCCATTTGCTCCCAGTTCTTCCGATAGGCCTGCGTATATCGAGGAGTACTCTGATGACGATGGTGACGACGATGTCGATGATATTATGGCGTCGTTGCAGACTGACGATTTTGTGGAACTGGGTGTTGAGGATGGTGTTGGGAGTGGTGAGGATGATGGGGAGGATGATGGTGAGGATGAAGACGGGAATGGATGTGGGTTGGATGATAGTTCGAATGATTAGTTGTATTTTCATTATTGTAATGTTGGACTATTAAATTTTCATTATTGTAATGTTGGACTATTAAATTTTCATTATTGTAATGTTGTACTGTTAAATTTTCATTATTGTAATGTTGGATTGTTAAATTTTCATTATTGTAATGTTGGATTGTTAAATTTTCATTATTGTAATGTTGGACTGTTAAATTTTCATTATTGTAATGTCTTTTACAACACAACTTATGAAGATGATCACGGACTTGGTATCGATCAAAAAACTTTGAATTGGTACATTTTTTGCACGGGCACCTAATACGCCCCCTATATCTAAATAGCCATCTTGTCGCGAAGCAAATTCTATGAATGTGCGAACCCCAATTCCTATCTACTTAATAGTCCATTAATTATCTAAGATGTAAATTTTAAAGGAAATAATTAACTACAATTAATACTACAAACAATTAATAATTAACAATTTAAAATGTAACAATTATCATGCACGATAAGGTTGTAGAGTGATAAATTGATCAACTTACTTCTTGAAGCGTAAAAAAACGAGAATAGCTTAAGAGAAATGGTGAAGATTGTTGTGAATTAGGAAAGAAGGGAAATGATATTTATAAATGAAAATCTGGAAGTTCGTGACCGCCTAGCGGTCGCGAATGCCAACATGCCGTTGTCATTCGTGACCGCCTAGCGGTCGCGAATGCCAACATGCCGTTGTCATTCGTGACCGCCAGGCGGTCAAACTAGCAGTTGGCATTAGTGACCGCTGGGCGGTCACGAAAGACCCTCATTCGTGACCGCCCAGCGGTCACGAATAATATTCATAAAAGAAAATTTGATTTTATGGATTCATCTTGATGTGTTTATGATTTTTAACAATAAGTCTCATTACTACATGTGAATTGAAGTAATAAATTAGTACAACATTAGTAATTAACATATTAAAATAGCGAATTAGATGTGATTAGGCGAGTTATGAACGAATAACCTATTTTATGTTCTACAACTAATAATCATCATATACACTAAGTTGTTTTAGATGTAATGTGTAATTTTGTGATAAACTCTCTTTTAATTTACTTAGTAGTAAGTATTTTATCAATTTAACAAACATCGCACCTTAATTAAACAAACAAAAATCAAATCTTTCGAATGAGACTTATTCGTGACCGCTGGGCGGTCACGAATAAGGGTCTTTCGTGACCGCTGGGCGGTCACGAAGTAGGTCTCGTGACCAAAAGTAGGTTTCGTGACCGCTGGGCGGTCACGAAAGACCCTCATTCGTGACCGCCCAGCGGTCACGAATAATATTCATAAAGGAAAATTTGATTTTATGGATTCATCTTGTTGTGTTTATGATTTTTAACAATAAGTCTCATTACTACATGTGAATTGAAGTAATAAATTAGTACAACATTAGTAATTAACATATTAAAATAGCGAATTAGATGTGATTAGGCGAGTTATGAACGAATAACCTATTTTATGTTCTACAACTAATAATCATATACACTAAGTTGTTTTAGATGTAATGTGTAATTTTGTGATAAACTCTCTTTTAATTTACTTAGTAGTAAGTATTTTATCAATTTAACAAACATCGTACCTTAATTAAATAAACAAAAATCAAATCTTTCGAATGAGACTTATTCGTGACCGCTGGGCGGTCACGAATAAGGGTCTTTCGTGACCGCTGGGCGGTCACGAAGTAGGTCTCGTGACCAAAAGTAGGTTTTGTGACCGCTGGGCGGTCACGAAAGACCCTCATTCGTGACCGCCCAGCGGTCACGAATAATATTCATAAACGAAAATTTGATTTTCGAATAAGGATCTTTCGTGACCGCTGGGCGGTCGCGAAAGAGGGTCATTCGTGACCCCCCGACGGTCACGAATAACATTCATGGTGAAAATTTTGAATTTTCAAAAAATTTGAATTTCCCCCCAAGTTCGTGACCGCTGGGCGGTCACGAAAGACACTCATTCGTGACCGCCCAGCGGTCACAAATAATATTCATAAACGAAAATTTGATTTTCGAATAGGGGTCTTTTGTGACCGCTGGGCGGTCGCGAAAGAGGGTCATTCGTGACCGCCTGGCGGTCACGAATAACATTCATCGTGAAAATTTTGAATTTTCAAAAAATTTGAATTTTCCCCCCAATTCCAAGGTCTTTCGCGACCGCCCGGCGGTCACGAATAACCTTGGAATTGGGGGGAAATTCAAATTTTTTGAAAATTCAAAATTTTCACCAAAATTCTATATATACCCACCATTCCACCCATTAATTTTTCATTACACACACATTATCTTCTCTAAAACCCAACACTTTCTCCTCCTTTTCTCATTTCCCAATTCAAAACATAAACACCAACAATTTTTCTTCTCCTCTTTCTTTATATCTCCAAAAAACAAAACATCAACTCTTTTATTTTCTTTTTTTCCTTACTTATAACACAAATCATTCTCTTAAATGATGTTTATATAAAAAACCGTCGAACCATACATTATATTCGCAAAAAACAAATATTTATTCCGGTATTTTACCGGAATATTTTTTTTATTTCGTATAATGTCATCCGTGACCATCGGGCGGTCACGGATGACTTGAATATTATCCGTGACCGCCCGGCGGTCACGGAGGGTTTAAATATTATCCGTGACCGCCGAGCCGTCGCGGATGACCCCAGGGTCATCCGTGAACGCCAGGCGGTCGCGGTGGTTGCCGCGACCGCCGAGCCGTCGCGGATGACCCCGGGGTCATCCGTGACCGCCAGGCGGTCGCGGTGGTTGCCGCGACCGCCGAGCCGTCGCGGATGACCCCGGGGTCATCCGTGACCGCCGAGCCATCGCGGATGACCTCGGGGTCATCCGTGACCGCCAGGCGGTCGCGGTGTTGGCCGTGACCGCCGAGCCGTCGCGGATGACCACGGGGTCATCCGCGACCGCCAGGCGGTCACGGATGACTTCCGTGACCGCTGGACGGTCGCGGATGACCCCGGGGTCATCCGCGACGGCTCGGCGGTCGCGGATGACTACCGTGACCGCTCGGCGGTCGCGGATGACTGCCGTGACCGCCGAGCGGTCGCGAATGACCCTTTTTTCTTGTAGTGTTATTTTAATAAAATAATAGTACCACATATATATGAGCATCATATGAGCAAGATCAAGAATATTATGCATCATGAAAGTGGCAATGCCTTTAAACCTTCACTTAGTGTCACACAATTTCCGTACTAGTATCAAAGTGGACATAGCCTTTAAACAATGATCCTCGAGGGCACGTAGAATCATGCAACACACATAATACTCAGAGTGTTCTAAAATAGCTTCACCAGCTTGCACGTTAACGGCCTTGTGCTAATCGCGGTTTTTGCAAGTGTCCTAGAGAATTAGCCCGACAATTCTCATAGAAAGCGGCCCCACTTTCCCACTTGTATATGTGAGTCTATCAAGGATGCTCCCATGACTATTACATCCTACCCATATAAGGGCTATAGAACTCATTAAGAGATTCTTACATGATCTCAACCTCCATAACGTCATAGGAATATGCACTTACACCATAAGGAGGAACATGTGATTAAAAGATCTTATTTAGTGCATATATATTCTCCAAACCACTCTATGATTCGTTTGTCCCTTTAACCTAGTTCGTAGGATCTCTAGCCCCTAGGTAGGGTATCCTCATAGGAAGTTTATAACATATTAGGGCTCGTTCCCTCCCCTCAATGTACCTCTAGACTTCCACCACAAACTTGGGATTTAATTTATATTAAGAATTTGTAGAAAGTATAGGAAATCCACTTACGCTCATAAAAATACTTAAGTTGAGCCTTTTAAAAAAAACCATTTTCAAACAAGTGCACATAGTTGGAAATAATGCATCTCAAGCATTTATATATTCACAAAAAAAAAATTGTCATCACACAAGTGACGACGAGCCTCTCTTGCTCAAATACCTTTGAGGTATTTTGAATATTTCTCATTCATGAATTGGTATTCGAAGGACAACTTATAGTAGCATTTCACCTACTAATAAACCGTGAATACTCATTTCACATTATTAACTTATCTTGTCGGCCAGTAATCTTACTCCTACTCGGAACCAATTAATTAATCCACGAAATTATTTTATTGCATAAAATGAAATATGAAATATTATGCACCGCAAAATCTTATTTATCGAGATTTTAATATTAATCTCAAAAATTTGATATGCCTCATCACATTTGCACAAGTGGTTAGTCCATAACATAATAATTAATCACATATAATAAATATATTTCCACCATGAAATATTGACCACAAATAATATTGAATAACGCGTTAACCCCCACTATTCAAGATAATGTCATCACATTCTCAATCTATAATATGAACTCCTGCAATTTTTCTAAAATATTTTTAGACACATGATAATTTAATAAAAAACTATCCATGCGTTAACCCCCACTAACAAGATAATATGTAAATAATTACTTGAAGGTAAACCAAATTCTTACCAGAGTCTTGCAAGCTATTTCCTCACATTCTTGATAGCAACAATACCCTTCCATATTTATTTCCTTACATTTTGTTGCAACACTGAAGGTGTACACATATATAGTATCTCATGCATAAATAATTAAAGTTCGCACACATGCATTTGATATTCAAGATCCATTAGTTAATATTGGATAAAACAATCTTGAATCCTGAATCCGTATAATTAGTGAAATGTTTCGTAAGAAATTCACATATAGACTATGAGCATAACAGAGGCTTGGTTATATTCATGTATCTCCACATATAACGTGTCTAATATTTGTCGTACAGTAAGTAATTATATATATTTACACATCAATGTTAGCTGTCATAATTGTTGCATATATAACAATTATATATTCATAAGCAATAACATTCGGAGTATTATCAAGACACGTTAAGGGAATATCCACTCCGCCAAGTTTCAAAACCAAGAAAAGAAAAACTAAAATTATTACTGGCAATTAAATTGTGGTAGTCAATCACAGTCTCTTTATTCACACATTTTAATATTGGAGAAACCACTCTCTGCCACAGCGAGCCGCAACTTATCATCAAATTATTGTGATTAGTAATATAAGACTTGGTTTTAGTTTCTGTCAATTCTAGTTCCTGAAAATATATTTAATTCATGGGATTGGAGAACAGAGAGTATTACTAACACAATCACAAAAAGAATATTCACCATATTCTGTATGTATTTTAATTTTGAAATAATGAAAATGACTCAAATCGATCAGTTTTCACTAATCATTTTGTACTCTATGGGCAGCCAATTAAATGTGAAAAAATATTTGTACCTCGTGCTGCTTTTGATACCTTAATTTGGAAGATTGTCCTCATTGTGCTGATCAAGAGTAATTTAATTAGAGACAATGATTTCTTCACGGACCACCATTCCAGTCTCGTGCTCAGGTTAATAGCATCCACATAGAAAACAAAGTTGGATATATATCCTTGATCAATACATCATAACATATTTCGGTAAAGAGGTAACGCGGCCAATCGTCTTAAAATTGTTGTTCCTCTATTTAACAATTCACATTAATTAAATAAAGAAACATGTAAAGTAAAGTAGCATTACCTCTAACAATGATCAAGAATATTAGTAACAAAAGATAAAGTGACGATATTACCGTAACTCCAACGGTTCACGTCTAATGTAAAGTATAAAACGCTAGGCTCAGGCGCGTACTATGTCAGCTCTCTTTAAGACGATTCGTGCCCCTAATTGGTAATTCTCAACATGCAGTAGGGTCGCACACAACGCGTCGTGTCCAGGATGCAACAGCCCAGCAATACCTTTATTTCTCATTTCTAAACTGCATACTTAGAAACAAGATGGAAACTCGCACAACACTTTGCTAATTTTTGCTCATATCTATATATTACCAAAGTTATATCATTTTCTCACATAATATGCTCATATAATTATATTATTATTCTTCTTTTCTATCCCCCATTAAAGAAAAATAATTATATATGTGTCCGTTATAAGAAGAGAATGCAGGCAACCGTTAACGTTATATAATATTAATATTGATTAGCAAATGAATTGATATTAAAGTATTTGTGACCGTTTGTTGCCACAATAATTTAAATGCCATGTATCATGATTTAATTAAATATTGAAAACTTATTAACATAATATTATTTTATTAAAATAGTCTAACAATCCCCCATTTATATTAGTAAAATAATAGTACCACATATATATGAGCATCATATGAGCAAGAGCAAGAATATTATGCATCATGAAAGTGGCAATGCCTTTAAACCTTCACTCAGTGTCACACAATTTTCGTACTAGAATCAAAATGTACAAAGCGTTTAAACAATGATCCTCATGGGCACGTAGAATCATGCAACACACATGATACTCAAAGTGTTCTAAAATAGCTTCACCAGCTTACACGTTAACGGCTTTGTGCTAATCCCGGTTTTCGCAAGTGTCCTAGAGAATTAACACAACAATTCTCATAGAAAGCGGCCCCACTTTTTCACTTGTATAGGTGAGTCTATGAAGGATGCTCCCATGACTATTACATCCCACCCATATAAGGGCTATAGAACTCATTACGAGATTTTTACATGATCTAAACCTCCATAACGTCATATGAATATGCACTTACACCATACGGAGGAACATGTGATCAAAAGATCTTATTTAGTGCATATATATTCTCCAAACCACTCTATGATTCGTTTGTCCCTTTAACCTAGTTCGTAGGATCTCTAGCCTCTAGGTAGGGTATCCTTATAGGAAGTTTATAACATATTAGGGCTCGTTCTCTCCCCTCGATGTACCTCTAGACTTCCACCACAAGCTTGGGATTTAATTTATATTAAGAATTATTAGAAAGTCCAGGAAATCCACTTAAGCTCATAAAAATATTTAAGTTGAGCCTTTTAAAAAAAAAACATTTCCAAACAAGTGCACATAGTTGGAAATAATGCATCTCAAGAATTTATATATTCACAAAAAAAAAAATTGTCATCACACAAGTGACGACGAGCCTCTCTTGCTCAAATACCTTTGAGGTATTTTGAATATTTCTCATTCATGAATTGTTATTCGAAGGACAACTTATTGTAGCATTTCACCTACTAATAAACCATGAATAGTCATTTCACATTATTAACTTATCTTGTCGGCCAGTAATCTTACTCCTACTCGGAACCAATTAATTAATCCACGAAATTATTTTATTGCATAAAATGAAATATGAAATATTATGCACCGCAAAATCTCATTTAGCGAGATTTTAATATTAATCTCAAAAATTTGATATGCCTCATCACAATTGCACAAGTGGTTAGTCCATAACATAATAATCACATATAATAAATATATTTCCCCATGAAATATTGACCACAAATAATATTGAATAATGCGTTAACCCCCACTATTCAAGATAATGTCATCACATTCTCAATCTATAATATGAACTCGTGCAATTTTTCAAAAATATTTTTAGACACATGATAATTTAACAAAAAACTATCCATGCGTTAACCCCCACTAACAAGATAATATGTAAGTAATTATTTGAAGGTAAACCACATTCTTACCAGAGTCTTGCGAGCTATTTCCTCACATTCTTGATAGCAACAATACCCTTCCAGATTTATTTCCTTACATTTTGTTGCAACAGTGAAGGTGTACACATATATAGTATCTCATGCATAAATAATTAAAGTTCGCACACATGCATTTGATATTCAAGATCCATTAGTTAATATTGGAGAAAATAATCTTGAATCCTGAATCCTGAATCCGTATAATTAGTGAAATGTTTCGTAAGAAATTCACATATAGACTATGAACATAACAGAGGCTTGGTTATATTCATGTATCTCCACATATAACGTGTCTAATATATGTCGTACAGTAAGTAATTATATATATTTACACATGAATGTTAGCTGTCATAATTGTTGCATATATAACAATTATATATTAATAAGCAATAACATTCGGAGCATTATCAAGACACGTTAAGGGAATATTCACTCCGCCAAGTTTCAAAACCAAGAAAAGAAAAACTAAAATTATTACTGGCAATTAAATTGTGGTAGTCCATCACAGTTACTTTATTCACACATTTTAATATTGGAGAAACCACTCTCTGCCACAGTGAGCCGCAACTTATCATCAAATTATTGTGATTAGTAATATAAGACTTGGTTTTAATTTCTGTCAATTCTAGTTCCTGAAAAAATATTTAATTCATGGGATTGGAGAACAGAGAGTATCACTAACGTACACAATCACAAAAAGAATATTCACCATATTCTATATGTATTTTAATTTTGAAATAATGAAAATGACTCAAATCGATCAGTTTTCACTAATCATTTTGTACTCTATGGGCAGCCAATTAAATGTTAAAAAATATTTGTACCTCGGACTGCTTTTGATACCTTAATTTGGAAGATTGTCCTCACATTGTGCTGATCAAGAGTAATTTAATTAGAGACAATGATTTCTTCACGGACCACCATTCCAGTCTCGTGCTCAGGTTAACAGCATCCACATAGAAAACAAAGTTAGATATATATCCTTGATCAATACATCACAACATATTTCGGTAAAGAGGTAACGCGGGCAATCGTCTTAAAATTGTTGTTCCTCTATTTAACAATTCACAATAATTAAATAAAGAAACATGTAAAGTAAAGTAACATTACCTCCAACGATGATCAAGAATATTAGTAACAAAATATAAAGTGACGATATTACTGTAACTTCAACGGTTCACGTCGAATGTGAAGTATAAACGCTAGGCTCAGGTGCGTACTATGTCAGCTCTTTTTAAGACGATTCGCACCCCTAGTTGGTAATTCTCAACATGCAGTAGGGTCGCACACAACGCGTCGTGTCCAAGATGCAACAGCCCAGCAACGCCTTTGTTTCCCATTTCTAAACTGCATACTTAGAAACAAGATGAAACTCGCACAACACTTTGCTCATTTTTGCTCATATCAATATATTACCAAAGTAATATCATTTTCTCACATAATATGCTCATATAATTATATTATTATTCTTCTTTTCTATCCCCCATTAAAGATAAAGAGAATGCAGGCAACCGTTCTACTAATGAAATTGATGGCCTAAACGTTATATAATATTGATTAGCAAACGAATTGATATTAAAGTATTTGTGACCGTTTGTTGCCACAATAATTTAAATGCCATGTATCATAATTTAATTAAGGGATAAAAGCATCAAGCCCCCTGAACTATGCACGTTTTTGCGACTTGCCCCCTGAACTAAATTAATAAGCGTTTTGCCCCTTGAACTATGCTTGTCTGTTTGATTTGCCCCCTCGCCGGATTCCGCCGAATATTCCTCGGAATATTCCTTTCTCGTGCGACCCACGTGAGGGCCAGAAGGGCATTTTCGGTACATATTTTGGAGTGTAAAGTTCATGCATAACTCCCCTTAAACTATTCTTGTAAGTGCGAATTGCCCCTTAAACCATGCTTAGAGTTTTGTAAGTTCCAATTTTTTTTTTAACAAATAAAATAAAAATAAAAAACTGACTTAGAGACTGAAACGTTAGTCTACACACTTAGAAAAAATTCTGCCCAACAATGTTATGGTTCTTCATCAAATTCTCTCTCGAATCAGCTATATTCGTCCAAATTATACACAATCAACACGAAATCGACACACAAAACTTCGAATTATCAGTTTACGGCTAATTGCACACACATTCACGACGAATTACGCACACATTCACGACATCAGTTCTTAGGATTTTGGGGAAAATCGATTGCCGTTGTTCAAATCGCAGAAATGGCTTGGAAATTGAGGACTAGTTTCGAGTTCATACCAGAGGAAAGAACACACCCGATTACGGTATGCATTTACCCTTTTTTGTAAACCCTATTTTTAATTTTTTGTTGCATGTGTCGATTATGTTTGTCCCTATAGTTGTAATCAAATACGACGGTGTAAAGCATGTATTTTTGTATAGTTTTGTGAGTTTTTTTGTGAGTTTGTGGTCCTGAAAGTGATGCAATCCTAGTTCATTGTTTACTATTTGATTTTTTTTAAGGTATTGTTCTGATTTTGGTACACATTTGGAGGATGGAGAAGATGTAACTGATGATGAAGGGATTTATGAGGATGTTGGTGAGGTTGGTGAATCAGAGGCACACTGGACTGGTATAACAATTGCAAGGAAAGTTAGGAATGAAGGGGATTCATTGATGGGTAGGAGACATGGCAGGTTGACATATCATGGTTACCCAGTTTTTAACAAAGCCATGGATATGTCTAATCCTAGACTGGAGTTAGAACTGTGTTTTGAGGATGCAACTCAGTGAGGGCTTATGCAATAAAGGTGAGGAGAGATATAAAGTTTTTGAAGAATGACGGTGATAGAGTGAGAGTGAGGTGTAAGATAAAGGGCTGTCCATATCATGTGTTTGCTTCAGAGGTTGGTGCTTTTGGTACCATTCAAATAAAGACATATAATGGCAAGCACACTTGCAACACAATGGACAAGGTTATCTGAAAAAGTAAGCCTGCTCCTAAGGGAAATGTGGTTATGAATGATTCTGAGTCACTTAAACAGGCAATGGCAAAGGTAAACTCCTTATTCATTTCATAATTTTGGTGCTTATGTGTGTTACCTTTGTTACTTTTTTAATTCATGTATTCTCATATGTAGCTCAATAATATTTCTGATAAGGAGAAGAATATTGCATCAAATGTGTCTGAGGAGAAGATTGTTGCTGTCACCAAAAGATACATGATGAGGAGCACTAACAACCCCCTGACCAGAGCCATGTCTAAGCTCAAGGAATGAATATCTATATTAAGTAGTTTTTTTTTCATTTTAAGGACAAGTTTGTTAATCATCAAGATGTAATCAGTCTGCTGAATATTTTGATATTCCAATTCATCTAATTTTGGTGTAATATTGTTGATGAAATAATGCATTGGAGGGCGATATGAACAATGTGATTTAAATGTATGGATGCAGGAGTGTAATGGTTTTAAATAGCTTAATAATCTGTCTTCAAACTCACAAAATTATACCCTAAAATGACATAAAAAAGGCCTACAAAATATGGAATAAAGGGTAATTTTGTGTGCAAAATTAGCTCAGGGGGCAAATCGCACCACAATAGTTTAGGGAGCACATTTACATAGTTTAAGGGGCAATTCGCACTTACAAGCATAGTTTAAGGGGGATTACGCATGAACTTTACACTCCAAAATATGTACCGAAAATGCCTTTCTGACCCTCACGTGAGTCGCACGAGAAAGGAATATTTCGAGGAATATTCGGCGGAATCCGGTGAGGGGGCAAATCGAACAGACGAGCATAGTTCAAGGGGCAAAACGCTTATTAATTTAGTTCAGGGGGCAAGTCGCAAAAACGTGCATAGTTCAGGGGGCTTGATGCTTTTATCCCTTTAATTAAACATTGAAAACTTATTAACATAATATTATTTTATTAATTAGTTCAATATGGAGCATGACTTCGCAATGCAGAATTCGCTATTTTTTAACAATCTGGCATTATTGAGTTTAGTAAAACGTAATAGGAAGTCGCATCAAATAATTATATTCCTTTCAATGAAATGCAATGGAATCTGTAAGTCGTCGTTGACCTGTACCGAAGTCTTGGCTTCAAAAGTAAACTCTTACGGTACAGTACAATTAGTCTATTACCTATGCCCACATGACTATAACTTAATTTCGCATAACTTCCCAATTATCTTGATTCTTGAGGAAATTATAACTTAAAATAAATCCCAATTTTATTCTTGAATCTCAAAGTTCGTGTAACAAGACTAACAAATGAGCTTTATATGGAGCTCCTACTAGTTTGGGGTGTTTTCGTTTGCTGACTTGGCAAGTTGATAAGACACTCCACAACATGTCGATTCATTGAGGTGCTAGAATCAGCTTTGTCCTTTATATGCCTGCACTCCAAGCTCTACGGCACGAGGGATATGGTGTTATTGATTTCAGACTGAACTTGGGAATAAGCCAAGCTGCCTACGTATCTCATTGAGGGAATCAAGCCGAACGTAGTTCATTTATCTCTAAGTATCCATGTTAGGTTGAATCTCTACTATTCGATCCAAGATAGGTCGAATTTGTGGCATTCGATGTAGTGGTTAGATGATGCCCTATGTCGAAGCTGGTGTGTGTCGAACAGAGGGTGTTCGATATGCGCATCGAACATGACGGGTTCGATGTGTGCATCGAACGTGACTGGTTTGATGCTGTTGTAAGTCGAACTCGATTGGTTCGAGTGAGTTGTATGTTGATCTGATGTAGCGTCGAACCGTATTGGTTCGATGCAGGAGTGTCGAACCGTCCCAGTTCGATGCTGTTGTAACTCGAACGGGAACCGGTTCCATCTTAGTCAATGAAAGCAAAGTCAATGTCGAACTGATGACGTTCGATACGTAATGAGCATGTACTGTGTGTGTTCTGTTCTCTCTCCAGAAAGCCGAGGGGCGGGGTATTTATAGACCCCGTCCCGTAGGACCCTCCAAAAGCTTGATAGTCAGCATTGAATGCGCGTGGTTCGATGCGGAGCCCGCATCGAACAGCTTCCGTTAGATGCGCTCTCATCAGCGGGCCTTCGCTGCTGGGCCGGCCCAATATCGAATTTGGGTCTATCCTAAATAATCCTCATCACCTACAAAATAAACAAAAGAATAAATCAGTTTTAATAGGAAACAACTAGTTTAAGCACTACAAGAAAATGGGGGTTTTCCCGACCGGATTTCGGTAGGGGGCATTCCTGACCGAATATCGGTCTGAAAGACTTTTCCCGACCGATATTCGGTCGGAAAGTTCAAAAAAAAAATTCCGACTGCAGTGCGGTCGGAAATACTTTTCCCGATCGAAAATTCGGTTGGGAAAAGTATTCCCGACCACATTGCGGTTGGGACTTCTGGGGGGGGACAATTTCCCGCCCAGAGTGTCGCCCTAATCTCGGCCCAGCTGGCCGCGCAGCTGGGCCGAGGCATCCCGACCGAATTTCGGTCGGGAATAGGGGCATTCCCGACCGAAATTCGGTCGATTTCGGTCGAAACTCCGGATCTGGTAAGTTTTTTCGTCTTTTCTTATTTTTATGTTATATTTAATGTTTTAATATTAGTTTTTTATGTTTAATTGCCAGATATTGTTGAAATTGTTAGGATTTAATTATGAAATGCCTTTAGGAATTGTTAGGCTTAGGGAAATGTTAGAGTTTTATGCCTTTAGGAATTGTTAGGCTTTAGGAAATATTATAGTTTTATGCATTTAGTAATTATTTATGCCTTTAGGAATTGTTAGGCTTTAAGAAATGTTATAGTTTAGTAATTATTTATGCCTTTAGGAAAACTATATATGATTTTTATATGTGTTAATTTATTTATTATGACGTTAATTTTATGAAATGAGTTTAGATATCTTAGAAATGATAGTTTTTACAACATAGTTCATGACTTTAGGAAAACTATATAACTTAGCAATAATTAAATTTAGGTCATCTCTATAATTAGAAATATTCTAACTTAGATGCTTTTACTTAGTACGTAGCACTTTCATTGATGACATGTCGGGCGATCATTCACACTCGTCTCGTGATAGCGGTAGTGGCCAGCCCTCGAAGAGAGGGCGTAGTGGTCCACCGAGTGCCGTAGGGCCTAGTGATCCACCGAGATTAGGTCCTCGTCTACGTAACATTCATTCTAGCACTGCACCACCCGCTGCTGTCGATGCCCCAAGTCCCCTTCTACTTCACAGCCACCTAGGTGTACTATCGGACCGAGCAGCGGTACTCCACCAGATCGAGTAGTACCACATCGACTAGATGTTGATCACGTAGCATCGACGCCACCGTTATCACCTGGATCGAGGCGTATGGCACCTAGGCCACGATCTACTGAGTCTACACCGGCGGGTCCCAATACTTCTTCCCCTGCAAACGATGCCGGTGCAGGACCATCTACAGCGACGCAGCAGCGACCGGGCCGAGGCATATCGAGAGGCCAGCAGGTTTCGGCTGACCCTAGAGGCCGTACTAGGGTTTTTTGGATGAGCACGACGTATTTCAGGATGGGGGGAAGATATCGACGGCGATTACCTCGATCATTAGGGAGTTTATGAAGACGTGTGTTCCTTCATACACCGAGGTCGATCCAGTAGTCTAGGGGCAGATGTGGGCTAAGTTTAAGGTAAGATTTCAAAAGTTTACTATATATATACATAGTAAGATTTTTATTTAACGAAACCTTAAATAAAAACCTTAATTAATTGCAAAACATATACTACATTGATCCAGATGACTTGCTTCGGGCACATACAACATACAAGATTAAGGCTAAGAGGTGTTACAAGGAAGTAATGTACAATGCGAAGAAGAACTATTATGCGAGGAAGGATGATCCGAAGTGGGCGGGGCGTGCGAAGAACAGCTGAATGAGCGACAAGTTAGAGAAAATGTTCGTGACGCATTGGGAATCAGATAAGCATGCGAAGAAATCAGAGGCAGGACAGAAGAACAGGCGAGGAGGACAGGTCCCAGACCCTGATCGTCCTCCACGAGGGACTCATGCTAGTGGGTCCCGGAGCTACATGGAGATTCGACGTAGGATGGTATGTCTTATTAAATTGAGTTTCTATACGAATAACTTTTGTCTTAAATTTAAATAGCTTAAAAAACAAATGTATATCAATATGCAGGCTGCTTCGAGACCTACAGGGGCCCCTGAGCCTCGGCACGATCAGGCATATCGTTATCAGCACACAAATGTTCCCGCTGGTCTGCCAGAGGGAGCTCCACGTCGTCGCGTTTGGGTTCACCCCAAGTATAGCGTTATCTACGTAAGTATTTAACTTGTAAAGCATTCTTTGATTAATATGGTAACATATGTCTTCCTTAATTATGTGCATTCTTTGATTAATATGGTAACATATGTCTTCCTTAATTATGTACTAACAATTCTAACTAAATGAACATGAGGACTACATATGTCGTATGATCGAGAGGTACGAAGCGGATTATTCTGCTTGGCCACCACTAGATCAGGAGTTGTGGAGTCTGGCGAGTGGAGCATTGAAGAAGGGGAAGGTTGCGGGTCTCCCTTCGGATGCACGTCATGATCGATTTGGTTTTGCGACGAAGAAGGTGCCAAACACGACACGGGCCTACACGAGGGCGTTGGAGGGGGAGAATCGTCGTCTTAGGAGTGCTACTGATCGGAGGTTAGACAGGCTTGTTGGTCACATTGAGCACTTGACCCAGCACATCACCGAGACTACAGGTACTCCTCCTTCTCGACCCATGCCTATTGGACTTATGCCTGATGCTCGTCGAGCCGGCCAGGGTTCTCGATTGCCTCCCCTCCCGATCCTTTTGCACATGGTGCTTCGGATGTTACACTGTATGATCCTGAGTACACGGATGACTACGAGGATGACACTCTCGACGGTGATGCAGCCGATCTTGGTGGTGATGAGAGTGTTGGATCCTCTACATATGATACATTTGGCTTTGCTGATAAGGACTATGAGAAGTAGTAGTATTATTTGTTCGTTTTATTTAAGTATTGAAAACTGCGTTAGTTGTTTGTATTTTTGTAATTCGTTTGATGCTTGGACTAGTTATGTAATGTTAAACTAATTTCGTATTAATTCAGTAATGACTCTATGTTTGTGTAATTTATTATTTATTGGTAATTATGTAATATTGTTATTAGTACAAGCACGAATACAAACTATAATATGAAATTAAACAACTTTAATCAAATTTTTTTTTTATAAAATAGAAATCGACCACTAAACCATAATCGCACGCTATTCATACATACTATTGGATATTTGAGTACAAGCACGAATACAAACTATAATATGAAATTAAACAATGTGAATCAATTTTTTTTTATAAAATAGAAATCGACTACTAAAGCATAATCGCACGCTATTCATACATACTATCCTCAGAATCTGAGTCACTCATTATCTTTTCCTCTTCCTCTTCCTTATTGCCCTCCTCGTCCTCGTTGCCCTCCTCTTCCTCGTTGCCCTCCGCTGCTGCCTCCTCGTCAACCACATCAAATCCCTCGTTGGCCAATTGGATATTCATATCGAATGAGGAAAGGTCCACGCATAAGTTAAACCCTTCAGATGCGTTCTCTTGTAGCACTTGGTTCGGCATCCCCGCGTCGACCCCGCAACTAATGACATATCGATTATGTGTCTGGCAGGAATAGTGGATACGGCCAACCATCCTCTCTATCCCGGTCGCCCCGTCGTCTTCTTTGGATAGGGCACATGTACACATATTTTGCTTGGTTAACAAATACAAACGGTTCGTTGGTGCCGAGGGTACGCTTCGGGTCGATGTCAACCAACTTATACGTTGAATGCTCATGCGTACCTGCGTTTATTCATACCAAACACATTTGAACAAGACTACGTTCACGGGTTTAATTCTGCCTCAATATTCCACATGTATAATGTCTTTCAACATTCCATAGAAGTTGGTAGCATCGGATCCTCCCATGTCTCCCTTCACATAAACACCGCTACAATCACTCTTCTTCGGGCCCAAAATCATATCGGTGTGAAATCTGAACCCATTCACAATGTATCACTCGTAGGTTGCCACTGAATTAGCCGGACCTGTGATTAGAGGATCTATTCGTACGTCGGTCTCGTATTTCCCACTTGAATATGTCTGCTTGAACCATGCTACGTACTCTTGGTTCCTCTTGGATTGTATCTCCATTGGACTAAGTCCACCGCACTCCTCTTCTTCAAACAGTCTGCATAGAATTTTTTTCATAAGTTAGTATTCTAAAAGCGTTTAATCATTTCGTTATTAAAAATAATTAACGACCACTTACTCGACCCATCCGTCAAGCTCTTGACAGTTTAGAAGTGTGTAAAGCTCTATTTGCTCCATTTCATCGGAAGTCAAGTATCGCCTTTCGTTTAGTGGCCCAATTGGCGCCCCTTTCTTGTGAAATATTCTAAGATCATCATCCCAGCGTCTCGTTCATGTTGAGTCTTTTATATTTAGTCTGAAAAGAGACATCCAAATATTGAGAACACATATTGGACAGCTCAGCAAGTAGGTATTGATTGGCTATGGATCCTTCCACCCTCACCCTTGTTCAGTACTGAACCCTTCATGTCGAACATCCGCCTAATTCATAGAAATGAAAGATTAGGCAAATAATCGATAATTGTAAAAGATAAATATTTTAAAAATACAAACTCGTACCTCTCGAATGGATACATCCATCTATAATGAACTGGACCACCAACTCTAGCCTCGTACGGAAGGTGTATGGCTAAATGCTCCGTAGAGTCAAAAAATAAAAGAGGAAATCTCATTTCCATCTTGCACATGGTAACAATAAACGATTCCTCCAATCGCTCCATATCCTCGGCCGACACCTCTGAGGCGCAAATCGCCTTGAAAAAAGGCTAATCTCTACTAAGGTCCCCCAAATCTTGTGTTCCAAGAAGTCGCGAAAGGCAATTGGGATCAATCTTTGTATGAAGACGTGACAATCATGACTCTTCATACCATACAATTTTCCTTGTTGTTTTTGCACACATCGTCCGAAGTCCGAGGCATATCCATCAAGAAACTTCAGTTCGGTCAGCCAATCAAGCACCATGTTCTTTTGATCCCTCGTAAGACAGTATTTTGCCTTTGGCTTTATATACTCACTTCCTCTGCCAATGGGTTTCAAGAACAATTCTTTACGGTTGGTCAACAGCTTAAGATCGTGCCTCGACTTAATGTTGTCCTTTGACTTAGCATCGTCTAACACCGTGTTGACGATTTTATCAAAAAAGTTCTTCTCACAATGCATGACATCTAGATTGTGGCGAATCAAGTTCGTGGACCAATAAGGTAGTTCCCAAAAGATTCTTTGACGACACCAATTATGAGTTGTGTTAAAACCCGGAAGCTGTGTGGAGTTTGGCCCAAATCTAACCGATCGTAGTCTATCCAAAATTGCCCTCATCTCCGCTCCTGTCTTCCTTCGAATAGGCGCTTCAAGTACCTCCCTATCCTTGTAGAAATCCTTCTTGTTGTACCTCCATTTATGGCCCACTGGTAGAAACCGACGATGACAATCGAACCACGAGGCTTTTCCACCATGCTTAACTATAAAAGAATTTGTCTCACCCATGCAATAAGGACACGCCAGCTTCCCATGCATGCTCCACTATGACAACATTCCATAAGCAGGAAAATCGCTAATAGTCCACATTAGGGTCGCTTGCATTTGAAAGTTTTCCTTTCGTGAGTTGTCATATGTCCACAAACCATTACTCCACAAATCATTCAACTCGTCAATCAACCGTCTCAGCAAAAGATCCAAGTTCTTTCCAGGACTCTTTGGACCGGGTATAATAAGGCTCAGAAAAATCAACTCCGGTCGCACGCATAAATCCGGCGGGAGCTTATAGGGGGTCACAAACATGGGCCAACAAGAGTAGTTCTTCCCAGATTGCCCAAACGGTGTGAACCCATCAGTATAGAGGCCGAGTCGGACATTTGTAGGCTCAGCGGCAAAGTCCGGTTACGTACGATCAAAATGTCTCCACGCCTCGCCTGCAGCTGGGTGAATCATTCTCTCAATTGACTGTCGACACTTCAAATGCCAAGTCATATGTCTTGAAGTGCCTACAGTATAGAATAACCTCTGTAATCGAGGGCCTAGGGGGAAGTACCACAATTTCTTCCTTGCGACCCTAGACTTTCTACCAGCCTCGTACCTATCGGTCTTGCATATCGGACACGATGTGAGATCCTTGTTGGCATTATCGCCGTAGTACAAGAAATAAAAATTCCAATATACGTCGATCTTTTCGTACCCTAAACCCAAACCCGCGAGCATCTTATTCATGCCTGGAACCGTATTCTGTAGCATTTTCTCAATCTCTGGGTCCATAATATCTTTAGACAACCCTAAGTACTTTTCGCAAGCGATATTAGCTATTTTGTGCATCGTCTTGGTAGTCAAGAACTCGGCAAACCACTGGAGCTCAGTCTTCGGCTTCTTACTGTTCATTTCTATGTCTCCCAACTGCATCAATTTGTAGAACTCCTTTGCATCGGGACTTGCATCTTCGTTGCGCACCTCTCCCTCAACAAATCGACCCCCATATGCATCCACAACCAATTCTCTAAACGAAGTGTCGGCATGAACCGGACTATCAACAAGAATACTAGCGGACGGTGATTCAGGTACATACGATGTGGACACCTCGCTCGCCTCCTCTCCATGAAACACCCATATTTAATATTGATACACAAACCCCGACTTATGAAGATGATCCCGTACTACGTTTCAATCAAAAAACTTTAAATTGATGCATTTCTGGCACAGGCACCTAATACGATTTCTTAGATCTAAGTAATCTCTCTGTTTTGATGCATATTGTTATGAATTCACGAACCCCAACCACGTAATGTTGATTCAAATAACCAGTATTACTATCTATCCTATCGTACATCCAAGATCTATCGGGACGATAATCCATTTCTAATCTAAGAAAATTAAAAAGAAATTGTTACAATTAAATTCACCAATCAATATATTTATCATTTATATTAAATTTCTAAAACATGAGTGCATAGAAGTCAAGTCAATTAATACTTACTTGTTGTAGCATAGAAAATACTTAGATCAAGTATTGATTGCACACACACGCTCATCGTTGCATTTACCGCAATATCTAAAACAAAGAAACATGAAAAAAAGTTAATAAAGATGATCTTAATTGAGAAAAACTAACAAAAAATAGTTATAACAAGAGGAAATCGTGGATACCTTAGCAAGTGATGAATGTTGGAATGATTTCTCAAGTGGAATATGGAGGGGTATTTATAGGGGCAGCTGACACTATTCCCGACCGAATTTCGGTCGGGAATAGTTATGACCGTTGTTATTGCCGACCAAAATTCAGTATTAGGGTTTATGGTTTAGGGTTTAGGAGTATTGGCGACCGATTTTCGGTAGGGAATAATATTCATATTCTTAATTTCACAATTTCGCTCTCCATTTTAGATAAATCGTTGATTTAATGATCAAGTACATCAATATTAGTTGTATATTACTAAAAAAAAAAAAAAAAAAGTAAATTTAGTTGCACGTTGATGAATCGTTTGAAGCGTCGATTCATATTGTCACTTATAAATAGATTGGTATATATAGCTGCTAATAACGTAACTACTTACGATTATGTTACTTTCATGTAACATCTAAACATATGTTAATATATATCACAATTAGCCTCTTTATACTAACGTTTGTAACAAATGCTAATCGCCAATGGGGAATACTCTATACTACGTATAATTATTATATGTAAAACTCCAAACTAACTTAACTTATATGTTAATCTATACTAATTTCATAATCAAAAGAACATTAAACTAACTAAATATTAGTGCAATTCATGTATTTAGTGAGATTATATAGCTATACTAACAAACACATCAAGATTTTCCAAAAGATTGAAAAAAAATGTATAATTTATTATTTTTTCCAACCGAATCTTGTTCGAGAAAAATATTCATACTCATTCCCGACCGATATGCGATCGGGAATAATATTCAATTTCGGTTGGCATTTTGGGCGTTTCTGGGCAGAAATAATTTGCCGACCGAAATTCGGTCAGCAAATGTTGAAAATTTGGCGGGTAGGCCAAATTTTCAAATTTTAAAAATTTTCCAACCGAAATTCGGTCGGGAATACTCGAAAAAATTGACAGGACATGGGGGGAAATTCAAATTTTCCAAAAATTCAAAATTTTCAACTTTTTCTATAAATACACTTCATTATTCTCTTCATTTTTCATCTACTTTACATTTTTTCTTCAACTTTCTCTTCATTTCAAGAACTTTTTTTCATAAACACAATTTATTCTTTTCATCTTCAAACACTTTTTTTTCACAAACACAATTTATTCTCTTCATCTTCAGATACTTTTTTTCACAAAACAAATTTTTCACTTCAACTTTCAACAAGTTTTCCTCTTCTCTCTTCAACTTTTAACAAGTATTTTTTTTCCTTTTAAATAAACACTTCTTTAACTTTTTTTTTGCTTTAAATTGGGCAATAAATCCAAAATTTAATTGCCAATCTAAAACAAAAAAAAACTAAATAATGTTATTTTGGTCTTATATCGTCTAGGTAACAAAACACCGTAAAACGTTACAATGAGCGTATCAAATGCCAAAATAATGCTAATCCTATTACAATGAACGAACTAGCTTGGTCCGGAACACCTATTACACATAAGGACATATAAGAAGACGGGAGAAATTCCTAAATGGCCAAATTGAGGGAACAGTCAAATGGGAAAGATTCGATGCTCTTCGATTGTCGAATTGAGGGCATTAGATACTTATGATATCGGACTGAACTTGGGTACTTGCCAAGCTGCCTACGTATCCCATTGAGGGAATCAAGCCGAACGTAGTTCATCTATCTCTAAGTATCCATGTTAGGTCTTGTTCGATCAATTATAGGTCGAATCCGTTATGTTCGATGTAGATAGGTCGAACCCGTTCTGTTCGATGTAGATAGGTCGAATTTGTTCTGTTCGAGCCAGTGGTTCGACGTTGCTCTATGTCGAATATGATGTGCATCGAATGAGCTTGGTTCGATGCTGCTCTATGTCGAATCAGGTCTTGTATCGAATGAGCTTGGTTCGAAGCTGCTCTATGTCGAATCAGCTCATTTATCGAATGAGCTTGGTTCGATGTTGTTGTGCATCGAATCTGTAAGGTTCGAGGTTGCTGTGAGTCGAATCAGTACTAAATCGAATTGTGAGGATTCGATGCAGGCAAACCTCGAACGGAGGTGGTTCGATGCTATACTATATGCTGAGTGTGTCTGCCCAAAATCCCCCCAGGAAGGCCAGGAGATGGGGTATTTATAGACCCCGTCCCGTGGGACCCTGCAAACGTTGGAGAAAGAGCATCGAACCGGTGCGGTTCGATGCGCAACCCACATCGAACATCCTCTGTTCGATGCGCATATTACAGCAAGCCTTCCTTCTTGGGCCGGCCCAATATCGATTCTAGGCCAATCCTAAATAATTCCCATCACATAGTCCTCCCAGTTTGGGAGACTTTGTCGATTAGAGAGCGACTTCCAAACTTAAGAAATCATGCGTCTCGTTCTTATACGTTTGAGAGTCATGCCCCCGATTGGGAGACGATCTTGATGGAGACTGGACTCCAATCTTGAAGGACTTAATGGCTTTTTGCTGAAAATCATGCCCCCGATTGGGAGACGATCCCGATAGAGACCGGACTCCAATCTTGAAGGACTTAATGGCTTTTCGCTGAAAATCATACCCCCGATTGGGAGACGATCTTGATAGAGAACGAACTGCAATCTTGAAGGACTTAATAGCTTTTCAGTAAAAACCATGCCCCCGATTGGGAGACGATCACGATAGAGACCGGACTCCAATCTTGAAGGACTTAATGGCTTTTCGCTGAAAATCCTGCCCCCACCGTTCGAGCACTGTGCCTTTTAATTACTTTAGCACGATTTTTGGTTAGCACTTGTCGTTTTAGACAGAGTGTCAATCGTTTGGAGCCATAAGATTTTTGCGTAGAGCTGAATTTCCGCATACCAGTATCTGTTTTAGCATTCTCATTCACGCGACAGAAACATGTGTAGTGCACTGGCAGCTTTATTCATTTCTTGATTGATATGTGAAATCTCAATTTCGTGCAACTCTGCACATGTTAAGTATTATTGTTTCTCGACGATGGAGTGACTGTATTTTAGTCTATTGCGGTGACTCGATCGCTCAGAAGTTTATCCTCTTTGGTTTACGCATACGGGCATAGTTTGCTCGATTCTTTTTATCGTTCTAATGCATCTTGTATCTCCTATTGCGGATTCTTCTGCCGCCAGTAGGATGACTTTCAATTTTATGGAGATTGTGGTTGAGTTGCAAATAATTATATCTCACCTGATTACCTTCCCGTCTTCGGGGATTCGGCAAACAGTTAAGCATGTGAAATGATTCCACAAGTTGCTAGTCTGTAAAGACCACTAGGCATTCTACTCGTAATGAGCTTGCCACTGAGGTTCCGGCGAGAATAGCTTTGTATTCAGCTCCGTTGTTGGTAATGAAGTCCGACCCTGGGTGCGCTGTATCCTCCAATTTTGATTTTATCTTTGTTTCGACTATGCTGTTGATAACAAGGTGACGAGCATAATGAACTCTGCCCTGGGAGTCCACAGCCTTGATGTTTCGCACTGATTTTGCACTTATGTTTCGCTTAGATCGTTATCTCTAATCATCAGATTTCATGGCTTGACCCGCCTTTATTTAGGGCGAATGTGATGATAATGAACGAGGTGGGGCTGCGCCATGCCGCTTAGAGCGAGTTACTTTTGAAGTGATCGACCAGTATGGGGAAAATGTGAGTCCCGAGGCTCGAGCATATATATCGTGCAATTTCAATTTTTCCTTATCTAGACAATGTGTCGCATTTATTCGGGTTTGTTGCATTCTTATTTAATGACTGCTCGCGTTTTGTTTATGAAAATATGTGCTTTTACATGTTATTGCTCTTGGATGCTGATGGCTAATTCGGTGAAAGGGTATTTGCACCTTTTGAGGTGATAATCCTTTCATAGCAGTCTAAATATGCACTTGCGTGTTTTCATCGTACCATGCTTGGTAGATGTCGGTGGTGCTTCCTTGGACACATTCTCATTGTATTGCGATTGATAACTATCTTGGGTAGATTTGCATCGTACCACGCTGAGTAGATATAACTAATTTGCTATGCGTAGTTTATTGCAATATCCAGTCTTTCAGGCATATAGATGTGTTGTTTGCATCATGCTTTTGCCAGCGTATGGCCACCTTTTAAGTTTTTTGGGTCATATTTAACTACGTTGAACCGATGTCTATTTCTTATATCTCATATTGTCATCTGGCCGCTTTGGGCCAATATTTCATACATGTATTACGCCTTGTATTCATTATCAATGTCATGCTGCACCTCCGTCATGACCCTCGTGTCGTTCATGATGGTTTTGACCACTTTAGGCAATTTTTACCGCCGTCATGACGCTCGTGTCGTGCATGAGGGGTTTGGCCACTTTGGGCAATTATTATTATTTCTATTAAACTCCACCTGCATAATTTGCATGGATAGAGGAATATATTTAATTATTGAAATGGACTGAGCTCGATTCTCACCGAGGTGCCTATGTTTCCCAGTTTGAAATGTCGCCTATAATTGTGTTTGAAAAATTTTCATCAATTGCATGGTTGTCAATTTGATTCTTTCATTTGTGTGCTTGATCTGAGGCTCATAACCGTCGCCTTTTGATGTTCTTGAGTTATTTTGTTTTTTCACGAATCGTATGGCTATTTGCTTTGACTTTCATAGTCGTTTGCCTGATCTAAGGCTCATAATCGTCGCATTTTCTTTCAATTGCTATCGTTGCTCTTTACTTTATTTTGACAACATGAGCATTATTTCACAGTCATTAACTTTTTCGTGTCGCTTTGCGGCGTAGAAACGTCTTTCGATTTGATTGAATCAGAACCATTTAGGTCGCGGTTTCTTGTGCCGCTTTGGACAGAGTCTCCATCATTTTTCAAGTTGTTTCAGGTAATGCGGTATCTCGTGCCTCTTTGGGCAGAGTGTCCGTCTCTTTTTAAGGAGTGCGGTATCTCGTGCCTCTTTGAACAGAGCGTCCGATCCTTTTTAAGTTGTTTTAGGGAATACGGTATCTCGTGCCTCTTTGGGCAGAGTGTCCGTCCCTTGTTTGTCTTTTGGGATATGCAGCGTCTGATGCTACCGTGTCTAAACAGACATTCAATGGTCGGAACCTGATCACTCCCAGCAATTATCAATTCGGTGAACCTCTAAGCGGTACATCAGAAAGAAATGAAGTTCCATTGCCCAAAGGTTGGGCGTCAACGGATGAGTTGGTGCTTAAGGAGGATCAGATTCATGGAAACTGTGCCAAATTTGCCCATTCAGCGGGTCTTGTCCTTCGCTTCGAGTCCCCCCAGTCGCTTGCTAAGTAGCGATATTGGGATATACCATTTTGATGATATTAGGCCTTTTGTTCTGTGAACAGTTTTTGCATTTCACTTGCAACGGTTCTCGAATGAGACCGATTTTGTAGCTTGATACCATAGTTTTTTGTTTGACTTATACTCTATTTGTGTAATTCATTCTCGTTTTTACCACGTTCAGCGCATGTTTAGTTGCTCTTTGTGTGTTATCAATCTCATAATCGTGTGATAACTTATGATTATTAATTTCGTGTTGCATCTCCGTGACGACGTTCGTGGCGTGCATGAGGAGTTCCGCTATTTTGAGGCAATTTATACTGCAGTTATGACACTCGGTGGTGCGCATGAGGAGTTTAGCCACTTGGGGCGATTTATACTGCCGTCATGACGCTCGGCGGCGTGCATGAGGAGTTCTGCCACTTTGGGGCGATTTATACTGCAGTAATGACACTCGGTGGTGCGCATGAGGAGTTTAGCCACTTGGGGCGATTTATACTGCCGTCATGATGCTCGGCGGCGTGCATGAGGAGTTCTGCCACTTTGGGGCGATTTATACTGCAGTCATGACACTCGGTGGTGCGCATGAGGAGTTTAGCCACTTGGGGCGATTTATACTGCCTTCATGACGCTCGGCGGCGTGCATGAGGAGTTCTGCCATTTTGGGGCGATTTATACTGCAGTCATGACACTCGATGGTGCGCATGAGAAGTTTAGCCACTTGGGGCGATTTATACTGCCGTCATGACGCTCGGCAACGTGCATAAGAAGTTTAGGTCTTGTTATTGAACTCCTTGGTTCCTTATTGGGATTTCTAGCATCCCTCCTTCGATACCTCATACGGGTAATATTCTATGATACCTCATACGGGTAAGATTCTTTGTGACACTATTCGGAGTGTAGTTGTTTGTCCGCGCAGAGGAAGCTTTCCTTAGTCGTTGCTCCCTAATCTTTCTTCCAATGATGTAGGTTTCCTTGGTCGTATCGTGGATTTGATTATTGTTCTTAGCACCACTCATTGTTTTCATGGGACCGAATTCCATATTGTCAACTGCGTAGTTGTTTCCTCGCCTTGATATAGCTACCAAGACTCTTCGCGGTTCTTTCCCCGTAGGGCCATTCCTTTTCTTTGCCATTTTACCTAAACAGACTCTTAAGTGTAAACGAAATGGTGTTCCCACAGACGGCGCCAATATTTTGGTCTTATATCGTCTAGGTAACAAAACACCGTAAAACGTTACAATGAGCGTATCAATTGCCAAAATAATGCTAATCCTATTACAATGAACGGACTAGCTTGGTCCTGAACACCTATTACAGATAAGGACATATAAGAAGACGGGAGAAATCCCTAAATGGCCAAATTGAGGGAACAGTCGAACGGAAAAGATTCGATGCTCTTCGATTGTCGAATTGAGGGCATTAGATATTTATGATATCGAACTGAACTTGGGTACTTGCCAAGCTGCCTACGTATCCCATTGAGGGAATCAAGCCGAACGTAGTTCATCTATCTCTAAGTATCCATGTTAGGTCTTGTTCGATCCATTATAGGTCGAATCCGTTCTATTCGATGTAGATAGGTCGAACCCGTTCTGTTCGATGTAGATAGGTCGAACCCGTTTTGTTCAATCCAATGGTTCGACGTTGCTCTATGTCGAATATGATGTGCATCGAATGAGCTTGGTTCGATGCTGCTCTATGTCGAATCAGCTCATGTATCGAATGAGCTTGGTTCGATGCTATTGTGCATCGAATCTGTAAGGTTCGAGGCTGCCGTAAGTCGAATCAGTACTAAATCGAATTGTCAGGATTCGATGCAGGCAAGCCTCGAACGGAGGTGGTTCGATGCTATACTGTATGCTGAGTGTGTCTGTCCAAAATCCCCCCAGGAAGGCCAGGAGACGGGGTATTTATAGACCCCGTCCCGTGGGACCCTGGAGAAAGAGCATCGAATCGGGGCGGTTCGATGCGCAACCCACATCGTACATCCTCTGTTCGATGCGCGTATTACAACAGACCTTCCTTCTTAGGCCGACCCAATATCGATTTTGGGTCAATCCTAAATAATCCCCATCAAATGTTTTAGATTGGGTAATAAATCCAAAATATTTCAAAACATTAAAAATAATAATATTCCGATAATTATTATCGGAATATTATTTTTTTTATTCTGGCGAGTTTTATTCCCGACCCGAAAATGAAAACAAGAGGAAACGAAGTATTAGATAAATGAGTTGTCGGCACAACACCACCATGTAATATGCAAAAGAGGCGCAATACCCCCTGTAAAAAATAAATAGGTATATTAACCTCGTGTAATCTTAAAATGGTGCAATATACCCTCTTGTAGAAAGTAGTGTAATTTACTTGCCAAAAGGTGAGAGTGTGATCAATTCTTACTTATACTTTTCTCTTAAAAATCTATTGTTTGTTAATTATTTTCACTTTAAATTGCCAAAAACTGTTATAATATTTTACTAACTTACTAAATAAACAAAAAATAGATCTTTAAGTAGTGAAATATCCTCTCAAAATTAACCTTTTCTACATCGTAGTCCCTATTATATAATTATTTTAAAATAAATTAAACATATACGTCTAATTACAAATAAAATATTATGTTGAAAAAGTATAACATTAAGAAGGAGGTGAAGACGAAAGGTCTGTGATTAAATTCACATCTTCTCCACTACTAATATGAATTTTAGTTCTTTAATAAATCAACGAATTAAATGTCTCCAAAAAGACAATACAATTAACCTTTTTATGATATCGCTTTTAGGAAAGAAAAAAAAAAGGGAGAATTACACAAACTACCCCTTAAGTATGGGGTAATTACACACACACACCTCATGTTCGGGAAATTATGCAAACTACCCTTATGGCCGATTTTTCGCATAATTTTTTTTTTACATTTTATTAAATGTAAATTCGTGTTCTTCATTTATTTTACAAAGGAAATAAAAATTAAATCAAAATTGTTGCATGAAACCTCATTTATCGCGTTCAAAAAGACAAAAAAAATTAAAAATAAATAATATCCTCTAAGAAAAAATAAAATATATTCGAATTTTAGTCTCTGATATGATTTGAATTTGAAAAGTTGTCTTAATTATTTTAAGTTTTTCGCCTATAAAGGTAGTTTGTGTAATTTCTCAAACAGGAGGAGTAGTTTGTGAATTACCCCATAGTTGAGGGGTAGTTTGTGTAATTCTCCCAAAAAAATAAGGCTGTTGCAAATGCAAGTGTATTCACGCATGTATCTGTGTTTTCTCAAATTTTTTTTTTTTTAACTACCTAGGAGAATCCTTGTAACTTTGCTCAAGTATGAATGGAATCCTCAGTTGGTGAATTCAAGTCGATCATCGCAAGTCATATGATCATATCACCAATTGGCAACTTGTACGATTTTCGTAGAATTCTCTTTGCGATCGTGTACCGGTTCTTCAGCCGTATTTTGTGCTACAATTCCTTTAATATATATAACCAATAGTATGGAACATTATTTCTTTGTGAAAATGCTGTACTGTATGTTGACCGTGGTTTCCACTGGGACCAATCCTAAGTTTATTAATTGCTAGTTGTTATAATTCTGGTCAGTTTTGTCAATCATGATTGCTAGTTGTTAGTCGGGCATTATTATATTGCTTCGCATAATAATGATTGCTATTTGTTAATCGTGAATTCTTGGTTAATTAAATATGAATGTGTAGACGAATTCGTACTACCCCCGACTAGCTACATGACTATAATTCCCAATTTTTTAGAGAAGTTCTTCATGGCATTTATAAATCAATCCTTAAAATTATATAACAAAATAATGAACAATTTTTTTCCTGATAATTTAGAAACACTCTAACTTTCTTCGATAAGCTTAATTAACTTTTAAGACTAAACAACTAATTACGTGCCACCTTATTCTATGATAAATATGTTCGAAGATTTTGTAAATTATAGTTTCTGTGAGATGATATGATGAGTTTTGTTTTACACTTTTTTAAAGAACAATACTTACATCAAAAATTGGTATATATTTTGGTGTTATTTCGTCCGGGTTACAAAACATCGTAAACTGTTATAAAGGGGCCTTTTAAATGCCAAAATAATGCTAATCAAATAGAAATCGGACTAGCTTGGTCCAGAACACCTATTACAAGCTGACTAGACAATAAAAGTAAAGTTGCAAATCTTGATAGTATATCGAATTGCAGAGATTCGATCTATGGAGTATCGAATCAGGTATGCTCGATACAGGGTATACTGAGTTGTCCAATATCGAATCTTGGTCCTTCGATAAAAGAATTAGCTGAGTATCGAATCGTGAGGCTGCGATGTAGGGTGTATCGAATTGAGATGCCTCGATGTAGGATTAGTTTGAGTTGCTGAGTATCGAATCTGGTAGCTTCGATCGAATGCGGTGTATCGAATATAGGAGCTTCGATCATGAAATTGTGGATCGGGTTGATACGTTGTTGATGTTAACTTAACACTGAAGTTCTAACAGCAGTTTGTGTTTGCTGTTAGTTCTACGATGTTACTTTAACAGCAGACCAGAGTAACAGTTTGCAGCGGAATAAACAAACACGAATTTAAGAAGTGAATATAGGATTATATTAACTTCCGAGCCGTAGGCAAAATACCACAAGGGTTTAACAAAGGCGTTCTCACAACTCTCAAGCTCCTCACTCTCGAATTGTTCAAACTAAGCAAAGCACACAAAAGATGATTCGACTATCTCTAAAAGCTCCTCACTCTTAGATCTATTCTAACAACTCAAAAACTTTGCTAAAGCAAGACAAACTCTCAACAACTAGTAAGTTAATCTCTCGGATTGATTAGCTCTTGTCTCGTGTTTGTCTTGATGTACTTAACACCTATATATAGGTTCTTGACTTGGACTTCAAGGTGTGTTGTACACGGTTGGTAATTTCTTCTAGTTTCCTTCTTGAACTCCTCTTCCTTGTTCTTGCAGTCCTTCTTGAATAATAGTTCCTTCGCCAGTGATCTAGCTAAGGAAAGACTCCTTCTTCAATTCAGGACTTTCCCTTGTAAGCTTTCCTAGTTGCACTAGAACTCTTCTTTCCTTTTATAAGCCGTTTGCTTTAATTAAGGAAACTTCTCATCTTGGAAACTTTGAGCGTCCAACCTAATGCAAGTTTGTTTCCTGAATAATAATCAAAGACAACTACAACTGTGGAACTCAGTTAGTTAGATGAATAAGGCAAAACAATAATAATAATAGTAACTAGATTGTAAAACAGTTTCTGGACGTGCAATGTTACTCTAACATTGAAAATCTCAATGTTATCCTAACATCCAGAAAACCTGCACTTTCAATCTCCCCCTTTTTGCCTTAATCACAAAACCTAAGAAACAGTTCTTATCAGATCAAATTATTCAGACAAACTTCATTATATCATAACAATGAAAAACTAAGTACTCTCCCCCTGAATATCAGAAGGGACTAATCCAATGTTATTCTAACATTGATACTTTCAATGTTGGTTTAACATCAGAAAGTTAACACCTGCAAAACAGAGTTAGTACCAGTAATCACAGTTCAATAATAGCATAAGCAGAAACACTAAGTACCCAAAATTAAAAAGTACTTAATTACAGTCCATACTGGTAGCAAGGAACACTCTCTTTGATCAGAATAATTAAAAAGAAAACAATTGTTCAAAAGGCATTAGAAACAGAAACTAAAAAACTTGCAGAAATTTGAAATTTGATCTACTCTCCCCCTTTTTGTGAGGAAGGCAGATCCTTCAAGTGTTTCCTCAAGCTGTCCAGTTCCTGCAGTCTGACTTGCTTGTCAGCTATTTCCCTCTGGGTGTCCTTGTACTCCCTATCCAGCCAGACCAAGGTTTCTTCAACAAAAGCATCTGCAATCACTGAGCAGCTGTCACCACTGCTCACTGGAACTTAAGAAGCAGCAAACTTGTGTGTCTTCTTCTTCTTCTTCCTGCTGGGACCAGCTTCTCCTTGAGGGTTCCAAGGCAAATCCTGGATCCTCACATTAGCGAAGTAGCTCCTGGTGATTGACATTACAGCCTTGTTGCTGATCCATCCTTCAGTCTTCTTGGTTTTGAAGCCTTGCTTCACCAGTAGGCATGAGATCAGAGAGGGATAAGGAAGGATTCCTTTGGGCTTCATAGTGACTTCCTTCATGTGTCTCAACACTTTTTCTCCAATGTTCACACTCAGTCCATTCTTCAGCTTGTACACCAACTTTGCTGACTCATTGGTCATCACAGTAGTGTTGGAAGAAGGAAGCCAATTGTAAGTGCTGATCTTGTGAAGGATGGCACTAAGAGAAGTCAGCCTGGTTGTGGGAAAGCTCTCTCTCCATTGCCTTGTGAGGCCACCTGTAAGATCAGTGATGATCTCCTCCATAGTAGGATCCTCAGACTCTTCAGGAGCAGGAAGACCCCAAGCATCATTGATCATGGCAGGAGTGATGTCATAGATCTTCTTCCTAACCCAAGCCTTCCCATACTTAGGAGAATTCAGGTTGATCACCCACTCAGAGAGATTCATGTAGAACTCCCTCACTACATCAGGAACATATGCAGACAGATTCTGCACAGAGCCCAAGACTCCTCTAGCCTCAAGCAACTCAAACACCCTGTTTTCTTTAAAAATACCCTCTTCAATAGCCCTTTCCTTGTGGATTACCCTGGCTTGGTATGCCTCCCATTGCTCCTCAGCATCAGGAGACACATAGAAGTCAGAGTAAGCTTCATGTGGATACTCTCTCATCATCAGATCAGTAAACTGATCATCATCTGATGTTAGAGTAACATCAGCTTGCTCTGGCTCATCAACCACAAGCTCTTCTTCCTCAACTTCCTCTTCCTTTTCCACCTCAATCTCATCTTCTTCTTTTTCTTCTTCTGACTCATCCTCAGAAGACTCAGCCATCACCTCCTTACCTTTCCTCTTCCTGGCAGCATTTGCAAGAGCAACCAAGGGAAGGTTTTCATCCTCTTCTTCTCCTTCAACCTCAGCTGGTTGATCACTCACAACAGCTTGGTTACCTTCAGTAGCAACCCCATTATTTACACCAAGATTGCCATCAGCAGCAATCTCTTCAGACAAATCCTCATCATGCTTACCAATAGCATGTCCACTCTCCTCAGCAGCAGCAAGCTCATCATCATTAGCCTCATTAGGCTCAATATGACTAGCCACAGTTGGCTCCACCACTTCCTCAACCACATTAGCCTCAGCTGGCTCAATCACAGCACTACCCAACCCAATCACAGGGACCTCACTCTCCCCCTCAATACCAACATCAACATCAGCAGGTATACTCGGAGTAGGGTTAGCCATTGTTACCTCGATTTTAGGATTGGTGAGAGCAGCAGCTTGCTCGACAGCATCTGATGTTGAACCAACATCTTTCTTTGAACTCTTTTTGCCCTTGCGCCGTTTAGTGGTAGCTTTCCTCTTTGGAGAGGCGGCGACTGTGGTTTCAGCGGTGGTGCGTCTGGTACTACGTCGTGGCGCTTGCTCGACTTGCGCAGCTGCTTCTACAAGAGCATCAATATTGGACTTGCGTGCCATTGTTAGAGTAATTTTGAGATAAAAAGATTGAAGATTTTGAAAATAGAGAGTAATTTGCTTTGCACAGTTAGCGTTAGAATGAAGAAGAAATTAGGACAAAATTATATATATGATTCAGATGAAGAGCATGGGATAGTGGTGTTGTAACATGTTACCATAATAATCTGACCGCTGTCACACGTCCCCTTCATGTTATTCTTACCACGTGTCAGTGTTAGGTTAACACGTAACCAGAGCAGTCTCCATACCTGAAAACTTATAAGTTACAATGTTACAATGTTGGACTAACATTGGCAAGTTAACATCAGGGAGGGAAGTTGGAGGTGCAGGGCTTCATCCAAAGTAGCATTATCTTGTGAGAGCGTGAGATATTCCTGTACTAATCTGAAACTTCAACCAAGTACACAGGTACAATGACACAGTTTAAGATCATCAGTATAGGCAAGAGAAAAACACAGAGAGGATATACTTATCCAGGGAAAAGATTTTCCCACAGCAAGAAGATCACAAAACATAGTGCTTTTACCTGTAGCTGGTCACCCAAGAAATATGCCTCAACACATGATACTTAACTACTCCCCCTAAGCCCAAACCGACAAAAGGAAATATGCAGAACTAGAATGAATGCAACCATGTTAGAGTAACATTGAGAGATGGTAACCACACACAAACCGCCTTGCTAACTGGGATCAGGACATATCAATTTATCTTAAACTTTCACTATTTTTTGAAACTCTTTTTGAACAAAAACTGATGAATGTTAAAGGACAGTCTCATCACTGAATGTGGGCAGCACAGGACTCCACACACCCCAGCAACTTAACTATCAGCTACAGATCAGGCAAGTACAAAGGAATTGAATGAAGACAACACTTTTATCAAATATTTCTCCACCCCAACTCCTCATGCATACTTGTTAACTAACCTGTTTATCAAGGAAATACTAAGTAATCAATGCTACTGAATGCACACAGTCTAAACTTTATACACCCCAGTAGGAAAGATTACTATCATGTAAAAACCTTGGCCATAGACAAAAATATGAAAATAAGCACAACTGAATGACAATGAGGCCTTCAACATCATGTACCCCAGCTTCTCTTCATACCTTGTCAAACCTAACATGGATAAGACACAACTGAATAGCATCAGAGTAGTGAGCTCTGTGTATCCCAGCTTCTCCCATGATGTTAGGTTAACATTCACAGACTAACATCAGAGTTATTTCTTTCCAAACCTCTTGATATGTACCTGTTCACCAATCACCTTAGCTATTCATACAGGTCAACCACACAACCAACAGTTTCTCTAACAAAGATGTAATATGCAAGAAAGAAGAATGCAAAAAGGAACATAAAAGAATTACAGCTACACCACAACCAATAACCAATGCTAGACAGTGGTGTTATGTCAACACTGGTGAACTAACATTTCTAAACAATGCACATACCAAGAGAGTTCCTCAGACTGAAGAACCTCTCAGTATCTAATGGTTTAGTGAACATATCAGCAAGCTGATTGTTAGTTTCTATATGTTCAATGTCAATAAGCTTGTCTTCTACCATGTCTCTCAGAAAGTGATGCCTGATGTCTATATGTTTTGTCATAGAATGCTGAACAGGATTCTTAGAGATGCTTATAGCACTAAGATTATCACAAAACATAAGTAAGGTATCACTGTCTAACCCATAGTCCAGTAGCATATGTTTGAGCCATACCAACTGGGTGACACAACTACCTGCTGCAATGTATCCAGCCTCAGCAGTGGATAGTGACACACAGTTTTGCTTTCTACTGTACCATGAGACCAAGTTGTTCCCCAGATAAAAACATCCTCCACTTGTAGACTTTCTGTCATCAGTATCACCTGCCCAGTCTGAGTCACTGAAACCTACAAGAATTGTGTTAGTATCATAAGAGTACCATATGCCAAGGGCCAAAGTGCCAGATATGTATCTAAGTATTCTCTTCACAGCCATCAGATGTGACTGCTTTGGACATCCCTGGTACCTTGCACATAAACACACAGAGAACATAATATCAGGTCTTGAAGCAGACAAGTATAGCAAGCTTCCAATCATTGAACGGTACAATGTTGGATCAACATTGACACCAGTATCATCCCTGGCCATCTTCACTGCAGATGCCATGGGAGTCTTACAAGGCTTTGAATCTGCTAATTCAAACCTTTTCACCAAATTCTTTGCATACTTTTCCTGACACAGGAATATGCCTGTACATGTTTGTTTCACTTGAAGACCAAGGAAGAAATTGAATTCTCCCATCATACTCATTTCAAACTGCCCTGTCATTGATTCAACAAACTTTTCTAACATAGAATTGTTAGTTGAGCCAAACACAATATCATCAACATAGATTTGAGCAATACAGATATGAGAATCTTTCTTTAAAACAAACAGAGTTCTATCTCCTCCACCTCTAACAAAACCAAGACTTAATAGAAATTCTGTAAGTCTTTCATACCATGCCCTGGGGGCTTGTTTAAGTCCATAAAGGGCTTTTTCAAGCTTGTACACATGGTTTGGATACTTAGGATCTGTGAATCCCTTAGGCTGTTCAACATATACTTCCTTATCAATCAGCCCATTAAGAAAAGCACCCTTAACATCCATTTGGTATAGTTTTATCTTAAGACAGCATGCAATGGCTAAGAGTAATCTAATAGATTCTATCCTAGCAACTGGAGCAAAAGTCTCATCAAAATCTACACCTTCTACCTGAGTGTATCCCTGAGCAACCAGTCTAGCTTTGTTCCTAACTATGACTCCTTCCTCATTACTTTTGTTTTTAAAGATCCATTCAGTTCATATTACATTTACACTAGGTGGTCTAGGTACCAACTTCCAAACACAGTTCTTAGTAAACTGTAATAGTTCATCCTGCATGGCATTAATCCAAAAGTTATCAAGAAGGGCTTCAGTCACATTCTTAGGTTCAATAGAGGAAACAAAACATGAGGCATTGTCAACAGTACAAGTGAAGTTCATGCAGACACACATCTTGACCATATCACTATAGTCAATTCTTTCTTTGTTGCGTGTCCTTACCCGTTCAGTGATCTCACCTATTACCTGTGATGCTGGATGGTCTTTCTGAATCCTAGCTGGAGGGTCCCTTCTAGATCCAGTGACAGCTTCAACATTAGAGTCAGAATCTTCTGCTGTTAGTCTAACATTAGATCTAGCTGGTGTTAATCTAACATTGGGTTCTGTCTCCTGTTCTTCGTTTCCAGCTTCATGGTCCAATGTTGGAGTACCATTGGCAGGAGTAACATCATCAATCTCCACTGTTGGTTCAACATTGGAGACATTAATATTACCAGTACCTGTATCAAGCATGAAATTATCAAACACAACATTCACTAATTCCTGAATTGTCTTCAATCTAGGATTGTAGACTCTAAAGGAAGTACTATTGGCAGAGTATCCTACAAAGATGCATTTTTCACTTTTTGGATCAAATTTATTAAGATAATCCCTGTCATTTAGCAGATAACAGTCACATCCAAATTCATGAAAATGTGCAATATTTGGTTTCACACCCTTCAAGAGTTCATATGGAGTCATGTTAGTTCCAGGTCTGAGGTACACCCTGTTACTAATATGACAAGCAGTGTTTAAAGCTTCAGCCCAGAGTCTCTTGGATATATTTTTCGCATTCAGCATGACTCTGGCCATCTCTTGAAGTGTCCTGTTCTTCCTTTCAGCAATCCCATTCTGCTGAGGTGTCTTAGGTGTTGAGTATTCATGGAAAATTCCTTTAATATTGCAATAGTTATCAAAACTAGCATTCTCAAATTCTTTACCATGGTCAGACCTAATTTTAGTCACAGAAGAGCCATATAAGTTTTTAATACTAGCACAAAGGATTTTGAACTGATCAAAAGCTTCTGACTTTTCTTTAAGAAATTTTACCCAAGTATATCTAGAGAAGTCATCTACAATAACAAAGGCATATTTCTTACCATTCAGACTACTCACCTCAATGGGACCCATCAAGTCCATATGTAACAGTTCAAAGCACCTACTAGATCTAGGATTAACATTCTGTACCTGTAGGGGGGCATGAACTGCTCTAGTTTGTTTACCCTTGAGACAATCACCACAGACAAGCTTACCTGGGCAAGACAGCTTAGGTAAGCCTCTTACAGCATCAACTTTTTGCAATTTCTCAAGGTTCCTGTAGTGAACATGTCCAAGTTTCCTATGCCATATAGATGCTTCATCTATTTTAGCATGGAAACACTCTGCTTCCTCTTGAGCTAGGTAGCAGTTGTCCTTGGACCGAGTACCTGTCATAACAAGTACATTATCACTATCATAAACATCACAAGATGAACTGTCAAATGTAACCAGCAAGTCATCATCACATAGTTGACTGATGCTGATTAAATTTGCCTATAGCCCATCAACCAACAACACATCCTTCAGGGGTGGAAATCCATCAACATTAAGTGTGCCCTTTCCAATGATTTTCCCTTTTGTACCACCACCATAGGTCACAGTGCCAGTACTCACAGAAACCATATTCACAAGATTGTCAATGTTGTCTGTCATGTGTCTTGAACATCCACTATCAAAGTACCACTTACCTGAAAGGTTAGAATACACAGCAGAGAAAACAACATTGCAAACAACTTTAATCTTAGGGGTCTTAACTTTTTCTGCCCAAGTTCTACCTTTCTGTCCTGAACCTAATGTTGGTCTAACATCAGAAACTGTTGTTGTTCTAAAATTGGGTTCAGTAACTGTTTTCTTACCACATTCTCTTATAAATTTTCTACAGAATGGTTTTATGTGGCCAGGTTGGTAACAGTATTGACAGATAAAAGTAGGTTTACTTCTCACAGTGTTGATGGTACCTAAACTCTTAGAATCAGATTCTTTAACAAAGCTAGAAGATAGATAGGCAGAATTTACACTAGAAGAGGAAGGTTTCTCAACAAATCCCAGACCACATGAACCTGAATTTCCCATGCTTAGTACCTCATCAAGTTTAGAAGTACCTGCATTCCATTTAGCTATGATCTGTGTGTCTTTCTTGAGTTTATCCTTTACCTCTTTCAACTCAGCTTCAGCTTTGTCAAGATCTCTTTCATAGAGTTTCAACATGTTCTTCAGACACTCGATGTCATGAGTCAGTGCTTTGTTCTTCTTTATGAGTTTCACATTCTCTCTCTCAAGCCTGAGGAATGTTGTGTGCAGATCATCAAGAATCTCCTACTGGGATAATTCTTCTCCTTGGAAGTACTCTTCTTCTAGATCAACTGTACCATGAAAACAATCAAAGTTAGTATCATCACAATCAGAGAGTTCATCAGAGATAACCTGTGAATCATTGCTGTTCCAGTCTCCAAAAAAAATTTCCTGCTTTGCTGTTGGTTCACCAATGTTAGAGTAACATTGTGATCCTAGGCAATTTCTGGAGTCTTCATTGGACCAGGTGATCCTTGTGCATAGCGCAGCAGTTTTGATTTCCTCTGAGTGTTCCTCGGCACTTGTTCCAGATTCAAAGTCATCTTCATTGAAGTCATCTACACAAACCCAATGAGAATTCCCTCTTGTTCTGAGGGTGTTAGCACATTCATGTTTATAGTGACCATACCCCTTACATTCATAGCACTGAACATCCTTTAATTTTTCTGCATCTTGAGGTGTGCTCTTGGATGCCATGTACTTAACAAATTTAGGGGGCAATTTCTTGTAACATGGGCTATCATTACCAGTTTGTTTTTCTTTTTGTTTACCTTTGAAACCTAATTTACTAAACTTTTTGGTAATATTGCCATAGTTAGAAGAGATCAACTCATATTCATCCTCATCACTACCTGCAGAATCTGAACTAGTTCCAAGAAGGGCTAAAGCTAATTGCTTGCTAGACTTACCTAGAAATTCTAATTCAAATTCTTTCATAGTGTTCATCAAGGTCTGGAAACGCATGTTGGCAAGATATTTAGACTCATTCATAGCAATTCTTTTTACTGTAAACTTAGAAGATAGTGTTCTAAAGGCTTTATACACCATGGTCTGATTAGGAATCACAAAACCTAAGTTCTGACATTGATTAGCTATATCAAGAAGTTTCTCAAAATAACTATCAATAGTTTCCTCTTCTCCCATCTCAATCTTCTCAAAGTCTCTCAAAAGTTTCCTATACTTAGAATCCCTCACAGCAACATCACCCTCACAATGTAACTCAAGTGTTTCCCATGCAGCTTTAGCAGTATCACAAGTTTGAACAAGTTTAAACATATGATTACCTATCCAGCTAAAAATAGCATTGAGAGCCTTCTCATTGTAGTTGTAGAGAGCAATTTCAGCGGCTGTCCATTGTCCTCTTGGCTTTGGCACCAGGTCAGCATCTCCATCTCTTGGCAGATAAGGGATGGTATAGCCTTCTAGTACAGCTTCCCAAGCTTTAAGGTCGATGGATTTGATGTGGACTCTGAGTCTGATCTTCCAGTAGGCATAGTTGTTGGGATCTTCCAATACTGGCAACCTGCTGGTATTGGGGTTGGAGCTGTCCATCTTGTCGTATCAACGCCAAACACCGGTGAAGTTGGTGCTTGGCTCTGATAGCAATTGAAATTGTGGATCGGGTTGATACGTTGTTGATGTTAACTTAACACTGAAGTTCTAACAACAGTTTGTGTTTGCTGTTAGTTCTACGATGTTACTTTAACAGCAGACCAGAGTAACAGTTTGCAGCGGAATAAACAAACACGAATTTAAGAAGTGAATATAGGATTATATTAACTTCCGAGCCGTAGGCAAAATACCACAAGGGTTTAACAAAGGCGTTCTCACAACTCTCAAGCTCCTCACTCTCGAATTGTTCAAACTAAGCAAAGCACACAAAAGATGATTCGACTATCTCTAAAAGCTCCTCACTCTTAGATCTATTCTAACAACTCAAAAATTTTGCTAAAGCAAGACAAACTCTCAACAACTAGTAAGTTAATCTCTCAGATTGATTAGCTCTTGTCTCGTGTTTGTCTTGATGTACTTCACACCTATATATAGGTTCTTGACTTGGACTTCAAGGTGTGTTGTACACGGTTGGTAATTTCTTCTAGTTTCCTTCTTGAACTCCTCTTCCTTGTTCTTGCAGTCCTTCTTGAATAATAGTTCCTTCGCCAGTGATCTAGCTAAGGAAAGACTCCTTCTTCAATTCAGGACTTTCCCTTGGAAGCTTTCCTAGTTGCACTAGAACTCTTCTTTCCTTTTATAAGCCGTTTGCTTTAATTAAGGAAACTTCTCATCTTGGAAACTTTGAGCGTCCAACCTAATGCAAGTTTGTTTCCTGAATAATAATCAAAGACAACTACAACTGTGGAACTCAGTTAGTTAGATGAATAAGGCAAAACAATAATAATAATAGTAACTAGATTGTAAAACAGTTTCTGGACGTGCAATGTTACTCTAACATTGAAAATCTCAATGTTATCCTAACATCCAGAAAACCTGCACTTTCAGATCAAGTGGTGAGTGTCGAATGCAAATGGTTCGATATTGAGTTGGTGAGAGCTAGTCTTCAATGCGTCCTGAGAATGTCAGAGGATGGGGAATTTATAGCCTCCGTCCCACGGGCCCCAATAGTAGTTGGGGAGTGAGTATCGAATCGGTGTCATTCAATCTATCTCTTAGATCGAATCCAACCCATTCGATGCTCATTTAACATCGAATTCCTCTTGTTCGATGTACAATTTTATGGGCCTTCTTTCATGGGTCGACCCAATATTTATACTAAGCCTTTCCTAAAATACCCCCACTATATAGTCCTCCCGGTTTGGGAGACGGTGTAGGTCAAAGAGAGGATGCCAAACTTTCAAAGTCACCCCTTTATTTTATCGTCTCCTGCGTACGATCTTGATAATGTTGAAAATCATGCCCCCGATTGGTAGACGGTCTCAACCTGAGAACTGGTGCCAAGCCTTAAAAAAACCTGATTTTGCTTTGCTGAAAATCACGCCCCCGATTGGGAACCGGAATCTGAAGGACGTGGGTCCCAAGCATATTGTGTTCGATCTATCGAGTTAGGGCTTAAACCATATTGAAAACTTCTCGTACGGACTTGCCGTTACACTCATATATGTGCATGTAAATATAATTAAATGTATATACCTTTTTAAATGTTGGTGTTATCGATCGAATGTGTTTCATTCGATTTTGGCTTTTATATCGAACGACCGTGGTTTGATCTTCATTTTGCCTTTTTTCGCACATCGATCGAATTGCCATCGTTCGATGCTAGAATAAATATCGAATTGGTTTGATTCGATGCTCGTTCTGATGGGCCGAATGGGCTTTTTCCACTTCTCTATAAAGGGGGGAGAGGCTTGAAAAGCGCAGTCTTCATTCCGCAGAAACTCAGGCTCAAAAGTGAGTAACATTGAATGGGCACGGTTCGATACACCCTGCATCGAATGTGATTGATTCGATGCTGGTTGTATTGAACAAAGATCATTCGATCTAATGCCTTAGAAATTTTTTTTCTTACTTTTTGCTGAAAATGTAGTTTTTTGCCTCTAATTTCTTTTAACCTTGCTTCTTTTTGTAGGCAATTTCTTTCGCAATCGTTTGTTGATTTTCCAGCTATAATCAAGGTAAATGATTATTCTCTTACTTTGTGTGTCGTTATTTGCTTGCATAGTAAATGGTGTTTAAACATATCGCGCAGTTGTCATAAGTGTCGAGAGTGACGTATTCGCATAGTCAGCTTCCTTTTATTTTTTATTTTATTTCAGTTTGTGTCGATCAAGATGGTGAGATCTGAATCGACGTCGGGGAGTGAGTCTAGTAGCGGCTCAAGCTTCGGTTTAATCAACTCTATGGTGGGCCCTGTAAGTGCTCCCACGGGTTCGGGCTTACCGCGAGGAGATGATAATGATCTAATCGATATCGCTTCTGTCGATTCGCCGAGGGATGATCATTTTGATGGTAATGATGACCAACCGTCCCCGCAAGCTGGGGAAGACGATTCGCAATCATTTTCTATTGAGGATAATCGTGCCCGCAGTGAAGCAGTCGAAGAAATTGAAGTCATCAATAGGGAGATTGATGACTATGTGGAGGTCCCGGGAATGGCGTACAATGCTTATGTATCACGACTGCAGCATAGTCGCCCTTTCTTGCGTGAAACATACAACATTGGAAATAGATATAAGATAGTCATCCCTGGCCCGGACGAGCGCATGGATACTCCCCCCGGTCACCTCACAATGTTCGTGGGTCAGCTGGTCAATAGGTTGCGATTTCCGATACCAGTCAAGGTAAAACTCATTCTTATGTCCATCGGGGTTGTGCCGAGCCAGCAGACACCGAACTCGTTTGGGCACATTATTGGTTTCATCATCTTGATGAAGGCCTTAGGGGAGCCACAAGGTCCCAATGCGTTTTGGGCTCTTTTCGAGGTTTATAGGAGGGAAATAGGCTTTTATCACGTTAAAGCATTGAGACACCACAAGTTTCTGAGTGACGAGGCCTCTAGTTACGGGAAGGACTGGAAAAGACGATACTTTTACATCGAAGAGAGCTAGAGGGCGAATTTGATACGTATCATCACGATTGGTTTGATGGTGCGAGAGTTGCCATACCACGGGGTGTGCGCCCTCCTTCATGGGATTGCAATTTTATCTCGAACTTAGTCCGTGACCACCAATTTAATGTTAAAAGATTAGTAGAAAATAGTGTGTTGTCCTTAGCTGGGTTGTCTCCAGTTCGTTATAACGGGAGATTTACCTTTGGTATAGATTCCGTGTCTTTAGTTGATTTTATGTTCTAGTTTCAACCTTATGATGTTACTAACGCTCGTTTATCTTCTTAGGCAAATTCATCATGAACCGTCATGCCCGGATAAGTCAAGCTCTAGCCGCTTAGAACGAAGGTTCTCAAACTACTGCTGCTCCCCCAGTACCATCCCCGAGGAAGAGGAAGAACAAGGGTAAGAAGGCCGCAGCTGAGGCTTCTGCCTGTGCCCGGGTTGACATCCCGTCTGATCCTTTCGAGGATATTATGGGCCAGGGTAGTGCAAATACTCCTCCTCACGCCGAATTTAGTCATGCGGGAGGTTTTGATGGTGCTGGCGTTGATCAGAGTGACAATGTCGAGCATGCTGAGGTTGCAGCTCGTGCCAAACGAAGAAAGGTTCGACAGACCTATTCTCAAACCAGAAGTGCTATCCCCTCTGTGCCTCATACGGCCGCTACAGCTAACAAGGAAAGTACTAGAGCGGGGCCAAGTCATGGTCCGCAGGCCCGCGTTGCGGATTATGAGCTTTCTGAGGAGGATGCGATCAATACCTTGAAAATCCTTCTCCCGAATCTCGCAGTCCCTTATGAGGCTTCCGCCGAGGAAAGAAAGATGGTGGAGCGGAATGCGCTTCACATGGTCGGCACGGTAATATTACACTCTGCCGGATAATGTCATATATATGATTCGTTGTTTAAATAGTTTTGTAATCGTTTTAATGTTTGTCCTTCAGTCTGGTGGAGTTGTGAATGCCATGATCGCAGGGTTAGTCTAGGCTTATGAGGAGAGGGTGAGTGGACAAGAGCGCTTGAGGGCTGAGTTCCGAGATAGTAATCCCGATGCTCTGAGAGCAGCCTTGGAGGATAAGGAGAAGGCCATGCAGCAGGTGAGGGACTACGCCGCTCTTGCCAACGACAGGGACGCGGTGAAGCTCACATGAGAGACTATTGATTGGCTCCAATTGCAAGTCGACAACCTTTCTTCCAGTAAAGGTGTGCTGGAGAAACGGATTGCTGAGCTTGAGAAGGAGCTTGCTGCCGAAAAAGAGAAGAGCGCCGAGGTTGAGGAGGTCGGATACGCTCGCGGTATAAGCGGGGTAAAGGATTTTATATGACTTTAAGTAGGTATCTTTCTATTCTTCCTTGTTAATCTTGTTTTGTCACTCAAGCAGGTTCCTACTGCGCAACAGAGGGTGGAAATTTCCAAGGAGTTCCTCTGAAGCAACACTTTTCCAGAGATCAGCGCTCGGAGAGGGGCTAGGGATGCTAGGAAAGCCAAGTTCTTACTGTCCAGCAAATCCATAGCCTCAAGTATCTTCGTGGCAGTTTTAATCCACAGTGGTTGGACCTCTCATTGGGGCCCAATAGAGAAATTCTTCTGCCCCCCGCCGACGACCTACCTGCTGCCCAGGACGAATTTGTGAGTTTGCTAGAGAGCGAGAAACTCGTCTGTAGGGGAATGTCTCCGCCTCCTCCTATGCCTCCTGTTTATCCCTCTTCTGAGGATGACGATGACGCCGAAACCTAATGGCTTCAGTTTTAATTTTCTATTTTTATGAACAATTTTAAGTTGTTTTGGCGCTGCGTCGCCATTTTTTGTCGAATAATTTGGATAATTGAATTCCTATCGTACTTTTTTACCTTGAATCTTGCGATATTTTGCTTGCTTGTTTGGCTCATATTCGTTTGCCTTTTCTTTCAAATGCTATTGTCGCATTTACTTTTATTTTGACAATTCAAATGTTGTTTTGCATTTGCGGAGAATCTTACGTTTTCCGCTTATGCCAGCCGGATCGGTTGGTTGTTATATTTTCCCAACCAGTTTGTTGTATATTTCATAGGCTTTGTCTTTCTAGACAAAATTTCTATGGTTTCTTTTCGGGTAGGTTTATAATTATCGTTCGTCGTTCTAGATACGGTGTTTGATCCATGTATCTTTCTTTCAGGATTTACGGTACATTTGTCATTTTAGACATAACGCCATTTGTCGCCGCTGTCTTTAGGGATCTTTGATTAGAACTCCTCCATTTAGACATAATGTTCGTCACATTTTTCATCTCTCAGTATTTACGATTAGCACTTGTTGTTTTAGACATTGTGTTCGTCCCATTCTTCATTTCTCGGTATTTACGATTAGCACTTGTCACTTTGGACAGAGTGTTCATCCCGTCCTTTATCTTTCGGGATTTACGATTGGCACTTGTCACTTTGGACATATTGTTCGTCCCGTCCTTCATCTTTCGAGATTTACGATTAACACTTGTCAGTTTGGACAGAGTGTTCGTCTCGTTCTTCATCTTTCGGGATTTAAGAGTAGCACTTGACACTTTGGACAGAGTGTTCGTCCCGTTCTTCATCTATTGGGATTTACGAGTAGCACTTGTCACTTTGGACAGAGTGTTCGTCCCGTTCTTCATCTTTCGGGATTTTCGAGTAGCACTTGTCACTTTGGACAGAGTGTTCGTCCCGTTCTTCAATGTGCCGAACTTTCTTGGGTCCTGCATTTTATCAATGTTATGTATTTCAGCGCATAATAGGAGTTTTACATTTTTGCATTTGCTAAGACAGCGATATAACAGATAAATCAATAGTGTCTCACGTGGAGACATAATCATAATTAAAAAATAGGTCTGAGCTTGACTTCAAATCTCTTTCTCCTATGTTCCCCGAGGCAGTCCTCGGGCTCAAGTCTTCGGTGTCACTATTTTAAGTTAATACATGTTTACCCCTTATGCTCGTTAGGGCAGGGGGGACGAATAATTGTTGTTCAAAATGTTTAGAAAACCTAAGACTTGCAAAAAATGAGACATGAGCGATTCAATCGATCTGCTCCATCTCCATAGGTCCCAGCACTTCCATTGCTTCTTGCTCCTCCTGTGGTCGCGATTGAAGCGATGCTACTTAGCATTTTCAGCTCTCTATATGGTTCGCGGTGACTTCACCTATTCCGGTAGGAGTTGGAAGTTTTAACATTTGATGGTAGGTTGAAGGCAAAGCCGGGAATGCGTTCAGCGCCGACCTTCCCAAAATGGCGTTGAATGGGAATTGCATGTCGATCACGGCATAATCTGCCAGCAGTGTTCTTCTTCGGGGCTCGGTTCCAAGTGAAGTACGGAGCGAAACCATTCCACAGGGCATTATCTTTGGGCCTCCAAAACCATGAAGCAAAGTTCGGACCGGCCCTAACATCTCGTTATTCAACCCCATTTTCTCCCACGTCTAACTGAATAGCACATTAACAGAGCTGCCCTGGTCCACCAATACTTTTCTTATACCAAAATTGGCTATGTCCACCATTATCACTAACAGAGAGTTCAGATTTGTTGGTTGAAGGGCTTGGGCGCTTAGCTTGCGCATATCAGCCGTCGAGAATGTAACTACCTCCTGCGGCATCTCCTCGATTCTCAGAAGATCAACGAAACCGATAAAACGGTCTGATTCAACCAGCTTGGATATCTTTTTCCTGCCATTCGCTGAATCCGCCCCCACTGGGCCACCTGATATCATATTTATCATCCCTCTCCTAACGTTGCTGTCTGCAATTTGGGGATAGTCCGTCACATGTGGATGGTCGACTATTTTCTGCTTGTCCTTTCTAGGCGAGCGAGATCTGTCCCTATCTGCGTTGTGCTCCCGCTCCTTCATCTTTCTGATAAAGTCCACGAGTTTACCGTCCTTTATCAATCTTTCGATTTCATCCTTGAGATCCTTGCAATCCTCGGTTTCATGTCCATTCTGCTTGTGGTATTTGCAGTAATGAGTTGATAACCTTGTTGCCTTGGAATCCCTCATTTGTTTTGGTTCCTTCAACCACCCTTTTTTCTTCCCCGTCCCGAACACCGTCATGATGTTAGCATTCTGGGCGTGTATCGCCGTGGCGATGTATCCCTATACATGTTGTTCCTGTTCCTATTACGGTTCTGGTCCTCATTTCCTCTCTCTCTCTCTCTCTCTCTCTCTCTCTCTCTCTCTCTCTCTCTCTCTCTCTCTCTCTCGGGGGTGCAACAACAATTACCTTTGTGGCCATCATCTTCTCGCGGTGCACAACCTGCTGTGCAATCTTGTTTATCTCTTCTATGGTCTTTGGCTGCAACCTGAGCAAATCCTCGCTGAAAACCACATTGTTGGTTACCTGGAAGATTATGCTCATGATCATTTCCCCATTGGGGCAGTCTATCCTCAGCAATTCCGCGTTAAAACGCTTCATGAAGTCCTTCAGACTTTCATTGGTCCTTCAGACTTTCATAGATGGGAATGGTCCAGCACCAGTCTCGCCTGACTCGAGAATTGATCTTTGAACATTTTTCTGAACTGTTTGTAGGTTTTAATTGACCCTGGAGCAATTCGAGTGAACCAGTCCATCGCTACCCCGACCAAAGTAGCGGCAAATATTATGGCATGTACGTTCTCCTTGAACCCGTATAGGGTCAGCGTGCTGTCCAATTGAAAAAGATGATCGTGGGGATCCGTCTTTTCGTCGTAAGGTTTCAGATCGGGATTTTCTCGCTGTGCCCCATAATTTCTGCCTCAATCTCCTCACAAAAGGGGGAGCTCCGGAGTACACTCCTCAAGCGTTCCATTCGGCTTTCAACTACCGCTCTCTCCCTCTCGAGTCTTTCCAACTTCTTTGTTACCTCGCCATGCTCTCTCTTGGAGTTATTCCCGCGGCTACCCCCTTGTCTTATCTCATTGTTATCCTCTTGCCTTCTTGGTTCTTCATGCCGATTTTCCTCTCTCCTCCTGGTGTCGTGGTGCCTCTTAGATTGCACCTCCACCGAGTTAGGTCTGCCTCTTCGATCTTCCACATGAGATTTTTTCTTATTTTCTCCATCCGGGCCTTTGGCCGCAGAACCCTGTTTCCGGAAGGCCTCAGCGCGACCTGCTGGTGGCGGCGTTTGCATTGGTGGTGCAGAGGTCAGTGTTGCAGCCACTGTGGATTTGACCATTGCCATAATCTCATCTCTAAGATTATTCGGAATCGATGCTATCGTAGCCATCGCCGCAGTTGCTCTTGCGCCTGGCGTAGGTACGCCCTCTCCTTGTGGTCCTGGCATCTCTCACCTCGCGGGCGTTGGTTCCCAATCGGGTAACGTTGAAGGTCCCACAACCTCTGGGACACTCTGACTTGTTGTTGCTCGTTCAACTTCTGCATTTGTGCTTTCTACTGCTCTACTTCGCGATCTGGTAACTCTAGATGTCATGCCTAATAAACTGGGAAATATGGTGTTCCCACAGACGACGCCAATATTTTGGTCTTATTTCGTTCGGGTTACAAAACACCGTAAACTGTTATAAAGGGGCCTTTGAAATGCCAAAATAATGCTAATCAAGTAGAAATCGGACTATCTTGGTCCAGAACACCTATTACAAACCGACTAGACAATAAAAGTAAAGTTACAAATCTTGATAGTATATCGAATTGCAGAGATTCGATCTATGGAGTATCGAATCAGGTATGCTTGATACAGGGTATACTGAGTTGTCCAATATCGAATCTTGGTCCTTCGATAAAGGAATTAGCTGGGTATTGAATCGTGAGGCTTCGATGTATGTAGGGTGTATCGAATTGAGATGCCTCGATGTAGGATTAGTTTGAGTTACTAAGTATCGAATCTGGTAGCTTCGATCGAATGCGGTGTATCGAATACAAGAGCTTCGATCAAGTGGTGAGTATCTAATGCAAATGGTTCGATATTGAGTTGGTGAGAGCTAGTCTTCAATGCATCCTGAGAATGTCAGAGGGTGAGGTATTTATGGCCCCCATCCCGCGGGCCCTAATAGTAGTTGGGGAATGAGTATTGAATCGGTGTCATTCGATCTATCTCTTAGATCGAATCCAGCTTGGGCCTTTCCTAAAATACCCCATCAGTATATATATCACGAAAAATGTTAGAGTCCTAATTATATTAATGGAACTGTATATGGCCTAAGGGGCACGTCCGAGCCTTATATACTGTGATGCACCGATACCGATACTAAGTCGGCTACGTAGTACCCGATACATATCGATACCGATTCAGATACCGATACCAGTACTAACGTATCCGATACGCCACGTGGCGTATCCTTTAATTTTGAAAATAAAAAAATCTCGATACATATCTGATACGTTTTTTTAAGCGTATCGGAACTATTGTGGGTCTTTCTTAAAAACTTTATGTAGTCATTAATCGTCGAGTATCGAACATTTTGATTTTGTAATATTACAACAAGTTTGTCATAATTCACGTTTGTATGTTTTCTTTTAGTTTTTATGCATGACTTTCTTTAATGTTAAACCTCTTTTTTTTTTTTTTTTTTTCAGTTTTTCTTGTTTAAGTTTTAAATTCCATTGTTTGTTAAAAATAAAAAATATACATAATAAATATTAATAATTTATTATATATAGACGTATCATTGCCGTATCGGTATCGGCTGTTTTTAAAAAATGCCGTATCGGCGTTTCCGTACCGTACCGTACCCGTACCGCCGTATCCGAACCCGTGCAACATAGCTTATATATATATACCTTCAAAGTCCACTCTTAACCAAGTCAACATTAATAATAATCACATCATTACAGCATATAATTAATTGTTTAAGACATACTTGTAATTTCCATTACTTCATGCTTTGCAATACTTATAATTTGTACTCCTCAAATTTCTAAGTCCACCATTTCGCAAGATCGCAATGCCAAAGGTAACCATGGGGAAAATAAGGTTTCTTATTGTGGTACCTTGGCTTATCCTTCTCATGAACGGACTGATTCTAGGTTCGTTTGCAGCAACAAATTCCTCCACCACCACCACAGACACCTCCAAGATTTCCGAAGGAGAGGTCATTTCTTTGCCCGGTTGCCCTCGCAACTGCGGCAACCTTACCGTTCCGTACCCGTATGGTGTCGGCCTCGGTAGCGGCTGTGGCATCGGGAGATGGTACGAGCTCAACTGCAGCGACGCGTTTGATCCGCCGCAAGCCTTCATCGGGGACCTTCAGGTTATTGAATTGTTGCATCATCCAAAAGCATAAGTTTGTAAAGTAATACTTAATATGTTACTTTTTTTTTTTATCTATTTTTTATCTATTGTTGCATCTATGATTTTTTTTTCTTTTTTTATGTTACTTAATATGTTACTATTTGATTTATGAGTTTAACTTAAATTGGAAATAAAAAATTTGGTGTACCTACGTGTAAAATATCACTTCCTTTACATAGTAGAATAGATAAGTAGCACGAGAGTCGATTCAATTGTGCTATTCATGCATCACCATGCGCGCCATATTGGATCATGTCTCATCTATAATGTTTTTACCAAAATGTTTTTGTTTTGGAGAGTTTGTAGGAGTATTAATTATACTCTTTTGCTTTCATCAATAAAATCTCATTAAAAAAAGAAGTATTTCTATTTTTTGATATATATGACAAAACTGGTAAAGGTTTCTAATATTTAGCGAACATGAAAATACATATACATGGTTCGAAGTTTTAATCCATGTTCAATGGCATCAACAATTCTATTGTCTCACCTTAAAATCTTAGAATTGTTAAACGGGTCCACATTTGTTGTTTTAACATAGAATTTTCGACACAGGTTTACGACATATCCGATACCCAACTACGCGTCTCCAATGTCATGGCAAGGAGATGCTTCGACAGTTTAGGCTCCGTGGTCCTCGAAAACACCGCTTCGACCAGCATCAGTGGAACGCCTTACAGCTATTCTGATCTGAACAAGTTCACAGTCGTCGGCTGTGATGATTTCGCCCTCATCACAGGAGTCGACGGCCGCAATTTCACAGGCGGTTGTATTACTCTCTGCACAAATCCCAATGACGTCACTGAAGGTGAATGCACGGGTATAGGGTGCTGCCAGACGTCGGTGCCCAGGGGCTTCAAACTCTACGTTACTGGGCTTAATAGTTTGAATAACCACACTGGGGTCTCGTCGTTTGATCCTTGCAGCTATGCGTTCCTCGGTGACCCAACAGAGTTCCAGTTCCGTGGAGCTTCAGATTTGTCTGACCCGAACTTCATGCAGCGGGTCAGGAGTTCAGTTTCCATTGTGCTTGATTGGTCAGTTGGAAATTCGACTTGTGCGAATGATCAGAATTCGGAAGACTATGCTTGCAAGAGCAATAGCCACTGTGTTGATACCACTACTGGGTCAGGCGGGTACCATTGTGCGTGTGACAACGGGTACGAGGGTAATCCTTACCTTGATCCGGGTTGCACAGGTATTCTTCTCACTTTTCTTTAATATTTATATGGCTTGATTATTGTAGAAACATAGAATTGCTAACCTATAGCGATTTGCTTTGCTATTTGTGATTTTTCAGATATCAATGAGTGTTTGGATCCAAGCACCAATATTTGCGTAAATAACTGCACAAACATTCCGGGAAATTTTATATGTTCTTGTCCGCGTGGATTCACAGGCGATGGTAGAAAGGGTGGCAAAGGTTGCATTGCTCATACCTCGCAGTTTCCTATACTCAAGGTGGCTTTAGGTAATTCACGAGTTGTTGATACAATTACTTAGCTTGCTACTTGCTATTCAACTAAATATGCAATTCAGAAATCTGCTCAACTAAGAATATATATTGAATCACTTCGTTACCCCGGACACATGATATTTTCTTATAAGTTAGTCGTAGTGAAATCTTCAAGAGATTGACTTTTGCATACAAAAGGCTTTTATAACCTTGTCATCAGTATATATTAACTTTGGATGATTTCCATGTAAAATATTATAACAAGAATAGAAGGAGAACAAATGTGCAAACCAATTAAAGTTGTCTGCTTTAATTTGTTCTTGCATAAGTTGTGCAGATGATTGTATTGATTAATACTGTGTTCACATTCTTGATGATCATAATATGCAGGTATCGGATTTGGTTTCTTGGCCTTAGTCATTGCAGTGGCCTGGCTATACTTCAGCCAAAAGCAACGAAAAATCTTAAAACTCAGGGAAAAATTCTTCCAGCAAAACGGCGGTTTATTGATGAAACAACAAATCACTTCAGTGGAGGGTCCTGTGGAATCAAACAAAATATTTACAGTTGAAGAGTTAGAGAAAGCCACGGATAACTATTCAGATGATAGGATCCTAGGCAGAGGTGGATATGGTACCGTTTACAAAGGAATTCTACCCGATAAACGCATAGTCGCTATAAAAAAGTCCAGAGTCATGGACCAGAGCCAGATAGAACAGTTCATCAATGAAGTTGTCATTCTTACACAAGTTAACCACCGCAATGTCGTTAGACTCTTAGGATGTTGTTTGGAGTCTGAAGTGCCTTTACTTGTCTACGAATATGTCTCCAATGGGACGCTGTATGAACACATTCATAGCAAAGGGGCATTAACTTGGTTATCATGGGAGAATCGTCTGAGAATCGCTTCAGAATCTGCCGGTGCACTTTCTTACCTTCATTCTGCCGCCTCAAAGCCTGTAATCCATAGAGACGTGAAGTCCGCCAATATTTTACTAGACGAGAATTACACTGCAAAAATAGCAGATTTTGGGGCATCCAGGTTAATTTCTCTAGACCAAACCGAGGTGACAACAATGGTGCAAGGAACGCTTGGATACCTGGATCCTGAATATTTTAACACGAGTCAATTAACTGATAAAAGTGACGTTTACAGTTTTGGAGTCGTGCTTGCTGAACTCATGACGGGGAAAAAGCCCATTGACATGGAACGTAGTCAACAGGAACGGAACTTGGCGACTTATTTCATTATGTCAATCAAAGAGAATAAACTATTCCAAATTCTTGAGCCGCGAGTTATAAGGGAAGGCTCGTTGGAGCAGCTTCAGGCTATTGCAGAACTTGTAAAAAGATGTTTAAACTTGAATGGGGAAGATAGGCCTACAATGAGGGAAGTGGTGATGGAACTTGAAGGTTATAGGAAGTTTACTTCTCATCCATGGACAAATCAAAACGCTCGTGACGAATCTGCGGGTTTGATGAACGATGATGAAGATCTTTACACGGCTCCGATTACATCATCGACTGATCTTTATACTGTTCCGATTGGTTCTTATAATAGCACAGAAGAGTTTACCGGGCAATACAGCGCACATAGTCAAATGATGTTTCCTCATGTGAATGGCCCTCGGTGATGCAAAATGTGTGTGGGGTGGGGTGTCATCTTTGTGTCGATTTTTATATTTTATTTTATTTTCCTTTTTGAGGGTTTTTTAGTTTATGTTATCTCTTCAGATCATTGTACATTTGAAATAAAATGTGCAATAAAATGCAAATGTCGTAAATCGTAATGTTATTTATATATATTGAAATAAAATGTGGAACAAATTTCATTTTTTGTTTATTTTTCTGATAATGTTAAGACTGATAGGTAGAAAAAAAACACTTTTTAATTAATAAGTAATATTTTATTTTTATAAATTTCATAATTTAAAGTATAAAAAGAAAAGCACTGGTGCTAATTTCACAGGCATACAAATAGGTCTGTGATACAGACACAATTATAGGTAATTTAATTCCCTCAATTCTCGGCAAAAGTTGAGGTCCTACATAATTACCCCTTTATCTTCTCTACTAATATAAAAAGTGCCAATCCTCACCTTTTATCAGCCAATTTTTTTTTTCCATTTTTGCCCTTGCAAATTGCGTAATGGTCCTTGTAGTTTTCAACTCTTTCAATTTTGCCTTTAAAATTGTTTATTTACTTATGGGTCCCATGATTAATTGTAAAACATTCCTTCAACTTTGATTTTTTCTTATTTTTTGTCTATTGTCAATTGCCTCATAGTCCTGCATTTTTCAACTCTTTCAATTATGTCCCTAGAGTTTTCCATTATTTACTGATAGGTCTCACTGTAAATTGTAAAACAATCTTTCGAATTTTAAATTTTGTTACTTTTGCCCTTAAAAGCTTTCTTATTGGACTCATTCCATCGTCCATCTTATTCTGCAGTAGTAAATACCTTGTAGGCTCACGCAAATTAGTCGATTGGGGTCCACCTAATATAATACGAGCTTGGCACGCATTAACCGTCGTAACCCACCAAATATAAAACGAATTAGTAATTAATGTTCTGTTGTAAATTGTGGTCCACCTAATATAATACGAGCCTGGCACACATTAATTGCTAAGATCCGCGTATCGTAGAATAAGATTAATCACCGAGGCTCGCGTATTAATGTTTATTGTTTTTTTAAAATTGGTTATTGTTTAAATTAAATCGGTGCTTCAACCATTGCGGCACTACACAAATTAATCAATTTGGGCCCATTTATTGTCAAAATAATTGCAATATTAAAGAGTCCTAAAAAAACGTCTGCACCGGAATACGTAGTAATGATTGTAGCAATTAGATGATGGGAATACGCATAAAAATACGTGGAATAAATAATAAAATGAAGTGTGTACCTTTCATGTGTTTATGGTTTATTTAATCGTCTGAGGCAGAACGTACTTTTGTAACCAATATTTTTGGTTATTTTTATTTTGATCCTTTATAAATTTCTACAAATCTCCATAAAATGTTATAAATTTATAAATAACCCCACAAAATATTACGAACTCTCCAAATACACCTAAATGGATCTTTTACATCTTTCGTTTTTTCTTTGATCCTTTATAAATTTCTAAAAATCTCCATAAAATGTTCTAACTTTATAAATAACCCCACAAAATATTACGAACTCTCCAAAGACACCTAAATGGATCTTTTCCATCGTACATCTTTCGTTTTTTCGATCTCGCAGTAATAAATAACATATAGGCCCGCACGTCTTAATCACTGGGGGCCACCTAATATAAAAATGGATAGTTTTCATTAACCAATTTTTTTGGTTATTTTCATTTTGGTCCTTTACAAATTTCTAAAAATCTCCACAAAATGCTATAAATTTATAAATAACTCCAAAAAATGTTACGAACTCCCCAAAGACATCTAAATGGATCTTTTCTACCGTCCATCATTCGTTTTTTCAATCGTACAGTAATAAATAACATGTGGGTCGACACGTTTTAATCAACTGGGACCCATCTAATATTAAACGAATTAGTAATCAATTGCTAGGGGACTCACGCAACATACACATGCAGGCCCGTGCATCTTATTCGATAGGGGTCCACCTAAAAAAATGAATCACTAATCAATAACTTGAGAACACGCGTAACATAAGATAAGATAATCATTGGGGTCCAGGTAAATTATGTACATCGTTCGTTTACTTTGTTATTATACTATTATTTATAAGTAAGTCCATTATAGGTGTTATACATACAGTTAAATACTAATAGCTTAACTAATCTTAATTATTTTGTGGAAATTATACTCGTATATTTCTACTATATAATAATAATGGAAAATTTCTTGGTTGTTATCTTTCGTTATTCCGATTTTGTCTTCGTAAGTTCAACTAATTAATATCTTTATTTTGTTTTATAGTAATAAATACCTTGTGGGTTCGTGCGTAATAATCGATAGGATCCGCAAAATATAAATTTCTTAACATTTAACAGCGTTTGGATCCACCGTTAATTATAAAACAGTCTCTTTAGTTTTTAGTTTTTCTGATCTTGCCTCAATGGTTTTACATTGCGTACTTATGGGCCCATTGTAAATTATCGTACGGTCCTTTAGTTTCTTAGTTTGTTCAAATTACCCCCAAAAGTTTTATTTTATTTACTTATGGGCCCCACTATAAATTATTGAACGGTACTTTTACTTCAAAATTCTTTCAGTTTTACCCCAAAAGTTTAGCTACTATATTCTTTTTTGCTTAGCAGCAATAAATAACTTGTGTGTCCGCGAGTATTAAACAATTGGGAACCGCTTAAAATAAAATTGGTTAACACTCACTAACATGGGGGTCCGCAGTAAGTTCTGGAACAATCCTTTTAACTTTTAAGTGACAATCCTTTTGGTTTGCAGTAGTAAATAACTTGTGTGTTTGCGAGTATTAAGCAATTGGGAACCGCTTAAAATAAAATTGGTTAACACTCACTAACATGGGGGCCCGCAGTAAGTTCTGGAACAATCCTTTGAACTTTTAATTCTTTCAGTTTTGTCTCGAAAGTTTTACGTTACGCACTTGGGGTCCGCTTGTTAAACAAAGACCCATAGATGCACCAGTGACATGCGTTGAAAATCTCGACTTAGAGTGAACGTATAGAGCTCGTGGAAGACCAAATAAGACATAGATGGAGGTCATACGAAACGACATAAATACCTAAGTGGAGATTTACTCAACTGAAACGAATGGAGACGGAGGATTCATATGCACGACTCGACATGATTCTTTCATTATTCATATAGCCTACCCCAATTTATTGAGATTGTAGACTTGGTTCATGATAAAATTAATCGGTACCATACTGATACATTATAAAATTAAATTCAAAAGTAATATTAAAATTTATTAAATTGATACTCAAATTGACTATCGTTCAAGTTAGAAGAACACTTTTAAAAATGACAATTAAATTATCGAATTATAAGAATGGAAGCTAGCTTCAGGTGTTAACTTTTGCTACCGGTTTTGCCCCTATAAGTCCAACTAATTACTATATTATGTTTTATTTTACAGTAATATATACTTTGTGGCTCCGCTGTAAATTTCACAACAGTCCTTTTAATTTTTTAATTATCTTGATCTTGCCTCAAAGGTTTTAAGTTGTGCGCTCATGGCCCGCTGTAAATTGCCCAATGATCCTTTTAGTTTTTTTATTTCATTCAAATTCGCCCAAAAAATTAATGTTATTTATTATGAGCCCTACTTTAAATTGTTAAATGGTCCTTTTATTTTTACGCTCTTTCAGTTTTGCCACGCTTAATATAAAATCGATTAACACTCAATTTCTTTTTCTATATCTATATTTTATATAACAATGGAAGCCAGTTTCGGGTGTTAACTTTTGCTACCGGTTTTGCCCCTATAATTTCAACTAATTACTATATTCTTTTATGGTACGCACTTATGGAACCTATTTGTTAAAAACGGACCCATGAATGCACATGTAAGATGCGTTGGACATCTCGACTCAAGGCGTACGTCTAGAGCTCGTGGGAGAACGAATAAGACATGAATGGAGGTCGTAATGACACGAGATGAAGCACATAGACCTAAGTGAAGAATTATTTATCAACTGAAATGAATTTATTTTACCGTAGTAAATACTTTGTGGGTCCGCTATAAATTGCACAACAGACCTTTTAACTTTTTAATTCTCTTAATCTTGTCTGAAAGGTTTTACGTTGTGCGCTCATGGACCGCTGTAAATTGTCGAATGGTCCTTTTACTTTTTTAGTTCTTTTAATTTTGCCCAAAAATTTTATGTTATTTATTTATGGGCCCTACTATAAATTATTAAATGATCCTTTTATTTTTAAGTTCTTTCGGTTTCGCCACGAAAGTTTAGCTACCCCATTTTTTTTTGTTATTCAGTAATAAATAACTTGTGTTCCGTGCGTATTAAATAATTGTGACCCGCTTAATATAAAATCGATTAGCACTCAATTAATTTTTTTATTCTTTTAGTTTTTCCTCGTGAGTTTAACGGTACGCACTGACCCATAAATGCACCTGTAAGATGCGTTGAATATCTCGACTTAGGACGTACGTCTAGAGCTTGTGGAAGATCGAAGAAGACATGGATGGAGGTCATACGGAAAGACATGTAGCACAAAGACCTAAATAAAGATTTATTCCTCAACCAAAATTAATGGAGACGAAGGATTTATGTGCACGAGACTCAATGTGATTCTTTCATGGTTCATATAGCCTACACCAATTTATTGGGATTGCAGGCTTGATTCATAATAAAATTTTGTGGTACCATACTTATACGTTGTAAAATTAAATTCTAAAGTTACATTAATTTTTTTAAATATATACGCAAACTGAGTATCGTTAAAATTAAAAAAACACATTTAAAAATGGCAATTAAACTATCGAATACAATAAAATGCGTCGTGCTTCGCACGATCCTGTTATCTAGTTATTTATAGTGTTAAGTAGCCCCAATATTAAGAAGTAAATTAATTTGAAAGAGAAAACTGAGAATTCATTAAACCGTCAAAGAAATTAAAGGGGTCCATCAGTGACCACTACAAGGTTTAACGGTACGCACTGACCCATAAATGCACCTGTAAGATGCGTTGAATATCTCGACTTAGGACGTACGTCTAGAGCTTGTGGAAGATCGAATAAGACATGGATGGAGGTCATACGGAAAGACATGTAGCACAAAGACCTAAATAAAGATTTATTCCTCAACCAAAATTAATGGAGACGAAGGATTTATGTGCACGAGACTCAATGTGATTCTTTCATGGTTCATATAGCCTACACCAATTTATTGGGATTGCAGGCTTGATTCATAATAAAATTTTGTGGTACCATACTTATACGTTATAAAATTAAATTCTAAAGTTACATTAATTTTTTTAAATATATACGCAAACTGAGTATCGTTAAAATTAAAACAACACATTTAAAAATGGCAATTAAACTATCGAATACAATAAAATGCGTCGTGCTTCGCACGATCCTGTTATCTAGTTATTTATAGTGTTAAGTAGCCCCAATATTAAGAAGTAAATTAATTTGAAAGAGAAAACTGAGAATTCATTAAACCGTCAAAGAAATTAAAGGGGTCCATCAGTGACCACTACAAGGTTGCAGGGTCTTTTGCAACCGCATTTGCGGTTGCAAAAGGCCCAAATCCGGTTGCAGATAGTCATTTGCAACCGCGATGCGGTTGCAGATGACGAGGTCTCGTAAAGCCTCGGTTACTTGTCATCCGCGACCGCATCGCGGTTTCAGATGCGCATCTGCGACCAGATAATCTGCAACCGCATTGCAGTTGCAGATTTTGCAACCGCGAAGCAGTTGCAATTTCTGCCTCGCGGTTGCAATTGTTCTTGGAGTTTCTGCAACCGCGTAATGGTTGCAAAAATTCCAATGAGCAATTGCAACCGCATCGCGGTTGCAGAAAGTCGAATAAGCATCTGCAACTGCAACATGGTTGCAGAAAATATTCAAACCATTTGCAACCGCGTTGCGGTTGCAAATGACCTGCGAACGAAAATAAAAAAAAAACCAATAATATTTCGGTAATTTACCAAAATATTATTGGTTTTTTGTTAAAATTACAAGTAGATAATGGCAGCAAATCAATATAGTGAATATACAAGAACAAATGTAAGTAAATAACGAAAAACAATGAATAAAATGAAATGAAAAATGAAAAAAAGTTGAACAAAAAAACATAAAGAATAAGAGAAATAAAAAAGCAAAATATTAAGTGTTAGGAGTTATTTGTTTTGGATTTGAAAATGAAAAAAAGAGAAGTGTTGGTGTTTTTTTATTTTTTGGATTTGGAAAAGAAAAGAAGAAAAGTGTTGGTTTGTTTTTTTATTTTTTGGATTTGGAAAAAGAAGAGAAGTGTTGGTGATTTTTTGGATTTGGAAAAAGAAGTGAAGTGTTGGTGATTTTTTGGATTTGGAAAAAAGAAGAGAAGTGTTGGTGATTTTTTGGATTTAGAAAAAGAAGAGAGTGTTGGTGATTTTTTGGATTTGGAAAAAGAAGAGAAGTGTTGGTGGGTATATATAGAAAATAGGGTGAAAATTTGAATTTTCACGAAAATTCAAATTTCCCCCCCTAGGCCGCCCAAATTTTCAAAAATTTTGTACAATTTGCAACCGCAAAGCGGTTGCTGAAAGTTTTAAAATTTTAAAAAAATAGTATCTGCAACCGCAATCCGGTTGCAGAAAGTATGAACACTTTCTCCAACCGCGACGCGGTTGCAGAAAGTATGAATCTTTTTAGCAACCACATTGCGGTTGCAAATACTAGCTTTTGCAACCGCTTTGCGATCCAATAGACTCTTTTTGCAACCACACTGCGGTTGCAAAAAATATTCATACATGAAAATCGCAATTTTATGGGACTTTCTCAATGCGTTTCTGATTTTTAACAACAAACTTCAATGCTACATGTGATATAAACTAATAAATGGTTACAAAACAAGTAATTGAGGAATGAAAGAGTAGATTGAATGTGAAAGGATCGAAGGAGTTATTAGACCATGCATGAACATATTGTATGTTCTATTTACTACTCATCATCATATTTCTTCTTGTTATTATGATTTGCTTCACTAATAATATGATTAATTGGTTGAATTAGTAGATAAATTTTTCACATTACGTTTATTTCTATATGTATCTAGGGATGATATATATATATATATATATATATATAATGGGACAAGCCGTGATATCTATGATTTCAAACGATAACGTTCGTATACACATATATATATATATATATATATATATGTGTATACGAACGTTATCGTTTGAAATCATAGATATCACGGCTTGTCCCACATATATAACGCTTGAAATTGTTATGAGAATTATTATTATGGTTGTTTTTACCATTATTAGGATAGTTATCAACCAAAATAACAATGTGGCACCTCAAATCATAAAAAAAACGGCATTTTGAAAGTATGAATGTTTTCAGCAACCGCATTGCGGTTGCAAATACTAGCTTTTGCAACCGCCATGCGGTCCCAATAGACACTTTCTGCAACCGTAGCGCGGTTGCAAAAAATATTCATACATGAAAATCGCAATTTTATGGGACTTTCTCAATGCGTTTCTGATTTTTAACAACAAACTTCAGTGCTACATGTGATATAAACTAATAAATGGTTACAAAACAAGTAATTGAGGAATGAATGATTAGATTGAATGTGAAATGATCGAAGGAGTTATTAGACCATGCATGAACATATTGTATGTTCTATTTACTACGCATCATCATATTTCTTCTTGTTATTATGATTTCCTTCACTAATAATATGATTAATTGGTTGAATTAGTAGATAAATTTTTCACATTACGTTTATTTCTATATGTATCTAGGGATGATATTTATATATATATATATATATGTGTGTGTGTATACGAACGTTATCGTTTGAAATCATAGATATCACGGCTTGTCCCACATATATAACGCTTGAAATTGTTATGAGAATTGTAAGTATGGTTGTTTTTACCATTATTAGGATAGTTATCAACCAAAATAACAATGTGGCACCTCAAATCATAAAAAAAAAACGGCATTTTGAAAGTAGGAATGTTTTTAGCAACCGCATTGCAGTTGCAGAAACTAACGTATACTAGTTTTTGCAACCGCAAGACGGTTGCAAAAACTAACGTATACTTGTTTTTGCAACAGCCTTGCGGTTGCAAAAACAGTTGGCCGTTTGTTTCTGCAACCGCGTTGCGGTTGCAAAAAGCTAATTTGGCCTTTATAAAGGTCTTTCCCTCCTCTTCAAACATTCATTCCAATTTTCACTCTTTCTTAAGGTATTTACGTTTTTTCCCTTAACTATCTCAAATTCTTATTTTAAATAATATAATTCGTGATTCAATTCTAACTTATGTTTATTTGTTTGTTGATAGATAAATGGCACACACACCGAGTATAATCGTGGTATAAGCAACCTTCTTGAAGATCGCTTTTCACGCTTCAAGAAGTAAGTTGTTAATTCTTTAGCTTTCTAAATCGATTGTGCATGATATAAATTTATTATAGTTTAAATTGTAATTATTTGTTTTATATTTTACTACTTAGATCGATAAATAATGAATTATGAAGCGGATAGAGCATGGATGTATGATAGATATGATAGTGACGGTTATTTGCGAGTGGAATTTGTGTGTGGGTTTCGAACTTTCATTGAGTATGCTATGACTCAAGTCACATACCTAGATCTACAATCACAAATTAGGTGTCCTAGCATGAAATGCACTAATTTAAAACTTCACGGGAAATACGTTGTACGTGATCATCTACATAAGTCTGGATTTACGCCTGGATATTTAGAATGGATATTTCACGGGGAAACAGAAAAAGAGAATATACCATCGTATTTGCCTGAGACCTCCACCTCATCAAACACCATTATTCCCGACACGGCAGACTTTGTTGATGAGCCGTTTACAGACATGATCGTAGATGCACGTGGAGGTCGTTATTTTGAGGACGAGGCCACTAACGATGATCCCAATCTGGAAGCGAAGGCTTTCTACAAACTGATGCACCTAGGAAAGGTGAAGTTACATCCAAATACAAATATAAGTATCCTTCAGTGGACCGCAGACTGGTTGGAGGACAAGGCACATCACAAGGCGAGTAATATTTATTCCGATAAGGCTTTTAACAAGGCGAAGCTAGGTTTCATACCAGAGACTGTGAAGTTGTTACCAAATATCACGAAAGGGATGCGTACAATGTTGGAAACAGAGTTAGGGTATGTTAAGTACGATTGTTGTCCAAAACAATGTTTTTTGTACTACGGTGAGGGTAAGGACTTAGACCAGTGCCCGATTTGTGAAACGGATAGATATATTCCTGGGTTGAAATCGAAGGTGGGGAAGAAGAAGTTGTGGTATTTCCCTATTATTCCTCGTCTCCAGAGGTTGTTTTATACCATAGGAACTGCAAGGCATATGACATGGCATTTGAATTGTGAAGGGGTTACTGATCGAATGATTCACCCAGCGGCAGCAGAGGCATGGCAACACTTTGACCGTACGCACCCATATTTTGCAGGAGAGCCCCGTAACGTTAGACTTGGTTTGTGCACGGACGGATTTTCTCCGTACGGAGCATCTGGCAAGAATTACTCATGTTGGCCAGTGTTTTTCACTCCGTATAACGTTCCTCCGGATATGTGCATGAGGAAGGAGTTCATATTTTTAAGCCTAATAATTTCCGGGCCTTATAGTCCTACAAAGAACTTAGATGTTTTTTGAGGCCACTTATTGACGATTTGAAGTTATTATGGAGCACTGGGGTCGAGACATACGACACTTTTAGAAAGCAAAACTTCCAGTTACGAGCGGCCCTCATGTGGACGATTAGCGATTTTCCGGCGTACGGAATGTTGTCGGGGTGGAGTACGCACGGAAAGTTATCGTGCCCTTATTGTATGGGTGACACGAAGTCCTTTACGTTGGCGAATGGGGGTAAACCGACATTTTTCGATTGTCATCGCCGATTCTTGCCCAGGAGGTACCCTTTGAGAGACGATGTTGTTAATTTCAGGAAAAATATAAAATCACCCGAAGCACCAATTCCTAGGAAGACAGGTGATCAAATGCGAGTAATTGTGAATGGGCTAGGGGACGTGGAATTAGGTACAAAGTTCAAGCCCCTACCGGACTTTGGTACGAAATGGGCTAGGGCTAGGGCACGTGGAAGAGCATATTCTGGGAACTACCATACTGGTCCACGAACTTGGTTCGTCACACTCTAGACGTCATGCACTGCGAGAAGAACTTTTTGGATAACATCATCAACACGGTGTTGGATGACTCTAAGACGAAGGACAACATCAAGTCCAGAAAAGATTTAAGGCTCTACACCAATCGAATTGAGCTCTTTTTACAACCAGGCCCCCGAGGTGGGGAGTCGGTAAAGCCAAAGGCACGCTATTGTTTAGCAAGGGACCAAAAGAGAAGGGTGTTAGAATGGTTGGATCAGCTGAGTTTTCCGGATGGATACGCATCGAACCTGGGACGATGTGTACAGATGCAACAACAAAGGTTGATTGGTATGAAGAGTCACGATTGTCACGTGTTCATGCAGAGATTGATCCCAATTGCTTTTCGTGAGTTCCTAATACCTGAAATTTGGGGTACATTGGTGGAGATTTGTTTGTTCTTCAAGGCCATTTGTGCTTCAGAGGTTTCGGCCGAAGGTATGAGGGGACTAGAGAAGTCTATCGTTCTCACAATGTGCAAACTTGAAAGGATATTCCCGCCTTCCTTTTTCGACTCTATAGAGCATTTGGCTATACACTTACCTTACGAGGCTAGAGTTTGTGGTCCGGTTCACTACAGATGGATGTATCCATTCGAGAGGTAATTATTTTTCTTAATGACTTATTATACTTATCAATGACTTATTATACTTATCATTGACTTATTGTACTTATCATTACTATTTTTTTGTATAGGCGCATGTTTGATTTTAAGGGCTCTGTGCTGAACAAAGCGAGGCCCGAAGGGTGCATAGCCAATTCATACCTACTGGCAGAGCTGTCAAATTTGTGTTCCCAATATCTTGATAAAGCCTATGGTTCTACTCATAAACGACTAAACAGGAACGAGACTTTAGAGAGTTCAGAGTGGGATGATGAGCTCTTGCTATTTCGGAAGAGGGGGCGACCGATTGGTCCGTTGAACAACTTGAGGCCATTAACGTCGGAAGAAAAGGAGTAGATTGAACTATACACAGTTCTTAATTGTGAAGAGTTGGACGGATGGCTTGAGTGAGTAATTTCTTATTTGTTTTATAACCAAGTGTAAATTGTTGTATTATGTTTGTGTACTAACTTGTTTGATTTGTGACTCGGCAGATTGTTTATTGAAGAGGAGTGTAGTGGATTGAATGCAATGGAGGTGCAAACGAAGAGAAACATAGAGTATGTGGCGTGGTTCAAGCATGTCGGACGATCGTGTAGTACCAGTGGAAAGTACATGTCGGACGATCGTGTAGTACCGTTGATTTATGGTCCACTCAACAGGGCGTTGACGTACGAAGGCTACATTATTAATGGGTTCCGATTCCATGTTGATACGAAATTGGGCCCTAAGAAGAGTGATTGCAGTAGGGTGTACGTGAAGGGTGACATGGGAGACACCGAATCCACCAACTTCTATGGCACTTTGGAAGAGATCTTAGAAGTGGAATACTGGGGAGGCAGAACTGGAAAACCACTGTACATTGTTTTTTTTAAGTGTAAGTGGTATGATATCAGAAGACGTGGCACTGAGGTCCATAAGACGTACAACCTTGTTGGTATTAACCCGCAAAAAATACTTTCAACCAACGAGCCATTTGTTTATGCGAACCAAGCCGTACAATCTTACTATGCGCCTTATCTGAATCTACCGAATGGAAGACCTGGGAAAGGTGGATGGCTATCGGTATCTCATATTCTCGCTAGACACATCATTGACATGTCATCCGTTAGTAGTTCTAGTCAAACTGAAGCGGCAGGGCCGGAGGAACCAATCCTTCAGGAGAACGACTCGTTGGGGCTCAACATATTTGTAGACTTTGCGCCGTTTAATATGGATATTCAATTGGGCGTTGGTGAGTTTGAGGTCGTCAATACCATCGATGCAAACGAGGAAGAGAGTGGAGAAGAAGAAAATGAAGACATTGGACTGATGGTTCCAGATGAGGATGTTTATTATTATTCATCGGATGAAGATTAGATTTGTATTACGATGTATTGATATTTTTGAGTTTGTATTACGATGTATTGATATTGTGAAATAATGTCTACTTTTTTGACTTTATAGGTTAGTTGTTTACAAGAATTTTGCACCTGATTAATAAAAGTCCAACATAATTAAAATACAGTCCAACATAAATAAAATCCAATATAAATACAGTCCAACAGAATTAATAAAAGTCCAACATAAATAAAATCCAACATAAATACAGTCCAACGGAATTAATAAAAGTCCATCATAATTAAAATAAACTCGCTCTAGTGATCACTGTCCGAATACTCAACATCCTCATCACCCGAACTCAGCCCAACATCATATGTATCATCCAAGGTCGCCAAGGGATCTGCGACCGCTGCATCCTCTGCCTCCTCATCGTCACCACCTAAATCGTGTGCGGGATCGGCGTCCATCATGTCATCGTCTACAACCTCCTCCTCATCATCATCGGTGCCATAAACATACGATGGCGCTGTGGAAGTACTAAGAGCAAAAGGATCTCGTGGTAAACATCGTGACCTGCAAGTCGTGAATAGCTCCTCAGGTATCTCGCGTATCGTTCTATCTGTAGTGGTAACCACATCCGCGCGAAAGTCCTTGAGGAAGTCAAGGAGCATAGGTACTATCGGATCCTGGGTAGTCCTCAGCTCGTGGTTCTCGCTCAACAACTGTCTAACCTACTCTGGCGTGTCGTCAGTACCCTTCCTGTATGGGATACCGAAGTTCTTCGGATCACCATCACTCGGTAGCCCCTTTGCCTTCCCCTTCTTCACCTCCCCTATCGCCTTCTTCCAACAGTCGCTATCGAACTCGGGCAACAAGGCTGGCGGCGGAAACCTCGTCCTCAGCTCCCTCATGTATTTCTTCTGTTGATATAAGACAAGAAATTAGAGATGAAGATTAAAATCAGTATTTAGATTATAAAAATGATTGAATTTACAGAAACTAAAGAGTAAAAAATGGAAAACACTTACGTAAATAAGTCTGGAAGCGACATCTATCCACTCCCGCCTCAATGGGACACATGTATTCCCGCCAGTCTTGGACACCTTCTTCGTATGTCCAACCTTGTACACCTCATCGTGTCGAATGGGGGTTTTGTGGTTCGGCTGATTCCTAGCCTAGAAATTTAAAGAATAATCATGTTAATAATAAGAATCCTAAATTGCACGACTATATTATATTGTTGATTAAAAAATTAAATACCATCCGGCGCTTAATCTCCTCGTAATCGATGGATCCTCCAAAAAAGGTGGTGGGGCTATAGGACAGTCGGCTGGATCGCGTCCTCCTCGCCTAGCAATCCGTGTCCGATCGGAATAGTCTCGATGAGCCTGAGTCCCCTAGTGAATGGGTGCCGCCTCCTCCAAAGTACTGCTCATCCACGTCTTCGGCTTCCCCGCATACGCTGGGTCCTCTAATCTAGAAAAGTAAAGAGCCTTCACGTTGCTCATACCCCGCTTGTAGCACGCCTTCGCCTTCGCGGTGAAGGCCTTCTTCACATCGGCCATCTCCAAGTAACGGACCCCATAGATTTGCTACAATTGAATTGTAACGGCCAAAACTGACTCATAAACAGTCTGATGAGGGAAGTGATCGTCTGCGCTATCTCGTTACTAGGGGGCTTGTAAAAACATCAGCGCCTCAATATGATGGGCTCCCTATCCTTCACCGCTCGGGGTGCTGTACGTCCTATAGTAGGTCCCCTAGTAGCGTGGCGCTGCGTGTCTGGAATCTGATTCGGCTCTGTCGACCTCTGACTCGATCCGGCTCTGGTGGATGGAATCTATGGCGACCGCTGACTCGATCCAGCTCTAGTGGCTGGTATCCCTGTCGACCTCTGGCTCGATCCAACTCCAGTGGATGGAATCTCTGTCGACCTATGGGTCGATCCAACTGATGTGGGTTGTGTCCCTGTCTACCTGTGGCTCGATCCACCTGCTGTGGGTGGTGTCCTCTGTGCTCCGCTAGACTCGACAGATGGCGGTCGATGGGCTCCGGTCGACTTTGATGATCGTATTCGATGGGCTCCGATCGACTCTGATGATCGTGGTCGATGGGCTCCGGTCAACTCTGATGATCGTGGTCTAACCCCAGATGCAGACGATGGATGGTGGGCCGGGTGCGCTACATCTGCAAGAGGAGACTCGTCATCGTCATACGTAAGCAAGCGCGGTACGGCAGGAGACAGCGGCGGTAAGAATGTCTCGGCTGGACCACTAGTCGTAGGACCACGACCCGAGTGGACAATACGCACCACCGGCCTACAACTACCTCGACCACTCTCGGCGCTACGGCCTCCAGGTCCACTACCCTGACTATCTGCACTACGGCCTCCAAGTCCACTACCTCGACCACGACCACGACCAATTCCTGAAGGAGGGACACCACGAGACGTACATGGTCGGCGTGGAGGATCGTCTGACATGATGTACTAACAAACTAAAGACAAATTTCTAAGTTAGATTTACTAAAAGTATTTATCCTTACTAGGTTATGAAGTTTTCCTAAAAATAACATTACGTCTAAGTTACAAAGGTAAACTAACGTAATAAAGATTTTCTAAAAGTATTTATCGTTACTAAGTTATGAAATTTTCCTAAAAATAACATTACGTCTAAGTTACAAAGGTAAACTAAAGTAATATAGATTTTCTAAAAGTATTTATCGATACTAAGTAATCAATTTAATTAAACTAAACTAACTCTTTAATTAACATCTAGCAATTAAGTAACAAAACTATAGGTTCAATACAGACAAACTAAGGCCATAAACTACAAAGAGTTTCACAATCACATTAGTTAACCACTGATTAACAGCCAAAATACCTACAACGGGAAAAACTTTTCCATACATATAAAGTAACAAAACACTAAAAATGCCCAACCATGTAGATTATATTAACATTAAGTCTCTCATCCAAACCATGTAGGAACACATAAATAAATTGATGCCCAACGCTATCATATATATATATATAGCAACATTACCAAACATACAGTTATGTATACCAGTTCCTTGTTCCAACAACAACAACAAAGAGAAAATAGAAATAAAATAGGAGCAACATAATAAATAAGAAACCTAAACTGTGTCCATTAATTATGATAAAATGTTGAGCAGTTAAACTAACATCTAGCAATTAAACAATCTAAACTAACAATTAGACAATCTAAACTAACAATTAAACTAACAATTAGAAGCTACGAGCGGCGGTGGAGGAGTGAAGCGGCGAACGCACGGCACGAGAAGAACGCGAAATACGAATTTTAGCGAATCGGTTCGGATTCGGGTCGGGTCGGGGATGATGCTGGCGGTGGGGTGGAGGGTGGCGGTGGCGGTGGAGGTGGGTATGGAGGACGCGGTGGTTGTGGGTGGTGGTGGTGGCTATGGAGGACGAGGTGGTGGTGGTGGCTATGGAGTAGGGTGGTCGCGACCGCCGGCGGTGGCTATGGAGATTTGGAACCGATTTGCGGTTCCAAATGAGGGAGGAAGAAGGAGATATGGGCGGCCAGCCCTAATTTTTTTTCTCCAAAATGGGCCAAAAGTTGGCCCATATTCCTATAGGGCCCATATTAACCGGCCCTATTGGGAATTTGCAACCGCATTGCGGTTGCAAATGCGGTCCTCAACCTTTTTGCAACCGCAATTGCGGTTGCAGATTTTCGGTTGCAAAAGACCTGGAAATCTTGTAGCGGACAACCATGTTTAGCTACATGCCTACAAAAGTTAAAAAAAAAAAGTAGTGAAAGAAATCTACGTGACGTAATTATTTTGGGTAACAAAAAATACAAGAACTGGTTTTATCTGTGGATGAAAACAAAAGAAAAAGGTATATATCATTATATTACTATAAAAGAGAAACATATATATAATAGACGAAAAAGTGCACATAAATAAACATTTTGGAATAATTAAATATTTTGGGATATGAATGGAAGTAAAAAAAATAAAAAATTGAACTAACTATTACTTAGTTGTTATTTGTTAAAAGAAGATAGATATATATACTTTAGTTACATGCCTCCAAAAGATAATTAAAATGAAGAAGAAGAAATCAATGTATCTAGATTTTCTAGGACATGAATAGATGTAACAAAAATAATAGAACTAACTATTATTTGGTTTTGGTTATAGAGAAAAACAAATATTTGATAACATGCCCACAAAAAAGATTAAAAATAAAAAAAACAACGAAAAGAATAGAGGTATATATGTTCTGGTACTTAATTTCTAAAACATAGGGATAAAATACAATTAGGAAAATTTACAGGCCAAAGTTATTTTGTTGAAAGCTTAACCCAAACCGCCGAACCGGTTGCCAATGCAAATTAAGAGCTCATATATTTAAATTATTAATGTCTGTAAGGTTATATACCAGCATCCGACAAGGGCTCCTCGATCTGTGTCGGGCGTCGTCTACTGTCTTCAACGTCATCAACAACAAATTCTCTGGCTCCTGCTCCTTCTCAACTCCCTGTGTTTCTCTTCGTTTTCGGTCTAGGGTTTAGGTGACTTGCGCCGCAAGTTTTGTTTTTTCGTTCGTTTTCGTCTGTCGCATCCAGTTTTGTTTTTTTTTTTCGTCTTGAGTCAAGGTTTCCTTTCATCTCGCCTCTGGTCGTGGGGATTTGCAGGGATACTAATCTTTTATTTGTTTCTGTTGCTTTTTCCGGTGGGAATCGTTCGTGCAAGCTCTCGGGATCTTCACGGACTTGCTTCTCTCAGCGCACAGACTGGTGCTGAATCTGTGGGTGTTATGGATAGCGAAACTATTCGGTTGCATAAGGGCTTATCTCTCACAGATGAAGAGGGGGTTGGCGAGGGCTTCCTCGTCTCGGATGAGTTGTGGCAAGAAAGCAATGCAGGAGTCGACTTGGTCTTGGTAGGTCGGCTACTTACGAGAAAGAACGTCCACTTTACCTCGTTCTGCACGCTCATTAAGACATTGTTTAAGGTAGGGAAAGGAATTGAGATTACTCGGATTAGTGCGGATATGATGCTTTTCCAATTTTTTCATAAGCTGGATAAACAACGCGCGCTTCAAAAGTGCCCACGGTCTTTCGAGAAAAACGTTCTTGTGCTCAGTGATGTCGGCCCTGATGATAACCCCTCCACAATGGACTTGGACTACTGCAGTTTTTACGTCCGAATTTATGATATTCCTTTGATTAGACAAACTCGAGTCACGGCATATGCAATTGGGAATTTGTTGGGTATGATGGAGGACGTAGATATGGCGGAGTCATGGGGTATGAGCATGCGTATACGGGTGAAGATCAACGTCATGAAACCTCTACGTAGGGTGCTAAAAGTTCGGGGTTCTGAAGGTCAGGAGAAGGTGGTAACACTCAAATATGAACGTCTCCCGAATTTTTGCTACTTATGCGGGATGCTTGGCCATATTATGGCAGATTGCGATGAAAAATACAACCTAGGGGATGACATCGATCAATCACAACTACCATATGGTGAATGGCTTCGGGAACAATCGGGAAGACAAGGAACAGGGGCGGTGCAACGCTTTACGGACAGAGGCGGTTCTCGGAGTAATTCCACCCCATCGGGAAGAGGTCGATTCTCGACAGGGGGAAGGGGTTTTTTTAATTCACACCGAGAGAGAGACTATGACAGGCCATGGAATGAACAAAAAACTGATGGGGCTGGTTATTCGGGTGAGAGTATGACAGGTGATTTGTCGCTGAAGCCACGGGATGTGCAACTGGGTGCGACACTGGTTATTCCGACGGGTCAGGTGGATGTGGATCACACGAAAGATAGGGATGTGCAAGAACAAGTATTGGTTGGGGTCAGTCATGCATGCAGTCGTATTCTTCGGGATCATCATGATGATCAGAGTAGACCGTGGGGATCAGAATCTACGGCGTCAATGGAGATTACAACAGTTATTGCACGTCATACAGGGGTCACGAGTCAACGTCGACGCAATTGGGTAAGAAGAGACAGACATGTGGATATGGTGAGCGACCTAGGCACACAGCGTTATAGGGATACGGGCAAACATCAGCTGGAGGATGAGGATGAGGCCGATGCAGTGATACGGGGAAAAAGGGCACACATTGAGGAGTTATCGAAGGGTATTGATGAGCTTTTGGCGGCGACTGCAATGCAGTCTCGCCGTGCCCAATGAGTATCCTATGCTGGATCTGTCAGGGCTTGGGGAACCCTTGGACAGTTCGGGAACTAAGGCACTTAGTTTCCATTCATCACCCCCCTCTAATTTTTCTGTCTGAAACGAAATGTCGGATGAGTAAAATAGAGGCGATCAAGAGTAAACTGAATCTTTTGGGAGTTTGTGTTAAGGCAAACGGTTTTTCTGGTGGCTTGTCTTTGCTATGGGATAAGGCTATGGTGGTGAACTTACTTAGTATGTCGACGAATCACATTGATGTTGAGATTGAGGGAATAGAGGGGACACAAAATTGGCGGTTCACAAGGTTCTACGGGGAACCTGATAGCACTAAACGGACACATACATGGAACCTCTTGAGGCATCTTAGTGAGGTTTCAAATCTTCCGTGGTTATGCGCTGGGGACTATAACGAAATTCTGAGGCACGAGGACAAACAAGGGGGACCACGTCGTCCAAACTGGCTTATGAGGAATTTCCGTGACACTCTTGCGTACACAAGGCTGAGCAAAATTGAGTTTATTGGCCCTCGGTTCACTTGGTGCAGCCGACGACCCGATCCACACTCTGTTTGGGAGAGACTTGATCGGGCGTGTGCGACATCGGATTGGAGGAGTGGAAACCCTCATGTGCGGGTGGAGCATGTTATTACTTTGGCGTCGGATCACCACGCACTCCTCATTAGGACCTCGAATCAGCAGGGGTCGCGCAGATTACCAGCTCGGTTTCGGTTCGAAGCTGCATGGCTTCGAAAGAAAGGGTGTGAGGAGATAGTTGCTGCTAGTTGGGATGACGCGAGGGGTCGTGGGTTGACGACAAAGCTGGATGAATGATGTAGGGAGCTGGGGCAATGGAAAAGGGTTGATGGGGTGGACATGAAGCGTCGGGTTGAGACATTGCGCAAGGATATAGCGCGCTTGAGAGGGGAGTTGATCACGGATGGGTCTAAGACGGAGGAAAAAAGGTTAATTGGCAAACTTGAGTAGTTACTGGATACAGAGGAACTCTATTGGAAGCAATGGGCTAAGGTTCAGTGGCTTCAGGAGGGCGACCGTAATACTGCATATTTTCACAATCGTGCTAGTGAAAGGAGAGCTAAGAATGAAATTACGGGGATTCGGGATGCAGAGGGAGTGCTTCGGTCGAAACCTGAGCATATTGACCTTATTGCAACTGAATACTTCAAATCTATTTTTGCATCCAACGCACCTACATATTTGGCTATTGATGGTGTCTTACGTGATGTCGATGAGCGAGTTAGTCCCGAAGTGAACGAGTGCTTGCGCCAACCGTTTACACAGGAGGAGGTGCGGAAAGCTTTAAGAGACATGTATCCTTTTAAATCACCGGGGCCGGATGGCTTCTCGGTTGTGTTCTACCAAAAGTTCTAGACTACCGTTGGTCTTGATGTTATCTCTTTTGTGCTTGCTTATCTTAATAATCGTGTGCTAGACCCTTTGGTGAACATTACTCATATTGTGTTGATTCCTAAATGTCCTAACTCTGACTTGATGACTCAGTTTAGACCTATTAGTCTTAGTAATGTGTGTTTCAAAATTGCATCTAAAACCATTGCTAATCGACTAAAACCGTTGCTCTCTGATATTATCTCTTCCTCCCAGTCTGCGTTTGTTCCAGGGCGTCTTATCACTGATAATATTCTAGCTGCGTTTGAATTGAACCACTTCCTCAAGAACAAAAGGACTGGAAAACGATGCCATATGACGTTAAAGCTGGATATGAGTAAGGCCTATGACCGAGTCGAGTGGCCCTTCTTGGAAAAGGTAATGCTTAAACTTGGTTTCGATTCAGATTTTGTGTCTCTTATCATGATGGGAGTCAAGACTGTGCCGTACTCTATTTTATTGAATGGCAAGGAATAACGAGTTTTTTCCCCCGAGAGGGGCATTAGGCAGGGGGATCCTTTATCCCCATACCTTTTCTTATTTGTTTCTGAGGTTTTTTCAGCACTTATAGCAAAGGCGGAAGCGAGGGGCGTGATTAGAGGGGTTCGGATCAGCCGCCATGCGCCATCGGTTTCACATCTTTTGTTTGCCGATGACACGTTGCTTTTTGTTGATGCGAATGAGGAGACGGCGCGAGGGATCAGTAGTATTCTTGAAAGGTTTGAAGCGGCCTCAGGACAAAAAATTAATCTTGAGAAATCAGTGGTTGTGTTTAGTCGGAACATGGATGAGGCGACTCGGGAAGTGATAGGCGCGGTTCTGGGTATTGCGGTGGCGGACAGGCATGAGAAGTACTTAGGTCTCCCTTCTGTGGTCGGGAAACCCAAACGGGAGCTGTTTGATTTTATTAGGGAAAGGGTGTGGAAAAGGGCATAAGGGTACAAAGGGAAGACCCTATCGGGAGCGGGGAAGGAGGTTCTTGTGAAAGCCGTGATGCAATCTATCCCAACTTTTGTGATGAGCTGTTTTCATCTACCTGATACGTGATTCATGAGATTCAATCCATCATTAGCAACTATTGGTGGAATAATGGGACGCAAAACAAAATACACTGGGTCGCATGGGATAAGATGTGTAGAAGAAAGGATGAGGGTGACCTCGGGTTTCGCAACTTGAAGGCGTTTAACTTGGCGTTACTTGCTAAACAAGCTTGGCGTATCTTGCAGAATCCAACTAGTTTGGTTAGTAGATTGTATAAGGCCAAATATTTTTCAAATTGTGAGTTTCTTGATGTACGTCTTGGGGTCGCACCGTCGTTTTCTTGGCGATGCATTTGAGGGATAATTCCGATTCTTAAAAAGGGAGTTCGATGGCAAGTTGGCAATAGGGAGATGATTGCAGCGTGGCACGATGCGTGGTTACCCCGACCGACCACGTTCAAGCCAATTACACTAATAAATGACGTTGTGCCTTTTACGTTTGTAATTGAATTAATTGATATGGCGACGGGGTGGTGGGACGAAGCTATCATACGTGGTTTCTTTTGACAAGCAGATGCGCAATTGATTTTATCTATACCACTTGGTAGTCACATCAATGAAGATCGTCGTGTTTGGCACTATGAGAAGAACGGGTTCTTTACGGTACGCAGTGCATATCATCTTATTATGTCTCAGGGTTTGCTAAATACTAATGCATGCGCGACATCGAGTTCGACTTCAAATGAGACGTGGAAGAAAGTGTGGAAGGTGGAGTGTGCGGGCAAAATTAAATTATTCGTGTGGCGGAGTTGTATGGATATTCTTCCGATGAGGTGGAAGCTTGAGAGACGGCGAATATGCGTGGATACCGTGTGTGTCGTGTGTACGGAAGGCGTTAAGACGATTTGGCATTGCTTGTTTGGGTGTCATATTACGTGACAAGCTTGGGCGTTGGCAAATTTTCCGACGTCACTATGGATGCTTGAACATGAATACTTTGGGGATTGGCTGGTGCGGGTGTCACGGATCGAGTTGGCCCAACGCACGAGGTTTATTTTCACTGTATGTTGGTCACTATGGGGGAACCGAAACAGTATTTTGGCGGGAGAAAATGGGCGAAGGCCGGATGAGATTGTCACATTTGCGAACGTCTACGTCGAAAATTGGTTCGCACATCATGGGAAGAGGAGAAATTGGAGGGTCGACTCTTCTAATGATTGGGAAGCTCCGGTAGGGAATATTATCAAAATCAATTTTGATGGGGCAGTGTTTCACGACGAAGAGGCGATCGGAGTGAAGGGTTGTTGCACACGACTGCAATGGGGTCATGCTTGCATGGCGCCAACGACGGTGCCCGAGTCTTATGATGCCTGGAAGTGTGGAATGTTTAGCGGCCTTGTGGGCGGTCCGTTTGACGGTCGAGAAGGGATGGAATAATGTTGTTTTTGAAGGGGACTGTTTAACGGTTGTTCATGAAGTGTTGTTTGGGACTCCGGTGGACCTCTCGCACGTCAACATATTGAACGATATTCGGCGCTTGTTTCAACCGGGTTTTGGTATTAAATGGGGGGGTCGTGTTTCCAATATGGTGGCTCATGAGTTGGCTCGGAATACGCATGAGGATGGTGATGGTTTTTGAGTAGTTTTGCATTATTTTAGTTGTGGTTCTTTTCTTGGTTTTTTCCATGTGGCGCTTGAAGTGGCATTCAAAAGCTAGCCTAGGCGCCTTTTGAAGTACGTGACATTCAAAGTGGTGTTAGAAATCTGTTCTGGGCGCCTCTTGTAGCATGTGGCACTTGAAGTGGCACTTGAATTCTATTATAGGAGCCACTTGTCTATGTACATGGCATTTGAAATGGCACTTGTAATCAATAAATTATTTTCTTCAAAAATAAAAAGGTTATACGGACTGTGAGATAACCATTTTCCAAAAGAAAAAGAACTACATTTTAAGAGAAAATTGAAGAACAAAAAACATTTCTCGTAAACCATGCTCTCGAATATTAAGGTGTGTTTTGCATGTGAAAGCTACACATAAGAGGTGCAACTATTCCTTTTATCATGGGTAACTTGTCGTATTGGCAACAGTCCGATCGATCGATGTCAAGACTCAAGATTAATTAATTAATTATTTTTTAAATTATCAAAAAGTAGAACAAAAATTACCAAGAAAAAATAAAATTATCAAGAAAAAAGAAAAATAAAAATAAATAAAATAAGTAAAAAATGCCAAAAGAAAATTTAAAATTATTTTTAATATATTTTTTGAGTATTTTTGTTATTTATATTATATTACAAAATTAATTATATTTAGGAAATAAATATTGATTCCACATCACTCAATTCGTCTAGGATTATTACATATCTTAAGATATAATTATAAAGAAAAATCTTAAATAAAGAATAAAAAATTAATAATATTTTTGAATTAGAAATATATTATATGAATCTTTGTTTTAAGTTTGTTAAAAGTTTAAGAATAAAATTATAAGTATTTCCAAAACTATAAATATACAACAAAGCTTTTTTGGACTTATATTTTAGAATGGAAGATAAATTACTTAATTAGTTATTAAAGGAAACTTTTTTAAATTTAACATTTAGCATTTATGTATTTTAGTTTATTATAATAATTTTTTTAGTATTTTTAAATGAATATGTAATTTTAGGTAAATATATAAGAAATGGGAGATTTTACTAATTATAAATAATACATGTGGGGTTTTTTTTGCTAATAAATATATTTTAAGGGGCAAAAAGAAATAAAAAAAGTTCGGAGGACCAAAATTGGATGAACAATCACGATAAATGACTAATTGTGGACAAAAACACGATAAAAGACTATTTTAGTAATGAGACCACGATAAATGACCATTTCTAAAAAAAAACCCAATTCATTTTATCAGTGAATGTTTGATCCTATCGCCAAGAATGAATATCTAGTGAACTTAAGAAGGTTCACTCACTTGTCATGGTTTCCAAATGAGAGAAAATCTCATTGCTATAGCACAACTTGAATCAAGTTAACGGCTAAAATGAGTAAGCTAAGGGTGGGTTGTTCGACTAATTTAACCGAACGATTGATTTGTGTTTGAATTAGGGCCCGCTTTCAATTATTTCCTATACCAAACCATGAATTTGATTCGGTTCAAACCTACACCGATTTCAGTTTTTGCTTCTTTTGTCTTAAAAAAGGAAAATGTACACTACAAGAAATGGGCACTTTTTCCGACAGGACATTCCCGACCGCAATTCGGTCATAAATTTTTTAAAAAATAATCCTGACCGCTATTCGGTCGGACATTATTTTCCCGACCGAATATCAGTCGGGACTTCTTTTTTCCCGCCAAGAAGAGTCGCCCTAATCTCGGCCCAGCTGGGCCGCGCAGTTGGGCCGAGAATTCCCGATCACGTTTCGGTCGGGAGTAGGGGTATTCCCGACCGAAATGCGGTCGGGAAAGAGAGAGGTATTTCTATGAATACCTCCATGTCCCTCTTCATTTCTCACAACTCACATTCTCTCTCCCCCCCTCCCAATCCCGACTGCAAATTAGCCTCTCCCTACCGGATTTTGGTCGGAAATCCGAATCCGGTAAGTTTTTTCATCTTTTCTTGTTTTTTATGTTATATTTAATGTTTTAATATTTATTTTTTATGTTTAATTGTTAGATATTGTAGAAATTGTTAGGCTTTAATTAGGAAATGCCTTTAGGAGTTGTTAGGCTTTAGGAAATGTTAGAGTTTAGTAATTATTTATGCCTTTAGGAGTTGTTAGGCTTTAGGAAATGTTAGAGTTTAGTAATTATTTATGCCTTTAGAAATTGTTAGGATTTAGGAAATGTTAGAGTTTAGTAATTATTTATGCCTTTAGGAAATTGTTAGGATTTAGAAATGTTAGAGTTTAGTAATTATTTATGCCTTTAGGAGTTGTTACGCTTTAGGAAATGTTAGAGTTTAGTAATTATTTATGCCTTTAGGAATTGTTAGAATTTAGAAAATGTTAGAGTTTAGTAATTATTTATGCCTTTATGAATTGTTAGGATTTAGGAAATGTTAGAGTTTAGTAATTATTTATGCCTTTAGGAATTGTTAGGCTTTAGGAAATGTTAGAGTTTAGTAATTATTTATGCCTTTAGGAAATGTTATGCAATTAGACTTTAAATAGTATGTATTTTCTTTATGCATTGTTAGTCTTTAAACTTTATTTATGTCTTTAGGGATTATTTGATATTGTGTTATTATTAGACTTTCAACATTGTTTATGTCCTTTAGAAAATCGATTTATAAATTAGAATTCATGATGCGTTTAGGGAATTACTATATAGTAGAAATGATTATATATTTAGAATATCTACTTGAAAATTATGTTTTCTGCTCCTCTCGAAATATCTAAATGTCTCTTTTAGGTAATATTATTTATATTAGCATTTTTTTATTTTATATGATTTTTATATGTGGTTATTTAGTTATTATGGCGTTAATTTCATGAAATATTGTTAGATATCTTAGAAATGATAGTTTTTACAACATAGTTCATGACTTTAGGAAAACTATATAACTTAGTAATGATTAAATTTAGGTCATCTCTATAATTAGAAATATTCTAACTTAGATGCTTTTACTTAGTACGTAGCACTTTACACATCCGATATGTCGGGCGATCATTCTCGTGATAGCGGTCATGGCCAGCCCTCGAAGAGAGGGCGAAGTGGTCCACCGAGTGGCCGCGGAGGGCCTAGTGCTCCACCTAGTGCCGGAGGGCCTAGTGGTCCACCGAGATTAGGTCCTCTTCTTTGTTTTATTCATGCTGGCGCTACACCACCCGATGATGTCGATGCCCCTGCTACCGATCCTGCCGAGTCCCCTTCTACTTCTCTGCCACTTAGGCGCACTACCGGATCGAGCGGCGGTACTCCACCAGATCGAGTAGTACCACATGCACTAGATGATGATCACGTAGCATCGACGCCACCTACATTATCTGGATCGAGCCGTAGGGCACCTAGGCCACCATCTACTGATTTTATAGCAGCGGGTCCCAATACTTCTTCCCCTGCAGACGTCGCCGGTGCAGGACCCTCTACAACGACGCAACATCGACTGGGCCGAGGCATATCTAGAGGCGATTAGGTTCCGTCTGACACTAGAGCCCGTCGTAGAGTTGTTTTGGATGAGCATGGCGTATTTCTGACGGGGCGCAGGATATCGTCGACGATTACCGACATTATTAGCACATTTATGAAGACGTGTGTTTTTTCATACACCTGGGTCGATCCTATAGTCCAGGGGCAGATGTGGGCTATGTTTAGGGTGAGATTTCAGAACTTTACTATATATATATATATATATATATATATATATAGTAAGATTTTTATTTAACGAAACCTTATAATTAAAAACCTTAATTAATTGCAGAACACATACAACATTGGTCTGGATGAGCTAGGTCTGGCACATACGGCCTACGAGATTAAGGCTAAGAAGAGTTACAAGGAAATCGTTTACAATGCGAAGAAGAACTATTATGCGAGGAAGGATGATCCGAAGTGGGCGGGGCGTCCGAAGACTGGGTGGATGAGCGACAAGTTAGAGGAAGAATTTGTAACGCATTGGGAGTTAGAGAAACATGTGAAAAAATCAGTGGCAGGACGGAAGAACAGGCGAGGAGGAGAGGCCCCAAACCCTTCTCGTCCTGTATAAGGGACTCCTGCCAGTGGGTCCAGGAGCTACACTGAGATCCGACGTAGGATGGTATGTCTTATTAAATTGAGTTTCTATACGAATAACTTTTTTCTTAAATTTAAATAGTTTAACAAAAAATGTATATCAATATGCAGGCGAGTTCGAGACCTCCAGGGGCCCATGAGCCTCGGCACGATGAGATGTACCGTTATCAACACACTCATGTTCCCGATGATTTTCCACCGGAAGCTCCACGTCGCCGCGTTTGGGTTCACCCCAAGTATAGGGCTATCTACGTAAGTATTTAACTTGTAAAGCATTTTTTGATTATTATATTAGCATATGTCTTCCTTGATTTTGTACTAACAATTCTAACAAAATGAACAGGAGGACTACATAGGCCGTATGATCCAGAGGTACCAAGCGGAACGTTCTTGTTCGCCTCCACTAGATCAGGAGTTGTGGACTCAGGTGATTGGAGGAGTGAAGAAGGGGAAGGCTGCGGGTCTCCCTTGGGATGCACGTCATGGTCGGTTTGGTTTCCAGACGAAGAAGGTGCCAGACACGACACATGCCTACGCGAGGACGTTGGAGGGGGAGAACCGTCGTCTTAGGAGTGCTACTGATCGGAGGTTTGACGAGCTTATGAATCACATCGAGCACTTGACCCAGCACATCACTGAGACGACAGGTACTCCTCCTTCTCGACCCGTGCCTACTGGATTCATGTCTCAGGCTCGTCGAGCCGCCCAGGGTACCCGACCGACACTGTCATCGCCCCCATCTTGGTCCTTTTGCACATGGTGATCCGACCGTTCTGGTGTATGATACTGAGCATTAGGATGACTACGAGGATGACACTCTCGACGGTGATGCTGCTGATCTTGGTCATGATGGTGATGGTGATGATGGTGCTGGACCCTCCACATATGATACATTTGGCTTTGCTGATGAGGACTATGAGGAATAGTAGTATTAGTTGTTCGTTTTTTTAAGTATTGAAAACTTTGTTAGTTGTTTGTATTTATGTAATTCGTTAGATGCTTGGACAAACTACTTTATGTTAATGTAATTTATTCTGTAATAACTCTATGTTTGTGTAATTTTATGTTTATTGGTAATTATGTAATGTCTATCTTAGTACAAACACGAATACAAACTATTTTATGAAATTAAACAACGTGAATCAAAATTTATTATAAAATAGAAATCGACCACTAAAATATAATCAAACACTATTCACACATACTATCCTCAGAATCAGAGTCACACATTATCTCTTCCTCTTCCTCTTCCTCGTTGCCCTCATCTTCTTCGTTGTCCTCCTCTTCCTCGTTGCCCTCCTCTGCTACCACCTCTAGTCTTCTCTCCTCAACCACATCAAATCCCTCGTCGGCCAATTGGATATTCATATCGAATGAGGAAAGGTCCACGCATAAGTTAAACCCTGCAGATGCATTCTCTTGTAGCACTTGGTTCAGCATCCCCGTGTCGACATCGTTTGATCCGGCAACTGATAACATATCGATTATGTGTCTGGCAGGAATAGTGGATACGGCCAACCATCCTCTCTGTCCTGGTCGCCCCGTCGTCTTCTTTGGATATGGCACATAGTACGCCTGTTTTGCTTGGTTAGCAAATACAAACGGTTCGTTGGTGCCGAGGGTACGCTTCGGGTCGATGTCAACCAACTTGTACGTTGAATGCTCCTGCGTACCTGTGTTTATATCATACCAAACACATTTGAACAAGACTATGTACAGGGGTCTGATTCTGCCCCAATATTCCACATGTATTATGTTTTTCAACGTTCCATAGAAGTTGGTAGCATCGGATCCTCCCATTTCTCCCTTCACATAAACACCGCTACAATCACTCTTCTTCGGGTCCAAAGTCATATCGGTGTGAAATCTGAACCCATTCACAATGTATCCCTCGTAGGTTGCCACTATATTACCCGGACCTGTGATTAGAGGATCTATTCGTACGTCGCTCTTGTATTTCCCACTTGAATACGTTTGCTTGAACCATGCTACGTACTCTTGGTTCCTCTTAGTTTGTATCTTCATTTGACTAAGTCCACCGCACTCCTCTTCTTCGAACAGCCTGTATAGGAAAATTTTCATATGTTAGTATTCTACTTGTCTTTAAAGCGTTTAATCATTTCGCTAATACAAATAATTAACAACAACTTACTCGACCCATTCGTCAATCTCTTCACATTTTAGAAGCGTGTAAAGCTCTATTTGCTCCATTTCATCGAAAGTCAAGTATCGCCTATTGTTTAGTGGCCCTATAGACGCCCCTTTCTTGTGAAATATTCTTAGCTCATCAGCCCACTCCGTGCTATCCAGCGTCTCATTCTTGTTGAGTTGTTTATATTTAGTCTGAACAGAGACATCCAAATATTGAGAACACATATTGGACAGCTCAGCAAGTAGGTATGCATTGGCTATGGATCCTTCCACCCTCGCCTTATTCAGTAGTGAACCCTTCATGTCGAACATCTGCCTATTTCATAGAAATGAATGATTAGGCAAAGAATCAATAATTATAAAGATAATGATTTTAAAAATATAAAATTGTACCTCTCGAATGGATACATCCATCTATAATGGACTGGACCTCCAACTCTAGCCTCGTACGGAAGGTGTATGGCTAAAAGCTCCATAGAGTCAAAAAATGAAGGAGGAAATATCATTTCCATCTTGCACATGGTAACAATAAACGATTCCTCCAATCGCTCCATATCCTCGGTCGAAACCTCTGAGGCACAAATCGCCTTGAAAAAAGGCTAATCTCTACTAGGGTCCCCAAAATATCGGGGTCCAAGAACTCGCGAAAGACAATCGGGATCAATCTCTATATGAAGACGTGACAATCATGACTCTTCATATCATACAATTTTCCTTGTTATTTTTGCACACATCGTCCCAATTCTGAGGCATATCCATCAGGAAACTTAACTTCGGTCAGCCAATCAAGCACCATGTTCTTTTGATCCCTCGTAAGACAATATGTTGCCTTTGGCTTTATATACTCACTTCCTCTGCCAATGGGTTTCAAGAACAATTCTTTACGGTTGGTCAACAGCTTACGATCGTGCCTCGACTTAATGTTGTCCTTCGACTTAGCATCGTCCAACACCGTGTTGATGATGTTCTCAAAAAAGTTCTTCTCACAATGCATGACATCTAGATTGTGGCGAATCAAGTTTGTAGAACAATAAGGTAGTTCCCAAAAGATGCTTCGACGACACCAATTATGAGTTGTGTTAAAACCCGGAAGCTTTGTGGAGTTTGGCCCAAATCTAACCGATCGTAGCCTATCCACAATTACCCTCATCTCCGCTCCTGTCTTCCTACGAATAGGTGCTGCATGTACCTCCCTATCCTTGTAGAAATCTTTCTTGTTGTACCTCCATTTATGACCCTCTGGTAGAAACCGACGATGACAATCGAACCACGAGGCTTTTCTACCATGCTTAAGTGTAAAAGAATCTGTCTCGCCCATGCAATAAGGACATGCCAACTTCCCATGCGTGCTCCACTGGGACAACATTCCATAAGCAGGAAAATAGCTAATAGTCCACATTAGGGTCGCTCGCATTTGGAAGTTTTTCTTTCGTGAGCTGTCATATGTCCTCAAACCACTACTCCACAAATCATTCAACTCATCAATCAACGGTCTCAGCAAAACATCCAAGTTCTTTCCAGGACTCTTTGGACCGGGTATAATAAGGCTCAGAAAAATAAACTCTGGTCGCATGCATAAATCACACGGGAGGTTATAAGGGGTCACAAACACGGGCCAACAAGAGTAGTTCTTCCCAGATTGCCCAAACGGTGTGAACCCATTAGTACAAAGGCCGATTCGGATATTTTTAGGCTCTACTGCGAAGTCCGGATAAGTACGATCAAAATGTCTCCACGCCTCGCCTGCAGCTGGGTGAATCATTCTATCAGTTGACTGTCGACACTTCAAATGCCAAGTCATATGTCTTGAAGTGCCTGCAATATAATACAACCTCTGTAAACGAGGGCCTAGGGGGAAGTACCACAATTTCTTCCTTGCGACCTTGGACTTTCTACCAGCCTCGTACCTATCGGCCTTGCATATCGGACACGATGTGAGATCCTTGTTGGCATGCTCGCCATAGTACAAGAAACAAAAATTCCAACATACGTCGATCTTTTGGTACCCTAAACCCAAACCAGCGAGCATATTATTCATGCCTGGAACCGTATTAGGTAATATTTCCTTAATCTCTGGGCCCATAATATCTTTAGACAACCTTAAGTACTTTTTGCAAGCAACATTAGGTACTCTGTGCATTGTCTTGGTAGTCAAGAACTCGGCAAACCACTGGAGCACAGTCTTCGGCTTCCTACTGTTCATCTGTATACCTCCCAAATGCATCAATTTGTAGAACTCCTTTGCCTCGGGACTTGGACCTTCGTTGCGCACCTCTCCCTTAACAAATCGACCCCCATATGCATCCACAACCAATTCTCTAAACGAAGTATCAACATGAACCGGACCATCAACGTGAATACTAGTGGACGGCTATTCAGGGACATACGATGTGGGCGCCCCGCTCTCCTCCTCTCCATGCAACACCCATACCCAATATTGATACGTAAAGCCCGACTTATGAAGATGATTCCGTACTACTTTTCGATCAAAAAAATTTAAATTGTTGCATTTTTGGCACGGGCACCTAATACGATATCTTAGGTCTAAGTAATCTCTCTGTTGTGAGGCATATTGTATGAATTCTTGAACCCCAACTACGTAATATTCATTCAAATAACCAGTGTTACTATTTATCCTATCCTACATCCAAGATCTATCGGGACGATGATCCATTTCTAATCTAAGAAAATTAAAAAGAAATTGTTACAATTAATTCCACCAATCAATATATTTATCATCTATATTAAATTTCTAAAACATGAGTACATAGAAGTCAAGTCAATACTTACTTGTTGTAGCGTAGAAAAAACTTAGATCAAGTATTGATTGCACACACACGCCTCTCGTTGCATTTACCGCAATATCTAAAACAAAGAAACATGAAAAAAAAGTTAATAATGATGATTTTAATTGAGAAAAACCAACAAAAAATAGTTATAACAAGATAAAATCGTGGATACCTTAGCAAGTGATGAAAGATGGAATGATTTCTCAAGTGGAATAGGAAGGGGTATTATTTATAGGGGCAGCTGACACTATTCTCGACCGAATTTTAGTCGGCAATAACAATGGCTATAATTATTGCCGACCGAAATTCTGTCGGGAATAATAATAGCCGTTGCTATTGCCGACCGAAATTCGGTTGGCAATAGTTATGGCCGTTGATATTGCCGACCAAAAATCGGTCGGCAATAACAACGGTTATTATTAATGCCGACCAAATTTCGATCGGCAATATTAGGGTTTAGGGTTTAGGGGTATTGTCGACCGATTTTCGATAGGGAATAATATTCATATTCTTAATTTCACAATTTCGCTCTCCATTTTAGATAAATCGTTGATTTAATGATCAAGTACATCAATATTAGTTATATATTACTGGAAAAATCAAAAACCGTAGATTTAGTTGCACGTTAATGAATCATTTGAAGCGTCGATTTATATTGTCACTTATAAATAGATTGGTATATGCATGTAGTTAATAACTACCTACGATTATGTTACTTTCATGTAACATCTAAACATATGTTAATATATATCACAATTGCCTTCTCAATTCTAACGTTAGTAACAAATGCTAATCGCCTAATGGGGAAGACACTATACTTTGTATGATTAATATATGTAGAACTCCAAACTAACTTAATATATGTTAATCTATACTAATTTCATAATTAAAAGAACATTAAACTAACTAAATATTAGTTCAATTGATGTATTTAGTGAGATTCTATAGTTATACAAACAAACACATTAGGATTTTCTTAAAGATCAAAAAAAATGTAAAAGTTACACGTTTTCCCGACCGAAATGCGGTCAGGAAAAATATTCCTACTTATTCCCGACCGATACGCGGTCGGGAATAATATTTAAACGTTATACCGACCGAACTTTGGTCGGCATTCCACATTTTCCCGACCGAAGTTCGGCCGAGAAAAATATTCAATATTATTCCCGACCGAATTTCGGTCGGGAATAATATTTAAAAGTAATGCCGACTGAATTTCGGTCGGCAAAATCAAAATATTTGGCGGGTTGTCCAAATTTTCAAATTTAGAAAAAGTCCTGACCGAAATTCGGTCGGGAATACTCAAAAAAATTGGCGGGCCTTGGTGAAAAATTCAAATTTTCCGAAAATTCAAATTTTTTCAACATTTTCTATAAATACACTTCATTATTCACATCATTTTCATCTACTTTACATTTTCTCTTCAGTTTTTTTTCTTTATCTTCAAACACTTTTTTTTCACAAACACAATTTATTCTCTTCATATTCAAACACTTTTTTTCACAAATACAAATTTTTTTTCTTCAACTTTAAACAATTTTTTCTCTTCTCTCTTCATTTCTTATTTAATCTTTTAAACAAGTATTTTTTTTTTTCTTTATTTCATCTTAAATAAACATTTGTTTACCTTTTTTGTGTTTTAGATTGGGCAATAAATCCAAAATATTGCAATAATAATAATAATAATAATATTCCGGTAATTATTACCGGAATACTATTTTTTTTATTCTGTTGAGTTTTATGCCCGACCGAAAATGGTCGGGAATACATTAAATATTAGTCCCGGCCGAATTTCGGTCAGGAATGGATAAATATTATTTCCGACCGAAATTCGGTCGGGAATACCTTAAATATTACTCCCGACCGAATTTCGGTCGGGATTGTGTTTTCGGTATTTCCTACCAATACCCGGTCGGAAATACCGACAACGTAATCCCGATCGAAATTTGGTCGGGAATGAAGTTTAGAATATTTCCGACCGATTATCGGTCGAAAATACAGACAACGAAACCCCGACCGAAATTCGGTCGGGATTGGGTTTAGGGTATTGCCGACCGATTATCGGTCGAAAATAAGGGAAACGCAATTCCGACCGAAATTCGGTTGGCCCTAACTTTCCCGACCGAAGTTCAGTCGCAACGGCAGCCGACCGGATTTCGGTCGGGAAAGTTATTGCCGACCGAAAGGGGGTCGGGAAATTTTCGACCGATGTTTGGTCGGGAATTCTGCGGTCGGGAAAAGGTTGGGCCGACCGAAGTTCGGTCGAAAAAAGTTACCGACCGAAGCAACTCCGACCGGCAAATCGGTCGGGAATGGGTCATTCCCAACCGATTAAGGGTCTTTCCCGACCGGCTTTCCGGTCGGGAAAGCCTTTGTTTTCTTTTAGTGGTATAAATTCTTTCATTTATCCATAACAAATCCAAATATGATTTGAAAAAAAAAAAAATTGATGGGCATTATATAAAAAACAATACCGTGTAATAATTAATAATCATTTAGTAGTATAGATCGTTAATCACCACAAATTAAAACATGATTAATTCGGTATCGTCTTCACCATATACTTGTCTGGAATTTGTGATCCCTTGTCTTAGAACTGCCATAGCCAATCCGAGTGTTCTCTAGTGGCCTGTAACTTTGGCAGCTAATTTCATTATGAAAATTGATAAATATGCGTTAGACTTATGGTCATAATTATCAATCTTATATATAGTTCTTCATGTATTCCTATCAAAAAGAAATATAGTTTTTCTTGTAAAGTGTGATCCATGGTTGGATACATTCTTGTATAGAAACCGGGGTTTACCACTAGATGAATTATCCGCATGCTTCTGTTTGAAATTTTACTAATATTTGACCGAAAGGACAAACACATTCCAACAAATTTACTTGAACAAAAATCTTTGATTACCATATTGTATATAACTCATCTCGTCATCTCCTAAGACCAATGATATATATAGACTGAGCAAAATCCCAATACTATAAAAAAAATTGGCATGGTAATGACCCATTTCCTGTTGAAGATGAGTCATTTCCAACTGTCGGACCGTTCCTACTAGGTCGTCGCTAGTACCTCTGTCGCTAATGGGTGGCGATGGCTGTTGGTAGTGAGTGTATGGTCATTACCAACGGCCTAATGAGTGTATGGTCATCATATTCACGACCATGCACTCATTACCAAGGGCCAAGCCGTCGGTAATGGTGGAGTTCATTAACAACGGTCGAGCCGTATGTAATAATGTTTAGGATATTACCTACGGCTCGACCGTTGGTATTAATATTTAACGTTTAACATTAGTAGCCACGGCCAAGCCGTAGCTACTAATGTTAGTAAGGACGACCTGACAGTCCCTACTAATATTCATCCGAATGAAAAAAAAAATATAATATTCCGGCAAATTATAAAATTACCGAAATATTATTAGATGCATTTTAACAATACAAAACTTGTGATTTGTTGTGTGTTGAGAAGAAGAAAGATATGTTTGAAAATGAAAAGTTGTTTTTAAAATGTGAACAAAACTTTGAAGAAATGAAAAAAACTTGAAAAAGAATTAAGAAAACTTTGAAGATATGAAGAAAAACTTAGAAGAAAGGAAAAAACTTTGACGATATGAATAAACACTAGGAATTAGTAGCCACGGCCAAGCCGTAGCTACTAATGTTAGTAAGGACGACATGGCAGTCCCTACTAATATTCATCCGAATAAAAAAAATTATATATTTCGGCAATTTATAAAATTACCGAAATATTATTCCGGCAATTTATAAAATTACCGAAATATTATTAGATGCATTTTAACAATACAAAACTTGTGATTTGTTGTGTGTTGAGAAGAAGAAATATATGTTTGAAAATGAAAAAATGATTTTAAAATGTGAACAAAACTTTGAAGAAATGAAAAAAACTTGAAAAAGAATTAAGAAAACTTTGAAGATATGAAGAAAAACTTAGAAGAAAGGAAAAAACTTTGACGATATGAATAAACACTAGGAAGAAAGCAAAAAAAAACTTTGATAAGAGGAAAAAAAACTTTGTAGAAATGAAGAAAAACTTGGATAGCTTTGTGGATATTGAAAATGAAGGGTTGCAGGGGAGGAAGTATTTATAATTTTGGGTTAAAAAAAATCAAGTTTTCATAAAATTTTGAATTTTCCTCTTATTCAGGGGTCATTTCCAACGGCCTGGCCGTTCCTACTTATTGAAAATTTTGATATTCCGCCAAATTTTTGGAATATTAGTGCCGACGAGGCTGTCGCTACTTTGTCTCGCCCAGATTCGAGATGTTTGAATATAAGTAAGGACGGCCAAGTCGTAACTAATGAACTTGAATATTAGTAGCTACGACCTAGCCTATAAAAATGACTATGAATATTAGTAGGGACATCCATTACTAACAGCCAGGCCGTTGGTACAAACCCCTAAATGTTGTCTTCTCATGAGTTGCCTTATATGAATCTGATTTGTGTATGATTTTAGTTATGATATTTTTAAAATATGTGAAATCAACAACTATTGAGACAAATATGCTAGTATTTAGGCTATCGAAACACAAATTATACAATTATATACTAATTTATATACTATTAATCTGAAGAAACGATGTAATTATTTTTTCGTGTATGACTTGCGCTTAATTTGATCTTACGAAGTTGTAATCATGCCTCATATGAGATTAGCATTCGTTACAATGTGAAATTATGGATGTTAGATAGATTTAATTAGTATCAAATATAAGTCATTACGCACAGTGTTATTCAGTTGTCTTGTCATTAGGAACTGGAGGGTATAAATGATGCTTGATTGTGCAACGAAAGCTAAAATTTCTGTTTATTCAACTAATTTGTACTTATTATTATCGTAATCGATAACTAAAACACCAATATATGTTAAAAAGTTATGCAAAAAGGGAATTTACGAACATGAATATTAGCACCAACGGTCGTGTCGTCCCTATTGACCCTCAATTTCAACGGCCTAGCAGTAGCTAGTGCTAGGGTAATTGTGCAACGGCCAGGCCGTAGGTAATGAGGGCCAATAGGGAAGACCTGACCGTTGGTAGTATTAGGGTTTAGGGTTTAGGATTTTGGAAGTGTTTTGCAACTTTTCATTAATTACACTTTCCCCCCTAAAGTTTTGTTTACCGTCTTTCTTAACTCCATTTTTTATGAAATTTTAAGAAACACATCTACTCATGTTTAAAAAGTGTATGGTTAAAAAAATCTTTTGGATGTGTTTTGCCAATTTTCATAAATTACACCCCCCCCCCCCCTCTTCCCTTAAGAATCACATCTACTAAACATAATATGATGACAAATACCAAACGAAAAATCCTAGATTAAGTACATACCAAGCTAAACATAATAGTTCTAAACATTACGAAAAATTCTAAACATTCCATACCAAATTAAACAAAACAGTTTTAAACAGTACAACAAATTCTAAAGTTCAAACATAAATAACAAATTAGTACGTAAATGACAATCATGTAGTGTTGAGATTCTCATTCTCAGCACTACTCGAAGACCAATCTTCGTCGGCTCTTACCACCGGCCTCAAATTCACAATCCCCTCATCATTTGAATTGTCTGTACTATAAAGAAAATCGTCCTCTAAAAGGGTCCGGCTGAAGAGCTCGACGCAAAAGGATCTGGTCTCCTCTGATTTGGCTATGGAGGTGGTATGAAGACAGTACCGAACCTAAAAGCATCCTGCATGAACCCTCGAAAAAGTCTAGGAGCGAGCCTACCTGTCGTTCGAGAAATGTCCTCACTCAACTGAGCTATATACCTGATCACATGTTGCCATCTATCATTGGCACTCTCCCTTAGCTCTGCGCTCTGCTTCTCCAACTCCTGCACATATGCCTCGTCCATGAGGGGCTGCCTCTGCGAGTCCAAACCATAGTGCATAAGTCGTGCTTCTGATGGCAAACCCTTCATCTTCCCCTTCTTTGGATCTCCCGCAACCTTGCGCCACGCCTCTAGAGAAAATCTGGGCCACACTGACTCATTATCCCCGTGTAGCCTCAATAACTCCGCAAATGCTCTCTCTTTAGTTTTTACAACATTAAGTATAAAGATAATAATAAGGAATTTTATAACAATTACAACTACAAAAGTTATTAACTAGTTTGTTAGTGTGGATACTTACGTGAAGCTCCTCAAATGTCCCCCGTAGCCACACCCAAACTGCACATCGTCCCACGCTTGCTCACTCAACCGTCCTCATGTGCAACTCTCGGTATAGCTCATCAAATCGGATAGAAGGGGCATTCGGGTCCGTGCTCTACAAATTATAAGAGTAATTCAGTACATTTTATTTACAATAGTTACATGTAACACCCCAAAAATTAGGAAGAAAAAAATTTATACTTTAGTCCTTATACTTTAAAAAAATATATTTTTGACCCTAAATGTTTAGAAAAATTTACTTTTTAGTCCCTGAATTTAAAAGTTAGTCTTTTATTATTTTTATACGTTTCTAATAAATATTAACCAAGATGATCGAATTACCTAAAAAACTCACATAAGTAAATATATATGTCAGACTCGTGCGCCGCGAGAGGGATCTACATCGTTGACTCCTACATTATAGCGGCCCATTTCTTTTGGCGAGTCTGATCTGTCCGCAGCAGCAACGCCGTGCCAGATGCCCCGTACATCGTCTGGATCTAGGGATAGACCACCATTAGCAGAGACCATCGTCTATAGAGTACACCGGAGTTGGCCCGAGCGGGAGGTCGACTGAGACTCAAGTATCGAGAGTATGCACAGGCACGCAGCAACGCCCATGTAGGGGACCCTCCAGAGGTGCTTCGGTACCCAATGATCAGTCTCAGAGACAGATCATTAGATTGTCGGATCGGGGCATGTTTACTTCCCCCTAGTGGTGAGGTTGCGACGACGATCATATAGTTGATTAGACATTTTATGGGAATGTTTTGGCCCTCTCACTTGGCGATGCCCCAGGAGGTGCGACATGATATGTGGATCAAATTTACGGTGAGGAATTATTACATAAATATATTATGTAATTTAGTGTATTAATAAATCAAAAAACATAATATGAATAATCTTAAAAACTTGCTTATTTTGTAGAAAATATATAGGATCCGAGAGAGTGATTGGTACGATGTACATAGGGCATTCCAAAAGAAGGCCAAAAACTAGTATAAGTATTTGATACAAAACACGAAAAAGCAATACATGGAGAGGAAGGATGATTCTAAGTATACTGGGGTTCCGAATACCTGGATGAACGATGCGTTGGAGGTGGAGGCAGAGGCGATTAAGCATTGGGTGTCGGGAGCGCATCAGGAGGTTTCGCGGAGGACGCGGATCAATAGGAGAGTAGGCGTGGCCTCAGATCTTATGAAGAAGGCACCTCCCACTTTCTTCGGTGGATACATCCACCTGGAGTAGATCATACGTCAGATGGTATACTTTATTAAAATTAACAATATGAGCATAATTAAGTATTCTTAATCTATGTGTAATTAAGTTTAACGTATTCTTTCTTGAAATGTGTAGGCGTTGGCGAACCCTAACCGCAAGGATCCTATTCAACACGATGAGACGTACAAGTTCGGTCATACGAAGAGGGTGAAGAGGACGGGCGGTGCTTCCAGACATTTACCGAGGCACAAGTGGGTAGATGAGACGGCTAGACTTATTTATGTATGTGATTTCAAATACATACTCCTTAAATTTTTTTGTTAATTCAATTAATTTCCTTATTCTAATCTAAATACTGATTATTTCAAACATTAATGCAGAAGAAGTACATGAAGCTATTGAGGAGGAGATATTCGCCACCAGCTCCGTTGCCCGAGTTCGATGCCACATTGTGGACCAAGGCCACTGGGCCAGTGAAGAAATGGAAGGCGAAGGGCCTACCGGGCAGTGCAGATCCAGAGGCGTACGATATTCAGTTCAGGAGGTAGCCAGACGACTCACGAGCTGCCATCAAGGACTTGCAGACGCAAAACCAAGAGGCGGTGTCGACCGCAGATCAGAGGTTCGACGCCATGCTTACATTTATGCAGTGCTGGAGAGAGCAGCAGATTCAGACGACGGGGATTACACCTCTAGAGATTCCAGTTGAGGCGATCATGGGCTTGGCACGTAGGACGAGAGCTGCACATAGGGTTCCTATGCCTCTACGTCATAGACGGGATCCATTTCCTCCCAATTCTTCCACAGCGCCCGCGTATGCCCTAGACTACGCAGACATCTCCGATGAGGAGGAGGGGCACGGTACATTGAAGGAGGACCCCATCTTTCAGGGCCTTGACAATGTTGTAGAGCCGGGTGGTGACGATGAAGTTAATGGTGGTGCCGCAACTGTAGTTGGGGACGACACTTTACCGCATGGTGGACTCTGATAGTGATGATATCCCAACTGAGGATGATGATGATGAGGACGAGTAGTATTTTTATTTTATATTTGTACTTTTAAATTTGGTTATGTTGGACTCTTAGTGCAATTTTAATGTCGATCTATTATTAGTGTAATCGTATCTAAATTGTATACTTTTAATTTAAAATCCGCTATGTTGGACTCTTAATGTAATTTTCTTGTCGGACTATTGTAATCATTTCTAAATTGTGTACTTTTGTTTTTAATTTCTATATGTAAGACTCTTAGTGTGATTTTTATGTCGGACTATGATTCGCGTGGATGATGTATTTATCACATATAAACTGTTACTTTTAGAAAAAATAATTCCAACAGTCTTTTACAACACTAATAAACCGTTATAAATTAAGTACATCACAAACTATCAATTTAAATTATTATAAATTTAATAAACTAATCATAGTCACTTTCATCTGAATCTAACTCCATGTCTTCATTATCTTTGTCTTCGTCCTCAACTTCATTTTTCCCTCCTACCTGAAGCTCTTCGACGACCTCAAACTCACCTGCCCCCAGTTGGATATCTGATGATACATAATCCACCACGCCCTTGGAAAAAGACAAAATGGGTACCCCACAAAAAATACCAAGGGCTAGGGAAAAGGTACCCCCGGGTCACGACCGACTAACACCCCAATTGGGGTGCACAGTCTAAACACTAGGGGAAAGGTACCCCCTGGTCACGACCAGCTAACACCCTTATTAGGGGTATACGGCTTGGATCAAAAGACTCGGGTATATATCACCTAACAGCCCAGAACCGCCCACGATCCGGGGTGCCCACAAGGAAAGTCAGAAGAGTACCCCCCCCCCCCCCCTCCAGGTCGATACGGCGACCCATCAAATTGGCTAACTCCACCTGATTTCACGGGACCCGCTGTAAGAGACCTCTTGGTGGTAGCATCCAACACTTAGCCAAAATATCTTTGAAAAATGAAGACAATACAAAACAATAAGGAAACAAGTGAATACAAGGAAGGGTCGAAGGAAAAGACCTTTCATCCACGGTCTCAATATAACAAATCATAGACAGACGCGACTCGAAAAATTTCCCAGCTACTCGAACGAAGCACGACTCGAAGAATCCCCTCAGAATACACGGGGATAAACACAACTCGGAGGGTCTTGTTACCGTCAAGGCAGAAACAAACACCACGATGGCATGACCTATCTCAAAAAGAAATATCAACCATCCATGTTAAAGGAAGATCCCAACTACCCTTCATTATGATAGAAGACCATGCCTCATTGGTCCAAGATTGCTATTGGAGCAAAAAGCGATAAATCTTACTGATCTAGACCAACGTTTGGTGCAAGACCGACTCACCCTCATTGGTTCAAAACATCCTACAAGACCATTGGAGCATGTATCATCATTATCTGGTCAGAAAACGATGTTGGGCACCTCTATAACATTGGCCATCGCCACCAGACGACGCCCATTGGCGCAGAAGACCCTCTATAACATTGGCCATCGCCACCACCCGAAGTTAAAACGGAAGACCGGTCCCCATTGGGCAAAAGACCTTAAGGCTAGCACTATAAATAGATCCTCGTCTCAGCACCAAAAAAACAAATGCATTCTCACCATTATACTCATCTTTTACCTAGCGAAATACTAAATATACTCTTTATAAGAGAAACAACTATCTCCCCACATGACCCACTTGTAGTTCACTCAAGATCCTTAATAAAATAGTATTGCTTCCTTTTCCTCAAATTCGAGATAGGGTTCCGAACAATATTTAGCGATAACATCCTCGACTTTTCCCGACTCCACGGGCCCCAAACGATATGGCATCACCAATATCCATATCAAACGAGCTCAAGTCTACAAACAAATTACTCCCTACATATTCGTTCTCTTAAAACACTTGCTCTTGTATCCTCGTTTCTGTTTCGCTCGAATCATTCAGTGATGACATGTTTATCAAATGCCTAGCCATAATATTAGATAAAACAAACAATCCATTTCAACCTGGTCGACCGTTTGGAAGATCTGGATGTGGAGCGTAGTATGACTGAAGGGCTTGATTTGCAAAAACAAACGGCTCGTTATTGGAGAGTGAACGTTGTGGGTTAATATTAACCACTTTGTACGTCTCGTGAACAAACGTTCCTAGACGGACAATATCATACCACCTACACTTGAAACACACGATGTAAAGCGGTCTTCTAGCTCCCTAATATTCCATTTCTATTATATCTTTCAAAGTCCCGTAGAAGTTGGTGGCGTCAGTTCCTCCCATGTCTCCCTTCACGTAAACCCCGCTACAATAACTCGTCTTATGGCCCAAATGCATATTTGTGAGGAACCAGAACCCATTCACAATGTAGCCTTCACTTCAACGCTGAGTTGGTGGGACCTGCGAGCAACGGTTTTACACGATCGTCTGTCATGTACTTGCCACTGGAGTAGGTATGCTTGAACCACGCCACGTACTTTGTGTTCCTCTTCATTTGCACCTCCATGAGACTGAGTCCACCGCACTCCTCCTCTATGAACAACCTGCTAGTTACAAACGAACAAGTTAGAACTAATCTATATGTATAAGATATCCTTAATAAAGAAAGTGTTTGCACATAAAATAAAGAATTAAGAAGGTCCAACTCTTCACAATTAAGAAGCGTGTAGAGTTCAATTTGCTCCGATTCTTCAGACATCAACTGCCTTTTCTTGTTCAATGGCCCAAGTGGCTTTCCTTTCTTTTGAAATAACAACTCATCATCTCACTCTGAACTCTCCAACTCGTTCCTGTTAAGACGGTTATATCTAGTACTCGTGCAGATATCGAGATATCGAGAACACATATTCAATAGCTCTAAAAGTAGGTAGGAATTGGTTATGCATCATTCGACCCTTGCTTTATTCAGCACTGACCCCTTAAAATCAAACATACGCCTAAAACAAACAAATCGTCAATAACATCTACAATAAATTATTAAAAAAATATTACTGATTAAGCTCATTAAACAATGTGTACCTCTCGAATGGATAAATCCATTTGTAGTGGCATGGACCGCCAACTCTAGCCTCGTACTGCAGGTGTATGGCCAAATGCTCCATAGAATCAAAAAGAGAAGGAGGAAATATCCTCTCAAGCTTGCACATCATGACAACAATAGACTCCTCAAAACCCTTCATATCGGTGGCCGAAACCTCTGAAGCGCAAATGGCCAGAAGAACAAACTAATCTCCACCAACGTGCCTCACATGTCGGGCGGCAGGAAGTCTCGAAAATGAATGGGAATCAATCTTTGCATGAAGACGTGACAATCATGACTCTTCATAACGAATAACCTCTGTTGCTGCTTTTGTACACATCGTCCTAAGTTTGACGTGTATCCGTCCAGAAACTTGAGATCGACCAACCAATTAAAAACCGTAGTCTTTTGGTCCCGTGTGAGACAGTAGGTTGCCTTTGGCTTTTTAAATGCGACTCCTTGGGCGGTTGGTGCTAAAAATAGCTCATTACGGTTAGTTAAGAGCTTCAATTTTTGTCTAGACTTGATGTTGTCCTTTGTTTTAGAGTCATCCAACATTGTCTTGATGATGTTATCGAAAAAGTTATTCTCACAGTGCATGACATCTAGATTGTGACAAATCAAGTATGTGAACCAATACGGCAATTCCCAAAATATGCTCTTCCTCAACCAATTATGATTCGTACCAAACCCCTGTAGCTTTTTTACTTTGGGCCCAAAATCAACATTCCCAAGCTCCTCCACAATTTCCCACATTTCGTCGCCTGATTTCCCAATAATAGGTGTTTCGAGTGCGTTGCACCCTTTGTAGAAAGAATTCTTGTCATTCCGCCATCTATGATGTTCGGGAAAAAATTGACGATGGCAATCAAAAAAGCACGGTTTATCGCCATTCTTCAACGTAAAAGATTTCGTGTCTCCCATACAATAAGGACACGAAAACTTCATGTGCATACTCCACTGAGACAACATTCTATACGCCGGAAAATTGCTAATCGTCCACATCATGGTTGCTCGTAATTGAAAGTTTTCCTTCCTTGAGTTATCATACGTCTCCACACCAATGCTCCATAAAGCATTAAGCTCGTCAATTAGTGGTCTCAGAAAAACATCCAAGTTCTTTCCAGGACTCTGTAGACCAGAAATGATACGGCTAAAAAATATGACCTCTTGCCTCATGCAAAGATCGGGAGGGAGGTTATACGGGGTGACAAACACTAGCCAACAAGAGTAATTCTTTACAGATGAGCCATTTGGTGTGAATCCATTTGTACAAAAATCGAGTTGTACGTTCGTGGTCTCTGCTACAAAATATGGATGCGACCGTAGAAGTGGCGCCATGACTCGCTTGAATTTGGGTGAGTCATTCGATCTGTAACCTCTCGACACTTCTCTCGACACTTCAAATGCCAAGTCATAGGATTTGTAGTGCCTATAGTATAATACAACCTCTGAAGACAAGGGCCTAGAGGAAATTACCACAATTTCTTCTTTGCGACCTTCGACTTTTTACTAGACACGTATCTATCTTCCCCGCATATCGAACATTTTTGGAAGTCCTCGCTCTCCGCCCACCCGTAGAACATGAAACATTGATTTGGACAAACATCAATCTTCTTGTACCCTAACCCCAAGGTTTGCAGCATCTTATGCATCCCTTCCGTGTCTTTAGGTAAAAACTTCTCAATCTCTGGGTCGAAACCATCTTTAGACAACTTTAAAAACTTATCAAAACTGGCATTACTCATTTTGTGCATGGTCTTGTCCTTCAACCACTCTCTAACCCACTGTAGAATGGTTTTACTCTTCTCAGGATGCATCTTCACGTGTCTTAGATGCATCAAGTCATAGAAATCTATCGCATCTAGATTTAGATCCTTGTTACGCACCTCGTCCTCATCAGATCGGCCTCCATATGCATCCACGACCATTTGTCTAAACGAATCATCATCACGAATAAGGATGTTGGGAATATTGGCGCGGGATGGACCGGGGGGATCGGGCAAATACGATATAGTAATCCTTAATGACTTTTCTCCATGCAAAACCCACTTGAAATATCCAGACGTAAATCCCGACTTATGAAGATGATCATGGACTAGGTATTGATTAAAAAAAATTGAATTGTTACATTTCTTGCACGAGCACCTAATACGTTTTCCCAGACCTAAGTAGTCATCTTGTTGCGAAGCGAATTCTATGAATGTGAAAACCCCAACCACAAAACTGTCTTGCAAATAACCATTGCTATCGAATTTATCGTACATCCAAGATCTATCGGCTTGATAATCCATTATTTATCTAAGTTCTAAAACATAAAGCAAATAATTAAAATTAATACTACGAACAATTATCAATTAAAACGTAACAATTTTCATGCACGATAAGGTTGTAGCATGATAGAATGATCAACTTACTTCTTGAAGCGTGAAAAAATGATCCTCGAGAATGTTGTGTCCACTACGAGTAGCCTCAATGTGTTTACAAAAATATCTATCAACAAATAAATAAACAAGTTAGCATACCATACCAAAATATAGTATTGAAAATAGATATTTGAGCTAGTAAGAAAAAAAACGTGGATACCTTAAGAATTGGTGAAGATTGGAGTGAATTATGAAAGTGGGGGAGGAATATATTTATAGAGGGAAACTGGCAACCCGCGACCGTCCGATGGTCGCGAAAACTACTAGTCGTTGGCTAGTAGTGACCGCCATGTGGTTGCGACTCTAGCTTTGCAACTGCCCGGCGGTCACGAACGATGGTCATTTGTGACAGCCGGGCGGTTGCGAATAATATTCATGACTTTAATTTGTGCATTTCGGATGGTTATTAAAGGCGCGTTGTTTGTTAAATTGATGAAATAGTTAAAACGAGGGATATTATAAGGCTTAATTGCACAATCACATATAACAATAAAAACAAGTAGATATATATGATGATTAGTTGGTAAACCTAAAATAGGTTCATCGTTGATAACTCGCCCAATCACATATAATCTACTATTTTGATAACTCAATTACTAGTGTTGTAATTATTTATTACTTCAATTCACATGTAATAATGAGTTTTGTTGTTAAAAATCATAAACACGTCAAGATCGTTCCATAAAATCACATCTTTTTAACATGAATATTATTCACAACCGCCAGGCGGTCACGAAATGTACCATTCGCGACCGCCCGGCGGTTGCCATTACCTCGTGAAGGCCAGGCGATCGCGATAACCATTTGCGACCGCCCAGCGATTGCCATTGTGGGTTATTCGCAATCGCCCGGCGGCTGTGAATAATATTCATATTTTAAATCAATGCATTTCGGTTGATTAGTTATGACGTGTTGTTTGTTCAATTGATAATAACTCCAATAATAGTTAAAATGAGCCAAATTAAAAGTTTTTATTGCAAAATCAAGCATCATTTATAGGGGACGGTCCGTAATGAATCTTCTAACTGTATTTAACGACAACGAACGTAATGCCTAAATGCATAAATATACATAATGCTTTAGATGATCTACTAATTGAACATCATAATGATATATATCCTTTTTAACGTAAAGCACAATCACATATAACAATTAAAATAACTATGTATATATGATGATTAGTTGTAGAACATAAAATAGGTTCATCGTTCATAACTCGTCTAATCACATCTAATCTACTATTTTGATAACTCAATTACGAGTGTCGTAATGATTTACTACTTCAATTCACATGTAATAATGATATTTATTGTCAAAAACCACAAACACATCAAGATCGTTCCAAAAAATCACAAATTTAAAACATGAATATTATTTACGACTGCCTGGCGGTCGTGCACTCGCAATCGTTTGGTGATCGCGATAAGACTTCGCTTCCGCCAGGCGGTCGCGAAATGTCTTTGTCGATCCGTCTCATCCGTGACGTGTTTGTCATCTCCATAAGTCGATCTATGGACTTAAGCAAGCCCCTCGGGCGTAGTATTTGGCGCTTAGCTCGACTCTCTTGTCCTTCGATTTTGTTCAGACCAAATTGGACGTTTCTCTCTTTGTCTACTTTCGTGACAAGGTTATTTGCTACATGCTACGTTGATGATATTATTGTAACAGGGAATTGTGATTCTCTTCTTTCTTCACTTATCTCTCGGCTTAGTGGGCGTTTTGCCGTTAAAGACATGGGGGTCTTAACATATTTTCTTGGGATTGAAGTCATTCGTTGTAGTGACAAACTTTTCTTATCTCCACATAAATATATAGTGAATGTTTTGGCACGACATAAAATGGATGTTGCAAAGGCCTTATCTACTCCCATGGTGACGAATCCGCATGTCTTTCCCTCCAAATATGTCGTGGATCCGTCTACCTATCGCCAAATTATCAGTGCACTTCACTATCTTGCGTTTACTCGCCCGGATATTGGTTTTGCAGTCAGTCGCCTGTCTCAATACATGGCGATTCCACGGAGTCCGATTTGGCTGCACTTAAGCGGATTTTGCATTACCTCAAGGATACCATCTCCATGATATTCTTCTCCAACGCTCTACCTCACGGGGTTTTTCAGCGTATTCTGATGCTGACTGTGTAGGAGACTCGATTACGGGCACTTCAGCTTCGGCGTATGTTGTATTCCTCGGTCCTAATCCTATTTCTTAGACGTCTAGAAAACAGCGCGCAGTTTCGCGCTCATCAACGGAGGCTGAATACCGTGTGCTAACCAATGCATCGACTGAAATCCGTTGGATCCAACATCTCTTTAGTGAACTCGGGTTCCCTCTTAATCCCTCGCCTCATATTCGGTATGATAACATGGGTGCCATTCGACTATCGCTTCACCCGGTTCAACACTCACGAATGAAACATATATCTGTTGATTTGCATTTTGTTCATGACCTTGTTAACAAAGGCTTCCTTAAGGTTTCCTATGTTAAAACTATTGATCAATTGGTGGATATTCTTACCATGCCTCTCGCGCGCACACGTTGCCCACTCATGTGTTCCAAACTTTCCGTTGCTGATGGAACGTCAATTTTACAGGGATGTAATAGACCTAAATAAATGGCAAATGATATATATAGAGCAAATTCCCTAATTTGAGAGCAAATGTCAATGAAATTCCTCTTTTGACCTTTCTAAATTTAAGCAAAATAAAAGACTATGGAATTTAATATCACTGTCATGTTTAAAGGAGATTTGTTGCTTGATTTTAGGAATTAAATGTCACTTCTTTCTCATACACGTAATTTAAAGGGCGTTTTTTGTTTTTTGACATTAAAACAATTTATTTAATTGTTTTGGCAAAATTTATTAACAAATCAAGGTCATACACAAATGGGTTAATATTCTGTACATAAAAAGTATTAATTTATAACTGATCTTGGACTTTTTAGTAGATAAATAATTTAAGACATTATTTTATATCATTACCCTTTCAATTTTCTTCTACTAGAAACGTTGGCACGCGGTCCCCGCGTAACTAAAATTTTTTTTTTTTTTTTTGGTGAAAAAAATAAAATAAATGAGTAAAGATTAGATATATAAGTATATGAAATTTATATAGAAAGTTCAAATTTTTGGGAAACTAAATCTCCATGATTGTAGGAATGCGGTTCTATTTAAATAAAGGCTAGATTCTTACCAAAAATAAAATAAAAATAAAGGCTAGATTAGGAACTTAATAATAAACTATTGTTCCAACACCAAAATTATAAGGCTAAAACCCGAAATCAAAAGTTTGGTGTCACAGTTTGCCTTTCTTTATATAATAGTATAGATAAACGTACAAAAATAATAGTACATCATAAAAATGAATTAAGAATCATGTAGAAGACAAGAAACAATTCCTTCCTCTTCGTTTTTCATTATTATTATAGAAACTAATCAGTTTAGTTAAATATATATATATATATATATACTATAATATAAGAACAGATAAAAAGATTCACTGTTAACTATTTCTCCCGATTTTGTCCTCAAACTTTAATTTTTTTTTTCAAAGTGTTAGTAACTTAACATGGCATATGCTGTAATTTGGAGCACTCCTAGGCCCATTAAAATGAAAAAAAGTTACTTAACAATAGGGGTGGGTTAGGGTAGGGTACCCGCCCCGTTAGGGAATTAAATGAGGGTACCCGCGTATTTCAGAACAAAAAAAAATCCCGTTCCCGTTCCCCTTTTAGTAGGGTACGCGCAGCTGAATACCCGATAGGGTAGGGTACCCGACCTTGCGGGTTGAGGGTACCCTATTATTTTATTTTTTATTGTTTAAAAAATAAAAATATAAAGGAGTATGAAACAATATGAGTTAATTGTTAAGTAAAGAAAATATATGTTGCAGGTTGTATTATTAAAATGCCTAACTTCTAAGAGAAAATTATATATTTATTGTATTTAGGCGTATATCTTCTTATATTTCAAATAAATATCCTAGTATAAAAAGAAATGGGTCCCCTATAGGGTAAGGAAAATGAACCAGAACTACCCATTCTCATACCCGCACCCACCTTAGAACCCGCGGGTAGTGCATTTTAGGGTACCCGCACCCGAACCAACCCGACCCTATAGGGAATTTCCTGTATGGGTAGGGTTTGGGAATGGGTACCCGCTCCCGTTGCCCACCCCTACTTAAAAGAGTGGAAAGTGGGGCGGCGGGGCCCACTTTAAATTTTGGTGTCTTACGCCAATTCTCTCTCTCTTCCATCTAAATCTTACGTCACCACCTCTCTCTCTCATATTATTTGTTTTATTCTTTTATTATTTATTCTAAAAAACACCATAAAACTTCACTAATTTTTCAAACTCACCAAAAACTTTGGCAAATGTACAGAAATACCACCAACATTAAAAGATATTATTATTCATTAATTTGGAAATTACACAAGATTCTCGCGCGTTTGGTTTATTTTTATCAAAATCTCATTTTGTTATTTTTATTCGAAATCTAATTTGTTTATATTTTTCTTTTTGTGTCATAATTTTTTCTTAAATCAAAAAGAAAAATAGGTGCTTTTTGTTTAAAAAAAGAAAGGAAAGAAAACGTCTAAAAAAAAAATGATGCCCGTGGTGCCACATATTACTTACTTGTACGTAGCGACATGTAGCGATGTTGGCCTAAAATTTATTAAGGTGATCGGTTAGTAGATTAAAATCGTCATGTGACAAGTTAGTTGGTCAAATTTGAAATGAGGTCAAATATGTGGACTGAAATTAAAAATTTGCCAAGTCTAACCGTAAGTGATGTGAAAAAAAAATCTTTATTTCTTGTTTTTTAGGAAATATATATGACCGAGGCTTGGTTTCTCAAGTTTTAGGTATAAATTATAAAATGTATACCTATATGTCAATGTTAAATATACTTATTTTGAGGAATTAGCGGCGCGTGGCTTTTAGAAGAAATTGAAGTGAAAATAAAAGAAATCACAAATATTGATTGACAATGAACGACACAAATGCGATGAATAAGAAAAAGATAATTGTTAGCATACTAAAGTTCTGAAAATAAATTCAGTGTATGATTAAATTTGCGGTTGTCCTTCATAGAAGAGCATTTCTTAGCTTTTTTTCTCCCTCACAGTTCAACAACAAAGAATTCGTACTTTACCAAATATTGGAATAGCATACAAGAGGTCGACTGACCTAAATCTAAAGTATTTAGGCAACACTTACCCTTATTTAGAATTTTTCTCTTGTTGATTAAATGATATTGGTGCACATAATTGAAAGATCATGTTTCCTTGAATGTTATATCACACTGGTTATTTTTATCGAACAATAAAAATTGCTACTTTTGTAGAAATCGAATCTAGATTTTCAAAAACAATTTTTGGAAATATTCAACTATTATTATAATATATTAATAATCTTTTGGTATAGAAATTTGGTCACAAACGGAACATTCCAATGTATTACGGTGTTCAGATAAAAATTACAGTTTGTACTTTGAAAATAAACATTGAAAATATTAATATTTATATTCTATCATTCAAAATCAAGTAACAAATATTTATCAATAAAATTTAGTTAATATTCTTAAAAGATGAAATTACATTAATTATTTGAAACTCAACTTGACCGTGCGTAGCACGGGCTAATCTTCCTAGTATATATATATATATATATATATATATATATATATATATATATATATGCAACGGTGTGATTAGAAAAGGATGAAAACAATCATTCAAAACAATCACATGCTTATATTAAAAGGAAAATGATAAGTGTACAGTGTCTGTACATGTACAGACACCAGTTTAGCCTTTTATTTTATGCATGGGCAACCGGTTGTACCAGTCAAGTCACAATTTATTTTATTTTTTTGTTTTTTTTTCAAGTTCTTTCAAATGCTATGTGTGGCCCCAAACTTTTAACAATTATGTTTTACTCCTTTTGAACTTCACAAGTACTCCATACTTATTTCTACTATCTTTACTTTTTACCTGAGGTTGACTTCTAAACTAAACAACATTTTTTTTAATAACTAGATAATAAATAGTTTTTTTATAACCTCTCTCATTCAAAATTCATCAAATAAGTTTTTAACCTTCAACCAAAAAATAAGTGTACAAGAATAAACATTTCATGAAATAGATTGCATAAATAAGTTTGATGATGTAGAAATACAATATTTTATCAATTGTTTATCAATAAAGTAATCTTCATTCATCAATATGAAATATATAAATATTCTAAATCTTCGAAAGAAAAAAATTAACTAATGAAACTTCACGAATGTCCAAATTCTCTTGCCAATCTTGGGAAATTTTGCAAACTTGTACATTATCTCGGTCCATGCATGCAGTTCCAGCTCTACAGTATGAAAGCATATATTGAGCAATCTAAATAATTATTAAGAGACAATAAAGCAATTTAGAACGGTACTTGTGTAATTATTATTTTGAATGAGTACCGCGTATTATAGAAAAAAAAACTAACATTTTTTTGTGAATTTTTAATTGGCTCTAACTGTTACGAGCTTCTGGTTCTCCTGTATAGTTATACAAATCTATTATAACACCTCCATAAAAAAGATAAACCCAAAAATTACATAGTAAAAAAATGAAATACAATTAATTAAGTATTATTTTAAATCTCCAATATATCCATCAGTTGGTCCAGTTTGTGAGGATTGTGCCTGCACAATGAACGCGTGCTTTTGAATAATTAGAAAGCCGAAACAGTTTTAAAAAATATTGTATAAGAACTTACCAAAAGAGACTGAAAACTGTTAGCAGGGAAAGGGAGGTGCGTGAACTGTGATAAATCATTGCTATTTGTGAATTGACAGTTCTGTTCAAGACTTTGTTCAATTAAAGTTTCATCTCTTTGAACTAAAACTTCATTATCCTGTAAAATCAAACAAATTATTTAAATAAAAATAAAATAATATACTTTTACACTTAGAAGAAAATGCTATTAGATTAACGATACAACAATATATCAAAAAATATTTAGCAATACATTAAAAACAAAGAAAATTGACAAAGTATTTGTTCATACCTTGTTCTTGAGTTTTTTTGTTGCTTTCTGAACCTTTACTCTTTCAGGCTTAAGGCGACAAGTTTTTGGTCGTCCTAGTCATTTTGATTGTACGTGATCTCGTACACTTTTTTTGCGGCAATTTCGGTAGTGGAGGGTCATCTTGATGTTCAAGTATCTCACTCTCTATAAGGCGCAGTTTCTTTAAAGATTCATCCAAATCACTTATAGCAACTGCAAAGTGTTTTCTAGATGCAATTCCTTCTTCTACCAGTCGAACAACGCGCATATATAGTTGATCATACCATCTTTCAGAATCATCATAGTTAATATCACTTGACACATTTTCTTCAAGGTACCGACGCTTGAAATCTTTTCTCCAACGAGACAAAATATATTGGGGTGGTAGTTGTTCAACTCCATTATAATGAAGCACACTCAGAGCGTGTCTACGCTAGTAACCTTTAAAATTGAAGAGATTACAGATACAACTCACTTCCACTTTTGTTCTATTATATAGTACCACATAGTTCACAATACGCACTACAAGAAATAGCGCTCATTTCCGACGGCCTCCGACGGAAACGGCCGTCGGAAATGAGCCAAAAAAATTTCCGACGGCACCTGGCCGTCGGAAAAGATCTTTTCCGACGGCCAGTTTCCGTCGGATCTTTTCCGACGGGTGAAGCCCGTCGGAAAAGATTATAAAAAAAAATTAAAAAAAAAAATATTTGCCTGTCATTTCCGTCGGCGTTACGCCGACGGAACAGACGGTGGGCCAGGCCCACGGTCATTTCCGTGGGCCGGCAGCCGTCTGTTCCGTCGGCGTAACGCCGACGGAAATGACCGGCCGTACATTTTTTAATTTAATTAATAATAAAAAAAAAACAAAAAAAAAAAATCTATAAATACCCCCCCAAATCTTTTCAATAATCACACCAATGACTCTTCATTCTAAACATTTCAATCCTACTCTCTTCCAATATATATCTTTTTTTTCGAAAATTTGTCATTTTAAAAATGGCCCATAATCGCAAAAAAAATATTGATAAAGGAAAAGGGAAACAGAAATTATATATTTCCAATACAAATTTATCGAGATCCCTCTTCGATAAACTTTCGAGTAATTTTAAATCTCGGCGTGGTGGCGATGCTGAAACAATTTGTCCCGACGAAGTTACCCAACAAGTCGATGAACCTCCGCCACAAACTCAGCATACTCCGGTTGCTACCCAACAGCGCCCAACTACAACTCAGGCCCCTAGTCCTGCTCGTGAACAACCACAACGCCCCACCACTCGGAGCCAAAGAGCTGTTGCTCCCCGACTGAGGGACGACCCTGATCCATTGTTTCTGCCTGGAATTACTCCTCCACGTTTGGTTGTTCCGCATGGCATGATGGATGAACTTCCACAAGCCAACAACGAAGGAACTTCGTCGGGACTACAACCCTCGCCAGCATTTGTTGCTTCTGAATCTGCTTCTAATAATACCAATAGGATGCCTAGGGGACGGGCGAAGGGTCGAGGTGCTACAAACTCAGACGATGTGAGGCTCAAAGTTGGAGTGAACGAGCATTTTCAATTTGACAAAAATTTATGTACAGATACTATCGACACAGTTCGGCGATCAATTCAAGTTACGATAACAGGCATAGTGACCGAACCGGCGATACATTACTCTCAGTTATCCGAGGAACAAAAAGAAAAATTCATAAACTGGTTCAGGGTATCTTCTTTTAACTTGTTTTAACACATTTTTCATTATTTATGTCCATTATAATTTTTGCATTCAACTTATATGTTATCATATTTTGAAGACTATATACAAATGGGATCAACAAGAAACGGATAACATTAGAACGACATTCCATAAGGTGGCACAAGTAAAATGGAAGGATGCCATATACGAGTGCAAAAAGCTCTACAGGAAGCGAGCTAAAGACCCCCAATGGTACCAAAAGACTTGGCTACCAATCGGCTTTGAATCGACGTACTGTAATCATTGGGAGAATGAAAGGACGATTGAACTTGCAGAAAAAGCAACGGAGAATCGACTGGCCAATAAGACAAAGAGCGTTGATGGAAAGGGATCCTTAGGTACGTACCACGGTGGATCTGTGAGTACACAAGAGAGGAGTTCAGCAACGGTACGATATGTTAATATTTCCTTGTTTGCAGAATACATTTTGTGATATTGTTTAACACTAATATTGTTTAAACAAATGTTGTTATAGTATGGCACGGATGATGTGATACGCTTCGACGAGCAATACATGCACGACCACTTAGTAACGGATCCAAATGGAAGAATACTCTATTGGGACCCCCCACAATCAGAAGAGTATTTTGTAAGTTATCTTAATTAAGCACATATATGATTGTTTTGCGTATATACCTTTTTCATTTATTTACTTTGAACATTGTAGAAAAATTATATTGAAGCGCTCGAGGATAATTGTGGTCCAAACAAAGCCAAATGGTCGCTTCAGTTTGACGTAAATATCGCGGCCATTGCAGATCATAATGGCACACATGGGAGGCTCAAAGGCAAAGATAGGTGCAATACCCTCGCAGATTATGGTAAGTCGCAGGGTAAAAATCTTAACCGTGCTGAGGTGGTAAGAACACGTAATGCAGTCAAGGATGCTACTGTTGAGTTGAAACAAACCGTTGCGGGCTTGGAGAAAAAACTTATCGATGTGGAGGGCCAAGTGGCGAGGGACCGGGAGGAGTGGAGGCAGGAGCGAGCTCGTGAGCGAGAGGAGAGAGAGCGGGAGCGAGCTCGCGATCGAGAAGAGAGGGATCGTTATCAATGGAACAACCCGCAGAGATTCTACACCAACAACTACAATTCAAGCAACTATCCTCCAAATCAGTTTCATGGAGCGCAAAGTCAACCGAACGATTATTGGCGAGATAACCAGACACATCCTGGTCAAAACTATCAGTATTGGGACCAAGAGTTTCATGGAACAAACACGTCGTGGCAAGTGCCAATTGGTCAAACGAGTCATCCAAGTACGCATAGCCAAAACAACGACCTTAATTTTGATCAGGATTTGGATTATTTGATGCGGTCTGAATTTGGTGGGAATAATCAGCGCCAGAGTGCCTCAAGAAGTACACGACATGATAATGTATCCACCCATGTTACTCAGGACGAGGAAACAATAGCCGACCTATCAAGTTTGCCTATCGGGGAGGTCGACTTTTTGAGTAATAATGCTTGGTTGAATGCCCATACTGGAGATCAACAATCTCGGCCAAGGGGTAACAGAGGTAAAGGCCCCGCCAATCAGGAATAAAGATGTTATGGGTGTTAGTGTGAGTTTGTATGTTTCAATTACCATTTTAAGTGTTGTATGTTTTATGTTATTTGTGTTAGTGTGAGTTTGTACGTTTCACTTACCATTTTAAGTTGTGTGTAATCAGTTTACGCGTTTGAGGTTTGATGTTGTTTTCCAACTTTTGAATAATTATATTTTCACCCCGAAATATTTTTTTTTGTCTTTCGTAACTCCATTTTTGACGAAATTTTGAAGAACACTCATACTTAATGTTTAGAAGATGTTGGTGGAAAAAAAAGAAAAATTTGAGTTGTTTTCCAACTTTTGAATAATTACATTTTCACCCTGAAATGCTTCTTTGTGTCTTTCGTTACTCCATTTTTTACGAAATTTTGAAGAACACTCATACTTATTGTTTAGAAGATGTTGGTGGAAAAAAAAAGTTAAATTTGAGTTGTTTTCCAACTTTTGAAAAATTACATTTTCACCCCGAAATATTTCTTTTTGTCTTTCGTTACTCCATTTTTTACGAAATTTTGAAGAACACTCATACTTAATGTTTAGAAGATGTTGGTGGAAAAAAAGAAAAATTTGAGTTGTTTTCCAACTTTTGAATAATTACATTTTCACCCCGAAATGTTTCTTTGTGTCTTTCGTTACTCCATTTTTTACGAAATTTTGAAGAACACTCATACTTATTGTTTAGAAGATGTTGGTGGAAAAAAAAAGTTAAATTTGAGTTGTTTTCCAACTTTTGAAAAATTACATTTTCACCCCGAAATATTTCTTTTTGTCTTTCGTTACTCCATTTTTTACGAAATTTTGAAGAACACTATTATTTTTAATAACAGTGCATATGGTGAAAAAAAATCGACGCGTGGACTGATTGACACTCTCTACATGTGAAAATACAATTTTAGTAGGATAGAGTATAGCTATATAGGGTTTAGGGTTTAGGATTTAGGGTTTAGGGTTTAGAGTTGAAGATCATATATATAGCGTTGTATTGTTTTTTTTTTTTTTGTGTCTTTCGTTACTCTGTTTTTGACGAGATTTGAAAGAACACTCATACTTATGGTTTACAAGATGTTGGTGGAAGAAAAAGTTAAATTTGAGTTGTTTTCCAACTTTTGAAAAAATACATTTTCACCCCAAAATGTTTCTTTTTGTCTTTCGTTACTACGTTTTTTACGAGATTTGAAAGAACACTCATACTTATGGTTTACAAGATGTTGGTGGAAGAAAAAGTTAAATTTGAGTTGTTTTCCAACTTTTAAAAAAATACATTTTCACCCCAAAATGTTTCTTTTTGTCTTTCGTTACTCCATTTTTTACGAGATTTGAAAGAACACTCATACTTATTGTTTAGAAGATGTTGGTGGAAGAAAAAGTTAAATTTGAGTTGTTTTCCAACTTTTGAATAATTACATTTTCACCTCGAAATGTTTCTTTTTGTCTTTCGTTACTCCATTTTTGACGAGATTTGAAAGAACACTCATACTTATGGTTTACAAGATGTTGGTGAAAGAAAAAGTTAAATTTGAGTTGTTTTCCAACTTTTGAAAAATTACATTTTCACCCCGAAATATTTCTTTTTGTCTTTCGTTACTCCATTTTTTACGAAATTTTGAAGAACACTCATACTTATTGTTTAGAAGATGTTGGTGGAAAAAAAAGTTAAAATTGAGTTGTTTTCCAACTTTTGAATAATTACATTTTCACCCCGAAATGTTTCTTTTTGTCTTTCGTTACTCCATTTTTGACGAGATTTGAAAGAACACTCATACTTATTGTTTAGAAGATGTTGGTGGAAAAAAAAAGTTAAAATTGAGTTGTTTTCCAACTTTTGAATAATTACATTTTCACCCCGAACTGTTTCTTTTTGTCTTTCGTTACTCCATTTTTTACGAGATTTGAAAGAACACTCATACTTATTGTTTAGAAGGTGTTGGTGAAAGAAAAAGTTAAATTTGAGTTGTTTTTCAACTTTTGAATAATTATATTTTCACCCCGAAATGTTCCTAAAAATATATATAAAAACGCTCATTTCCGACGGCACCATGCCGTCGGAAAAGAGTCATTTCGGACGGCACCATGCCGTCAGAAAAGACTCTTTTCCGACGGCATGGTGCCGTCGGAAATGAGCGTTTTTATATATATTTTTGACGCGGATCGCTGACATGGCACTATTCCCCCTCCAATATCTATAAATACCCCCAAATTTTACACCTAAAATTCATTCATACACAAACACTCAAAATTATATCTCCCTAACTACATTTCTTCTCTCAATTCTTTCTTCAATTATTTTTCTTACTTATATTTTATTTATATTTTTTATCTTATCATATATATTTTATTTTTTCTTACACATATCATATATTATTCTTAATATTTTCGTAATAAACTATTTTTATTAATCTATATATATTACAAATTAGTGTTTATATATATATATATATATATATATATATATATATTATTAATCTATTTTCGTACCAAATAATTCATTTTTATAGCTAATATATATTTTTAATGTTTATATATATATATATATATATTTATGTTTTAATTATAGCCTTTTCCGAAAATTCGGACAAAATTTGATATCAAAATTAACAAAAAATTGTTTTTTTTCCGTAATTTTTTTTTTAATATTTATGAATATTATTTCCGACGGCACCTGGCCGTCGGAAATAATTTTATAATAATATTTTTATATTATTTCCGACGGCATGGTGCCGTCGGAAAAGACATTTAAATAATATTTTTATATTATTTCCGACGGGTGCATGCCGTCGGAAAAGGTCTTTTAATAATATTTTTAAAATAATTAAATACATATCCTTAATTTAATATGTATTTTATAAAAAATACGTATGAAATAATACGTATGAAAAAGGGTCTTTTCCGACGGCACGATGCCGTCGGAAAAGACCTTTTACCGACTGTACCATGCCGTCGGAAAAGAGGGCATTTCCGACGGCATAGTGCCGTCGGAAAAGGGGTCTTTTCCGACGGCATGGTGCCGTCGGAAATGCCCGGCAAATTTTCCGACGGCATGCACCCGTCGGAAAAGACCTTTTCCGACGGCATGGTGCCGTCGGAAAGACCTTTTCCTACGGAAGCTTTTCCGTCCACCATTTCTGACGGGTGAACCCGTCGGAAAAGACCATTTCCGGCGGGAAATAGGCCTTTTCTGACGAATTTTGTGCCGTCGGAAATGCGCGGATTTCTTGTAGTGACGACTGAGATCTTCTGAATAAGCAACTCGTTCTTTAACTAAGTATATTAGAAAGGAGCCTTCTGAGCTTACGTACGTCACATTGAAACAAGAAAATATCTCTTCCACTTCAAATTGAAACTTCTCAAACATACTGTGAGTGTAAACTGTTGACACTTGCTTCTCGTAGGAACACTTCGTTTTTATGATAGGATGTGAATGTCTTGAATGAAAATCTGCTTTAGCTTCCTTCTGATATTTGTTTTTTAAAGCTAAAGTGTACTTACTTGCAAATTCACTCAAAGTTGTTCGAGAATGTACGTAGCCATCAAAGAAAGCATTCATACTCTCACTTCGTTGAGTAGTAGACATCTCTGCAAAAAATGTGCCTTTAAGAAATGCTGGAACCCATTTTTCTCTATTATTGTATAACGCCTGAAGCCATTCATTACCAGTTATCCCATGATGAAAAATCATTTCTTTCCAAGTAATTTCAAAATCACTTGGCCACAACTGGTCGTAAACAACTATTTCCATTGCATGCTTAATTGATTTGTATTCAGTGTATCCCCTTAATTTTTGTGGCACTTTTTGCATTATGTGCCATAAACAAAACCGATGTCGAGTTTCCTGAAACACTTGAGAAATTGATTTTTCATTGCTTTGCACTGGTCCGTAATTATGGCAGGTGGAACACAACCAGATATACAAGTTAAACCATGTTTTGAACAACCAGTCAAATGACTCAACTGTTTCATTTGCTAACAAACCACAACCTAAAAGCATTGATTGATCATGATGGTTTACTCCCACAAAAGGAGCAAACGGCATATCATATCGATTTGTTAAATATGTTGTATCAAACGTAACAACATCTCCAAAAAATTCATAAGCAACTCTTGATCTGGCATCAGCCCGAAATACACTTTTGAAACGTGCTTCATCATCAAAATCCATTAGATAAAAGAAATTGAGATTTTTAATCTGCATACTACAAAAATACTCATGCATGGCTTGTGCATCTCCTTGCACCAACTTAAGCCGCTTATAGTTGTCAACATAATTTCTAACATCTCTTTCATCAAAAGGTAAGAGGTTCTGGACCTCCAGCTTGTACTGTGAAAGTGCAAGGTTTTCAGGAATCAATGTTAAGCGATGTTGGGACAACATTGGCGATAACATTGAAACCAGAGAGTCTGCGCGAAAACTGTCTTTAACTGTCATATTTTGAGTTTTGCCTTTATTCACTTATTAATCAAGTTCCACGGTTTTAGTTTTTTATGTTTATGTCCATGAAGGTATCTTAATCATAAGGAAGAGCTTTGAAAGATTCCTTACTTGAAGTTTCCATAATTCAAGTTGAGAAGAATAGTCAACTCGACGCGGTTTGCAAAGAAGGAAACAACTGGAGTTCTGCAGCAACTAGAATCTTTCCAGGATTACTCCGAATTGAAGAAGGTGTGTTACCTTATTAGAACTCTAATAAAAGGAACACTTATTCAAGAAAGAGACCGAGTTCAAAAGGAAGTCCAATTCAACAAGGAAACAACAAGAGTTACCAAAACTGTGTTCAACACACCTTGGAGTGCAAGTTTCAAGAAACCTATATATAGGTGTGAAGTTCATCAAGATGATTACAAGACAATAGTGCTAAATAATCCAAGAGATTAATTCTTTGTATTGTCTTTGTCTTGCTTTTGCGAAGTTTTTGTATCAACTACTTTAAGTCTAGTGATTAGAAGTTAAGTCGTTCGTGCTTGTCTACTTCGTTGAGTCCGATCAACAAAGAGCGTGAGTGAATTGTTGTGAGGAACGTTTTGTTAAAACTATTGTTTCGATAGTGGTTATTTTGCCTAAGGCTAGAAAGTTTTTAATAATTTTGAAAACTTCTGAAAATTACATCTTCTTGCGTTTTTATTCCGCTGCATATTATTCTTATCAAGAAGATCATTATTGAGTTAAGGCAACGCCAGCTTAACTCTCAAAGTTGTTGTGTCAATCCACGATCCGACAATCTCAATTGGCGTCAGAGCCAAACACCGACTACACTGGTGGTTTGGAGGTGATACAACACAATGGACAATGTCAATCCTAATACCAATAGGATTCCAGTTTTGGATGGCTCCAATTATGCATACTGGAAGATCAGGATGAGATCTCACATCAAAGTCATTGATATTCGAGCTTGGCAATCCGTGATCAATGGATACTCTCTTCCAACATTACCAAGAGATGGTGAAGGTGATCTAGTTCCCAAACCTGAAGCAGATAGGACAACAGCAGAGGTAAGTCTCTATAACTCTAATGAAAAAGCTCTTAATGCTATTTTTAGTTGGGTTAATCATCACATGTTCAAGTTAATCCAGAATTGTACAAAAGCCAAACATGCTTGGGATATTCTTGAATTACATTATGAAGGATATTCTACTGTTAAAGATTCTAAACATAGACAACTGCTTCAGCAATTTGAAAAACTTGAGATGGGTAAGGATGAAAGTGTTGATAGTTATTTTGAGAAAATTCTTGATATTGCTAACCAATGTGAAAATCTAGGTTTTGCTATAACTAATCAAGAGATGGTTTATAAAGCAATGAGAACACTGTCATCAAAATTTGCTCTCAAGAAAATTGCAATTAGTGAATCTAGGAACCTTGCTAGCCTTCAGTTTCAAGTCTTGATGAATACTCTTAGAGAATTTGAGATGGATCTTGCCTCACAACCTAGCAAACATAGGGTTGTTTCTTTAAGATGATCAAGTCTTGATAATGAAAGTGATGAGGATAATGAATTAATTTCTTCAAACTATGATAAGATTACTAAGAAATTCAACAAGTTGAACTTTAAAGACAAATCTAAAGAAAAGAATCTTAGTAATAATGCCATTGGTTACAAGAAATTACCTCCTAAGTTTGTGAAGTACATGGCATCAAAACCTACTCCTTTAGAAGCTGATAAATTGAAAGATGTTCAATGTTTTGAATGTAAAGGATTTGGTCATATGGCTAATGAATGTGCTAACACTCTTAGAAAAAGAGGAAATTCACATTGGGTTTGTGTAGATGATTTCAATGAAGATGACTTTAGTTTTGGAGAAGCTGAAGAACAATCAGAAGAGATTTATACTGCTGCGCTACTCACTCAGATTGACTGGACACCATAAGACTCCCAGAACTTCTTTGGATCTCAATGTCACCCCAACATTCAGGATCCAACAACAGAACAGGTGACCTTCTTTGCAGATTGGGATGAATATAACTCTGATATTGAACCTAATCTTGTGTCTAATAATGATGAATCTAGCTTTGATTGTTTTCATGGCTTAGTTGATCTAGATGAAGAATATTTCTTTGAAGGTGAAATGTCCCAGGAGGAAGTTATTGAAGATCTGAAGTCTACCTACCACAAATTGCTACTTGAGAATCACAAAGTCATCAAGAGCAACAAAAGCTTGAAGGAAGAGATTGGATGCATGAAGGAGATGCTGAAACTGTATGAAAAAGACCTTGATAAGACTGAGGCTGAACTGAAAGAGGTTAAGGTAGAACTTGATAAAGCTTATCAAACCATTGCCAAATGGAACTCAGGTACTTCTAAACTCAATGAACTCCTCAGCATGGGAAATCAAGGTAAAAGTGGTTTAGGCTTTGTTGAGAAACCTCCCTCTGAAGATGTTAATTCTGTCTATTTGAAAGTTGGTTTTATCAAGGAAAGCAATAGCTTGAGTAGTGAAACTCCTTCCAACACTGAGAAAAAACCTACTTTTATCTGTCAATATTGTTTTCAACCTGGTCACATCAAGCCTTATTGCAAAAAATATAAAATTGTGATTGAGAAGAAAACATTAATTAGGAGCAGTACCAATGTTAGGAGAACCTCTGATCTGAATGTTATCCCAACATTAGGTAACAAAGCTGAAGGACATAAAAGTAGAACTTGGATTGAAAAGATAAAAACTCCTAAGGTTAAAATTGTTTGCAATGTTGTCTTTTCTGTTGTGTACTCTAACCTTGCAGGTAAGTGGTATTTTGACAGTGGATGCTCAAGGCACATGACTGGAAACATTGACAACCTCAAAGATGTGATCCCTTTGACTGTTGGAACAGTTACCTATGGAGGAGGAACCAAAGGGAAAATCATTGGAAAAGGAGTACTGGATGTTGAAGGATTTCCACCACTCAAGGATGTTTTGTTGGTTGATGGATTGAAAGCAAATTTAATTAGCATAAGTCAACTTTGTGATGATAACTTGCTAGTTACTTTTGATAAAAGTTCATGTGATGTGTTTAATAGTGACAATGTCTGTGTCATGACAGGTACAAGATCAAAGGATAACTGCTATCTTGCTCAAGATGAAGCAGAATGCTACCATGCCAAGGTAGATGAATCTGTCATGTGGCACAAGAAGTTAGGACATGTGCACTATAGAAATTTGGAGAAACTGCAGAAGTTAGATGCTATAAGAGGTCTACCTAAATTGACTAGTCCAGGTAAAATTGTGTGTGAAGATTGCCTCAAAGGTAAACAAACAAAATTTGTTCATACACCACTCCAGGTACAGAGTACTAACCCTAGAACTAATAAGTGCTTTGAATTGCTACATATGGATCTCATGGAACCTATTGAGGTTAGTAGCCTGAATGGTAAGAAGTATGCCTTTGTTATTGTTGATGATTTTTCAAGATATACATGGATTAAATTTTTGAAAGAAAAATCAGAGGCATTCATTCAAGATTTTGCATGCTAGTATTAAGAATCTTTATGGCACTTCTGTAGGAAGAATTAGGTCTGACCATGGAAAAGAGTTTGAGAATGCAAGCTTTGCTTATTTTTGTGAAACTAAAGGCATTTTCCATGAGTTCTCTGCACCTAAGACACCTCAGCAAAATGGGATTGCTGAGAGGAAGAATAGAACACTTCAAGAGATGGCCAGAGTGATGTTGAATTCTAGAAAATTATCTAAGAAACTCTGGGCTGAAGCTTTGAATACTGCCTGTCATATTAGACCTGGTACTACTATGACACCTTATGAAATCTTGAAGGGTTCAAAACCAACTGTTGCACATTTTCATGAGTTTGGAATTGACTGCTATTTGCTAAAAGATAGAGACTATTTGAGTAAGTTTGATCCCAAAAGTGAAAAGTGTATATTTGTTGGTTATTCTCCTAACAGTGCTGCTTATAGGGTCTACAATCCAAGATTGCATACTTGTTCAAGAATCAGTTAACGTCATTTTTGATGATTCAACTGTTTCTGCAGGTACTGAAGAAGTCACTGTTTCAGATGTTGCTCCAACATTGGACCCAACATTGAACACAGAAGCTGGAGATGCTGAACTGGAAACTGGAACAAATGTTGACTTAACACCAGAAACCCCCAATGTTAGGCCAACATCTGTGCTGTCAGACGGCGCCATTTTGTTAACGAGTTTGGAATTATACGCTAATTAACTGAATTGTTTTTGGGTTGGAACGCCGATCCCGACCCGAGGAGATTGTTGGTTTTTATTGATTTGCGGCTGGACTCGGGTATTTTCCGAGATGCCTACGTATCCCCGATTGGGAATCAAGCCACTCGTAGTTCCGATTCTTGTTCGATTCTTGGTGTTGGATATTCGGTATTTGCTGATTGTATCTATTTTGTCATTGTTGGAGGAATTGTCCTCATGGAGAGTTCTCCGAGGGTAGGAGAGTGTTCTCCGAGGGGAGAGGAGTGTTCTCTGATGGGAGAGAGAGAGTTCTCCGAGGGGAGGAGAGAAAGAAGGAGTTTTTTGTTCGCAGGTTTCGTATGTGTGTCTCTCTTTTTCTCTCCATCTTTTTTCCCTCTTTTTTCTCTCTTCCCGAACTTGTTTTTTCTTCTATGGTTCTTGTCCCCTTTTTATAGAGATTTTTTAGGGGCATGTGTCACGGTGCATGTAAAGGTACATGTGTCGGTATGCATGTGTGGATACAGGTGTCGGCATGCATGTGTAGGAGGATAGGTCTGTTGACGGGGCGCTGACAAGGATAAATCCTATCCTATCTGATGGCTCTGATGGGCTCCGAGGAACTGGCTCCTCGGTCTTTTTCTCTCCGATGGATTTTATCTATCGGAAAGGTTGAATAAGTGTGGCGGAATGCTCGTCCGATGGTGTTGTAGCTCCTGCAGTAGTTAAGTCTTGGTTGTCTTCTTTGGGAATTGTACTCCGAGAGGTATATCTGTTTTCTTTCTCTTGTGGCACGACCTCCGAGGGTTCCTTGACTTCAGTGGTGCAACGTTCTTGTACTCAGGTCTTTGTGGCAAGGACTCCGATGGTTTTTGGGTTTTAATAAACACCATTCTTCGGGTTAGTCCTTCGGGATAGGGGCTCCGAGGGCCGTAGGCCTTCGGGATAGGGGCTCCGATGGCCGTAGTGCCTCAATATGGCATTGTTCTTCGTGTGGACCTTTGTGGCAAGTGCTTCCGATGGCTCTCGGTCTTTAATAAGGCATTACACTTTGAGTTTTGCTATGAAGTAGATGGTCCGATGGCATTGAGGCTTCAGAGAGGGGATGTTCCTGTATTCTTTAGCTATAAATCCGGTTGATAGGCGTGTGTCGTGATTTACGATATACGAATAATGTTTTAACAAAATAAACCGGTATTTAAACCGTGTTATAATGCGATGTCGTTTATGAATATTACTATACCAAGTAATTTCGGTAGTTGAATTATCACTTATTTTAAGCAGGTGATTTTCTACCCTGTTAACACTCGGCCTTCTATGCTTCCCGATTTTAGCCTTTGGGCTCCGGTCTTCAATGTACCCGTTTTAGGGTATTACATATTCTGCCCCTCAAACTCTTCATGGCTGAGAGGACGAATAAATGATGTTCAAAAATATTAAGGGTACTTAGAATTTTCAAAAATTACATTGGAGCTCCTTAGTCGATGTGCTCCATCTGCATGGGGGCCAACGCCTTTGCTGCCGCTTGTTCCTGCTGAGGTTGTGAACGAAGCGAGTTTACGTAGAACTTCCATCCTTCAATGTGATCTCCGATCACTTCACCTGTACCTGCAGGGGTAGGAAATTTTACCATTTGATGGTAAGTCGAGGGCAGCGCCCGGCATGCGTTCAGAGCGGGCCTTCCTAGGATGTCGTTATACGCGAAGCGCATGTCGACAATGACATAATTTGCCAACAGTGTTCTCCTTTGTGGCGCAGTTCCCAATAGGGGTGGGAACGGGTAAGGGAATTTCCCTTACCCGTCCCTTCCCGCGGGAAAAAGTTCTCGGCAATTGTTTTCTCGTCGGCTTGCTGGGAACGAGAATTCTCGTCTCCCACGGGTCGGGAACGGGAGTCCGTTTCCGATTCCCGCGAGAGACGGGAATCCCGCCAAAAAAACTTTAGGTGATTTTTTTTTTTTTACGATAGGGAAGGGGTATATGTTATAAAAAAGATATAGTTGGGATAGTTTTAAAATATAACAAAGTCTATGGGCCAAAAAGAAAAAAAGTAAATCTTATTATATCCTCAAATCTGCAAATCACGCTCCTCCTCACCAGCTCAAATTTGCAAATCTGCAACCTCTCTCAAATCACCAGCTCTCAACCTCTCTCAAATCGCTCCGCCGCAGCCGCTCCACCACTGCACGAAGCTCAACGCCGCGCCACCACCAACACACGGTATTACCGTAAAATTGAGCTGATTCACTGTCGCGCCACCACCAACACACGGTTGTGTGGCTACTGGAAAATGGACAGATTCCCGCGAGGGAATCCCTCCACGACGGGATCCGTCGTCACGGGATCCCGTTCCCAGCCCTAGTTCCCAAGGAGGTCGGAAGCGCAAGCATTCCGCGGGGCACAATTTCTGGGCCTTCAAATCCACTAAGCGAAGTTCTCACTGGTTCCAGAGCTCCGCCATTCAGCCTCATTTTGTCCAAGGTAGAAGTGAACAAAACGTTGACCGAGGTGCCTGCATCCACCAACATCTTTGTCACATCGAAGTTGGCTATGTCCACCGTTATCACCAACGTGGAATCCAAATTTGTTGTCTGAATGGCTTCGGGTTTCAGCTTTCTCAGATCTGCAGTAGAGAAGGTGACCTCTTCATCGGCATTTCTTCGATCCTCATGATATTTGCATGCTGACAAATTTATCTGATAGAACGAGCCTCGAAATTTTCTTTCGGGCGTTGGTGGAATCTGCCCCCCAGGACCTCCCGATATGGTGTTTATCATGGCCTTTCTTATATTTCCATCTTCTATTTGTGGATAACCAAATGATTGCGGCTGTTCGATCATTTTTTTCTTGTCTTTGCTGGGGAGGGTGTCTTCTCTCTCTCCAAATTGTCGTCATGTTCTTTCATCTTTTTTACAAACTCCACTAGTTTGCCATCTTTCAACAATCGCTCAATCTCCTCTTTGAGATCTTTGCAATGCTCGGTGTCGTGTCCTTTTTGCTCGTGGTATCTGCAGTAGTGGGCAGAGTACCTCGTTGCCTTGGTGTCCCTCATTTGTCTCGGCTCTTTCAGCCAACCCTTTCTTTTTGCCACCCCGTACACCGTCATGATATTCGCGTTCAGGGGTGTGTATCTCCTAGGAGATGTGTCCCGGTATCTGTTGTTCTTGCTCCTATTGTTGTTATTGTTGTTACGATTATGATCATCCTTTCCTCGCTCCTTCTCTTTTGAGGGCGCATTCCTGTGCGACTTTGTCGCCATCATTTCCTCCAAGTGGACCACACCCTGTGCTAATTTGTTAATCGCTTCAATAGTGGTGGGCTTGTGTCTGATCAGATAACCCCCGAACATGGTGTTGTTAGTCGCTTGGAAGAGAATGCTCGTTACCATCTCTCCACTTGGGCTGTCAACCCTCAGCAGTTCCGCATTGAAACGACTCATGAAGTCCTTCAAACTTTCGTCGGCCCCCTGCTTCATGGCGTATAGGTGGGAGTGATCCAAAACCAATCTGGCTTGGCTCGAGAACTGATCCTTGAACATTGCCCTGAGCTACTTGTAGGACTTGATCGATCCCGGAGCGATTCTTGTGAAGCAGTCCATTGCCACCCTGGTTAAGGTGGTTGCGAATATCCTCGCCTGCATGTTTTCTTTGAACCCATACAGAGACAGTTCCATGTCCAAGTGAAAGAGATGATCGTGGGATTGGTTTTCCCATCGTATGTTTTTAATTCAGGGACCTTATCTTCATGTCCTAAGATTTCTGCTTCAATCTTGGCAGAAAATGGGTTGCTTCTCAGAGCATTTCCCTGTGGCTCCATCCGGCCTTCAATCACGGCTTTTTCTCTCTGAAGCCTTTCTAATTTTCTCGCCATCTCGTCGTATTCTTTCCTTTAGTCGTGACTCTCTTCACATCTCATGTCTTCATTATCTTCACCTCTCTTTTCTTTCCTTTTTGCCTCATGGTGCCTTCTTGATTGCACCTCGATTGATTTTTGCTTTCCTCTTTGGTCTTGGCGGACCGATTTTTCTTAACCCTGCTCTTCTCCGGATGCTGGTTTACTCCTTCTGTCGCTTTGGCGTGACTTTTCCTTTTCGACTTCCTTTGAAGCCTTGGCAACTGATCCTTGTTCATTTGCGGCTTCCGCTGGCGCTGCCGATGGGGGTTCCTGCGGTAGCGGCATTCATGCCATAAATTCTGCCATAGTTGTCTTCACCACGTCAATTATATCTTCTCTAGTCAAGATTTGGGCTGACGCAGTTGTTGCGGTTGCCCCTGTAGCACCAGCTTCCTCTCTTGGTGCCTCTTCTACTGGTGCCTCCCTTCTTGCTGGTGTTGGCACTCCTGCGGGCACAGTCGTTGGTCGCTCATTTTCTGGGGCCGCTTGGCTTGCAGTAGCCCCATCAACTTCCCCATTCGTTCCTTCTACTCGTCTGCTTCTCGACCGGGTAGTAATTCTTGACGTCATATCTAGTAAACTAAAAAAAACTTGGTGTTCCCACAGACGGCGCCAATATTTTGGTCTTATTTCGTCCGAGTAATAAAACACCGACAATGAATACAAATAGAATGCGAATAGCCAAAATAATGCTAATCCAATATAAATAACGTACTAACTTGGTCCGGAACACCTATTACAAGATTACAAGGTATATATCACTGAAATTACAAGTAAATAGTGAGTGTCGAACGGGCCACGTTCGAGGCTGGAGTGTCGAACACGGGTTATTCGGTGCCAATGATACTGCTTAAATAGTATGTTGATCTGAAGTAGGTCGAACGGTTATGATTCGATATTGATAACGTGTCAAATCAGCCAGATTCGATGCTATGTCCAAAGTCGAATGTTCAGTGTTCGATCTGGATGAAGGTCGAATACTCGAACGTTCGATGTTGAGTTGGTTCGAGTGAGTGTAGAATGACCAATCAGAAGTCGAGGGGACGGGGTATATATAGTACCTGTCCCGCGGGCCCCTTACGCAGGTCATTAAATGAGCATCGAACAACTATGGTTCGATGCTGACGAGCATCGAACAACTCATGTTCGATGTTCATAGTGTCGAACGGTATACATTCGATGCGCTATTGAACTGGCTGGTCTTGCTGGGCCTGCCCAATATAAGATATTGGGCCCATCGTAAAATTTTCCCATCAAAGTTATATTAATTTGAGAGTTTAGAAATTAAAAATTACCTAATGAAAGTTACCTTCTTAAACAAGAATTACTTTTAATATTTTACGCTAAAAAAGGGGCTATAGAGTAAATCCTAAACTAATAAAGAACCCCTGCGGTCAAATTGTGTTAAGCGGTTACAGACATTACATATGTCTGTACATTTAGCGGTGCCGTTATTAAAATATTATTTCATACACAGACTAACACATACATTTTTAAATTTAATATTTTTCGTAATATGATTTATGATACGCAGAGAATCAAAAGATGATCTTTCAATTTTGAATTATTTATCTGCTCAAAATTTAAGTCTAATTTATAAAATAATATTTTTCATATATGTAGTGACTGATAGAGATAGGTGAGATTACAAAACTCTTTTAATCATGGAAGCAATTTGAAAATTATACTTCGTAGATTTAGAAAGGGTAAAAAAGAAATTTCAATAAAATTTGCTCTGTATTTAAAGATTTTGCTCTGTCTATATCACTACCCTAAATAGATTAGTCTTATATATCTTTTGTGAGCAAGATTTTTCTATTTCCTCCCTCTATTCCCTCAATCAAATAATAACATGTGACCTTTGAAGACCCACATAACTAACTCCAAATTAGTTCCTAAAAGTTAATTCAATTAATTATCTTTATTTGGAAACTAATTATTTTTTCCTCAAAGAAAGTGCAAGAAAATTTTATTTCTTCCGTAAAAGTAGAAAGCAATATATATATTTTTTCTCAATCAAAATATCTGGAACGTCACCAAAAACAAAGACTTGTCTATGCAAAAAAAAAAATTAAAGGAAGTCAATTAAATTTACTCTTGGTATCACTGTAGGGATATTCTTCATCTTTAAAATATAATCATGATTACATAGCAGCCTACAAATTGAAGACTATCAAAATATAATCATGATTATATAGCAGCCTAAGACTATTATTTTATGAATAAACTAAAAAAGTCTACTTGTATTATATGAATATCCCTACATAATACGAAGATTAAATTTAATTGACTTCCTTTAAAAAAAATCATTTGCATAGACCAGTTTTTTTTTTTTTGTGGCGTTCCAGATATTTTGATTGAATATATATATATATATATATATATATATATATATTGCTTTCTACTTTTACGGAAGAAATAAAATTTTCTTGCACTTTATTTGAAGGAAAAATAATTGGTTTCCTAATACAGATAATTAATTGAATTAACTTTTAGGAACTAATTTGGAGTTAATTATGTGGGTCTTCAAATGCCACATGTTATTATTTGATTGAGGGAATAGAGGGAGGGAATAAAAAAATCTGGTTCATCTTTTGTTTATATCTTTCCTTGATTGTAGTGATTCACTACAACAGAATTGGCCTTTTCCGTCGGGCCCGACGTTTTGACCCGACGGAAAAGGCCCAATTATTACCGTCGGGCCCAATCCCGACGGTAATGGGTTATACCGTCGGCTATGGGCCGACGGTACAAATGGGATGGCTTTACCGTCGGCCTAAATCCGACGGTAAAGCCCATTCCCGTCGGGTTTGGGCCGACGGGAATGGCCCATTTAATAAAAAAAAAAAAGACTTGCTTTACCGTCGGCCCAAATCCGACGGTAAAGCCCATTACCGTCGGGTTTGGGCCGACGGTAATGGCCCATTTTTTTTTTTAAAAAAAAAAATAATGATTTCGGCAGCTTTTTCCTTTAAAAAAAAAATAATAAAATTAAATAATGATGTCGACGGATATTTTTAATAAATAAATAAAAAAAATGATGTTGGTAGCTTTTTGGATAAAAAAAAATCTATCATTACCGTCGGTTTTGGGCCGACGAATATGTTTCGTACTGATTCGTTTAACCAAGAAAAGGTCGGAAACTGTAGTGGCGTGTACGTGAAGGGCAGTGGTGATGGGATTGAAGGAACAAATTTTTACGGGACGATCAAGAAAATCGTTGAGGTTTTATGGTGCGGTGGCGGAGATAGGGCTCAATCAATTAGTTTTATTTATGTTTAAATCAATGTTATTTAATTTTAAATTAATGTTAGTTTTCGAGTTTAAATCAATGTTATTTTAAATTAAAAAGACAAACTCGGATATTAAACACACAAAATCGTAATTCAAACACTCATACTCGAAAATTAAACACACATACTAGAAATTTAAACACTCATACTCGAAAATTAAACACACATACTAGAAATTTAAACACTCATACTCAAAAATTAAACACACATACTCGAAATTTAAACACTCATACTCGAAAATTACACATTAAAGCGACCCCGACTATCATATCCAAGATGGACCACCGTATTTTCTATTCACGTCATTGTTCCAAGCTTGATTAGTGTAGTCTTCAGTCGATAACTCCAAATTGTTTAGATCAATTACGGGTTCAACTTCATAACCCCTTTCAAAACTCGGAGAAGTGTCGCTAACTCTAGCACGTCGTCGGTCATTTGGACGTTCGGTCCAACTACCATTTTGCCACGAAGCATTTGGACGAGCCCCACTATAACGTCCAGGAGCACTTTGAGTATAACATTGATCGTGCCACGAACTTGGTGGTTGATATTCATCTGACCATAACGGGAAAGTTTTTGGCTGCGGCTCGGGTTGACGCTGTTTCTGGCCCCACGAACCAGTAGGTGGAATGACTTGTTCCCACGATGAAGGTGCACCTTGATCGTGTTGTTGGTTCCACGACATAGGTGTACCCTGATTGTAAGAATCATAGCCTTGGCTCGACTAGTTGTAAGAATGAAAGCCTTGATTCCCCGGAGCGGTTTGACCCTGTTGTGTTTGGTTTTGATTCCAAAACTGGCTGGGATTGTTGTTGGGGTAATTATTGGGAAGGTTGTTATATTGAGAATACCTGTTAAAATTACGTTGTGATTCCTCTCTTTCCCGCCTCCTCTCCTCCTCATCATGAAGGATTTTTTGCTCCAGTGTCGCTATGCGATCCTCCTGTTGAGTCTGTTTTTCCGAGTAGTGTGAATGAACATTTTGCACGGCTTGCCTAGTTCTTCTCTCCTCGCCATGGTTAAGATTCTTTGCCGTCGTCCTCCCTGAATCTAACATCTTGTTGTGCTTAGGCTTGCCACGTTGCCTCCCGTGTTGACCGCCGAGATCTGCCTTTGCCGAGACCTCTTGGTCACACTCAAAGGGAAAGCGTTCTTCGACCTCATATTTATCATAGAGTTCTTGCGTGTAACGAACCTACAGTTTTTAAAGTAAATCATTAAACAATATACATATTTCCCAAAAATAATATACAACGTTTTAATAACTTACATGATAAGCTTGTGCGCTCGGTGGGTTCCATCTGATTATTTTTTCATCGGGAGTCCTCACTGTGTGGTCGACCACCCACTGTAGGTCGAAGCGGTAAGGGGTCTCGCTTTCAAGCTATAACAACATTTGTTTCAAAGCAATATTAATTAATGATAAAGGTAACATAATAAAGTATATTCATAACGAAAGCAAATCGTAACGTATCGTACCGACTTTAGGCTCCTTTGTTGTGTGCTGACAGATCCACCGTGGTGTGTGGCTAACGAACCCTTGCCGTCTGCACTTTTTGTTTTCAGGGCCTCTCGATTTTCTTTTGCCTTTTTCGCAAGTTATATCGTCTTATCCTGTTGCCAGTGATTAACGAAAAATTGTTCTTTACCTGTAGGTAGCCAAGACTTCTTGTACCAGGATGGCTTCTTATCACGTTGCTTGTACGTCTTTTTTACATCATAGATGGAGTTTCTATAGATGCCTTGTGCCACCCGGTCGAATGCCTCACGAACCATTGGCTTTATTTCATCCGAGTATTGGAATACCCTCTTCAAATTATAATATCATATAAGTGTAAGAGAAAAAACAATAATATACACAAATATTAAAATAAGCTAAATGGTTCAGAAATTTTACCCCAAAATGGTTCAGAAATTTTTGTTTCTGATCGTTGGATAAACCGGAGTAATAGATAACTGGTTCTTCCACATGATTCCTTATTATGAAGCCGATTGTACGAGTAATCTCTTCCGCATTAGTATGATATCTTTTACCGTAGGATAAAGATGGATCGAAAACACAGTCTTCAGTAACGCCAATTAGGGGCCTCTTAGCCTCGTCATCAGTCGCAGCTCAGCCCTTTCCCCGTCCCCTAACAACAACCGGCGTAGTAGAACCACTTGCAGAGCCACCAGGGAAGGGGGGGGGGGGGGGGGGGGGGGGGCGAATAAGGGTGCCACGTCAGCGATCCGTGTGAATCGGTGTTCGATATAATGTACGAAAAGTGGTGTGGTGAATCGGTGTTCGATATAATGTACGAAAAGTGGTGCGGTGAATCGATGTTCGATATAATGTACGAAAAGTGGTGCGGTGAATCAATGTTCGATATAATGTACGAAAAGTGGTGTGGTGAATCGGTGTTCGATATAATGTACGAAAAGTGGTGCGGTGAATCGATGTTCGATATAATGTACGAAAAGTGGTGCGGTGAATCGATGTTCGATATAATGTACGAAAAGTGGTGCGGTGAATCGATGTTCGATATAATGTACGAAAAGTGGTGCGGGCTGACGTGGCGAAATCTGATCCGTGTGATCAAATCACACGGATCAGATCTATACCGACGGCTTAGAGCCGACGGTATAGATCTGATCCGTGTGATTTGATCACACGGATCAGATTTCGCCACGTCAGCGATCCGTGTGATAATTCACACGGATCGCTGACGTGGCACCCCCCACCCCCTTTTTTTTGGTTTTTTTAATTTATCCCTACTCCTCCTAAATATCTATAAATACCCCTTATTCTACCCACTTAATTCATTCATTCTTCCCATTCTCCAAAAACTATCTACTTTCTCTCCCAAAAATTCTAAATAACTAACAAAAATTTATCCATATATATTCACTAACTTATAATTAGAGTTTATTATTTGTTTTATTATTTTATTTCTACTTATGTTTTATTCATTATCTAACTAATAATAACTATAAAAAACTTATATTATCAAGATTTTATTTTAAATACGAAAATTTATTTATTATAATTAATAATTTAAAAAAATTGCTCGAAAATGTGAATGTTATTATTTAAATCGATTTCTTTTAAATTAAATCGCCAAATAAACATAAAAAGTTTATTTAAAATCGTTTCTTTACAAAAAATCGCCAAAAAATTATAAAATAATTATTTAAATCATTTTTTTAATCATTTTTTTAAATTGTTTTTTTTTTTTAATATTTTTAAATCCTTTTCCGTCGGCTTTAACCCGACGGAAAAGCTCTATACCGTCGGCTTTAAATCATTTTAAATCGTTTTTTTAAATCATTTTTTTAATTTTTTTTTTAATTTTTTTTAATATTTTAATACCCTTTTCCGTCGGCTTTAAGCCGACGGAAAAGGGAACCTATACCGTCGGCTCTAAGCCGACGGTATAGGAAAAAGGCTTTTCCGTCGGCTTAAAGCCGACGGAAAAGCCCTATTCCGTCGGCAAAAGTCCGACGGAAAAGCTCTTTACTTATGAGCTTTTTTCCGTCGGGCTTTTCCGACGGGATTTGTCGACGGAAAAGGGTATTTCCGTCGGAAAAAGGGCCTTTACCGACGGATTTTCAGCCGTCGGTAAAGCCCTTTTCTCTTGTAGTGATTTAGTTTCCCTACTTAAGATATTGTACAATGTATATTTATACTTTCAAGATTAACAAACCATTTTATTACTTCCAAATTATAAGTCTTATAAGATCAAAGCCATGTATAAATAATGTAATATGAATGTATGGTTCAAGATTTTCAAAGTCCTGTTTCTAAATAATATTTCTTCTCACTATCCATATATGTCTAGTAATACGTCTGGTAAGTCGCCGTTCATGAATCATGACGGATTACAAAATTCCTCTACAGTCACATCAACAATTGGCAACTTGCTCAATAATATAATATTGGATTTACCAGCGATCCTCGCCCATTCTGTAGCCGTATTATGTGCTCCAACTCTTTTGATACAGCTTTTAATATTGCAACTATAGAAATTAATTATATTGATAGCTTTAAAGCGTCAATTATTGATAGTAATTACTGACTAGTAATTGCTTTCAGTACACATGCAAGAACCACAATTGCAAAAAAATTGATCATAATGAAATCTTGACTGTATATTGTGATCTCCAATTGGAACACAACTAACTTCTCAATCAGTTAAACCAAACCTAATCAAATATGAAGAAATTGAAGCAACAAAAAAAGAACTCGTGATGAGTTGCTGATTGGGTTTTTGCAATGCAACTTGAACTTTTTCTGAGTTATTAGTGATTATTTTTCTTCATTCTTCATCTCAGACTGCCCTACTAAGTTTAATTTCACAAGCATATACTACTTGATATTTAGTACAAATTTAGTACAAGACGTAAGTTTTTTTTTTTCTTTTATTCGAGGTCTATGTGGCATGAAGACGACTTTCGATCCCTAGACTTTAAAGTCTACTCTTTACAAGTCAATGATAATATTCACATCATCACAACACACAAGTTATATATCATTTCCGTGACTTTTTGTTCCAAATGCTATATACTAAGACCAATTACCATGTATTGCTCATGATTCACATGCTTTAGTCCACCCTTTAGGCTTTACATGTCAATAATAATATATATTTACATATTTTATTATTATATAACTGATAGATAGGTCATTTTCGTGACTTTGTGTCCCAATCCGTGTGTCATTCTATGCCCCTGTTTGGATCGACTTTTGTTCGGATTTTGGGTGTTTCGTTGTGTGGAAAATCATTGGATCGTGTTTAGCCGGAAAATCAAACGAAAATATCCGAATATGTGAAAAGAAACGGCCCCTTTACTAGAAGAAGAGATCCTCTATGGCCCAATATGTGGCATTCTCTGTGGCTTCTATAGGAATGTGACACATGCCCCATTTAAGGGAAAAATCGAAATTGGTCCTTTATTGTGTCCTAGTTACAGTTTTGGTCATTTATTGTGTCCTTGTTTTATTTTGGCCGGCAAGTGCTCCCACGTGACATTTTCGACTCAGATTTCTTCCAGATGACCAAAATCGTAATGAAATACACAATAAATGACCAAAATAAAACAAGGACACAATAAAGGACGAAAACTGTAACTAGGACACAATAAAGGACTAGTTTCGATTTTTTCCCCCCCATTTAATCATTTAATAACCTTTTACAAGATAACCCATTGACAATTGCACTACAAGACTCCATTTTTAATGTAATTCAAGATTTACCCCATAAATTAAATAGCTTAATTTCGGTATTTTCTAAATGGATATAGTCCATTACGACCATATCAGGCCCAGCATACTTCCGACCAAATAAATAAACAGTCCGAATTAAAATAGTACCTCTTTTTGACCAAATTGACGTTGGGTTTTCCACCAGTTTTTACAGTCCCCTCGACTAACCACACGATCGCAACCGATGGTTTCTGAAATGGCTCCTTCAACGGCAACTAGCACAGCCCTGGTTCGTTTCCTACTCCGGGCGTATAAGATATTATTTGTGGTACAGGCTGAATATTTAAACGAGAAATATGCTCAAGCAATTGCCAGAATTTTATTTATAGAATGGAAACTTATTTATTACAATACCATAACCCTTATAGAGAAGAGTTACTTGTTTAGCTACTCATAGTAGCTATCCTTCTTACACACATCCGCTAGTTATTTAACAGAATAAAACTTATACAATCTAAGCTCAGAATATTTTCTGATTACAATTTATTTTTGAGTAAGAAAACAGAGGAGGTTGTTCGATGTCTTCTGCTTCCTTCAGCTTGGCTATATATAGAAGCTCATCCAGACTTCAAGTTGCGGACTTCACTTCTCTCTTTGGATTAATTCGTCATGGCTTACGTTTTAATCCACTAGTTTTTCTTTGTCCCGTTGTGAGTGGGAATCTGGTCCCTCCATTATCTCTAGGTGGAGGTGGTCATGTCTTAGTCATATGGCTGCTTATGCATCCCCTGAGTCTTGTAGTCCCTCCATAATTGTTAGTGGAGGTGGTGTTAGTTCACCTGTCTCGATTGGTCACATGGCCTCTTTCTCTTTACCCGAAAAAGTCGACCTCTTTCATGCCCTTGGCATTTTCTTTGATGGGCCCTCCCTGTCGCTTTCTCTTTTCACAGGGAATTTCTTGCCAAAGAGTGGCTCTCGTTGCTCTGGACATTTTGCACAGAGACGCTCTTTCCATCTTCCAACATGCATCATGTTGCAGAACTTCCGACTGGTTTCAAACGTGGACGGAATCTCGTTTCTCCATAGTTTCTGCCTTTTAATTTCAAAAATTCTTTCGGCAAAATCGGTGGTTGTACCCGTCATGGAATTAAGCATGAATGATCCATTTTCGGTCTTGTGGAATGTTTTGAACGAGTATTTGACTTTGTTCATTTCTGTCAGACAAACCCAAAGTCTCCAAGCTCTTCTTGTGGTGATATCGTCTTCTGATATCGGAGCAACTAAAAGTTGTTCTTCTGGTGGTGGCTTTATGAAATCCAAAGCCTTTATGTATGGTCTCTGCAGCTTGATGAAATGAAAGCTGGGGAAGAAACCTTTTCCATTGATCTCTGGTGCAGCTGAAATGAATTTCAGTTTCAGAGTTTCTCCTCTTCCGAGTGTATTGTTATTTTTCCATGACCCATACACTCCCGCGTAAATCCATTCCGGTAGTTTTGCAATTTTCGGAAACCCTGGTGATGTAGTGAAGACTGAGGCTAAGCAGCTAAAGTCAAACCATTCTCGTATACTCTCCAGTTTTGCACCTGGTAGAGTCCAAACTCGTGGGTATTTCCCGGACCAATCGGCCAAGGATTTACCTGGGATAAGTCCCATTCTTGTGTTTAACCTTTCCCACGTCCTCTGGTACTCCATCAGTGGAGGTGGTTTTGGGTTATTTTCCTGAATCTTAGATTTTCCAGTTCTTGGTCTAAGATTGAGCTCGTTTATTTCAGCCTCTGAATTTTTTGGCTGACCTAATTCCTCAGATATTTCTATCTTAGAATCTTTCTTGTTTTTGGATGATTCTTCAGATGTTTCCATCTTAGAATCTTTCTTGTCTTCAGAATCCTCTTCATAAGGATCCTCTCCTGTGTATGGGTGAATCGTGCTCGAATCACCTATCTCACTTATAACGTCTTTTGCTCGTAGTTCAGCACAGAGTTTAGACTCTGAAGCGTCTCGCATGAGAGGGCCATAAAGGCTTTCCCATAACATGGTGCTATGAAGCCTTGCGACTTTCATTTCAGTCTGGACCTTGTTAAGGTCCTTCTCTTGTACATGTCCAGAAGCCTTTGCATTAATTGCTAGGCTGTCTATTGCCCTGCTTAGTTCTTCAAGGCTATCGTTGTGATGCCTCCACCTTGTAAGGATGTTGTTGGCTTCACTTGGCTCCATCTCGTGTTAGAAAATCTGCAAGAACATTTTCATGAGATTTAATAATCACAACATCAAAAACATAATATTGACACTCGGCTTGCCATCTTAAAAGTCTAGCTTTCTCGGGTTTACTTTCTATCTTATTTTTCAAGAAAGCTTTAACACTTGTATTATCTATTTTCAAGATAAATTTCTTTGCAAGTAAGAACAGAGGCCATTTTTTAAATGCACTGCGAACTGCAAAGAACTCTTTCTCGTTGATATGCCATTTGGCTGCATTATTGTCGGCGAATAGTCCGCTGCAATATCTGCATGGGACTTCTCTTGTTGGTTCAACCTTTGTTAACACTGCTGCCCACCAATGATCGCTAGCATCTGTATATAGTACTAGATCATCATCATCGTTAGGTATAGCGAGTTTGGGAAGGTTCTGGCACAACTTTTTTAGTTGTTGTACCGCTCATGTATGTTCAGCTGTCCATTTGAATTCTGCATCCTTTTTAAGGAGAGGGCTGAACACTTTCCTGTAACTAGCAAGATTGTTAATAAACATCCCTGCAAAATTAACTAACCTCAAAAAGCTTTGAAGTTGTTTAACTGTTTTGAAATTATCTGGGCAATCACGTACCTTTTCAACCAAATGTGTTTGGAGGATGATACCTGACTCGTCGATTTCAATACCAAGGAATTCGATTTTCCTTGTTAGGATTACTGCTTTCTTCTGTGATAACACTAATCCATTCTTGAAACATATGTCTGAGAAAATCTCCAGATGTCTGAGATGCTCCTTGACCGTTTTTGATGCTATGAGGATATCGTCCACATAAACAAACATGAAACTGAAGTAATCTTTAAAAAGATTATCCATTTTCCTTTGGTATATTTGGGGTGCGTTGGCAAGACCCATTGGCAACACATTCCAAATATAATGTCCTTGTGGTGTGGAGAAATCAGTATACTTCTTGCTCCCTTCTTCCATCTTAATCTGATAAAACCTAGATTTACAGTCAAATTTAGAGAATACCTTTGCGTTTTGGACGCAGTTGATTAGGTGCTCTCGACTTGGTATGTAGTAGCCATCGAACTCAAGGATCTTGTTGATGCCTTGGTAGTTGATGACAAGTCTTGGTTTTCCTCTTTTGATCTCGCTGTGATTTCTTACTAAGAAACCTGGACTGCTGTATGGCGAGACTCCCGGCGAAATCAACTTAAGGTCAAGGTATTCCTTAAGAATAATCTGCATATCCTTCCGATCGATCTGGTTCATTAGGATAGGCTTGTATCGCACAAACTCATGCTCCTTTCCTTCTTGAAGTTTTAAGGAAGCCTGGAGTTCATTCTTGCTCCACCATGCCAAAGGATCTTCGTTGAAATTCCTTTGGATCTTGTTTCTGATATCTTCAAGTGATATTTGGTCTTCACTGGTGATATCTGTTTGTGATACTCCTTATAGGCTGGCTTTGAGGAGCTCAATTGTTGATTCTTGGATTCTCTCTGTGTCTGGATCATCTTCTCCTATTAAGTCTGCCCTTAATTGGAGTATTGCTTCTCCATACTTGCGTTGATCTCTCATTTTTGGGTGTCGAAGTTATCCTTCATCACCACGCTTGCTGCGGAAAACAAACGGCATTTTTCAGTAAAATGCTTGTCTGAGTCGCTGAATAAAGATCTTATGATCACAAGGAGTTGTGAGAATAAGTCTTCTTGTTTCATTGTCCTGGGTGACCCTTTTAAAGGCTTTCAAGAAATTGTTGCCGAGGAGGATATCTGCTCCCGTATCATGGAAATAGATAGGCGGCGTTTTGACCTTGTACCAAGGGCTACCTCCTGCTCCTCCGATGAGTATTTCTGCTTGTTTAATTCCTCTTTTTAAAGATAATAATCTTTTTAGAGAAATCTCTTCCTGCAACTGCTGGTAATTCTTCCTCCAGGCGGGAGGGAAATACTTCATTTTTTGCCGTACATATCCTATCTCCTGAATCAATGTAGGCTGCAAAGTACTCTGCTCGGTATTTGTCATATAACATCCCTACGAAGATGTATATGGAGAATGGACTAGTGGTCATCGAATTCGGTATCTTTTACCTTCCACTGTGAATTCCATCCCGTCTTGTATTCTTTCCCAAGGTTTGTGTACCTCAAGAAATTCAAGCCCGAGTATTAAGTTATCGGTCACTCTTCCTGCTATTCCCTGGATTGTAAACTTCATTCCTCCCAGTTTTAGATGTCCCTGATATCTTCCTGGTAAGGGTTGTTGGAGATAGTACAGGGCATTGCTTGGAAAGATGTTATCTTTTTGAGTAATATCGGAAATGACTTTGATTTCACTCCATCCTGCTGGACATTGGAGTTCTCCTCTGGTAGTGAACTGGCCTGGTCCTGTGATGGCTTCGAGAATTGGCTTCTTTCCTATTCTCTGGCTCGTCATTCTGTTTTCACTGAATGAAATTCTTCTTGGTTCAAACCTGTGACTAGTCGTTTGGTTTAGCACTGGTTGATCTCTAATAATCATATCCATTTCATGGATATGAGGCACATCAGAAATTTCTGGCCTTACTGCCTGGGCCACTTTCTCGAATATTTCTGGTATCTCTACGAATTCCTTTCTCCGAAACAAATCAGAATGATGTGGGTTAGAGAGTGCGTATGAGATCCTGTAGGTGATAGAGTATGGTATATTCCCTTCTTTCATCAGATCTTTATTTTTGAAATCTTGATGAAGGGTAAGCACTCTATTAAAGTCTCGATCCGCCAGGTTGTAGGCAATCTTTGGATAAATGAAGGTTGCCACCTTTTCTGCGAATAAGTTGCCCGAAATTCCTCCTAGACATGCATCTTTCAGGTTTTGAATCCTTCTATCAAAGATAGCGATGTCGATCGGAGAATTGATGCCTTCTTTGAACGTTGCTTTTAGCAAGATTCGAATGGCTCCGATATGGATCCAAGACATCTTCTGGGCGACTTCCCTGTTGAGTCTGTTTAGTTCCTCTTTGATTTCCATCATGGGAACTAACTGCATTTCCATCACATTACTAGTCAGCTCCATTGGGATCGCAAGTTCTCCCGCTGTGACTTTGTAAATGATATGATGCTTTCTTTGCCTTAGACTTAATTGTGTCAAGGCTCTCTCCATCTTGCCGACTGTGAAGCCGTCATAGACGCGAAGTTTTGGATCCTCCTTCATGATTCTCATCAGAGCTTTATGTGAAATGCTCGTCTGTGAGAAAAACCCCGAGACATCTTCTTGGATCTCTTGATGGAAGATTTCTTCTTCCTCAGTCTGATTCTGATTTCGAAGACTCATCGTTGTAAGCTTCTTCTTCGTATATAATCTCTTCAGAGGGGATATCCTCGAACCGGTATACTTGAATGAGGTCCTGATAGTAAGCAGCTTCTTCGATCTCGGGCGTAGCCTCGAACTGTTTGACTCCTTGATTTTGCGGACAATCGGTAGAGATGTGGCCTCGAGCACCACATGTCCAACAATTACAGTCCTTGAAGCTTTCATTGGCTCTTGTATGGGCTCTTCTGAAAGTTCTCTTGGTAGATATCCTGTTAGACCTATCTTGGCTTGTGGCCGGTCGTCCTCTGCTTGGCCCTGATCATTGTCCCGATCTATAGCTTCGGGCCTTTTGTTTGGACCAAAATCTCCTGGGTTTCCAGGAAGATCTCTCTTTTCCTCGCCTTTCTTCTCTAGCATAAGGGTACTTCTTTCTTTTCTTATGCCCTCTAGATTCTCCAACATTCGTGGGGATATCATTGTCTTCGCAACATAGAGTAACACTTTTGTTGACTCTCCGTAGCCTCTTGTCATTCTTTAGCTCAGCTGCCTTTTGGCACCATTCAGCTAGCTTGCTCTTAAGGAACGACATTCGTCTAGATGGATACGGGCTGTCATGGCTTCTTTTGAGGGATTGATTCTCCTCTTAACAAAGCTCTCAGCTTTTCTCCCTCAGTTAGTTCTCTTTTGACTTCTACTGCTTTGCCTTTTTGATGTAGAAGTGGTTCTGTTCCATACGATGGTGGTAGCCATCCTTCTTGTCTTCTTCCTGAGGAACTTGATTGGGATTCTAAGTTCTTTATTCGCCTTTGGGCATCTTGAAGATTTTCAAGGATCTCTTTCTGACGTTTTGACATACTCTCCAGTTTGGTCTGGATTTCTTGAATGTGCTCGGGCACATGGTATTGGTGATTACCATATGTTTGGACCGTTTTCTGGATTTCTCTAAGGTCTTTAGAGAACTTAGAATCCCCGGCCTCGATCTCGTAGTAGTTTGGTAAAGCAAGATTACTCATCTATTATTTCTTTCGATGATTAATCTCATTATCCTGGTAATCTCAGCCGTAAGGCCATTAACAGCTATAAACTTAGCTCTAATGCCCGGGAGATTGTCTGGTCTATGACTAGCTAGGATTACTAACTTAGTCTTCAAGAGTTGGAGCACTTGTTCTAGGGTGATACCAGGCATAATTACATGCTTAGTATCGAACTTTGCTTATTTGCCTTTTCGAGGCTAATTTTTATCTGCTTGACTATTTCTAGCCTCGCATTCTTGATATGACAAACCTTCCCTTGTTGTTCTAAGTCACAACATAGAGTATCATGGTATTTGATTTCTATTTTTTGGAAATCAAGAAATCTTGTTAAAGCAATGATTTGCTTTTTAATGCTTGCACATCTATGTTCTCTAAAAGAGAACTGATATGGGGTATCCCAGATGTTATCCATTACTGGATTACTCATGTTTATGAATTACTCTTCTCTTAAAGTAGTTAATAATGTTATAATAAAAGTTTTCATTAAATAAATAAATACTGGCTCTGATACCATTCTTGCCCGAACCCCAACTCAGAGCCTCTATTGTCTCCCTCAAGAGGATGAGATTTATTTTTACAGGGTGACGCCAAAAAGGATACCTATCAGTTTGCTACCGGCCTAGGTGGGTTCTTTTCCCATAGGTTTCGGCATCCCCTACGGAGAGTCGCGCTGCGCGTCAGGTCACGCGCGAGAGGCTTGGGGCTTTTCATTATAGCTCTGATACCATTCTTGCGTACGAAAATGAGACATTTAGTTTAAGGGGTATAAAATGAAATAACTCACATTAAAGAGGTTTTGAGAATAAAAGGTAAGGGGTTTTATTGTAAGACACTATTAATTGGGAGGGGCAAGGTGTCGTATTAATATAAATGCCACAGGGAATGCCATATGCTTTGGCCACAGGAGATCTCTGCTACTTTACTAGCTACCTATTGCTAATATAATATTACAGAGAGCTGCGTAGCTGGCATCCTACCATAATACTACTAATTATTTTTATAATACAACCAGTTTATAACCAATCTTTTATTTCTATGTAATATTGGCTCTAAAAAATTGGTAGGGAAGATTATATTAGTCTATTTTATTATTGCACTTTTTAAAAAAATAAATAATAAAATCATTTACAAGTTACAAATTTATTAGACGCATCACCATATTAAAGAAAAATGATTTCCTAACTGTTACTGTTAGGATGGATAAATATTTTCATATCGCTTGATTTACTTATTCGTAACATGGAATAGCAGGTGCCATCCATTTTGTCCATAATTATTATTAGCTTGCCCTCAAAAAACTCTTAATAGTATTTAACCCCTACTTTATTAAATTGGTGTGCCAGTACTTTGCTCTTTTTGTTTTATTTGCGATTTAATATCCAGAAAATTTTCTATATCTATGATAACTAATGCTTTGTGTTTTATAAAATACAAAATTATAAGTGCCAATTACAGCCTATAAATTTAACATATAATATAACAACCACAAACATTATTTTTTTAGCTTTACTAACGAACAAAATAATTCTTTTCATTCTTCTATAAATAAATTAATTCATGACTTCCCTATAAATTTTAAAAAAAATAACCAAGATCAAGAAGTTTTACAGATCGATGGTTAACACTCAAATTTCGCATAAAGATCCAAGTAAGAATCTTGTCGATTTTGGTTGGTCTACTATCATATACAATCATATTAGTTCTTTTCATATGCTACCTCAAGCCTCAAGGTCACTACACAAAACAAGCTATATTGGGGCTGATATTATTATTATTATTATAATATGTGCTTGGCAGCTTTCCCACAACAAAATTGTAAATACTATATAATTATCAACCTTGTAGCTATATACACGACAAATTGTACTAAAAAGTTCTTCACTACTAATCAATATATTTTGATTAAAACTGCCATTAATAATAATAATAATTAAATTAGTTTGAAAGATGAATTTAAATATGAAATAAAAAAAGGTGTCATGATTTTAAATACTCACAGATATTCATCCAGATTTTATATAGTACATAATTGATTTTTGGTGCTATTAATATAAAAAATTAAAATTACATAAACAAAATTAACAACAGTCAAAAGTGTGATAGTTTAATATATTAATTTTATATTCACTACCTATTGATTTGACTTTTGCATACCTATTTTCTCCCTATAACTCCAACACTCAAATTACATCCAAATATAATTTTAAATACTTTGCACATTTTTCAAAAGAATCTTCAAAAACCCCAACCAAATATCAATTAGGCGAAACAAGTGAAATTACATCCAAACGGGGACTATATTTCTTATCTAACTACTAATTCATCAGGTATTAATTTGTGTCCCAATCTGTAGACTCGTACTCGTCCTTATAGTTGGTCTGGCATTGTTCTTTTCCCGACTCACAAAAATACTTTTCGTGATAGAGGTTTCCCTCCCTATTGTGAAACCTCTCATTGATTTATGATACCTTAACTTATAATAAACAGTCCGGTTTCTCTGAGATACATGCATGACAAATTAAACGAATGTTTATAGCACTTGGCAATGATATCCTTGCAAACTAAGAGGCTTCTTTTGGTGGCAACTTTGTTTGTCATCCTGTGTGAACAGATTACTGGCACCTATTCGTCCACCACCACCACCACTGTCGCGAACGATACCTACAAAATATCCCAAGGCGACGTCATAGCAAAGCCCGGCTGCCTCCGGCAATGCGGCAACCTTACAGTGCCATATCCCTTTGGCGTCGGCATAGGCACTGGCTGTGGCATCGAAGAAGACTTCCACCTCCACTGCAACCGCACGTTCAACCCACCGCGAGGGTTCATGGGAGACTTTCAGGTTTTTGAAATCTCCGACACCCGGTTAAGAGTTTCCAACTCCGTGGCAATGACATGCTACGACAAAATGAACCACCTGGTCCGTAATGGAAGCGCTTCGAGCGATATCACTCTCTCGCCCTTCACTTACTCGGATCTGAACAAGTTTGTAGTCGTTGGATGCGGCGACATGGGCCTCCTCACCGGCAGGGCCGGTAGAGAGTTTAGGGGTGGATGCGTTACGATATGCTCGAACCCCGATGACGTAACCCCAAACAATATTTGCACGGGAGTAGGCTGTTGCCAAACTTCGATGCCTAAGGGCTTCCAGTACTACGAAACGACTCTCCAAAGCTTAAGAGCCAACACCACGATCTCATCGTTTGCTCCTTGTAGCTATTCGTTCTTTGGTGACCCGACAAAGTTCAATTTTTATGGAGCTTCAGATTTCACCGATGCAAATTTCAGGCAGCGGATTGCTTCATCTGTTCCGATTGTCCTAGACTGGTCTGTTGGAAATTTGGCTTGTGCGCAAGCTCAGAGTTCGGAAGGCTATGCTTGCAAGAATAACAGCCAATGTATTGATTCTACGGCGGGGTTGGACGGCTACCATTGCACCTGCAATGATGGCTACGAGGGTAATCCTTACCTTGATCCAGGATGCACAGGTTTTCTTTGAAATAACTATTTTTCTTGTGTGTTGAATCTATCACATATTGCTTTGGGAATTATTCTGGGCTTCTGTTTGTTAATGCTATTCCACTCACATACTAATAAGGTCTTTTAGAGTAAAATATGAGGAGCTCTAATTCTATATTGTGTTCTATGTATGATTAACTTCATCTCGCTATGGGATTAACTTTGTCATTTGCTTAATTTTTCAGATATTAATGAGTGTATAGATCCGAGTACCAATGTATGCGTAAGTGAATGCAATAATACACCCGGGAGTTTCATATGTTCTTGCCCGCATGGATACACTGGTGATGGTAAAAAACGCGGTAAAGGTTGCATTGCTCTAAACTCCGAGTTTCAGACAAAGAAGGTGTCTTTAGGTAATTCTCTGTTTTACGACATGGTGCCATTTCTAACCGTATTATGTGTGGGTGTGGTTCAAATTGTAGCGCTTCCTGATCAGTTTAAACTTTTCTAAAGAAACTTTTTTTATGGATGTATGTAGGTGTTGGATTTGGGTTTTTGGCCCTCATTATTTCAGTGGCTTGGCTCTACTTCAGCCAAAAGCGACGGAAAACTATGAAACGCAGGGAGAAATTCTTCCAGCAAAACGGTGGTTTGCTATTACAACAACGAACCTCTTCAGCCGATGGCACCTTGGAACCAAACAAGATATTCACAGCCGAAGAGTTAGAGAAAGCCACTGATAACTACGCAAATGACAGGATCCTCGGGAGAGGCGGTTTCGGGACTGTTTACAAAGGAATTCTCCCCGATAAGCGCTTAGTTGCCATAAAAAAGTCGAGAGTTATGGACGAAAGCCAAGTAGAACAGTTCATTAATGAAGTAGTCATTCTTACTCAAGTTAACCATCGAAATGTTGTCAGGCTTTTAGGATGCTGCCTAGAATCCGAAGTCCCTTTACTAGTTTACGAGTATGTATCAAATGGGACTTTACATGAAAACATTTACGGCAAAGGGGCAGTAACTTGGTTATCATGGGAGAACCGATTGAGAATCGGTTTAGAGTCAGCAAACGCACTTTCCTATCTACATTCAGCAGCCTCGACGCCCGTAATCCATAGGGACGTGAAATCTGCAAACATTTTATTAGACGAACATTACACTGCAAAAATAGCAGATTTTGGGGCATCCAGGCTAATTTCTTTAGACCAAATGGAGGTAATTACTATGGTGCAAGGAACGCTTGGATACCTGGATCCTGAATATTTCAACACGAGTCTATTAACTGATAAAAGCGACGTCTACAGCTTAGGTGTCGTGCTTGCAGAACTCATGACGGGGAAAAAGCCCATTGATATGGAACGGAGCCCAGAGGAACGAAACTTAGCAACTTCTTTCATAACGTCAATGAAAGAAAACCAATTATTTAAAATTCTTGAGCCGCGACTAATAAAGGAGGGATCGATGGAGCAGCTTCAGGGAATAGCCGAACTAATAAAGAGATGTTTGAATCTGAACGGTGAAGACAGGCCGACGATGAGGGAAGTGGCGATAGAACTTGAAGGTTATCGGAAGTTCACTGCACATCCTTGGGCTAATCAACCTACTCGCCAAGAATCTGTGGGTTTTATGAACGATAATGGAGATCTTTACGCAACTCCAATTGCGTCATCTGATCTTTATTCGGCTCTGGTTGACCCTTAAAATGGCCTAAATGAGCTCAAATTAAAGGGCAAGATCTGTAAAGGGAACATAGTCAAATGATGTTTCGTCGAGTGGTGAATAATGGCCTGGTAAATGTGTGTCGAGTGGATACGTTTTGCGTTGATTTTTATATGTTCTGTTATTTCCTTTTCTTTAGTTTGGCTTAGGGTATTACTGGTTTGGTGTGCCACATTCCTTTGTATGACTATTCTTGGATCATTGTACATTTGAAATAAAGCATCACATGTGGGCAACCGCTCGTACTTTCTGTAGCAAAATGCTGCCAAAGGGTAAGAGATAACACTGGCAAAACTGATGAACGAAATTTGTGGGAAATTAATTCTATATGTAAAAGATGTAATATTTTAGAATAAAACAGTAAAGAAACTCTAAGTTGGAGTCCGTTTGATGTAAAATAAGATTTATTGAAAAAATAAGTCATAAATAAATGTATACACAAGAAGAATTTGATTACATTTTCAAAACTTTTCACTTAAAATCACTCAATACTTGAGAGGAAAAACTGCACCCTAAAGTATACTGTTAAGCCATGTTAAGTATACTGTATTGGGAAGTTTGGCCCTTATGATTTCAAAAAGAGAAACTACCCATAAAGCTTTTTGTTTTGTTCAAACATCCCCGATAAACTTTCTTGTCATAAATGACAGAATATTCCATTATTGATGTCATTACACGCTTCTCACGTGAAGGTCATTTCCTTCATTGGTCTCCTATCTCCCCCTCCACCCCCCATCCAAAGTTTTTTTTATTTTAGTTTTGTGACCCTCTCAGGACCATCACGTGTTGCACATGAGAAAATTTACGACAGAATGTTTCGTCACTTTTGTCAAAAAATTGACCAGGAGTGTTCGAACAAAATATAACACCTTAAAGGTACTTTACTATTTTAGAAACCTTAGAGACAAAGTGTGAAATACAGTATAGTATATTTCAGCGCTTCTTCAAAAAGTACTTTTGAGCCATATACTTTAGAGGTACTTTTTTTTTTTGCTTTAATCATGAGCCGAAATGATAAATACATTTACGTACGTACAATTACATATATTTACACTTTATTTCAAACATAAATCATCCAAAATATTACATGAACTAAAATCTTACTTTGTTTCAAATATACAATAATCCCATTCGATGAGCTAGATCCCATTATTCATATCAATGGCTCCCAAATGTAGCAAGCTCACACAAAAACATACAACAATAATATATATTTGAAAAACAGACTCCAAAAAGCCCGTACAGATTATCCCTCACCGAGGTTCATTCACATGGCGGGGGAACATCATCTGACTTGGTTCACTAGTCATGCTGTATTGTCCAGCAAAGGTCGTACCAATGCTATCATAAGCACCAATTGGAACAGCATAGAGATCAGTTGGTGTAATTTGAGCTGTGTATAAATCTCCATGTTCATCAGTATCATTCATCAAACTCGTGGATTCTTCACGAATGGGCTGACTCGCCCAGGGATGCGCGCTAAACTTTCTATAACCTTCGAGCTCCATCACCACTTCCCTCATTGTTGGCCTATCTTCGCCGTTTAAATTCAAACATCTCTTTATAAGTTCTCCAATTGCCTGAAGTTGCTCCAACGAACCTTCCCTAGTAACCCGTGGCTCGAGAATTTGAAATAGTCGGTTTTCTTTCATTGACATGATGAAGTAAGTTGCCAAGTTCCGTTCCTCTTGGCTCCGTTCCATGTCGATGGGCTTTTTCCCCGTCAAAAGTTCCGCTAGCACAACACCAAAGCTGTAGACGTCGCTTTTATCTGTTAACTGGCTCGTGTTAAAGTATTCAGGATCCAAGTATCCTAATGTTCCTTGCACCATAGTTGTCACCTCGGTTTGATCCAGAGAAACTAGCCTGGATGCCCCGAAATCTGCTATTTTTGCAGTGTAATTCTCATCGAGTAAAATGTTGGCAGATTTCACGTCCCTGTGGATTACTGGCTTTGTGGCTGCAGAATGAAGGTAAGAAAGTGCGCCGGCTGATTCTGAAGCAATTCTCAAACGATTCTCCCAGGATAACCATGTTAATGCTCCTTTGCTATGAATGTGTTCAAAGACTGTTCCGTTTGAGACATACTCGTAGACCAGTAAAGGGACTTCGGATTCCAGACAACATCCTAGAAGTCTAACAACGTTACGATGGTTAACTTGAGTAAGAATGACTACTTCATTGATGAACTGTTCTATTTGGCTTTGGTCCATCACTCTGGACTTTTTTATAGCGACTATGCGTTTATCAGGTAGAATCCCTTTGTATACAGTGCCGTATCCTCCTCTGCCTAGGATTCTATCGTCCGCATAATTATTCGTGGCTTTCTCTAGCTCTTCAACTGTGAATATTTTGTTAGATTCCACGGATCCTTCTGCTGAGGAGATTTGTTGTTTCATTAGCAAACCGCCGTTTTCCTGGAAGAATTTCTCCCTCAGTCTTATGATCTTTCGGTGCTTATGGCTGAAGTACAGCAAAACCACTGCAATAACTAGGGCCAAAAAGCCAAATCCTATACCTACACGTAATTGTCAAGAAAAGTGTTGAAAAGTACGTATATTCAAAGGTATGTACACGTACTCTTTTTATATGCTTGAGTTCTTAGATGAGACGACAATTCAGTATGATATTATAACTATTTGGCAAAGGAGTTTCAAAGCTCTAATATCACTTATAAAAAATAGCATACGTCAAGCATAACAAAAGATATTACAACCTGGACGATAGGAAACGGTATTATAACCGGGGAATTACCTAAAGCCACCTCGGTAATGGGAAACTGTGAGGTAAGAGCAATGCAACCTTTACCACCTTTCTTACCATCACCCTGGTGTCCATGAGGACAAGAACAATTGAAACTTCCTGGAGTATTAATGCAATCATTTACGCAGATATTGCTTGGATCCAAACACTCGTTAATATCTGAAAAACCGAAAAACCAAATTAATCTCATTGAGTTAGCCATTATGCTGAAAAGATTATAAAATCCAATAGAGTTCTTAAAGAAAAGTAACACGAAAACCTGTGCAACCGGGATTGAGGTAAGGATTACCCTCATAGCCATCGTTGCAAGCGCAATGGTACCCACCCGACCCAGCAGTCGAATCCATACATTGGCTGTTACTCTTGCAAGCATAGTCTTTCGAGTTTTGATCTTGCACACAAGTCGAATTTCCAATAGACCAATCAAGCACGATTGACACGGAACTGCTGACCCGATCCTGAAAATTGGGGTCAGACAGATCAGAAGCACCCTGAAAATGGAACTCTGTTGGGTCGCCAAGAAAAGCATAGCTACAAGGAGCAAACGATGAAACTGTGGTGTGATTATTCAAGCTCTCTAGCGCCGTGGAGTAGACCTTAAACCCCCTTGGTATCGATGTCTGGGAGCAACCTGTTGTTGAAAAATGTAAACGAAATAAAATACATACTCTAAAAAAGAGGCTTGGTGTTCGAATTCAACGATCACTCATTTATCAGAAAGGAAAAAAAGAAAAAGAATTGACACGTGTCTGTCTGTGATGTGACATTTTTTGGTAATAGGAAGGTTGTGGGTATTATATCTATCACTTCTTCTGCCTAAACTTTGATACCATATTAAGTCTGCCATCTCGCCTAAAAGCTTAAACGGGGCTAAAAATGATAGACACATTTATTTATTTGCATGTAATATACAACACTTAACAAAACAATTACAGCCTAGAGCGTAAAAGGCGTATTTTTAAATGAATCAACAATGCAATACCTACACCCGTGCAGCCTCCCGCAATCACGTCGTTGGGATCGGTGCAGACCGAGAGACAGCCGCCTGTGAAGTTCCGACCATCGACACCGACGATTACCGCCAAATCATCGCATCCCACGACCGTGAACTTGTTGAGGTCGGAGTACGTGTACGGCGTGCCACTAATATCGGATGAGGCTGTGCCATCATGGACGATAGAGCCTTTTTCGTCGAAGCATCTCTTTGCCACGACGTTGGAGACTCGTAATCGGGTGTCCGAGATATTGTAAATTTGGAAATCTCCCATGAATGCCCGGGGCGGGTCGAACTCTCTGTTGCAGTTGAACTCGAACCATTGTCCAATCCCACAGCCACTGCCTGGGCCGATGCCGAAGGGGTAAGGAACCGTGAGATTGCCGCATTGGCTGGGACAGTCGGGCTTCGTTATGACAGTGCCGTCGGCAATTTTATAAGTATCGGTAGTGTTGGTGGTGGTGGAGGAATTTGTGGCCATGACCAACAAAGCTCCAAATAGAACAAGAAGACTGTTATTTGGTATGGATGTGATCATTATTGCCAATGCAATAGTGAAATTGTACTGTAGATTTGATATTGGAATTTGAGAACAATGATTTGTTAGAATTACATATTTGCGCAACATGAAGTGACCGAGAAGTTTGAAGTTGTATCTTGTTATATAATAACGGTTGGTAGTGAAAATAATTTTTCAATTTTTTTAGATGAAGATAAATTGTTGAATGTGTATACTTTCAATTGAATATATATAAAAGATATTCTAAAATGAACAATTTGGTAGGTCTTTATCCCGTACTAAGTCCAAATGCCAATAGTTCGGTCTTGTTATTTATTTAATTGGTCGATGTAGATGTAGATACTCTGTTAAAAATTTAAAATACACTACTAAATAACATGTCACTTCAACATAACATTTCTGGTTTCATATAATTATATTGGACAGTATTCGTTTATCACCCCCGAGTTATTTTAATCTTTTGATTCTTACGTAATTTCTCAAATATGTCCTATGCACGCTTAACATTCCTTTAATACAACAGCGTTGACAAAATTATCTTGTAGAAAGTGACAATAAGTAATTTGAGAAAATTGCATAAATAGTCCGTTAATGTGGTCATATTAATTTTTTAGACCGTTATTGTGTTCTTTTACATAAATAATCCGGTACTCGACATTTGTGCAATTTAATTCTCTGGTAAAAAAAAATCGCCAAAAATAACACGCGGCCATCAAAATCGACAAAATCAAACACACACGTACGAATTTGCAGATAACCAAAGATTAAAAATTATGTCAAAAAAGAAAGATTAAAGATAAATCTTTAATAGTCAACTCACACTTTTATCGAAACCGCAGAGATCAAACTAACGCTAAAAAGACAAAAAAATGCTCTGCGGCAGTTAAAAAACCGTTTTCTCGTTACCGCCATTTTTTTTTGAATTCAAACGTCCCAATGGCCATGGACGATGACTGTTCGGACATGGAGGACACGGTGGTCCCTCCGCCGCCTCCTGGCTTACCGACTGCTTATCCTTTCATTTTTACTTCGTCTAAAGAAGTGTCGAGCGATGCTAGAAATCTTAAACGTTCCAGACTTCTTCATGACTCTGATGATCAAAGTCCAGTCCATAGGATCACCCCTAATGTGCCTTCTCTCCCCACCGCTCCCAAGACAACATATGTTGGTATGGTTGATCAACGCACGGTCAGGAATGATGTCCGCATTGATGATCTCAAAACATCAGAAGAACGCCGTTTGATAGAAGTTAGGGAAGCGGACTCTACCATTCCTTTTAAGCAGATCCATATTAATCCGGAATTAAGGCAACGAATGCAAGCACAATGGGAAGATGCCATTATCATTCGATTAGGGGGGAAACCGTGGTATCTTTCTGCTCTGCAAACCAGGCTAGACCTTATGTGGAAACTTCATAACAATTTTGATCTAATTGATCTAGGACATGGCGCCTATGTTATAAAAGGTTTAACACAACAGAAGAGAGAAATGATTCTATCAGAAGGCCCCTAGATGCTTGCTGGCACCTTCATGACAATCAGGAAATGGTGTCCAAATTTCAAAGCAGATACGGATGAGTTCACTAGCACTATATCTTGGGCCAGAATTCTTAATCTACCTGTTGAATACCTGAGGGAAGCAATGATTCAATCTCTTGCCTCTTTTATTGGTGATCCTATCAAGATAGATGGGAATACATTCACTGCATCCAGAGGAAAATTTGCCATATTTTGTGTTCAACTGCGCACTGACAGACCTCTTGAACGTGGTTTGTGGATTGAAGGAAAGGTTTATCAGGTTGTTATGAAAATGTTACTACTTTGTGCTACTCCTGTGGTAGAATTGGACATTTGCAGTTAGGTTGTCCCGCCGATGGTAGCACTGACATAACCAAGATTGTGGAAGAAGAAGGTCACCAGAACTCCCCAATATCTACTGTGGGAGACAAGGAAAATTGGCTTACTGAGAAAGTTAGAGAAAAAGAATTTGGCAATTGGATGCTTGTGTCTCGCTGAAAAAAACCTTCGTCTTGTCCTTCTGAAAGGCAGCAACGATCTCCTAATGTGCCTGCTTTCTTAGCGAATGGTGGTAACCAGCACAAGAACAAAGTTCCCTTGAAAACTTATGAGAAGAGTAATCAGGAACCTCTGATCAAGGAAACAAGATCTAAGAGAATATTACCTGCCTCTCTTAACCCTCAGTTGCGAAAAGGAACGGTTCCTATGGTTCGAAAAATGGTTACTCTTTTAAAGAGAAAATCAAAAGTCACTCCCCCTCATTCAAATCGTGGCAACGTTCCAAAAGACACTCATAATTATTTTGCCATCCTTGCATCAGACTCTTCTCTCCCTCTTTCAGAATCTGCGATTCACTCTTCTACTCTTGATCACCACACTGATCAAGATGGCTCAAGCACTAGACCCCGATGATTGGATCAATCCATGGGAGTTTCACACATTTCATCAGACCTTTCAGGCTCCTTGTACAATCACCAACATAGGAGTGTTGGACATGATTATTCTTGTCACATCAATCCCACCTACAAACTGGGAAGTGAAGATAGATTGGCACAGAAAGGAACATCTGGACTTGAATCATCTCTGGTGGCTAAGGATGGACTTGACAACTTGGGAACACAACAGACAGAGGCAACTCATGGCTTTATGGAACAGGATTCCATCTCAGAATCTTGTTCTCCCTACTCACCTTTTTTGCCCCAAAATAAAAGTGGTGTCTTGGAACTGCTAAGGCGCGGGTGATGAAGATTTTCAGAGAAATTTTAGAGATCTTGTAAGAACTCATTCTCCTACTGTGATCTTTATTTTTGAAACTAGAGTCAGTGAGGATATGGCATGGAATATTGTGCCTTTTCTTGGCTACAATAATTATCAGATTGCTCCCTCAGAAGGTATGATTGGTGGTATTTGGATGTTGTGGAACAATCATGAGGTTGAGGTTGAAATCACTGATGTAGATGACCAACTTATTAGTGCCATAATCAGACCTGCTGATATGGAGAGTTGGAGAGTTACTGGAGTTCATGCTCAACCACGCAAGAGGGCTAAAATCAAAGCTTTTGAAGAGCTAGCTAGGCAATCTTCTAATCTTCCAATGCCCTGGCTAGTTACAGGAGATTTCAATGAAATAAGTTTTGCTCATGAGAAAAAAGGAGGCAAGACCAGGTCTTTGAATAGACTCCAGTTCTTTAGGAAGTTTATGACTGATTGTCAACTTCATGACCTTGGTTTCACTGGTCCCAGGTTCACCTGGACCAACAAGAGGAACTCAGGAGCCCTGATTCAGGCAAGACTAGACCGGGCCCTTGCTAACCAGGAATGGATGGACCTTTTTCCTGACTATGTGGTTGAAACACTACCAAGAACTTATTCTGATCACCACCCCATAGTCACCTGGTGCACTGGTAAAGCCAAGTTTTCAGGTGAGAAACCATTCAGATTTGAGGAGATGTGGTTCTCCAACCCTGAGTGTGATCATGTTCTGCAAAGCATTTGGCAGAGGAAACCTCATCTTATGGAAGCTATTGCTGAGGTTCCTTCAGTCCTCCAACAATGGAACAAGGACAGATTTGGGAACATATTTTCTAGAAAGAAGAAGATGAGGGCCATATTGGGTGGAATCCAGAAGGCTTTATCCTTAAGGACCAATCCCTATTTATCTAATCTGGAGGATGCTCTGTTGCAGGAATACATTATGGTCCTACAACATGAGGAGTTGTTCTGGCTCCAAAAATCCAGGGTTAAGTGGATCAAGGAGGGGGACAGAAACACTAAATTTTTCCATAGATCCACCATGGTGAGAAGGAAAAGAAATAAGATCTCCAAACTGGAAGTGAATGGTATATGGGAGTCTGATATTGCAATCCTTCAGCAGCATGCTATTGAGTATTTCAGTCAACTCTTCTCTGGTCAGACTTCTCCAAGGGGTTCTCCTCAGACTAGATTTCTTCCAGTTCATGATCTTCAAATGTCTCTTGACCCTGAGGACATAATTTCTCTAGAAGCCATGATTGACAGGAAAGAGATTAGGGATGCCCTCTTTGCAATGCAGCCTCTTAAAGCTCCAGGGCCAGATGGCCTTAATGCCAGCTTCTTTCAGAAAAGTTGGTCCTGGTTAGAAGATTCTGTCTGTACTTTTGTTGAAAATGCATTCATTCACAAGGACTTTGACAGGAAAGTCTGTGAAGCCTTCATCTGTCTTATTCCTAAAACTCCAGCTCCAGAGAGTATTACACAATTCAGGCCCATTGCTTTTTGTAATGTGGTATATAAGTTAATCACTAAGTGTATTACTACAAGGCTGCGCAATCTTATGCCTAAGCTCATAGGACCTACACAATCCAGCTTTATTAGAGGAAGGAGTACTCAGGATAACATTGTGGTGTTGCAAGAGGTTCTCCACTCCCTGAGAACCAAGAAGAAGAACAAGGCTGGAAGCATGGTTATGAAGCTAGATTTGGAAAAGGCCTATGATAAAGTCAATTGAGATTTTTTGGAAGACACCCTGCATGCTTTTGCCTTCCCTAATTCACTGATCTCTCTGATCATGTTCTGTGTCAGACATGCCTCTACCAGAATTCTATGGAATGGTTCCCCTCTTAATGCTTTTGATCACAAGTGTGGCCTTAGACAGGGAGACCCCCTCTCACCCTACTTGTTTGTGTTGTGCATTGAGAGACTGTCATACATGATTTCTTCAGCAGTGGACCAAGGTTCTTGGACACCTATCATTCCTTGCAGAGGCGGCCCTAAGCTTTCTCACTTGTTCTTTGCTGATGACATCATCCTTCTAGGTAAGGCCAATCATACTACTGCTCAGTCCATCAGAAGAGTACTTGACAATTTCTGTGCAACTTCTGGCCTTAAACTGAGCTATCAGAAGTCCAAAGTTTTTTTCTCCAAAACTCATGGCAGCAACTTTAAAAGGCAACTTAGTGAGACCCTTGGTTTTGGTCAGACATCTAATCTGGGAAGATATCTGGGAGTCAAATTAGTTCATGGCAGACAAACTAGAGCTGACCATGCTGAAACTTTTGACAGAGTTATGTCAAGATTTGGTACATGGAAGAGCAAACTCTTGTCTTTTGCAGGAAGAGAAACTCTCATCACTTCAGTTTCTTCAGCATTGCCTGTCTATCAAATGCAGTCCTCCTTTCTCCCAGAGTTTGTCTGTAATAAACTGGACCAACTCAATAGGGATTTCCTCTGGTCTTCTGATCCTATCATCACGAAGATTCATTTGGTTAACTGGAGGAAAATCACTAAGCCCAGAAAAGAGGGTGGTCTGGGAATTAGAGTGGCTAGAACCTCTAATGAATCTCTATTAGCTAAGCTCTCTTGGAAAGTTCTCAAGCAAGAGGACTCCATTTGGACTGAGCTAGTGACAGCAAAATATTTGAAAGGTAAACATATGTCCTCTTATGTTGTTAAAAGTTCAGAGAGCCCAACTTGGAAAGGCTTGATTAAATGTTTGGTCCTCATGAAACCTCACCTGAGATGGAAAGTTGGCAAAGGGAACAGGATTTCTTTTTGATAACTGGATGGGGAGTGGCATTCTAGCAGATGATAATGTTCATATCCATCCAACTGAATATCATCTTAGGCTATGTGATATTCTGAATGATGATGGAGATTGGAACTGGACTAACCTCTTGTCCAGTGTCCCTCCTGTTAAGAAAATAGAGATTGAATCCAGGCTCCTTTCACTTAGTGATCAGGAAGATATCCTGATTTGGGATGGCAACTCCAGTGGCAAATTCTCTTGCCAATCTACTTATAAACTATTTCATAAACGTCATGCTTATTTGGACAGACAATCTCCTCCGCTGGCTTGGGTCTGGAAAGTAGATGCAAGCTTCAAGTTACAACATTTCCTATGGCTGTTAGTTCAGGAGCGGCTTGCAACTAATCTGGTCCGGTTCCAGAGACATGCATCATTGACTCCAATGTGTTCTCTTTGTGACCATCAAGAGGAATCTGGCATTCATCTCCTGAGAGCCTGTCCAGCAGCAAGAGAATTATGGTTGCTGATTCTCCATCCTGAAGATCTTCCTCTCTTCGATTTTACTTCTGATGATCAGTGGCTTCAGGAGAACCTTATGCGACTTCAACTCAGGAATGTTCTTGTTCCTAATGCTCCCTGGAACATAATATTCTTGGCTACATTATGGATTTCTTGGAAGCATAGAAATGCTAGAGTCTTTCACAATAAGGAAATCCATACTCAAGGGAGACTGTTCCTGGTTAAGAAACTCAGCTTTGATCTCTTCGCAGGTAGGAGGAAACAACTTCCTCATCCACACTCATCTACTTGGCAGAAGCCTAACTCTGATTGGGTCAAGTTGAATACTGATGGTGGACTGAACTTTAGCATGAATGCTGGATCCGCAGCTGGTGTTCTTCGTAATGCTGATGGAGGGTGGTGTTGGGGTTATGTTCATCACATTCAGGCCCCCACCGTTGATGAAACTGAACTTACAGCTTTACTTAAGGGCCTTCAGATTGCATGGACTAGAAGGATTTATAAGATTGAGGTCGAAGCCGATTCCATGATGGTGGTTAAGTTTGTGAAGGATGAAGCTGAACCTGCCGAGCATATTCGAAGTCTAGTCGATCAGTGTAAGACCTTGTTACATATGCCGTGGACTTGCAACATTCGTTGGATTCCTAAAAGTGCCAACAAAGTGGCGGATGCCCTTACTAAGTTAGATATTAGTTGCATGGAAGGGGATCTCTTTTGGGAGGCTCCTCATTCCTTACGTATTCGTAGTTTATTGTCGAACGATTTGATGTAATTGCTATGTTCTTCCTTTATGTATCAAAAAAAAAAACTCACATTTTTATCACTTCAAACAGCAGGACGTGTACAAGCTCACGTGCAAATTCGCACGTGGGTGTTTAATTTTTGCCGATTTCGTCAAATGTCATTTTTTGCGCAAAATTTAGTAGTAGGACTAAAATCGCACAAATGTCCGCAATACGGGACAATCATAAAGGAACACAATAACAGACTAAAGACACCACGTGAACGCATTAAAGCACGTGAACACATTAAAGGACTATTTTTGTAATTTTCTCCAAGTAATTTACATAAATTTTGCTTCTAATGTATGGATCGATCCTAAAGAATTTACTATATATAACTTGGAATGTCTTAATGATGTTAATTAAGAAATGCATTTAATCAACAAATGTTACTTACATAATAAATAATTGAGTGGGTCTTTATTATTGCGCTATGTCCTCCTAGCATGGACTTGTTATTTATTATGTTTTTTAAAGTTGATTTTGATTGATGTAGAGACATATATTCTGTTAAAAAACAAACAGACAAACAAACTGCCATAATTTCATGGCAATATAATTCGTTTACTACTTTAGAAATTTCAGTATATTGCATCTTATAGAACTTCTTAGGGTTGTATCTTGAAGGCCTATTTTTATGGAATGAAATTATATTAGAATTTAGATTCTCTCAATTACTTCCTATTTAAAATTCTTATTACAAGGAAATAGTACATCATTAATACATGTAATTTAAGTCTATTCTCAAACCACGTGGAATAGAATTCAAAAAATATTGTCTTAATGATAAAGGTAATACTCAAGTAATCTACACAAATTTTGTTTGTTCAAAAAAAAAAAATTTGTTTCCAATACATTTATGGATCCTAAGTATTAACAAGTTGTATATACGTCAGTTTTAATGATGTTAATATTGTCGTTGACTTGTAAAGGGTGGAGTTCAACTCTAACGCTCAGTCGCTCAGAAGCATTCCTCAGGCTATATAGAAGTCGAGTGGGAAAAAAATAGCTAATTAGTATGTAGATTTAGAAACTTTGATGTATGACTAGTGAATTTGTCCATGTAAAAACCATCAATTTCCAGAGGTGCAAGAATAAGTAATTTCTCGTGCTATTTAATTGGGCCTGTATAAACTTTAAAGTGTTATTGGTGCACAAAGTATGGCTAAAGCCATCATTCTCATAATATATATCGCTGCAAAATCCTACAAAATTGGACAAGTTGCTGAAGATCGAATAGGGACTGCCGAGGACTTCATTATAATATGTTGTCAACGGCGACTTTCTAGCAAAATCATTAAAAGCTATATATGAATAAGTCACTAGTACTGTTAACATGAAATTAGCTTCTTGAAAAGTTTGAAAAATACAATGATCGATACACCAGTTATTTTTGTTTTATAAAGAGCATTCTATTTTTTTCAAATACATGGATAATTTTATCAAAAAAAAAAATACATGGATAATTTACTAGAGTTTGCGGTTAATGAATGTCAAGTCAAGGTAAAATTATTTACGCAACAACTGCAATGATATGGTATAAAAAATCATCAAAATTAAATTATTTATTTTGTAAACTAATATGATATGAAATTCTTAATAATCTTATTATAGTCATGCGGTAGCATGAAGTACTAATTCATCCAATTTCAATTTACCAGTCGTATATATCTACGCACACGCATATTTAGGAAAAATATGTAAATTAAGAATTCCAAATTGCCAAAAAGTAGGCTTATTAACCAATTAATTGAAGCGTAACTATTATTGTCACCAATTTTTAAGTACGACTAATACAGGCCGGCGAACATGTTTTCTTTTGTAGTTGTAGACCTGAAGTAGGTAAAAGTCAAGTTAGAACAATAATTATATAATTATAATTTGGGGATATGATATATTCAGAGCAAAATCTCTAAATACAGAGCAATATTTGTATTATTTACTATTTTATCCTTCCCGAATCAACACACAATTTGTCTCTTTAATCAATCTATTTATCTTTCCAAATACAAAATCTCCTCTTATATTGTTACCAAAAACAAAGTTTCTCTTATATGAATTATAATTTGACGCCCCTCATCTTATGCAAGTACTAAAACCAAATATTAATGAACTTCCCTAAATTCATAAAATTTTTTCTTAATAATTCACATCTTTTAGAAAATTTTTCATTTTCCTGCTAGAACTTGAGAACGAGTTTTATCTCTTTAAGTATTAATAAAAACCTCATTTTCTTCTCTAGACATGTGCCTACCAAACTATTGAAGAATAAATTATATGCTTTTCGTTTGAAATGAATTTAAGTGAGAGTGTGAGGATCTATACTATTATATAAAGGAAGCCATGTTGAGACCAAACTTTTGATTTTCTTTTTTACCCCTTTACACACTATGAAAGTTTATATTATTTGTCGGGATATAACTGTAATTTACGTTACCTTAATTATTGTTTAAATCTTTTCAATATAGAAAATAATTATTAAATAATCTCTTACATAAAAAAAGAAGGTTCGGATATATGCGGATTTTCTATCCATATTTAAATTAAATTTTTTACTATATTTACTCAAAAATTAAAAAAAGTGATTAATTGTGCTGGAATCATGTACCAACGTTTCTAGTCTTAAAAACGTGAAGCTCACAAAACTGTGTACCATGGAGTTTCAGCTAGATTAAAATTATTTATCTGTAAATTGTTTGTTTTAATAAATTATTTTGAATGTTGTTATGTTTGGACGGGCTTTTTGATAAACCTTAAATAAGAAATGAAATGATATATATATATAATATTATAGTATATGAAAGAATTGATAAGACTAGAAGTTTTAAAAAATGCATGTACGAAGATAAAATAAAGATAAGAAAATTTTATTAAAATATTATATTTAACAAAGAATCTGCAAATTCTCCAATGGGGAAAATTATGTTCCCAAAGTTAAAATTTGATTAAATTTTGTAATCAGTGGCATGCATAAAAAGGAAAGGAAATCTTAATAATTAATATTCAAAGGGCATAGTAGAGAACAAAAGATATTTGCTCTGTAATTAGGGATTTTGCTCTATCTATATCATTTGCCCATAATTTGGTTCGCACCAAGAGGCAGATCACGAAGCGGCTTTTGATTTGGTCACAGTCATTGTGCTATGTATATGTTAAGTTCGATCACAGAAATTGAACTGCAGAATCAACAAATTCGGTAGTGGATCTAATCCACTAATGATCAAGCCACAAATGCTCAGCAATTTACTTGGTTCAGTTCACAAATCGGAGTGATTTGTGAACCTACATGTGATGGAGAACTCTGATTTTCACTGATGTATGAGAGTATAAGCTTGAGAGAGAAGAAAACTACAAAAGTCAAATCGAAACTTGAGCTAAAATGAGCTAAAAAGAGAGTATAACAGACTGCACAAGGCTTAAAGTGCGCTGCTAAGCTACGCCGGACTGCCACTGATAACTAATCTAATAGAATATGTGAATTGACTCCTACGCCCCTGAAGTCTGAGATCAACTCCACAGTGTAAATGTAAGATAAGGTAGATATGCTGCTTTGATATTTAAAACCCAGCTATATATATTTAGATTTATAAAATAATTATTGTTTGTGTATAGTGTTAAAAATGTATTATACAATTCCACATCAATAATATTTCACCTATGTTGTTAATGGGTATTTCAATTACCGAAATTAGTAGAATAAAAAATATGTAGATTATGATGAGGTCTCACTTCATAATTCTTAATAGAACCAAAATACTCGTAAACAATGTTGACCATCTTTAATCCAAGAACTTACTAAAGTTAGGCTTCTTCATAAATGAAAGAAAAACAATTATGATAGTCCGCTCATATTAAACAAATGAACATACACCATTATTACAACGAGTACAAATACGTGGTGAAGGAGGCATAAAAGAAAATAAAAATGTATGTCATATGAAACGAGATTGAAGCTTAAAGCTTATTAAATCTAGATTTTCTTCTTAAACAAAATGAGAAAATAACAAAAAATAATGTCTTCAATTCTAACATGCTTCGCAAGCAGTATCTTATAGTTTAGTTCAACTAACTAAAATTGCAGACTTGTTTTTTTCATTGTTAATAAATTCACATTTCTTTGATATCTAAGCTCTTTGTTTCTATCAGTCATACCTCCCTTACTTCCGAACCATACCTGATACCTCCCTGGCATCCCTCGCATTCTAAGGGAGCAGCACGGTTTGCCGATCACATGGCATTGAGCCAATAACTTAGGAAACGGGTGCAGGGTCCTAGTAAAGTGGTACCTACATATGAACACGAACTCCAAACACAATAAAATAAGATGAAAATAATAATTATCACCAAGGCTCATTGATGAACAATTGGCCCGTCTAAACTGACAAAAAGCATTTTATACAATATCATTGACATGGTACAATATTTCGTAATTATAGAAGATAACCATTACATCACCCTATATCTCGACCATGTATTTATAACGATAACCAACTTGTTGCCCCGCTCAGAACATTTGTACAAAATAATTTCCCTAAGTTAATTAGACTCTTGAAAGTTGAAATCCATGTTCAAGCCCATACAAAAAATACTCCTATTGTAGCTGTTGGCCAAAATAAGTAAAGGAACAAATTTGAGTCACACATTCTCTCAAATTCCTCTTCAATACCTTTCAGATGCTATTTCAGTAGCAAAAACCTCTTTAAATTTTGAGAGTACCCTTCGGCACCACCATCACAAAGAGCAAATGCAGATTATTGTCCCTAACTCGCTAGAAGCCTGGTACTAATAAACTCATTTTACGTAAATTTTGTCATGTTTAGTTCTTACATATAAAAAGGGAAAAATTGTGTTTGTCTTATGATATGGATAAATATCGAATGGGCCAGCCCAACTGATTTACAGGCCCAAGCCCATGGCATATCGGGGATTTACACTCGGTATCCTGTCTCATATACGATATGGTAAAGGGTTCGCCGGAAATCTCGGGAACGGACCCCACCTTTGATATCTATATATAGGCCTAGTCTGCAATTCAAGTTACGCTCAATTAATTAATAATTAACAATGTTCACACAGCAGATCGAACACATCCTTTTGATATCTATACGCATTTCGATATACTACTTTACCCGACATACATTAAACCCCGATATGGAGTCCATTTCCGATATCACGTAAGTTCGACATCAACACTACACCCAATATCCGCCCAATCCCTGATATCGCATAACTTCGACATATCGACAAGGTTTTGACATCATCTAATATCCGACATCCTGAGAAAATTCAACATCCGACAGAAGCATTTCAAGTGTCGTCTTTGGTGTTCCGGACAAAGTTAACCTATAGTTTGTATTAAGTCAAAGTTGGCATAGTTTGTATTAAGTCAAAGACTACTTCTGTAATCTCTTGTATCCGTTGTAGGCTACGACTTTGTACCAAATTATTGGCGCCGTCTGTGAAAATATTATATTCTTAGACAAGGACGCTAGGATGAAACCGAGGACAACATTGCAATCTCAGAGGGAAGCAATGGAAAACCCGACTGCTGAAAATACTTCAATTGGAGGACCGCTACAAGCCTTGACTGTTGAGCACCGAACACAGGCCCTACCTCCCCCTCGAGCACCAGCACCGGCTCTCGCACCTGCAGTACATGCCGTTCTACAACCAAAACTGATCGTTCAATCAATATTGTTGTTCAAGCAACTGCAAACGCGGCCTTTGCCGCCGCCCTGCCACGTCAACAGGCACATATGTTGGAACTTTGCCACCTCGTCCCCAAGATTTTAGGACGAGGGGCTCGACCAAGAGGACATAGGATCAACACCGAGAAGACGAGCCTGAGTCCAAGTGGGATCGCCCGATTTCACGACTCTCATGGGAGAGAGTCCCCAACCCAAGAGCAGATGAGGGAGATAGCCAGAAAAATGGAACAACTAAACGAGGAAAGGGAGGAAGTGCTCCGCATACTTGTGCAAGCCTCGGGACACCAAAGGCTTATGCCCTTTTATGACGAGATTGAGGCTGAAGCATTGGAGAAGGGGGAGGAAATCCCATAACTCAAGACTTATGATGGAAAAAGTGACCAACGTGAACACCTAATCTACGTAGATTGTTCTATGTAGATCGAATACTAACTATGCATGGATTTTCTTATAATGTTCAGGCATTCATATTTGCAATGACCTTGTATGGTGCGGTGCAAGATTGGTTCATGAGGATACCCGTTGGTTCGATAACAAGCTACGAGCAACTAAGAAAGAGGTCTGTGAGTCAATTCTCAAGCCAAAACAGAATGCATACCAATCAGAACCACATAAATTCAATCAAGTAGTGTTAACCCTAAAAATTAAATAAGGGATTAAACGGATTAAACAAAAGGTTAACCCTAAATCTAGGGATTAAACCTGAGGCGATACTATCGTCTCACTCCCGATGAGGAAGATATACTCTCGATGAGGAAGCCTATCGAGTGTCACATACCCGATTGCGGTACGCGTGGCACCCGAAAAAACACTAAAGCCTATCGGATGTCACTAATCCGCTCGGTCACTAACCCGAAGCCGTATGACGTGGCACCCGAAGAGACACCAAAACATTCCTTGGAAAGTCCCGATGAATAAAGAAAAGATATCAACGCGACATCGGAGAAAGAGTAAACCCCGATGGATCCGCGCGACTTCGATATCCATCAATGCGCCAAGAGAGACCACAACGGACCACGGGTCCCAAAACGTGCGAGAATAGCCCCTCACTGAACACTCTAAAGCCTAAAAAGCCATCGGACCATTCACACTGAAGAACAACACCTCATTTGAAGTACAGAAGTCATGGGAGACACTTGCCATATAAATCCGAGTCAAGAACGTTACCCTGCTAAAGTAAGAAAGCCATCGGAACATTAAACCCTAAAGAACTAATATCTTATTGAAGATCGAAAGCCATCGAAACATGCATCACGAAGACTCAAACGCGAGGACATAGCCATACTCAAAGGAAGACGCCCTCAGAACCCACACTAGGAACAAAAATATCTATTGAAATGCCAATCCAAACAAATACACGCAAAATTCAACTGCTATCGGAGCTACAACAGCCTCGGACGAGCTCCTCGCCTCACCTAACGAGCATTCCCAAGAAACCCCTCCCATCGGAGAGAAGAAAACAGAAGAGCCAGCTCATCGGAGTCTCTTGAAGTCATCAGAAAGGATGAAATTTATCCTAGTCAGTGCCCCGTCAACAGATATCCTAAACAGATAGAATATACCTTCTTATACATGCGTGAAGACACCTGTATCAACACGCATCTCAACACCTATATTTTTACATGCACAGTGACACCTGTCCCTGAAAAGAACTCTATAAAAGAAGAGGGAGGAAAAAAGAAAAGAGAGGAGGCTTAGAGTGAATTTCAGTGAATACAAAGAGGGATACTTTCATAATTTTCTCATTACCTTTATTTTTGAACCACGGACAGGGCGTTCCGACCCAAAATTAATTCAGTTAATTAGGGTATAACTCCAAACCTGTTAATAAAATAGTGCCGTGTGTGGGAACGCCATAGAATCTGTCTTCGAGCGTGTTCAACAAGTAAATCCTACGATGGAAAATTTATTCGATAGTGAAAGCCGTCCAGACTATCAGGGCGACTCGAAAGAAACCGTGTCAAATCACCAACCCGATGAAAGGGATTTCATCAATGTTCCCTGATCCGTCTTCGAGAAGCTGGCGGAAACCACCACCCGGATCATCCCGCAGGGGATGGAAAATCCTCAGGAGTTGCTCCGTGAATCCCCCAGTTAGGGAAACTACATCTCGGAACAAGGCGAACCCCGCACTAAAGGGAGCCCTACCCCTATCTCGTGGTATCGTGAAATCCCTCGGGGATTACAGAGGTGCTACGACTACCCGAAAATCCTGAGAGTAGGCCAAAGGGAAGAGAGACCCCACCCCTTATACCGCCCCGAGTTCCTCACCTCTACGGGTGATGGCCAAACCATATGGGAAGAGCTCGAAGGCCTACGAAAGGAAATGGATGATATCAAGAGGACTATGGGTCCCAAGGAAGATCCGACGTTCAAAACCTCTCCCTTCATCCCCGAAATCTCCATGGTCCCAATCCCCTCGGGGATGCGGCCTGTTAACGTATCGTTATATACAGATGAAGCTGATGGAAGAGATCCGCAGGATCACATCCAACAATACCTGGTCGGAATGGATTTATCTTCCGGCCCCGACCACGTCCTTTGCCGCGTGTTCCTTGTTACCCTCGGAGGGTGAGCCCAAGCTTGGTTTACCCATCTTCCACTTAACTCCATGGTCGACTTTGATCAATTAGCCCACCTCTTCATAAGGCAGTTTGCCTGCAACCGGCGATACCCCAAATCCGCCACACACCTCTTCACAATCAAGCAGCAGAAGGACGAACCCCTGCTAGGATACATAAAACGCTTTACTGATGAAGCGTTAGATGTTACGAATGTTAGTCCGACTATTATGGCCGACATATTGACACAAGGTCTTCGAGTAGGAGACTTCTTTCGATACCTAATGGTAAATCATGTCACGGACATGAATGAACTCATGCAGCAAGCCGAAACTTACATTCTTATGGAAGAAGTAGAAGGTATGCAGATGCGCATGGAGAACGATGAGAATGAACATCAAGAGCGCGCTGAACGAGACGCGAAGGCGAAAGAAAATGGCAATGAAAAGGAAGGGAAATCCCACCAACGCAAAGACAATGGTGGCATGGTCAAGAGGCTCCTCCGACTCGTACCCTTGCCCCCGATGACTCTCGCCCCCGCAGAGGTGCTCAACATGATGAGAGGTAATGAGGAGATGCGATGGCCGCGGCAGACCAAATTCCCCGATAGAGAAAAGGACACGGGTAAGTACTATAAGTACCATAAAACTTATGGGCATACCACCAAGGAGTGCACAACCCTGCGAAAAGAAATACTCCGTCTCTTGGAAGCAGGATATCTAAAGAATTATCTAAAGAAGAATAATCCCGAAGAACCCAAAGCGCATGTATGGAAGAGATCACGAGAAGAACCTGACGAAGAAGAGGTTACCCATAACCGGCGATCACGAGAACCAACCATGGAGCACCAACGAAGCTCCCGAGAAAAGACGGTCGAGCATCGAAGACGTTCACGGGAAAAGACCGTAGGGTATCAGAATCTGCCCCTCCCCCCGAAACATACGAAGACAACGCACCCTCGGGACGGACGATTAGTATGATTGAGGGTGGAGACATCTCCACAACACCCCAGGGCAAGAAGAAGAAATACCTGAAAGAAGCAAGACGGGTAGAAAAAGGGCTTTCTATATGTTCCACCCAAGGGACGAAACTACCTAGCATTACTTTCGGGCCCGAAGAGCTGAAAGGTATAATCTACCCCCACGAGGACCCTTTGGTGATTCAAGCCACTATTTATGGATTCGAGATTCAACGAATCCTCATAGATACGGGCAGCTCTGTGGACGTCTTATTTCTGCCTACTTATCTTGCCATGGGACTGAAGTAGGAACGCTTGGAGGTGGCCGAACTCCCTTTAGTAGGCCGAACTCAAAATGATAGAACTCGTGGAAGGGAACCCCGAAAGGGCGATTAAGATGGGTACCAACATAGAACCTGAGCCAGAAGCCCAACTGACTTCGATCCTAAAGGAATTTTGCCACCTTTTCCCGTGGGAAGGAGGACCGCCTGAGCGAATTAGCAATAAGGTATGTCAGCACTTTCTTAATGTCGGGCCAGGGGCCAAACCGATCTAGTAAAAAAAGATAAAGATGGGACCAGAACGTAACAAAATCATTCGATCAGAGATTCGGCGGCTCCTTGTTCTAAAGAAAATCCGAGAAGTCATATATCCCGAATGGCTAGCCAACGTAGTCCTGGTCCCCAAGTCAGGAGTGAGATGGAGGATGTGTGTAGACTTTACTAACCTCAACGAAGCTTGTCCGAAGGATTGTTACCCCTTACCCAACATACACCAACTCGTGGACTCCACTGCTGGCTGTGCACTCCTGTCAACTCTCGATGGAGATCAAGGATAAAATCAGATCCCGGTGGCAGTGATTGATCAGGAAAAAACCAGCTTCATCACCGACGCAGGTACCTTCTGTTACTTGGTAATGCCATTCGGACTCAAAAATGTCGGGGCAACTTACCAACGATTGGTAAGCCTCATGTTTGCGGGGCTCATCGGAAAGACAGTAGAAGTTTACGTGGACAACATAGTCGTCAAAAGTCGTTCTGCGAAAGATTATCCTAAGGACTTGCCAAAAACGTTAACCATTATGGATAACTTCGGGATGAAGGTCAACCCTAGGAAATTTTCCTTTGGCATCCGAGGCGTAAAATTCCTAGGATTCATGGTCACAGGAAAGGGAATAAAGGTCAACCCCAAAAAAGCCGAGGCCATCATAGGATTACCTACTCCGAAGACAGTGAAGGACGTACAAAGGCTGACCGGACGAATGGCCTCCCTAAGCCGGTTCGTATCTAAATCCGCGGAGAAGAGACTCCCCTTCTTCAAGGTGCTTTGGAATATCAAGGAGTTCCAGTGGGCGGCACAATGTGAAGAAACTCTCGAGGAATTAAAAAGGTACATGGTAAGGCCACCCCTGTTGGTCAAACCTTCACCCCAGGAAGAACTTTTCGTATACTTGTCCATCGGAGAGGAAGCCATCGGAGCGGTCTTAGTCAAAGAGCAAGACGGGGAACACCATGCGATCTACTATGTTAGAAAAACCCTTATCGGAGCCAAAATTAGGTATACCCTGACAGAAAAACTCGTCTTAACCTTGATCGCCACGGCGCGGAAGCTAGGCCCTTACTTTCTCTCCCACTCGATCACTGTTCTGACCAAGCACCCACTGCGCACCATTCTCAACAAACCCGAGTCATCGGGGAGACTGATCAAATGGGCCGTAGATCTCACCGAGTACGACATCTCATACGCTCCGAGGCCCTCCATTAAAGCGCAGGTCTTGGCGGACTTCGTAACGGAGCTCACAGGACTCGGATCCGAAGGAAAAAAGCCCATGTGGTAGGCCTATGTGGATGGTTCATCGGTAAGCACACACGGAGGAGCATGGGTAGTCTTGGTAAACTCAGAAGTGGAAGAGGAAGCGCTCCACTTCGCGATTAGGATTGATTATCCCGTATCCAACAACGAGGCCGAGTATGAAGCTCTCCTGATCGGAATGAGACTCGCACGCAAAGGCGGGATACGAAAAATCCTCATTCACAGCGACTCTCAACTAATTGTCCAACAAGTCAACGGCTCGTATGAAGCCAAATAAGAAAGAATGTAGAATTACCTCAGGGTAATCCATTGGAGGAGAGAATGGTTTGACGAATATCAGGTAGTACGAATTCCCCGAGGGGAAAACTAAGAAGTCGACTCTTTATCCAAAATGGCTACCCAAATGACAACCATCCGCATGCGGAAAATTACTCTTCTACATATGAGTGAGTCGGAGAAAGTCGAGTCCGAAGAGGAAAACACCACGATAAATCCTCCCACTAGCTGGATAACTCCCATTATAACCTACCTCAGAGATCCCGAAAGGTATTCCGAGAACAAATCTATTCAACGCATGATGTCCAAGAAGACCATACGTTACTTCCTCAAAGATGGAATACTGTTTAGAAGGACACACTCTTGCCCCCACGCCAGATGCCTCAATGAAGAAGAAGCCCAGCAAATCCTATCAGAGATTCATGAAGATACTTGTGGGAGCCACTCAGGAGACGAAAGCATGGCCTGGCGCTTGATTCGGCAAGGCTACTACTGGCCCACGATGGCTAGAGATTGCAAAAGCTATGCCAAGAAGTGTAAACCTTGCCTAGCCTACGCCCCCCGAGTCCACCAACCCGCGGCCCCGTGAGAACCCAACCTGACTCCGTGCCCCTTTGCCAAATGGGGGATTGACATAGTAGGCCCTCTTATCCCCGATGCCGGTCAAAAGAAGTTTTTGCTGGTAGCAGTCGACTACTTCACCAAATGGGTGGAGGCGGAGCCCATGGCCCGAGTCACTTCGGGCGCAATTGTCAACTTCCTATGGCGGAACATCATGTGCCGGTTTGGCATTCCTCGGAACCTTGTGAGTGATAACGGGCTGCAATTTACAAGCCAAGAATTAGAAAAATGGTGCGACCATTGGGAGATTAAGCATCGTTTTGCTTCGGTCGGATACCCCCAAGCGAACGGACAAGTGGAGAGAACCAACCAAACTCTCCTCAAAAATATCAAAGCCAGGCTTGATTGGCACAAGGCCAAATGGGTCGAAGAGATACCTGGCATCCTGCGGGCCTATTGGACCACGCAAAGAACAGCTACGGGTGAAACCCCCTGCAACTTGACCTATGGTTGCGAAGCCGTCGTACCCCCTGAAGTAGTGGTGGAAAATTGGCGAGTCAAGGAGTACGAGGAAGTGACCAATAGCGCCAATTTGGCTCTTGCCCTGGATCTTCTTGAAGAAAGAAGAGCCCGAGCCGCTGTCCGAATAGAAGAATACAAAGCTCAGGTGTCCCAATACTACAACGCTAAAGTAAAGCCTCGGACTTTCCAGGTTGGAGACCTGGTATTGAAACGAGTCGAAGCTTCCAAAAATGTGGGAAAGCTCGATCCTCGATGGGAAGGACCCTACCAAGTCGCAGGAGTCGTCGGATCCGCGACTTATCTACTGGCTAACTCCGAAGGTGCTGTTCTGCACAACACCTAGAACTCGCTTACCCTTCGAAAGTACTATGCCTAATGAAGTCATCACAAGCAACCTAACCCCTAAGGAGCCATCTATTACAAACAACAGTCATCAAACTCCGAAGAGCCATCTATTACAAACTAAGCATCCCCCATCGGCCGCTTCCCTTCCCTGATGAGACGACGACGCTGCTCTGCGGACAAAGAGAGTGGATCGTCCATCGTCACCGTTGGAACCTCCAAAGCCATCGGGCTATCCCCAGGGAAAACTATGCGGAAGTTAAGCTCAGGAATGACCAGACCCACAGGAAACTCTAGCGAAGCTTGCACTACATCTCAGCACAATCGGTATCCGATGCGGAACAGGTCACGCATCTCCCCTTATAGAGAATGTCGAAGAGCAGACGGACCCGTGATGTCCAAGACCGCCTGGACTCGGGCCACCACCAAAGCTACTTCATGAGCGCGAGTTATCTCTAGCACCCTCTGGTTCGTCGCGTCTCGCTCCCGTGTAACAAGCAATAACTGCCCATCGGAGGAGCGAATCTGATCTCTCAACTCCCCCAACCTTTCCTCTAAGCCCATCACTCGGGCCCTCTCCAGCACCAATCGACATTCCAATTCCCATGATTTATCCTTCTCAACTTGCAACACCCCATCACGGATCTCCCGAGTGGCTTTGTGATCCTCCCTCAATCGAGTTATCTCCACCTGGGCTTCCAGCAGACCTTGCTCCAACTCATCCCGGCGGAGGTACACTAAACCAGGATCGGAAGAAGAACCCCCGTGAGATCCGATGGCTTCCAGCACCATATAAGTCTCCACGAAGACAAACAGGGTACATTAGAAAAGGACGACAGGTTAGTATCAAATAAAATAGATAAAATAATGGCATACCTCGCACAGGTTCTTACAGGCTAAGTTCTGAAGACTGGATGACGAGAGGGTTCTCATCAGTACACAATCCATCATATTCAATAGACCACTGAGAAAATTCCGACAAAAACCTGCCGCCGACCTGATGGGAGAAAAATCATTGTTACCCCCGAGGAGCGGAGACCCCCCGAGGAGAGGATTCCCTTCGAGGAGCGGCGCGGGGACACGATAGAGACTATCTCCGAGAAGCCGCAACCCTACCGCGACAGGAGAAAGAGGACCCTCGTCCACCATATTCACTACATCGGAATCCCGAGGAAGAGGCTGTGACACCAACGGAGGTATAGGAAAATCCATCCGGGAGAGAGCCGCTATCAGATCTTCTACCCTAAGGGGAGCTACAAAGCTCACTGGGGGGCTGCCACTAGCGAAGCCCCCTGTTCCTGTTCCTCCGATGAAAAATTAGTTATAACTTCATTAACCAAACGATCGACACCACCCGCCTCTGACATCCTCTGTCCACCATGCAACGCCGGCCCTAGAAAAACGGCATCAAAAGGCTCGATAGAAAATGCTCCCATCTCTGAGCCTACAAAAAGCACTAGCATACTGTAAATCTGAGGGCATAAAGAATGCCTGCAAACCAATAAAAGAAAAATGTAATAGGTATACAAACTTACGAAAAGAGAAGTTACTATGAAGAGGATGAGATAGAGGGTTGCACCCCTCTACCCCCTTTTGTAAGCCCGCCAAAATTAGGGCCTCGAGAAAATCCAGCAGCCCAGTTATGTCATAAGAACCGGAGAACAACCCAGAATAAAACAACACCTCCCGCTCGCGACCCAATGTTTCGGTGTTGGGAGTGATATATCCCGCACCCCATCAGATGGGCACTCCCTATGATCGAGCCGACTGACCTCTCTGATGGACAAAGAAAAACCTCCGCCTCCAGTCCCCTCTACAAGAGGGGGGATCGGATACACGAGTGAAGGCATTTTGGTTGTCCCTATAGGTCATGCTGAAAAGGGGAGCCCCATCCGAACAGGGTCGAAGGACGAATATCGTCCCCACCCGATGAGGGGACATGGGAAGGTTCAAAAGCTCACAACACAAGACATATCCCACCAGATGACAATATGAGTTTGGCGTCAGCTGACTCAGACATATGTGCCAGTACCGAAAGAGTATTTGGTGGAAGGGGTGGAAAAACACCTGCAACCCACAGCGCATCTGCTTACAATAGATAGTCAAATAACCCGAGGGAGGGTCGTAAGCCCTCTGGTCCGAGGAAGGCACGATCGCTCCATACTCATCAAAGTCCAAGTTATACACTGCAAAAAGAGTTGCCACGGAACTCTCATACTCAGTACTCACGACGGACCCAACACGGGTTAAGAGGGATCAAATCAAATTCTGAAGACTCATCGGCGAGAGAATACGGCTCCCTGCCCATGAATATCCCCCTAATGTGACCCATCCGGCGAGAATCCATATGTGAAAGCCTATGTGCCACTCTCGATGAAGAGCTCGCCACAAGGGCCGCTCGATTTCCAGCAAGACTATCCCTCGGCCCATGGGAAGAACCCTCCGAGGAGACAGGACGAACCCCTGACAGTACAAAAGAATTCTGGGCAAAGTTCCGAGAAGATCCACGCGGTGAAACGGAACCTCCTCGCCTATAATACGGAGGTATCATTATTCCAAGTAAGTTCTCTATTCCTCTCGTACTTACCTGAAATTATCGATATAACTGCGAAAATCTCAAAAGTTGACTTTATGAAAAAAACATTCCGAAAGAGATAATAAGCTTATTTAAACTGAAGTGGATTTTCAAAGTGACTATAAATATAATTATTAACACGCCTGTATTTATACTTAAGATTAATCCCTTAATAAGAAAGAGAGCTTGAGCTGTCTAAATCATGCCTAGGCTTATAACACGTGTCAAAGAGTACCCTACTTAGGGATAAACGCCTCTTAAGCTCACCATGCGAGCCGACACGTCCTGCTAAGAAGCACACTTAGTAGGCAAGGAAAAGATTTTGACTCACTCTTATCTCCTCAATTAAAGGGACAAATCTGAGTACTTATAAGGGCTAATAGTTTATTATTATATTGGGTCAACAGATAAATAGTGAAGAATATAAGGAGAATATAACAATCGTCTAGTTGCAAAAAACCGAGAAGTTCTCGGAATACATTCACCATCGTGAACAATAACTACAAAACACTAAAACTTCTGAAAGTTTGAAATTTAGAAAATTAAAGTTAAAATAAAAAGAAAAAAGGAAAGCAAAATCCTAATCTACACCCCTGTGGTCGGAAAAGATGGGGCCGAAGTAGTGGAAGTAGTCCCCTCGGAAGGCGAAGTAGTCGAAGCTAGACGAGAGGTTGGCGATAATATCCCTCCGGAACCACTATGCTCCGGACTCCTTACACTCGCGGACCTCATCGGAGAAGGTGCGGGAGAAGTCCGAGGCGACAACAAACTAGTAAACCTCTCGGAAAGAACGCGAACTTCGTCGGAACTAGGCTTCTTCAACTGACGGACGTCGAAGGCCTTGTGAAAATCTACATCTGACCGCACCAACCCCTTAGCTATCTTCGCACATTCCAAGTAGCCCCACAAGGTATGACCCATGGAGAGCTCTTGATGTTGTTTCTCGAAAGACTCCGAGCACTGCCTCGTGGTTTCCCGTTGAGCGAACTCAACCGCCACGTCTACCCTCTTTTGCACTTCCTCGGGAGTAATGGCCACCGCTAATTTCCCCTCTGTCGATTCTGCCCGATCAAGAGCTAGGCCCAATTGATCCTGGAGAAGCTTGATTTGGGCCTGGGAACGCTTCTCCGAAGCTGCTAACTTCTCGTATGAAACCTCAAAACTCTTCATCAACTCCTTCTGCCTCTCCAGCTCATTCTGGCCCTCCTCCCATAGGAACTCGATATCAGATATCTTCGTCCGAAGAACGTCCATCGTTGTCTGGTATTCCCGTCCCTTTGAAAGGAGAGACGCTACTTGCACCCAGAGAACTTTCACTTCATCCTCATCCCTCCGATGGCCCTGTTCTATCGTAGTTACCGCATCTCGAGCCTTCCCGACCTGAAAATAGAGAGATACAAGCATAAGTTTTCCTATCGGTGAAAGAGTTCCTGACAGAATCAAAGAAGGATGAACAAAAAGGAAAAAAGTAAAAAGAAAGGCAGAATCAGAACTTACCATGAGCCCCATCCAGTTAAGACAGGTATGTATAAAATGGAATCCATCAGAGGCCGGAGTAGTGAAAGAGGCAAAAAACGAAGGATTTGCTGAAAAGCTCCCTCTAGAGTTTGCAGCGAAGGCAGGTCCTCCAAAAGAGTGACGTGATAGGGCCCCTCAAAAGTAATACCACTCGGAGAAATGGTCACAGGGACACTAGTCCTCGGAGGAAGGGTCGCCTGGGTTGGAGTGACTGTATCAACATCAGTAAACAAAGCCTGGTGAACTCCAGCAGCAGCAGAAGGACCCGCCTCTCCAAAAAACGAACCCATAAACTCAACTTGAACGCCAGTTGAGACGAATCACTCGGCTGCACTTCGGACAACCCTGCAACCTCTTCGAAGTTGCCTAACGAAGCCCCTGAGCTGGCCTAAGAAGTTGGGCTAACAAATCCTCCCATATAAAGAAAAGAGAGATAAGTTTGAAAAAACAAAGAGACATTAGATAAAAACAAAGGGAGACAAATAAGAAAAGGGCAAGGAACCACTACCTGGAGAAGAAATCCTTTCTTCCTCCACCATCGGAGCCTTCCCTTTATCCTCTGTGGCTGAAAAAACAGGTTCCCTAAGCATCCTGAAATTTAAGTACCCAAAACAAGATGCAAAGAGGAAAAACTTACCCAGAGAAAGGGCTAAAAAACCCGTTCCACCCCACGCAAAGGAGATGGGGAAGGATCCTCGGAAGGAAGGAGCACCTCCTCGGACGGAGCGGTCACTGAATCCCCTCCAACAACCCTTGGGGACGGGCTGTTTTCCACGGGAAAACCTTTCTCCGGTGCAAACTCTCCCCCAAAAGTCCTTGGAGAACTCCCCACAGCTGAACCTAAACCCGATGGTAAAACCAGGGCCGACATAGGATCTATGATAGCCATAGGAACAACCCCATAAATCACACCATTCTCTCCAATGACAAACGGCGCATGATCCTCCTCCTCCTCTTCCTCTCCCACATGATGTATATCCGTGTCCTCGGAATTGCTCTCCTCCTCATCCCCCTCATCGGGGACATCGGACGCACCACTAGATGAACGGGTCAAGGATGTAGTCAGAGTCTTGAACCTTGCGCGACCACTCGGAGCCAGAACGACATGCTCCGACAGTGACGCTGTGATTACGGGATCCGAAGGACCCTTGGTCGAAAAATAATTCGACAAAATTTCTCCTGCTACACCCAAAAACACGTAAGGATTACGAAAGGTAAGATTTGCTCGAAAATAACATATATAAACAAAATAAAAAACCATAACTACTTACGGAGATGAACCAACTCCTCGGAAGTACGAACCAACGGCTCTGGAATAGCGGAATCAGTAAACACCACACGATGCAATCCCGAGGCCTCGTACAAATTTCTAAAGTCCTTCGACTCCATCAGAGACTTCTGCAAAATCACAGGAGCAAAGCTCATCCCAAAATCCAAAGAAGGCATCGGAGCCTTAGCTTACCTCCAATCAAAAGGCATATCCCACTTACCCTCCGCCAGCTTCACAAAGAAGTACTTATCCTACCAAGTATTGTGAGAACTAAGAGTCTCCTCCAGAATCTTCTTTGAAAGATTCTTGGATCTATCCCAATGACGAAAATGATAGAAAGGAGCACCCCCAGGCGAAATCGCCATATCAAAGATGGAAAAAAATCTATCCTCAGTACAACTCAACCCTTTCGCCTGGCACCAAAACACAAAAAATGCAGAGGACAAGAAAAATATTCGGAGTTTCCTGGCTCGGACAGACATTGCACCCCTTGAAAACCTCACAGAAGAATGGAGACATGAAGGAATGCCAACCAAACTTCATTAGGGCAAAGTACAATGTAAGATAACCCATCGGAGGATTATTGGCCCTTTCATCCGCCTTTGGGATCTTGAATGTCATGTTCTTTTGATACGCTCCCAAATTTTTAAAAAAGGGCTAACACCTGTTTCCGAGTGACTGTGCTCGCCGTTGTTCCGACCTTATGCAAATTACGATTATCAACCTTCTTGACCTTCGAAGCCCTAGCTTTCTTTGAGGGAGTAGCCTTACTCTCCCCCACCGCCACAGAGCTGCCCCCTTTTCTCTTACGAGTGCCTGCAGCAGGACCACCCGCTGCAATTCCGCTGGTAACCGCCGGTAAATCGACGGTGGAAGTGAAAGCCACGACTTCAGATGCGGAGGTGGCGGGTGACGAGGTCAGTAGCTACAGAAGACGCCATCGTGTTGAAGAAAAAGAGGATTGAAAGAGTTTATGAAGAATGGAAAGTATTTGCAAAAAGAATTTGAGAGAGCCCGTGAAATTGAAGAGACAGCAGAAAGAATTTTGCTAAGATTGCGAAAAAATGAAAAAGCCTATGATCGTGAAGAGGAAAGTGAAGAAGAAATATTGAAGAGAAATAAGGGGCAAGAAGCTATTTATAATGATGCATTGAAGAACGTGGAGCGAGTTCCAAGCCCCACGTCGCCCACTCACTTGACGCGTGCAACACGCACAGTCAACTATCCGTTAGAAGCTTCCAACAGTCGGATGAGCGGTAATTTGAATGGCGTAACGATCGGAAGTAAGCCGTTACACCATTGACGGAGCAGACCGTTACCCTCCCACTACTCAGCGCAATAAATACCTAGCCACTCATCCGAGGACCACACTACAAGGGTAAGAAAGTAATTTCCTTACAAAATTTTGTGACATGTGTAAATGTGTATCTACACCCCTAGTAAAATCGTTAAAAATAAATATGACGAAGGAAAAAATTAGAAAAGGACCCTTGCCTCACAGAGGCCACGAATTAAAATTTCCCTCGTCTCTACGAGAGCGATCGAAATTTGAGGGGGCTAGTGTTAACCCTAAAAGTTAAATAAGGGATTAAACGGATTAAACAAAAGGTTAACCCTAAATCTAGGGATTAAACTTGAGGCGATACTATCGTCCCACTCCCGATGAGGAAGATATACTCCCGATGAGGAAGCATCTCGAGTGTCATATACCCGATTGCGGTACGACGTGGCACCCGAAGAAATACTAAAGCCCATCGGATGTCACTAATCCGCTCGGTCACTGACCCAGAGCAGTATGACGTGGCACCCGAATAGGCACCGAAATGTTTCTTGGAAAGTCCCGATGAATAAAGAACATATATCAACGCAACATCGGAAAAAAAGTAAACCCCGATGGATCCGCGCGACTCCGATATCCATCAATGCGCCAAGAGAGACCACAACGGACCACGGGTCCCAAAACGTGCGAGAATATCCCCTCACTGAACACTCTAAAGCCTAAAATGCCATCGGACCATTTACCCTGAAGAACAATGCCTCATTTGAAGTACAAAAGTCATCGGAGACACTTGCCATATAAACCTGAGTCAAGAACGTTACCCTGCTAAAGTAAGAAAGTCATCGGAACATTAAACCCTAAAGAACAAATGTCTTATTGAAGACCAAAAGCCATCGGAACATGCATCACGAAGACTTAAACGCGAAGACATAGCCCTACTCAAAGGAAGACGCCCTCGGAACCCACACCAGGAACAAAAATATCTATCAGAATGCCAATCCAAAGAATACACGCAAAATTCAACTGCTATCGGAGCTACAACAGTCTCGGATGAACTCCTCGCCTCACCTAATGAGCATTCCCAAGAAACCCCTCCCATCGGAGAGAAGAAAACATAAGAGCCAGCTCATCGGAGTCTCTTGAAGTCATCAGAAAGGATAAAATTTATCCTAGTCAGCGCCCCGTTAACAGATAGAATATACCTTCTTACACATGCTTGAAGACACCTGTATCAACACATGCATCTCGACACCTATATTTTTACATGCACAGTGACACTTGTCCCTAAAAAGAACTCTATATAAAGAAGATGGAGGAAAAAAGAAAAGAGATGAGGCTTAGAGTGAATTTCATTGAATACAAAGAGGGATACTTTTATAATTTTCTCATTACCTTTCTTTTTGAACCACGGACAGGGCGTTCCGACCCAAAAATAATTCAGTTAATTAGGGTAAAATTCCAAACCTGTTAACAAGTAGGATAAGGAGGAAAGTCTTTAGGACTTTAGGAAAAGATTCAATGAGGAATTATTGAAGGTGGATGATCCTAAAGTGGCTCTCATTCTTTTCAACGCAACGAAACACAAAAGGTTCTTGTTGATCATCACAAGGGGAACCCTACGACTATAGATCCAATTAATGCATTAGCGTAACAGATTTTTTTCCATGATAAGATGATGGCCCCGAAGCAAGTACCGCATTAGACACAGAGTTGGCCCAAGGGAAATGAAGGATGGAACATGGATAGGAATGACCGCGGGAGAGACAAGTCTCCTAGGAGATACACCCCGTTTCACGGGGACATGCTGACTGTATTGGTCATGGCTCAAATGAAAGGATGGCTCAAAGGAAAATTGAGAGAGATCCCATGGACAAAATACTAGAAGAAATATTGCTAGTACCATCGCCAAGCTGGGCACAATACAGAAGATTACAAGGATCTAAATGATGAGATATATAGGCTCATCCGTTAAAGGGAAGTAGATAGAATACGTCCGCCACTAGAAGGACTCGGGAGAGCATGAAAACAGGAACATATCCCATTCCCTACGGAAGGATAAACACAAGGCCATTGAGACTCCAAGCAGCCATGGCCATGCAGCTGTCAATGCACAAACAAGGGGGATGATAACAATGATCAATAGAGGTCTAACGGGAGCAGATTCTACCAATGGACGTAAAAAGATCACTAAGGTGATGTAGGACAACAGATATGTGGGTTTCACAACCATACTTGAGCTAGAAGAACTACATGAGGAGGAGATCACCTTTACGAGGAGAGATCATATGCAACTAACTCTGCAATATATCCACTTACCTAATCTAAATTGCCCACTTGTTGTTAAATTAGATATAGCTAATTATGGGGTTTTGAAAGTTCTAATCGATAACGGAAGCTCAAAAAATGTAATATTCGCCCACGCATTGGAGAAGATGGCATTGGGCCTAAATGTGATTCAGAATATCAATACCCCACTCATGGGATTTGGGGGAGCCGAGGTAGTCCCATTAGGACGAGTCACACTACCAACGTCATTTGGTGAGGAATTGTGCATGAGGACCCTGAACTTTGAATACATGATCGTTGACAAACCATTCGCCTACGACGTAATCATAGGACGGCCATCTCTAAACGCGATACATTCCGTGGTATCAACATACCACCAAAAAAATGAAGTTCCCGACTGTTGGAGGAGTGGATGAGATTATAGGTGACCGCAATGAAGCATGGCTCTGCTACACGATATCACTGAAGCTTTCCAGTATCAATAAAGGAGGAGAACCAGGGGTTGTTGCCCCTGGAGTTCAACAAATGGCGGAGTAGTCATCTCAGAGTCACAGTTTTTTTCTAAATTTCATCATTTTTAATTATGTATGAACTATTTGAGTTTCCCTAAATCGCCATGTATGGGCTGGCATGTAACTAAAATAGGAGGAACTACGCCGGCTTCATTCCCATACAACGGGATACGTAGGCCAATCAGAATCTACCCGGTTCTCAACCGTTATCTATTGGTAATATTATTCTTGATAATGTTATATATTGTCAAATGTGATTGCAGGAATAAGACTTATCTCCTATCCTACGGGGCACGACAGAAATATACCTTCACGGGTAAAACTTATCTCCTATCCTACAGGGCACGCTAGAAATATACCTTAACGGGTAGACTCGTCTCCTATCCTACGTGGTACAATAGAAATATACCTTAACAGGTAGACTTATCTCCTATCCTACAAGGTACAACAGAAATATACCTTAACGGGTAGACTTATATCCTATCTTACGTGGTACGGCAGAAATATACCTTAATGGGCAAACTTATCTCCTATCTTACGGGGTATGGTAGAAATATACCTTAACGAGTAGACTTATCTCCTATGTTACGGGGTATGGTAGAAATATACCTTAACGAGTAGACTTATCTTCTATCCTATAGGGTACGACAGAAATATACCTTAACGAGTAGACTTATCTCCTAGCATACGGGTTACGGCTAAAATATACCTTAACTGGTAGACTCATCTCCTCTCCAATGGGGTACGGTAGAAATATACCTTAATGGATAAAAATATCTAATATCTTATGGGGTACGACATAAATATATCTTAACATGTAGACTTATCTCCTATCCTACGAGGTACGACAGAAATATACCTTAATGCGTAGACTTATCTCCCATCCTACGGGGTACATCATAGAATACCATAATGGGTAAAACTTATCTCCTATCCTACGGGGTACGATAGAAATATACCTTAACATATTATGAGATATAGGACAGACAATCCCTTAAATGACAATGCGTACTCCCCGTCTTCTTAATGACAAAAGAACACGCCTATCGATTGCAATAATAGAGCCCAAAATAATATAACTTTTAAATAAACTATGTAATCTGAAACATAGTTAGAAAAATGTTGGAAAATGTCAGAATAACAAACATTATCCCAAAATCAAGATCGAAAAATTTATAGGAAAACATAATTACCCAAAGTTATTGCAAAAATGGAAAAAGGTAACGTATCGCCATGACGACTATCAGTTCGGGTATGAAGGCGCGCCCTTCATGCCAATAATCACCAAGCTTTCCTTTTTCAAGATCTCGGCGAAGACATCGGGCTCAGAGTCTCCATCAATGTCTGAGTCATCAAGAGGATTTCCATCAGGGTCGCACATGCCATCCAATTGGGTTGTACAAACCCCTCGCAGAATTCGTTCACCCTTTCAATTTGTCCCACGATCGCCTCCTTGCACTCTTCGCGATATTGCCAGCCACACCTTGCATTGATCTCCTTATATATATTACTCAGCATGAACCACGTCGCAGTATGATGGGTCCTAGGAGACAAAGAAAAAAGATGCTAAGGACCAAAGTTACCCATTATTGAAAAAATATAAAAATGAAAGACTCTTAACAAAGAGTTCTAACTTGAATTGGAAGGCTCTAAAAGCCTCAAAAAGCTCCGATTGAAGACGCAAATTCTCAGTCTTCATCTCTTCTAGCTGAAGATTGGCAGTTTCCTTGACTTTCTTCTCAGTAGATGCATCTTTCTTAGCCTGTTCAAGTTAAGACTTCAGTTTCTCGTTCTGGGCCCAAGAAGAAGCAAGGACTTGGTTAGTAGCTTGAAGCTGACTCAGAGCATGTTTCTTCCCCATGATCGCCCTATCAGCCATAGTAGGGTCAAAATTGGCAATCATATCTATGTCCTCTGCCATTTGCGCCACCGCCTCTACTTTATCGACATCAACGTTGTTGGCCACGGTCAGACTCATGGACAAAAATTGACAACCTAAGTAAATCTAATAGGTTGCAAGATTAGTTAAGGAAAACCTCCACATCTGAAAATACGTAACGAAGGTGAAAACCGAGTAAGAAAGTAGTTCTACCACTTACAGCCTGGAAGAAATGAATGGCTTGGAGAACAGCGAGTGCTCGATCCTGCTCCTATAACAATGGAGCCCTTGCCACAACGAGAAAGGTCGTGCCCATGGCACGAACACCCACACTCTCACTAAACTAATAGGACCCAACATTAATGCTGTGAAATGGAGTAGCACGACCAGGCGCACGTGGGGTGGAAGGTCCTCCAAGGAATGACCTTTTTGTCCCACAAAGCCTGAATATGTGCTGCGATGAGCGGGCGTCGCCTGAGGATTGCTGGAGATGGCTTCTACATCACCTAGGGGACCATCCTTGAAATCCCCACCTTGGTCTCGTGGGCTGGTTGCCCTATGGCCTTGAGAGTCACCAACCTCCATTGCTTGAGAGTGGTTACCAGTCTGTCCTCTGTTTTTAAGCACATTGGGATCTACCCCGTCAACCCTACTACCAGCCGCATCACTAGATGCGCGCCTGGCGGCAGCATATTGTTGCATCTTAGGTTGGCGACCCATCACGAGAGTAACTGCAAGAAAGATATAACAAGTAAGTTAGACTCATAACAAGTGAGAGAAATGCAGATACATGCTTAAATACACTAAAATAAACACATCTTTAATTATATACCCAAGATATAGGGACGGTTATAAGGCTTGGGCAATAAGCCACCAGCTCTCACGACATCATCATTGACCAACTAGTACAAAGAGGCCCTCGCCGAAGGAGGATTCACTCCCCGACCCTGTTGCTCCCTCGATTTTTCTAGAAGTTCATGTGGATCCCTCTTATTACAGTTATTTTGTGAGCGGTATCGTTAACCTCAAAGATCTTGAGCTTCTTGGCGGCTTGAGTGATGGAACCTTCTGGGAGAAGTTTTGCAAGAGTAACTGCGAGGTGATACCTTGTTTCCTTCGTTTGATTTTTGGTCTTCTCGCAATTGTTTGGCTTCTGACTTCTTCTTTTTTCTGTAGCTCACGGTGCTCGGGGATGCCTTGGGCACTTATAGGCAAGTCCAACAGTTTTGAACACCGTGATCCAGGAGCGTGATGCCCCATGAGCTTCTCTTGGGAATGCTCTAGAAGAGGCGACTCAATTGGAGAAGGCCTTAGAAGGAGCCCGTGGATGGGCCACTTAGATAAGAGAGTATGCGGATTGGGACATGAGGGAACTAAAGAGTTGCCTTGGAGAGGCGATGGACAATGCCAATGCTAAGGCCGAGAAATGGAAGGAAAGGTTAAGGGAGTTGAGGCGTTGAGAATTGTTTTTGCTTTTCTCCGGGATTTGGAGGTGATCCAACCGCCGCGGGAAGAGTAGGATCGTCTACTTGGCTAGATCAATGACGTGAAGGAAGAGCTCCGAGCTAGCCTTGCATGTGCCCGACTCGGTTTGAATTAATCCTTGAATAGCTAAGTAGATTCACTTTCCGAGCTCAAAGATCTAGTTCGAGTGGGCTATAGGATGGCGTTATCGACTGATAGGGCCATTTCTAGTTTTCCTCAAGACCTGGTGCTCTCTGGGCTGGATCTGTATTCCACGCTCCTTTCTGCCAATCCTGCTCCTACCTCTCAGAGGACGAACCCTGATGTACCATCCGTGAGGATGTCTGACCCAAGTGAGCTCTCAGAAGAGGAGCGTTGGAAATGTATCAACGCTTGGAAGTGTCCTGCGAGAGAGTAGTGTTAGTCGGGCGTGTGTAGCTCTTGTTTTGTTGGGATATTTTTTGTAAGGGTCTAGTCCCCCGTTCTTTTGTTATGGCAGTTTTACTGCCTTTGAATGAATATTTTTTTTAGCCCTTAACTCTTAAGTCGATAGACTTTTTCAACGTAGTTATTTTATTGCCGATAGTATGTTTGCTTTACGCGGGAATAACCACTAAGTCAAAACAAAAACATTTAACTATGTGACCAAGATAGAGTCGCCATCAAGGGTTGATACCAAAAGCTTTCAAAGATAATATTTTCGAAGATGAGACCGTTCCAGGCTCGGTTGTATTCCCGGTCATTCATGTCTTTGAGCAAGTATGTAGCTAACTCGAGGATCTTGGAGACCTGGTAGGGGCCGCTCCATTTTGGCTCTAATTTGCCTATGTTTTTAGAGGCTTCCACTCGTTTGAGAACGAGGCCCCTCACTTGAAAGGATCTGGGTCGGATCCGAGCATTGTAAATTTGGTCATTCGTGCCTTATAGAATTCCGCGTGGGTAGCAGCTCGGATCCTTCTTTTTTCATGTAAGTCTAGGGCCAAGGCGAGTTTAGCGTTGTTCTGGGCTTTCTCGTAGTCATGTACCCGTAGACTCTATTTTACGACCTCTGAAGGGACCACCGACTTATCCCGTATACAAGGTTGTAAGGGGTTTCTCCCGTAACCGATCGTGGGGTAGTGCAGTAGGCCCATAGGACTCTGAGGACTTCTTTGACCCACTTAGACTGATATTGGTCCAAGCTAGCCTTGAGCATTTTTAGGAGGGTTCAGTTAGTTACCTTTACATGGCCATTTACCTGCGGGTATCCTACGCCCGTGAAGCAGTGCTTAATTCCCTAGTTATTGCACCATCTTCCCACGAGGTGTTTTTAAAACTGATCGGAACCGAAGCACGTTGTCGCTTACTACGTGCTAAGGTACTGCGAAATGGTTGAGGATGTTTCTCTAGAGAAAATTTATGACGACCTGATTGGTGATATTAGAGAGAGGCTCGCCCTCAACCCACTTGGTGAAGTAGTCTACAACAACTAGTAAGAACCTTTTCTAACCTTTGTCGGAGACCATACCTCCCACAATATCGATTCCCCATTGGCGAATGGACAAGGGATAGTGTCGGGTTCCCTAGGGGCTACAAGCTGGTCAATCATGGGGGCGTGTAGCTGACAATTTTGACATTTCTAAGCATACTCTTCGCAGTCGACTGCCATGATCGGCTAGTAGTACCCTTGTCGGATAATCTTGGCTACCATGCTTCTTCCTCCTAAGTGATTCCCACAACACCCCTCATAGATTTTCCTAACTATTTTTTGAGCCTCTTCTTTGTTATCACACCGAGAGGTTGGGTAGGACCATGAGCGTCGAAAGATCACTCCATTCTAAAATAATACCGAGCAGTTCGCCGGTACATAGCACATTGTTTGGCTCGATCATGCGCGTAGTTCCCCATATTTTTAATGAAGTTAATTGAAAATGTGTAGATCGGTATTGGTACAACTTTTGTAACTAAACATTGGTGTTGACGCCTAGTGTTGAGCCAAAACTGATTTTACTCAGTGTTGTACTAACACCTACTGACAGAGTATAAAGCACACGTTGTGTTAAGTTGAATGTTACGCCAAAATTGAAGAACTCAATGTTGCCTTAACATTCGTGATACGTTAATAGAGTAAATTGTGCATAGTGAAATTTAAAGAACACAGTAGGTAACTTTTAGGCAGATTATATGAGTATAGTATGTCAAGCCCAAAGGCCAAAATAACCATTAATGAATTAATGATTTTATAAAAAATGAACAACTGAGTAAGGAACTCAATCCTAACACTAACTCACTATAAGCTACTGAGTTTGTAGCTTTGTTAGAGAAAACTCAGTACAACAAGACAAAGACACTCAACAATAAGATTTTTCTCTCAGGATATTTTCACTCTAGTCTTCGTGTCTTTTTTCTTGATGCCCAACATGTCTGTTTATAATATATCGTTCCTTGAAGTCCAAAACATGTTGTGCACATTTTTGATTGCTCTTAGATCTTCAAGATCATCTCCAATTTCTTTCTTGAGCTTATCATCTTCTTAGGCTTACCTTAATTAAGTTTGTAAGCTTTCCTACTTGATCCAAAATTCTCCAATTGAAGGACTCTTCTCTTGATAGAACTCCTCTTTTGATAGACTTATAATATTCCAAAATCTTCTATCTTTATCTTAAAATTCTTTCAACTTATCATCATAATATCTTCCTTCATTATCTTGTACTTCTATCGCCTTTATCTTCTAGATATTCTTCTTTCAATAAGTCAACCACTTAGACTCTTGATTTAGCATTATCCTTAAATATAAACAAGATAAACCACAACCATGGAACTAGATTAGTTTGCGATTAAAGGCAAAATAAAGTATTACAATTAAAAAACTCGGACAATGCAGTATTGAGTTCAGTGTTATACCAACACTAGTTACCAGAATGTTGGGGCAAACACCTCATGACAACACCAGCATTTATATTAATAATTTATGTCATCCGATTCTCCTCAAAGGCTGCCACCATTTGGACCTCACCATCCTTGTTTCGTCTTTTTGATTTGTATACGATGAAGAATGTGATTCTTGGAGTGTTGATAGGTTGAGCCTATCTGGCTAGTTTGGACAAAGCTTTGACGTCTTAATTCTTCGAGCGACGGATTTTCTTGATGGAGAACTCTTGGAATGAGGTCACTTTTGCGAGGACAACCTCTAAGCACTCCTTCATGTTTTCCTCCCGAGCCTCGTAGGTCCTGTGGATCTATTGTACTACGAGCTGGGAGTATCGCTATGTACAAGTATTCTCCTTATTCCTGCCTCTTGGGCCAATCGCATCCCAAAGTGAAGTACCTCGTACTCAGTTTCGTTGTTGGACACGGGGTATTCCAACCGGATGGCGAAATCCAGAATAATGTCTGGCTCGTCTAGAGCTATTTTCCTGAAGATTATGCCCACCCCACCGTGGGTGTTGGTAGAAGACCCATCTATGTGGAGGTGCCATAGGGGTTTTGGTTCTTCTTCTTCAGGTTCCTCGTACATTTCAATGATAAAATCGGCAAGCACTTGAGCTTTTATGGCCAGACACAAGGAGTAAGTGATTTCAAACTCCCCTTATTATATGGCCCACTTCATCATACGTTCGAATGTCTCTAGATTGTTGAGGATGGTGCACAGTGGATGTTGTGTGAGCACAATGACTGGATGGGCCAAAAAGAAAGCTCTGAGTTTCCGAGCTGCGGAAATAAGTGCCAGTTTGACTTTCTCTATCCATGAGTATCGAGTCCCGGCATCTAGGAGAGTTTTGTTGACATAGTAGATTGATAGGTTCTCTCCCCATCCATATCGAACTAGGACAACACTTACAGATTACTGACCCACAGTAAGGTAGAGGAAAAGCATTTCTTGGGGACGACTTTTATTAGGACAGACGATTTGACTAAATACTCCTTCAACTTCTTAAAGAATTCTTCACAGCGGTCAGTCCACTTGAAGTTTTTTACATTGCTGAGGATCATAAAGAATAGTAGGCCCTTCTCCGAGGAATGAGATATGAACCTACTCAACGAGGTCATCCTTCATGTGGGTTTCTAAACTTCTCTTACCATTTTTGAAGACTACATGTTGAGAATGGCATCGGCCTTTCCGGGATTAACCTCTATCCCCTTCTGGGTGACCATGTACTCCATGAACTTCCCACCCCTAAAGCTAAAAGAGTACTTTCAAGGGTTCACCTTCATCCCAAATCAATCCATGATTTCGAAGGTTCGGGCAAGGTCTGAGGCATGGTCTTCTTATATTTAACTCTTCACGATCATGTCGTTAACGTATACCTCCCTCATGTTTCCATTTAGACCCTCGAACATGAGATTGACTAGTCTCTGGTATGTGGCCTAGGCATTCTTGAGCCCAATGGGCATAACCATGTAGCAGAAGTAGCCTATGTATGTGATGAAGCTAGTCTTCTCTTGGTCTTTATCCGCCATTGGGATTTGATTGTAACCTTGATCTCCATCCATCGAGGACATAATGGCGCACCTAACCGTGGAGTCAACCAGCAGGTCGATGCTTAGATGTGGGTAACAGTCCTTTGGACAAGCACTGTTAAGGTTGGTGAATTTGATGCACATGCGGAATAGATCCCCTATCTTTGGGATAAGAACCACATTGGCTAGCAACTTCGGGTAGCGCACCTCTCGAATTTAGTGGAGGTCGAGTAGTCGTTGTACTTTAGCTTGGACTACTTTGTTTCATTTTAGCCCCATGTTGCGTTTCCTCTGCTGAACGGGCTTGGCCATGGGATACACGTTTAGTTCGTGCACACATATCTCCTGACTAATCCGCCCATGGGGACTATCATTCCAAGAAAAGAGGTGATGATACTGTTTGAGGGTGGTCGTGATGGCCTTCTCCACGTATTCCCCAATATAGGTGCCGATCTTAACCATTTTTCCCTCAGCTCCCTCCTCTAGTTCTATCATTTTGAGTTCTTCTGCTAGTTGGACACAAATCTCTTCAGTTTGAGCCTTTTTGGCTGGAGGTTTCTAGATTGAGGGCCTAGGATCGAGTGGTAGGGCGTTCACACGACATTCTCGAGCCTGGGTCTGATCTCCCTTGACTTCTCCTATCCCCGAGGGAGTGGAGAATTTTATTTTCAGATGAAGGATAGATGAGACCGCATCAAAGGCTCGATGGGCTGGTCATCTACATATGATGTTGTACGTTCATGAGGGGGCCTCTACCACCCGAAACTTAGTAATTTGAGTGCGAAGGGTTGCTTCCTTACCCCAAGACATCAGGGTTATGAGGCCCACCATCTGGCATTGTTCTCCATAGAACCCTACGATGGGAACTTCCATAGGCTCCATATGGTCTCGAGAAATGTCTAGGGCGAGGTATGTGGGTGTGAAGAAAACGTGGACCGAACTTCCCGTGTCCACAAATATTCTTTTGAGTTATGTCCCGAGTATGGTGGCTATAATCACCAGGGGATCCTCGTGGGGGTATACGATACCTAGTAGCTCATCAGGTTCAAAGGAGATGGTGGACTGGTTTACAAGTCGGGCTGCGAAGACCTCCAACTTGTTTTTAGCATTTTCAGCCTTTCTTATGTAGTTTCGTCTTTCCTCCTTGGACATGGCCATTACTCATCCTTCGATCATGTTAATAATGCAACCGGTGGGAGCGTTGCCATGATAGGCTCGCAGAGGAGGAGGTAATCGCGCCTCCACCGATGGCAGAAGCTTGCTCTCCTTGGACGTGTCAGAATGTGGCTTCTTATTTTTGGGCTCCTCTTTTCGGTCTCGTTTTCCTGCGAACGTCCCCCTATCTAGCATCTTGTAATTCTCTAGAGAGCCTAAGCATAGCAACCGACCGATTTCCTCTTGGGGTGATAACAATTGTTGGTCAGATGGTCATAGGCTCGGTTATAGGCTGAGAACTTTCCTGAGCTTTTGTACCTCTAAGGGTCTTTCGGGGCCCCAGGCTCCCTAAAGACACGTTCTTCCCCCATGATGACAATGACATCGACGGGGGATATCGTCATAGGACTCAAATGCATTAGCTCCAAATTCTGTTTGACTTTTTCTTTTCGGCCTCCGTGTTTTTTGTCTCTTTTGTCTTTTTCCCGTGGAGGAGGTTGGAGCCTTAGCAACCTTAGTTGCTTCTAGGACCTTTGGTTTTTCTTCTAATTCCATGAAGGATTCCGCCTTTTGCATCAAGTCCTCGAGGTCGCTGGGCTAGTTCCCCATGAGATAGGTGGAAAAGTCTCTAGGCAAAAGTCCTCGTATAACAAGGTCAGAGAGTATGCGAGGGTCGACATGCGAGACATTGATGACCCCATGGGAGAACCATTTCATGTAATCCCTGAGGGGCTCATTTGGCTTTTGTCGTATGTTGAACATGTGCCCACACTATTTGGCAAAAACCCGATTGCATGCAAATTGGGTTAGTTGTTCAAAGGTGTGCATCGTTCCTAGGGAGAGCTTAGAGAACCAGGATTGGGCCGACCAGTGAGGGTCTTCCGAAATATGCGGCAAATGGCGTAGTCAGGTGGAGACACGAGATCCATGCATGCCAAGTATTAGTTGATGTGACAGGAGGATCTTGGTCGTTGTCGTCCCCAACATAAGTCTAGAATCATGATGGCTTCATCCATGGAGAGATAGGGGCATTGGCTACGTTGGGTGCAAAGGGTGATCCTTGGTATGCCGCCTCCTCTCCAGTGTTAAGATTGTGTCAGAGTTCGTGCAATTATTGTTGCATTTCTTCCATCATGTGCCTTAAGGGGCCATCAGGGATCGGCGAGCGTTGGTGTCGGGTTTGGCATAGTAGCCCTCTTTGGGGCCTGGGTGATTCCAAGCTATTCCACGCTGTTGAAGAGGGTATCGTGGCACCCAGACCTCTAGGTGCATCCACCAAGATTACTGAATGCAATGATGGTGGTCCCCTTCTTTGACGAGTGGGGGGGAAGGGGGTGGGGAGAAGCAACATAGGTTCCGCTGTGTGGTAAACCATCGGATCTGGCTCGTGGTGGCGGGGCAGACTAGTGTGGGGAAGATTTTGGGGCTCCTCCAGGCAATTCTATTCACAACCACGACCCTCCTCAGGTGTAGGTCTTCCATTATACTTGGCGAACATGCTACGCTACATGTCTCAATGTACAATCACGTATCCCATTCCAGGTTCGGCCTCCTACTAAGCTTGAGCGCCCGTTGCTCGAGGCAAAGGGGCATTCGGATTTGGAGTTAGGCCAGTTCGAGTATGGGCCTCCTCCTCATGAGGCGGGAGACTCTGTTGCATCCCAATTTCAGTGATGTGATTTTCCATTGATTCGTGATCAGGAACTGGTCGGGATGATGCGCATGCGGGTGCTTTTTATTTTTTTGTTTCCCTTATTGCCATGCAATTTTCTCAAACTTTCTCAGGGAATTTACGGTGCCATTTGGTGATGCAATATCGTCCGAGGCCCGTAGAGTCGAGAGAATTCGGGGATATTATCACTAATTATTGTTCGCAACGCCTATCCCTAGTTTGACAAAATGGAGCAATATTATTTTATTAAGGGTTTTGAGTGAATTACAAGGGCGGTTGTGTGAAGATAGCTACTTCTTCTAGAGAGTGTTTTTATTTTGTTATTTAACTAAGTACAATGATGTGTTTGCATGGTGAATTTGGCGTAAATGCACATGTCCATTTGATGTTGAATGAAGGGTTATTTATAGTGTTGGTCTTGAGGTTTTTGTCCAATGGGAGTTGGTCTTCCCTCTTAATTTTAAGTGGTGGCGATGGCCAATGCTGTAGAGAGTCTCCTGCGCCAATGGGGGTCGTCCAGAACGAGGCGCCCAATAGAGTGAATTTGACTGAGTTTCTTCTGACCGGATAATGATGATGCCTGCTCGAATCACCTTATAGGATTTTCTGAGCCAATGAGGGTGAGTCAGTCATACACCTTGATCTAGACCGGTACGATTTGTCGCTTTCTACTTCAATAGCAGTCTTGGACCAATGAGGCCTGGTCTTCCATCATAATGAGGGGTGGTTGGGAGCTGCCTTAAACATGGATAATTGACACTTTCTTTCAGTCGGGTTGTGTCATCATGGTGTTTATTTCTGCTTTGAAGGTAACAAGACCCTCTCAATTGTGGAATTCTTTGAGCCGTGCTTCGTTCAAGTAGTTGTGAGATCTTACGAGTCATATCTGTCTTTGATATGTTATATTGAGATTGTGGATGAGAGGTGTTCTTTCTTCGACCATTCCTTGTATTCACTCGCTCCCTTAATATTTTGCATTGTCTTCATTTTTCAAAGATATTTGGGCTAAGTGTTGGATGCTACCACCCGAGGGTCTCTAATCACGGGGTCCCGTGAGATCCGGGTGGAGTTAGCAGTTGATGGGTTGTCGTATCTGAGGATCCCTAAGGGGCTCTCGTGACTTCCTTTGGGTGTACCCCGGATCGTGAGTGACTCTGAGGTGTTAGGTGAAATATACCTAGGTCTTTTGATCTAGGTTGTGTACCTTTAATAGGGTGTTGGGTTGTCGTGACCCGGGGGTCCCTTGTTCATTTTTGTGTGGTCCATTTTTTCCCATTTTTCGAGAGCATGGCGGATTATGCATCATCACTAAGTTTGAAAACTCTTGTGCTTAGACGTGTTGGATGCATCTTTTTTTTTGTGCTATTACACTCGTTTTTACTCCGCTATTTTGCTCTATCTTGTTCTACACCTTTGAGTCAAATGTTGGTTTAGTACAAAGTCGTAGTTTACAGACGAATGCGATAACTTACAGAAATAGTCTTGAACTAAGTACAAACTATGCCAAACTATCACTAATACTAGCTCTAGGTTGACTTTAGTCCAGAACACCTTAGACTGACGCTTGGATGCCTTGCGGGATAACGAAGAAGAAGCTATATCGAATATCTTCTATGTCGGGTATCCGATAGATATCGAGGATGCATGTATGTCGGGGTTATGTATATCGGAGACATATATCTGGTGAGGCAATATCGTTCGGGCCTGTGTTGTCGGGATATTCGGGGATATCGTTACTCAATTATTTTTGTTCGGAACGTCAATCTCAATTTTGAGGAAAAGGAGGCACAGTGATTTTATTAAGGACTTTGAGTGAGTTACAAGGGGTCATGTGATAACACAAGTTTGAGCTAAAAGAGTGCGATAAATTCTAAGTACAATAAAGTGTGTAAAATTGTGGAGAGTGTTCTTCAGCTAATTTTTGTGGTGAATAATAGTGCTTGAAGTCTTCTTCTTCTTTGTTTTTACTGCTGAAATGGGAGACTATTTATAGTGTTAGTCTTAGGGGTCTTTGGCCAATGGGGACCGATCTTGCCGTCTTCACTCAGAGTGGTGCCAGTGGCCAATGGCGTGGAGGTCTTCTGCGTCAATGGGGGTCGTCTGTCAGGAGGTGACCAATGGCGTGAGTTGACTGTTGTTCGTCTGAGAGAGTAATGATGATATTTGCTCCAATGGTCTTCGGTTGTGGTACTGAGTGAGAGGGGATTGGTCTGCCCCAATCATTGATCTGCACCGATAAGATTTGTCGCTTTCTGCTCCAATTAATGATTCGACCAATGTGATTCGGTATTTCCTCATAATTATGGTGGTTGGGAGCTAAGGTGAATGATGATGGTTGGCGGGTCTTCCGAGTTGGGTCGTGGGTCATGGTCTGCCACGATGATCGAGTAGTTTTTTGGGTCGCTTATTCTAATAAGACCTGGGGGGTCGTTCTTTGTTGTTGTGATATGGGCGAGTTGTCTTCTTTAGTTGGAATATTGGTGGGTCTTGACTTCTCCTTGTATTCACTCATGTCCTTAACGTTTGTTATGTGCTCATTTTTCCTCAATATTTGGCTAAGTGTTAGAAATCTCCCCTCGGAGGTTCGAGGGGGGTGCTTGGCGTTCCGAGAAGTGTTTGTTCATCGGTTTGTGGGGGTTCCAGGGTCATGCCTCGTGGGTACCCGAGTTTGGGCTGATACCAGGTCGTTGGGAAGGATGTGTCCAAGCCGTTGGGTCCACACCGTATTCCCTTCGAGGGGCATTGGTTGGACGAGACTCGGGAGAACCTTCTCTGCGTGTTTAGACCGAGTACCCTATGGGGGGTGTTAGCTGGTCGTGACCCGGGGATACCTTCTCCGAAACTCAAACCTTTTATCCATGTTTGGGTAGAGGTTGGTCGTGACTTGAACGTATCCCTCCATTAGATGGTCAGTCGTTTTTGTAGGGTACCCTTTTTCCGCCCCCGTCCGATAGCGGGGTAGATTATGCCTCATCAATATCGAATGCCATATTCGATATAGTAATGTATATCTGGTGTTAATCCCCGATGTAGGAGTGTCGGGTCGGCTATTTACTGGGCCTGGCCCTTATAATTGGGTGGGCTAGCCCATTACGGGAATCACCCATACGAAATGTGTACCGTATCTGCGTTTATTTTGAGATGTTATAAGTTGTCGATCTTTTGATCAAGATCACAGTCATCATTCAGGTTGTTATTTCGGTTGATGAGCTATGAACTCAAGTATAAATCTATGTACGAATGTTGTAGGAATTTCAATATATAAATCAGATGGTGAAAGTTAATCTCAAGCAACAGAGAGGATTGAATCGTCCTGAACTCCTGAAATATAAGTCAAATAAAAGACAATATAGAAAATTAAAAATCAACACACGCACACGATTTGCACAAATTGTCCATCACCGAGTGCCATTCACATTAGGGAACATCGTTTGGTTCAATTCACGATTGGAACTAGTTTGCCTGTTAGAATCCCTAGTAATGTCATAAGAGCTTATTGGAATGGGGTAAGGATCAGTTGATGTTATCTCAGGTGAATAAAGATCTCCATATTCCCTATAATCCATGAAACCTGCGGATTCTTCATGAACATGTTGAACCTTCCAAGGATGCGGAGTAAACTTCCTATAGCCATCAAGCTCCATTACCACTTCCCTCATCGTCGGTCTATCTTCTCCTTTTAACTGCAAACATCTCTTTGCAAGTTCTGCAATCGCGCGAAGCTGCTCAGGTGACCCTTCTACTTTCACCTGCGGCTCAAGAATTTGATTCAATCGGTTTCTTCTCATCGACACAAGGAAATAACTCGCTAAGTTTCGTTCCTCTTGGCTCCTTTCCATATCAATGGCCTTTTCTCCCGTCAGAAGTTCTACAAGAACGATTCCAAAGCTGTAAACATCGCTTTTATCCGTTAATTGACTCGTCCGGAAATATTCAGGATCCAGGTATCCCAATGTTCCTTGGACCATTGTTGTTACCTCAGCTTGGTCAAGAGAAATTAGCCTAGATGCCCCAAAATCAGATATCTTCGCAATGTAGTGTTCGTCTAGTAAAATGTTTGCGGACTTCACGTCTCTGTGGATTACGGGCTTTGAGGCAGCAGAATGGAGATAGGAAAGTGCATCAGCAGATTCTGATGCTATTCTCAAACGATCATCCCACGATAACCATGTTAATGACCCTTTGCTATGAATGTGTTCAAAGAGTGTCCTGTTTGAGACATATTCGTAGACTAATAAAGGGACTTCGGATTCTACACAACATCCTAGGAGTCTAACAACATTCCGATGGTTAACTTGAGTAAGAATGACTACTTCATTGATGAACTGTTGTATTTGACTTTCATCCATGACTCTCGACTTTTTTATGGCAACTATGCGCTTATCTGGAAGAACTCCTTTGTAAACAGTACCGTATCCACCTCTTCCAAGTATTCTATCATTAGCGTAGTTATCAGTGGCTTTCTCTAGCTCTTCGGCTGTAAATATTTTGTTTGATTCCACCGGGCCTTCGGCTGAAAAGTTTTGTTGTGTTAGTAATAGACCCCCGTTTTGTTTGAAGAATTTCTCCCTGAGATTAATAATGTTTCGCCGCTTTTGGCTAAAGTAGAGCCCAGCTACTGCAATAATAAAGGCCAAGAATCCAAATCCCATGCCTGCATGAATTCATCAAGAAACAAACTATAACACAAGGAAAAAGAAAGTCATCTAAAACTTTCTTCTGTGATAATGTCAATAGAGGATACAAAAGGGCTGTGAAACATTAAAACATCTTCTTCAGACTTTATTGTTGTAGTAATTTTTTAGGGGAAAAGACATAAAACCCCCTGGTATTGAAAAGCTTTAACTGATCGAGTAGCTATAATTTCATTGATACATATGCAGATCATAGTAAGAATTGGCATTTTAAATGTGAGAGGTACCTAAAGCCACCTTCATTATAGGAAACTCCGAGTTGCGAGCAATGCAACCTTTACCAACTTTTCTACCATCACCAATGTATCCATTGGGACAAAAACACATGAAATTCCCCTCAGTATTAGTGCACTTATGCATGCAGATATTTGTGCTTGGATCCAAACACTCGTTGATATCTGAAAAATCAACAACCAAATTAATACCAATGAGTAAATTTCATTTTGAAAAAGAAAGAACTGATTAGGTAATCTCATTGTGATTTAAGGTAAAAGATCAAAACCTGTGCAGCCTGGGTCGAGGTAAGGATTACCCTCGTAGCCATTGTCGCAGGTGCAATGGTATCCACCAGACCCGGTAGTTGAATCAACACAGTGGCTTTTACGCTTGCAAGCATAGTCTCGCGAGTTCTTAACTTCTTCGCAGGTCAAATTTCCGACAGACCAATCCAACACAGTTGAAACGGAATTGCTAACCCGCTCCACGAAATCTGGGTCAGAAATCTGAAACCCCACGGAAATCGAACAGTGTGGGATCTCCGACAAACGAATAGCTACAAGGATAAGAAGAAATGGCGGAATTGTTGTTCAAACTCCGGAGCTTCATGTCAAAGGTTCCGAAGCCCTTGAGCATAGGTGCCTGGCAACAGCCTAACCCAGAGCAGCTGCCGCCGGTAACATCTACTTTGGAGCATAAAGTAAAACAACTAGCCCTTAAATTCTGATTATTCTCTCCGAAGATGATAAATAACTGGTCGCAGCCTACTATAGTGAACTTGTTCAGCTCTGAGTAACTATAAGGCGTGCCCCCGAAGTAAAAGGAAAAGACGGATTGCTCTGTAATTGAGCCAGTTATGTTGTAGCACTGCCTCGACACGATGCTGGAGACTCGCAGTCGGGTGTCAGAGATTTCGAAAACCTTGAGGTTTCCAAGGAAGGCTTGAGGCGGGAATAAAGTGTCATCGCAGTCGAGCTCGAACATTTCACCCATGCCACAACTTTTACCGATACCGAAGGGGTAGGGAACCTTTATATTCCCGCATTGACGGGGGCAGCCGGGCTTCGTGATGATGCGTCCTTCGGAAATTTTATATGTATCGTCCGTGACTGCGAGTGCGCTTGAAATCTGTCCGCATAGAATGAGGGAGAAAGCCACTAGCGGAATAAACCTGTTACTAGGCATGGTTATCGTGGACACAAGGCTTATGGTACTGGAGTTTATGAAATACCAATTATTAGAATTGCATATTCATTCGCGCAAAAGAAAAGAGGTCGAGATTGCAGTAGGGGTAATGTATATGTTATAACTTATAACATATGTATGTGCTAAATGAATGATGATGTGAATACATTATCATTTACTGATGTGTTTATGAAGGGTGGACTTTAAACTCTAAAGTCTGACGCTCGGACGTGCTCCTCATGATACCATATAGAGACTAGAGTTCGAGTATTAAATTTGTGTGACTAATTAGCCTTATGCTGGATTTTGCTGTCAAACTTATCTTATAATGTTAAATTATGTGGGGTAGTTCGACAAAATTGGACGTAAACAAATTAATAACTCAAGAAAAGTATATGTTGCAGAGCCGATTGACTTTTTTTTTTTTTTTTTTGGTAACAAGAGCCGATTGACTTGGATAACAAAAGAAAATGCGCCAAACGCGTCATGTACCCAGCTGATTCACAAAAGTGTCCGATGTCATTTAAAAAAGAGAAAACTAATTGGTTTAAATCTGCACTTCTTATGCTCAAGCACGTCGTGATACTGTACAGTAAACCAATCAAAGTTAATTGTTTATTAAATAAAAATATTTTGGTACAAAAGAAGCCAAAAAGGCTAATTCATTTCCGTGTTTAGCAGATCTGTCATATTTTTAGGTGGAGAATCCTATAGTTTTCTCATTCTGCATTCTTTGACCTTTCTTTGCTAGATCATCAGCACAACACTTTATTTCTCTTCTTACATGGTACAATATGATCTCCCAGGGCTTATGAAGTCTTGAGATTAACAAATTAATCTGGAACTTTCCATATTTGGAAATGTCTGTTATTCGTTAATGTAACGACTTTCTATTTGATACGGGTATTTCCTGTATTGGGCCTGCAATGGGCTAGGCCCAGTTTAACTTATATTTAATATCATCCCCGATATGGTACAGCTCACGTGTTCATCGCGTGAGTGGTCCCCGTATTCCAAGGTCTATAAATACCCGTTTCTCGGTAATCAAGGTGAGCTTTAATTATCCGTAATTACTGTACATCTATATCGAGCCCTACACAATATAGCATTCGATATAATACCCGATATATATCTCCGATATATATATATATATATATATATATATATATATATATATATATATATATCACTTGGACCACTTTCGATATACCTAGGAGATCATACTCGACATAGAGGATTCGATGTTGTCTCCGACATAATCCCCGACGTCATCTCCGTTATATCCTCGGCATCTTGTTGTGCATTCGACGTTAGTCCGAGGTGTTCCGGACCAAGCTATTCGAGACTAGTATAGCTAGAATAGGCATAGTTAGCAGTATACTCGTTGTATTACTCTAGTAGCCGACCTATTTATATATATACGAGATATTGTGAAACCACTATTTATAGTGAATATTAGTTAAGTTGTTAGCTTAACTTCATCTGTAATTAGTGAATTATAATTCATGTTTTACTGTTGTAAACACAAACTTCACACCTTTTTTGGGTTGAATCACACACACATGCACTTCAATTAACTTTTCATGCATTTCATTATGTTGATATTTTTCCCAATTCGGATCGATTGATTCGAAATTAGGGTTGATAAATCGTTGCAATCGTTTTGATTTGATCTCAAGATTTCGACATGGTATCATTCGTTGGTACTAGATCCTAAATTTCGCTCCCAATTTTACTTTTTTTCAATTGTAATTTGATCGTATTGTTCTTTGCGATTTTCTTCTTCGATTATGCGCAATTCTCCTCTGGACGTGATCTTACTGTTCGATTCTGCAATCAATTTTGATCACATTACTTGATAATCACTACTCCTTCTTCGTTATCCACTACCGCTCCAACAAGAACCCCTAGCAAAGATTTGGATCCGTCTATTTCCTCGAATCACATGATTTTACAGGATCTTCAATAGTGGGGGACAAGTTTAACGGAAAAAATTACACCGGTTGGTGTAAAAGTATAAAAATGGCGTTGAATATTAAAAATAAAACATGTTTCATTGATGGTTCTTGCCTTATGCCTGATGAATCTGATATTACTACTTGCACTTGTTGGATTCGTGCTAATAATCTGGTTTTATCTTGGTTATTGAACTCTATTATGACTGATCTTCATTAGATTTTGATGCCTTTTGAAAATGCATGTGAACTCTGTTTAGAGTTGAAGATGAGGCATGATAAGACTGATGGTTTAAGAGTCTATCAACTTCAAAAGTCTGTGTCATTGCAGCAGGATCTTTATCCATTACTGGGGTATTATAACAAGTTTCGTGCAATATGGGATGAATATATTAGTCAATGACCTATTGTTTCTTGCATATGTGGTCTGTGTACCTGTAACATTGATAGATACATGATTGATTTGCAACAATCTGATTGTGTTTTGAAGTATTAGGCTGGGTTGAATGATTCTTTCTCTGCCATAAGAAGCCAAATCTTGTTGTTGAGTCCTCTGCCTCCTTTGTCTAAGGTGTACTCCATCTGCTACAGGAAGAAAACTGATGTAGTCGAGAAAGCGTTGGAGTTTATTGTGAAACGGGATCATCCCAAGTTGAGAGACTGATTTTGGCTCGGTCCATTTTTGACGTGCGGATAGTCAAATCTTATCCGAAACGGGCCAACGAACCATAGTAATAATCTAGAGATCATTAAGGGAGCGGATTTTAGCCAAATTCCTTTGTTTAGGCCTGAAAAGGCCATTTTTGCCGTTTTTAGTAATTTTCGTTTTAGTTATATCTTTATTTCTAGAACTCGGAATTGCATTCTGCTTCTTGGACCGTGTTCCTTATGAGTAGCACTTTTAGTTTATGCTTTTATTTTGATTTTTTCCTTTTTTTGGAAAAAAATGTTATTTCCTATTTTTAGTTGTGCTTTTAGGGTATATATTCTATGTAAACCCTAGAAAGACATTCAGTTGATTATTGAATAAAGTTTTGAGAGTTTCTCTCTTTTTTTTACATCAATTTCTTGGTATTCTTCGTGAATCAACAAGCTTTTGATTTTGTGTGTCGTTCCTATCTTCCCTATAAGCTTCCGCTACGTCAAAAACCATAGGGACATTTACTCTTCTAATCAGGTGCTTGCTTCTGCTATGGCTATGTGCACTATGAACAGGTCAAACTCAGAATCTCATAACAGGTCTTGCATTCCTAATCTAGTGAACAATCAAGGTTCTCAGTCTGGCACTGTTTATGATCATGTAAGCAAGAAGGACAAAAAGAAGTTGATATGTACTCATTGTGGTTTCAATTGAAACATTGTTAACAAGTGTTTCCATATTTTTGGTTACCCCCTGGTTGGGATGGTCCCACCGGAAGGAGACAAAACAAAAATCTTGCTGCTAATTCTGTTGTTCCTAACCATGTTGCTGCTAAAAAATCTTTTAATTTGCCTCAGGAAAACAAAGTAGGGCAAAGCAATCCTAATATGGCCTTGTTTGAGCAGTTCATGGCATACCAGAAAGCTCTGGGTCTCTTGAATTCCACTCCTTTAACTTTAGAAGCTCCATCTCACTTTGTTGCCACAGTAACCTCTGCTAGTATTCCTAAATCAGTTGCTTTCAGTCTTTATGTTGCACATAATTTACTTACTAAGAAGTCATGGATACTGGACACAGGAGCAACTGATCATTTTATTTGTGACTTAGATATGTTCACATCTCCTCCTGTTTCTACCTATGTTACCATATACATACCTAACAACTCTAATACTATTGCAACATACATTGGTTCTCTGCAACGTTTTACTCATGTCTTACTAACAAATGTCCTTTATGTTCCTATCTTTACTCACAACTTATTATCCATATCTAAACTGACATCTCCACAAGTATTGGTCTAGTTCTTTTCTTCGTCATGTATATTGCAGGACACTGTCAAGTAGAAGAAGAGTGGTTCAACTAGACTGCTTGACAACTTATATGTCTTGAACTCTACTAGTTTTTCAGATAAAACCTGTAATTTTGCTGAAACTGTATCTTGTTATAATGTTGCTTCTGATTCTATGCTATGGCAAATGAGATTCGGCAAACCTGCTAACGACAAACTCATTTTTATACCTTTTATATTTGTTCAAAATTGTAATAAAGACAATCATTGCTAACTTTGTCATCTGGCAAAGCTGAAGAAGCTTTCTTTTCCACTATTGTGTCTTCTGCAGCTTTTGAGCTTGTTCCATATGATGTATAGGGCCCTTACTCTACTGCCTCTCATGATGGTTTTAAGTACTTCTTGACTATTGCTGATGATTACAATAGATGTACATGGGTTCCTCGTGCTTAAATTGAAATTTGATGTTAAATACCAGCTCATTCATTTTTATAATCTAGTGTTAACTTAGTTCTCTATGAAAATTAAGACCACAGATAATGGCACTGAGTTCCTACTTAGAGATTTCTATTTTGAGAATGGAATTTTACATCAAACTAGTTGTGTTGAGACTCTTCAACGAAATGATTTGGTTGAGAGGAAACACCAACACTTGCTCCAAGTAGCTAGAGCTTTAAAATTCCAGTCTAATGTGCCTTTAACTTTATGGAGCAAATGTGTTTCAACTACTGCATTTTTTATAAACAGACTTCCATCTGCTGCTCTCAAAGGTAAAACACCATGTGAGATGTTATATAGCAAGCCTCCAGACTTTACAGCACTAAAGTGTTTTGGTTGCTCACTGACAGCTCAAAGGAAAAAATTGATCCTAGAGCTATCTAGTGTGTATTTGTTGGATACCCAAGGGGTACCAAAGGTTACTTGTTAATGGATCCACTGACTAAGAAAATCTTTATTTCTAGAAATCTTGTTTTCTATGGGCATATTTATCCAATTAAAAATAGAATTGTTGTTGACACTCCTAGTCAGAACACATCAAGGGACTCACATAGAGTGTGTACTAACTCATTCATATCTATGCAAACACTATTCATATTGCTCATGCTCATCCTGTTAGTTTTGAAGGTCATGAATACTCAAAACCATTAACCGGTCAATCACTCTATCAACTACCAAACACTTTTGATGTTACTTCTCATCAACAAATGGCAGAATCATCTGCTAGTGATCCTCCATTCTCCATTGAGCATCAACAAGACCATGGTACTACATTAGAAATCATGCAGCCACATGAACCAGCTACAACTTAATCTCAGGAACCTCAAGCTCTTATTGTTCCCAGAAAGTCGTCCAGACATGTCAATCCTCCAGCACACTTGCAAGAATATGATTATTCTTTGCCAAAATCAATACATAGGGCAAAAACAACACCACCAACAGCCTTAAGGGTTTTTTTTTTCAAAAATGGTCCTTTATCGGCCCTCATTACGAAAATAGTCCTTTATCTCGATTTTGTCCATATTTAGTCATTTATCGTGGTGTTTCACCCAATTTTGGTCTTCCGCCCTTTCTTCAAATTTTTTTCCCCTTGAACTATATTTATTAACAAAAAAGTACCACATATGTTATTTTTAATTAGTAAAAAGCCCCCATTTGTTACATATTCACATAAAATTATATATTCACTTAAAATAAGCTAAAAATATATATATTAAACTTAAATACATAAATTCTAAATATTACATTAAAGAAATTATTCCTTTATTAACTAATTAATTAATTTTCCTTCAATTATAAAATACAAGCTCAATAAACTTTCCTTCTATATTTATAATTTTTGACATACTTATAATTTTATTTTTTCTTTTTTAACAAACTTAAAATGGAGATTAATATAATATATTTCTCAATTTTAAAATATTAGTAATTTTTATAATATATTTGTGTTTTTTTTTATGATTCTATCTTGAGATATTTAATAAACCAAGATCAATTGAGTAATGCGGAATCAATATTTATTTCTTAAATATAAACAAATTTTAAATACAACTAAATAACAAAAATACTCAAAAATATATTAAAAAGTAATTTTAAATTTTCTTTCAGTATTTTTGAGGTAATTTGTTTTTGGTATTTCTTACCTTTTTGTTGATTCTTTTTTTTCTTTTCTTTTTTTGATAATTCAGGAAAAATTGGTATTTTTGATATTTTACTGATTCTTCTTATTTATATTGTACTTAAAATTGATATAAATTTAGGAAATATATACCGATTCCATATCACTCAATTAATCTAGGTTTATTAAATATCTAAAGATAGAATTATTCAAAAAAAAATAAATATATAATACAAAATTAATAATATTTTTGAATTGAGAATTATATTGTATCAATCTTCATTTTTAGTTTGTTAAAAGTTTAAAAACAAAATTATAAGTATTTCCAAGATTATAAATATACTACAAAACCATTTTGGGCTTAAATTTTAGAATTGAAGATAAATTATTTAATTAGTTAATAAAATAAACTTGTTAAAATTTAATATTTAGTATTTATGTATTTTATTTAATTATAATACTTTTTTAGCGTTTTTAAGTGAATATGTAAGTTTTAGGTCAATATATAACAAATTTGAGCTTTTTACTAATTATAAATAATACATGTTGGGTCTTTTTTGCTTATAAAATAGTTTAAGGGGCAAAAAGAAATTAAAAAAAACTCAGAGGACCAAACTTGGATTAAAAACCACGACGAAGGACTAAATGTGGACAAAACCGCGATAAATGACTATTTTCGTAATGAGGCCACGATAAAAGACCAATTTTAAAAAGAAAAAAAAACGGCCTTAACCATGCTACTCTATACCCCATCAATCCATACTTGTCCACAGAGAGACTTGGTAGTTCTCATAAAGCTTTCGCAGTTCAATATCTTAAATACCAGAACCTACATCTTTCACTCAAGCAAATAAAAGTCCAGATAGGAGAGCTGCAATGAAGAAAGAAAAGGAAGATTTAAAGAACACACAGACATGGCCACTAGCTACTCTACCCCACAACTCCAATTACATTAGTTGCAAATGGGTTTTCAAAGTCAAATACAAGTCTGATGGAACCATTGAAAGGTACAACGCTAGGTTGGTAGCAAAGATCTACACTCAAGCGGAGGGATTGGACTACTTTGATACATTTTCTCTAGTAGCCAAGATAACTATTGGCAGAGTTCTCTTGGCAATAGCTGCTTCCAACAACTGGTACCTCCAACAACTAGTGGTTAGCAATGCCTTTCTATAAGGTGAATTGAAAGAAGAAAAATATGTGAAGCCACCTCCTGGATATTGTCAACCCAAGAACACAAGAGTCTGTCTCCTAAAGACGAGTCTTTATGGTTTAAAACACGCCACAAGACTTGGACAAATTGTGGCTATATACAAATTGTCTTTGACTTACTGTTTCCTTACTCTCTTGTGGCTATATACAAATTGTCTTTGACTCATCACTATTTGTTAAAAGCACTAACAATATATTTTCATCTCTATGTGTGTATATAGATGACATTATCCTCATAGGTAATGACTTTAATGATATTAACAAGATGGAGAGACACTTGGACAACCAGTTCACCATCAAATACTTGGGCAATTTGAAATACATACTCGGAATAGATATAGCAAGATCATTGATAAGCGTTTTATTAGCGTGATTTAAGTATCTGCTTCCTTATGCTTTTGAATACTTATGATGGCGTATTTACTTATTTTAATATTATTTTATGTTATCTTAGGTATTTAGGGAGTCGTGATGAAACGAGCCTAAATAAAGCCAAAAAAGTATTTAATTATTGTTCTTGCATTCTAAGATTAATTTCCATTTCTTTATAATTTAAACATTCTTAGCATAAAAAGCATTCAAAGAATCTTTAGTTTAGAAAGCATACAAATCATTCGTAACCATTCATCCTATATGCACAAGAGAAAAGATCTTGACAGTTGTTAGTGTTTTTGCATTTAAGTGATTCATACGTACAACCATCACTCTCTTGGGATAAAATACTTGGTTCGTAACTTTAATTGCAATTTTATTGTTACTCAAGAAGGGTTGCATTAGGCGCACACAATGCACCACCCCCTTCCATGTGCTACTATCCGACGCCCTCGGGTTAACGTACGCAAGCTCTTTTCCCTTCAAGTATTTTTCCAGCTCGCACGAGAGCTCGGTGTTCTGCCTAGGCAAATCGCGATTTGGTACCAGAACAAGCGAGCGCGGTGGAAGAACCAAAGTCTGGAGCTTGACTACGGCGCGATGCAGGTAAAGCTGGAAACCGCAATAGCCGAGAACAGGGGTAGAAACAGGAGCGGGAGCATCAACGGAAGTGGTGTTGACAGAAGAAGCCATCTTCTTTTGGGCGAGAAGAGAGATTTTGCGAGATTGATAAAAGAAAAAAGAAGCGAGAGGAAGAAACTTTGAGAGGGGCGAAAATCGCTCTTTCTTGCTTAAGAAAATTGTATGAGTAGAGAGAATTTGAAGCTTGAAGAGTTGGTGAAGAGAATGGGGAAAAGCATCCAGAACGTGTTCCCCACGTTCGCCGCTGCTGGACCCACCGCCCACATAGCCGGAGCCGGAATAAAACCGGACCCCTGAACCGAACCAGGTTTTGGATCCGAACCGGAACTGGATTCATGGTGATCCACTCCAGTTCTTGCTTGTTTTGGCGATCCACCATCGTTCAAATCTTCCCTATAGCGTTTTTTAAGGTAATTCTCATCCGGGTCTTGTACGAAATTCGAGCTTGAAGTGGGGACTGCCAAGCGGCCCCTAATTGTACAATAGGGACTGCCAACGAGCGTTAGCTCAACGGATATTGCGTCAAGGATATTATTGGCCAACTCTACGTAAAGATTCAACAGCTTATTCGAGAAAATGTGATAGTTGCGAAATTCTATCTTGTAACACAGACATTTTATCAAACAGTTGGTGTTCGTAAGATAAAGGCGAGGTTTTCAGCAAAGAACATCGGAAATTGGATATGAGTTTCGTCAAACTGACAACAGTTTCGCGATCGAGTAGGCGATGGAGCTCTGATGCGACTGAATTGGAGAGTTGGGCAATCGTAGCGCAAAGGTTATGGTTTTTAACAAAATGGCGAACATTGCGAGGGGGTCCAACTTGCCATGGTTGGTGACAAGAGACTTTAACGAAGTTTTCTATGATCATGAACGGTCTGGTGGTAACACAGTGACCCTAAGTCGATTTTTTATTTGAATAAGTGATTTTGGGGTGTTTCCCTACAAGGAAAAGAGGCTTTACCGACGGCTCAAAAATCGTCGGTAAAGGGTCTTTTGCCGACGGAAATACCCTTTTTCGTCGGCAAAAGCCGTCGGTAAAACCCGACGGAAAAAAGCTCGTCGGTAAAGCTTTTTTCCGTCGGATTTTTACCGACGGAAAAAGGTTTTTCCGCCGGCCCTATTTTTATTTGTATTGTCTAGTCAGCTTGTATAATGTGTTCCAAACTAAGTTAGTCTGATTTCTATAATTGATTAACATTATTTTGGCATTAGTCAAGCCCATTGTGATAGTTTGAAGGTGTGTTGTAACCCATGCGAAATAAGACCAATTCGTGCACTTGTGACAAAGTGGGATTTAGGTGTAACATTCTTGTGTTGATTTATATTCTATTTTATTACATACTACACGCCCATCAAGTTTTTGGCGTCGTTGTCGGGGAATAACGGTATCATTATTGTTTTGGTGTGAATCATTGAGCTTATTTGTTTAGACACTAATAGCTTTTGTTGTTTGCAGTTGAGGAGCACACATGGAGTCATTTTATGATCTTCCACCTACACTTCTCAAAGATGAAAATTAGGGACACTTGTACACTCTTTTTGCTGAAAATTTACCAATTAAAGGATTTGGAGGACGGTCTATACCCGAAATTTGCGATGTAAAGACCGAAGGCGACAAGATCTACGAGAGATCATGCAAGGAAGATATAATCTGGACCTTTTAAGACTTATGAAGAGAAATAGTTCAGTTTAGACTTGGAAGAAGACCCTGACCCACATGTAGAAGTATTAATCAAAACATGCAACAAGTTTAGGTGGGGTGACACCGTCATAGCAACACGTTGGTTCACTGTCTCACTTAAGGGAGCATCAAGAGCCTGGTACGATGGAATCTACAATAAAATATCATACTCATGAGATCGCGTGAAGAACAAATTTTGCAGCCATTTCATGACCACTGAAGGGAGAAAGAGGTGACATGAGGAGATTCTTAGCTTCAAACAATGTGATGGAGAAGCAATTGTTGACACCTATGAGAGATATCAGAATATGATCATGGCTTTCGACAATGCAACCTCGGGAAGGAAGTATCATTGAAGAACTTCTACCATGGACTTGAATTTGAGAACAAAATGTTCATAGAGTCAATCAGTACTGAAGATTACTTGAAAATGGCAGCAGACAAAATTCATATTCTGATGAACAGAGTTTGCACGGAGTAGATGAAGTGGGAACAAAATATTATGATGGATATATTGTAGGACGGTGAATCAACATCAGATGCTGAGGGGAAACGATAACTTTTGAAATTCAAACAGTTAGAGGGGGAGTTAATAGCTTCAGCATGGCGGAGATATGGAATGATTTCACGGTTACACCCTCCTACCACTATTACAACCCCTCGCCATATGACCACATTCTATTATAGCCTGACTCCAATTAGTCGGAACATTTTGGGCACAATGTCAAAAGGAGGTGATTTCTTGGGTATGTCATGTTCCAAGAGTCAAGTTTTGCTATACACCTTGGCAAGATTTGTGAACACTCATTTCCATCCAAATGTCAAACTACCTACCAGAGGGAGAGTGAAGAAAAGAGCAAAGGAGGAGAACGGCCATGGTGCAAGGACCCTGATTGTTCACCAAAATTGTCGAGTTATCCAACAATAAACTCAGTGCTGTGTGGGAGGCAACCCACAATAGTAAGTTTTTAATTATCAAGTCTTTAATTGAATTCTATTTTGAGTCATATATAACATTTTACTTCAATTTCTCATTGAGCTGAACCTTGAGTTAGGAAAAATGAAGAAAGTTAAAGAAACGATAAATGGAGAGACGAACAAGACAAAGGCAAGATGATATTGGACAAAAGTAAATACATCAGAAATCACAGCACGGATAACAGGTTTTTTAGTAGCACGCGCGATCACACGCAACATTACTATTCACATCGCGCCTCAGCCACGCGATCAAGGGGTGTGATCTGATTTTGTGGCACGAGAGTTCTAGAATATACTGCGTCCAACAGCGCGTCAAAGTTCCCATCGCGCCTTAGCCACACGATCAAGCCACATCGCGCACCAACCTTTTCTTGTAGTACACGTTTCTCAGTTTGAAAGGCAATAGGAGACATGCAGAACCAAAATCTATGGAATTTGGCTGAGCAATCTCTATCTTTACTTTTCCTACCATACTTATATTTTCCTTATCATTAAATTCCATTAATACATGAGTTGTTCCCATTGTGATTTTGTTTATTACAAGAGAGTTATGCAACTTAATGAAAATTTTCAAAATTTCTGATTAGGAACTCTTTTATTTATAGATCTAGTCACTTTTACAATTCTATTATCTCTTAGACTTCATAAGGCTATTTCTTCTTTACTTCTTCTGTCTATTTATTTTCTTTCAAGAAAATTTATTTTCTAATTGTTCTTTGTAGAAGAACATGGTGTCTGGATGCTACTATACGATTGATTCAAAGACAGGAAGACCAACATACTTGGAGAAACTTAGCATAGCACAACCGAGCTACGATCTAACAAAATTAACGTCACGAAGGTGCTATCAGAAATACATCCAGTTGTTGCATTGTGATTTTGTGGATGAGCAAGCTGCAGTCCCAGGAATTAGCATGAAGAAAATCAACTTGGATCAAGTTGCATTCTATTTCTACCCTAACGAGAAAATTGAAGAAACTCTATCAGCTTCGCCAAAGAGACAAAAGACATTGTGCGAGCAATTGCAAGAGGTCAGAGAATGATTGGAAAAGGAGAATGCTGAGTTAGTGAGTCAATTGGAAGAGATCAATGACCACTTCCAGAAAAACAACACTATCCATTAGAGAGAGTTGAGAGAAATCGAGGAGAGTTTCACAAATGGAGAAAGCAACACCACCACCAGTCCGACGAGTGTCCTTTGAGCTAGAGCAGGAGAGTCTCTAATGTTTACTTTAGTTCTTTCTATTTTATGCAGTAACTCACGATCTAATCAACCGTAACTCGGCGAGACTTTCTCTATCTAAGAAAATACTCTCTTCTCTCTCCTCACGTTTGGCAAGTAGTTTGATTTTTTCGGCACCCTCACGGCATCGAAACTTCACACTACCGGCCTCTAGCCACCGTCATCCATCAATCGAGCTTGTTCTCAAGCTTTTTTGTTCGTATTGTGGATCCTCAATTTCACAGATTTGTTCATTTTTTATTCCTAATTCAGCCTTTTTTTGTTTCTTGTGTGATCTATTTCACATTAGAATCGTTGTTGAGAAGGTTTGAGTTTTGGGAAGGATTTGTTCGAACTTTCTTCAGGATCTTCATTTCTTCGAGTTTGTGTTCTACATTGTTTCTCTCAGGTCTCCTTGTTTCTTCATTGGGTGTGATTTACTTTCACATCATTGCATTGTGGAGGATGAGAGCTTCGGTTTGAACAACCTTTTACGCATTTTCCGGAAGTTTTGCCAAAGTTCAAGTTGGTGTTCTTACGCACAGATTTGCACTACAACTCATATTTTCGCTTGTTGTCTTGAAGTTCTAGCCTCACCAATCGACTCAGGAGGTAAAATTGTAGGGGGTGTATAATTTTCAGTCAAATCGGAGACGAACAATTTTGGACCGCCGTGGTCAATGGCAATTTTTTAGGTTTTTCGGCAGTCAAACATCGGTCAACTTGGGTTGACACATTTTCAAGTTTGATGGCTCAATTGAAGGCCACAACATTATTGTGCAACCTTGATCCCACGTGGGCGTATTGATGGCCAGAGACGCCCCTCCAGCCCTAGTTTGGGGCGCATTGAAGGTGCCCGACCAGCAACCCAACATGGGGGCCGACCTGGTCAGCCCACCAGCTTACCAGATGGTCAACATCGCTGGAACCAACAGCTGGCGGCCAAAATTTGTCGATGGAGCGGCTGCCAACCAACTTTTTGAGGCGGTCAAACTTCCGGTCAGGACATCCTCCTCACCGTTTTAGGTTCCGAATACAATTTTGGTGTCAGTTTCTGCACCGGAGGTCTCCGATTTGGGTCCCAAACTTTTGAATCAGTCCAGTAGGCATTCTACTCCTTCCCTCGGTCAATTTCTGCAAATTTCATTTAACTTTATTGGTAAAAGGAGGGAACCCGCTCGTTCTAATGTTGCTCCAATCAATCCATGTCCATTTCAACTTCGACAATCGTTGAAGCATGACTCATTTTCACAAGTCACTAATCTAAATCGGAAGTATGAACTCAATTGCTCTCCGGTTGATGATCCGTCGCTCGATCCAAAAAAGTCCCATATTCTTAAAGGTAAGTCAATGATTATTTTTGAAGACGAGGAAATTAAAGAACTTGATAGTCGGTTGAATCATGTTCTTATGATTAAATTTCTAATCGTGAAGCCTTTGTATACATTTATGCATTGTATGCTTGCACGATTTAATTTTATAGGTCCTTATATGATCGGACCGATTGGTCCTAAGATAATATATTCGAAACTAATAGTATTGGAAGTGAATATCATAGACATAGTAAATAGATCAAAATCATGAGAAAGTGACAAGAACAACAGAAACGCACAGTGATAAGCAGTTGTGAATTTAAAAAAAATAAATCCACTTCCACAACAAAGGAATTCACAAGCTAGTGTGTCATCTGCAGTATATCACCCAAAGAGTATGCCTCAACACATGAATAAGGACTATATACCCCCTTAAGCTCAAGCCGACTCAAAAATAGAAAAAGAAAGATATGCAGTTCTAGAATGAATGTAAAATGTTAGGGCAACATTGGAAGATGATAATATATGTGACAGACTTACTCAAACCAGCAACATTTCACATCAACAACAAATCATTAAATTTTTCATAACTCATTTGAACAACAACTGAAGGATGCAAAACAAAGATAATGTCATTACTCAATGATAGCAGCACTAGACTCCACACAGCCCAGTAACTTCATTATCAGCAAAAGATTAGGCAAGTACATATGCCTTGAATGTTGGCAATACAGAACTCCAACACCCCAATTTCTAATGTATATCCCTGATTACTAACCTGCATACAAGGTTATAACATCAAGTGATCAGTGCTACTGAATGTAGGCAATCAGAACCCCAAACACCCCAGTAGAAAAGATCACCCTCATGTGTCCCTTGGCCAAAAATACAGAAACATGTAAATAAGCACAACTGAATATCAGTGAAGTTGTCAACATCATGAACCCAACTTCTCCACATGCCCTGCAATTCCTAAAATTGGATAAGTCACAACTGAATAAACATCAAAGTAGTGAACTTTGTGTACCCGAGCTTCTCCAATGTTAGGTTAACATCCTCAAACAAACAGATAGAGTTTTATTTAGCTTTTCAAAACAATGATATGAGTTAAGTACCAATAAGTTTTGAAAGTCACAGAGTTCATCCACACTTACCAATAATGCACTAACTTGGATGAATGAGACACACACAAAGAAGTAAAATAATAATAAAAAAAGATCACATACTACACCACAAACAAAAGCCAGTGCTAGATAGTGGTGTTATGTCAACACTGGGGTTTCCAACATTCTCAGATATTGCACATACCGAGAGACTTCCTTAAGCCGAAGAATCTCTCGCTATCCAAAGGTTTAGTAAACATATCAGCAAGCTAATTATTTGTCTCAATATGCTCAATGTTAATTAACTTGTCTTCTACCATGTCTCTCAAGTAATGATGTCTTATATCTATATGTTTTGTCCTAGAGTGTTAAACAGGATTCCTTGAGATACTAATGGCACTAACATTATCAGAAAACATGAGAAACGCTTCACTATCCAACCCATAGTCCAACATCATGTGTTTAAGTCATACAAGTTGGGTAACACAACTGCCAGCTACTACATTTTCAGATTCAGTAGTTGATAATGAAACACAATTTTGGTTCTTACTATAGCAGGAGAGAAGATTATTTCCCAAATAGAAACAACCTCCACTTGTGGATTTTCTATCATCCAATTCACCTACCCAGTCAGAATCACTAAAACCTACAAGATTTGTGTTGGTGTCAAATGAATACCAAATTCCTATAGATGAAGTTTCAGAGATATATCTAAGTATTCTCTTCACCACAATCAAATTAGATTGCTTTAGATCAGCTTGGTATCTGGCACAGACACAAACACAAACAGACTACATGATATCTAGTCTAGTAGTAGAGAGATATAGTAAGCTACCAATCAAAGATCTGTACAATGTTGCGTCAACATTGTCTCCAGTGCTGTCTTTTGTAATCTTCACAGAAGAAGACATGAGAGTTTTACTTGCCTTTAACTCTTGTAGACCAAACCTTTTGACAAGATTCTTTGCATACTTCTCCTAGTTCAGAAACATGCCATTCTTTATTTGCTTCACTTGAAGTCCAAGAAAGTAGTTCAGTTCACCTATCATGCTCATCTCAAATGTACCTGTCATGGACTCAACAAACTTGTCTAAAGTAAACTTGTTAAAAGACCCAAAGACAATATCATCTACATAAATCTGAGCCACAAACACGTCATAACTCTTTATCAGAATAAAGAGGGTTGTTTCTCCATCACCTCTAGTGAAGCCAAGACTTAACAAAAAATTCAATTAGTCTTTCATACCAAGCTCTTGACGCATGTTTCAAACCATGCATAGCTCCTCAAGTTTGTACACATAACCAGGATATTTAGGATCAGGAAAACCTTTAGGTTGTTCAACATAGACTTCTTTATCAATTAAACCATTAAGGAAGGCTCATTTAACATCAATTTGGTAGAATTATATTTTAAGACAGCATGAAATAGCAAGTACAAATCTAATATATTCTATTCTAGCTACATGTGCAAATGTCTCGTCAAAATCTATCCCCTCTACCTGTGTATATCTTTGTGCTACTAGCCTAGCTTTGTTTCTTACAATTACACCACTTTATTACTTTTGTTCTTGAAAATCCATTTTGTTCGTATCACATTCACATTAGAAGGTCTAGGTACAAGATTCCAAACTTTGTTTTTGGTGAATTGTAACAGTTCACCTAGCATAGCATTGATCTAGTAGTTGTCTGTAAAAGCTTCATTCACATTCTTAGGTTCAATAGGAGACACATAGCAGGAAGCATTTTCAACAATGAATATGGCAACCATACAAACACACAACCTTACCATGTCCCTGAAGCTTAACCTTTCTTTGTTGCGTGTCCTTCTGCCCTCTCATATTTGACCAACCACCTGAGTAGCTAGATTATCCTTTTGAATTCTTGTGGGAGGATCTCTTCTAGATTCAGGAACTGATTCTTCATCCGAATCGGTCTATTCTATTGGTGTCCTAACATTGGATCTTTTTGGTGTTTTGGAAACATTGGGCTCAGACTCAATTTTTGAGTCTGCAGCTTTAGGAACTTATGTTGGAGTAACATTATCTGTTTCTAGTGTTGGACCAACATCCGAAACGGAATGTTCTTTGACCTGCATCAATAGTCAAGTCATCAAATACCACATTAACTTATTATTGTACAGTATGTAACCTAGGATTGTACACCCTATATGCAGCATTGTTTGAAGAATAACCAACAAAGATACACTTCTCACTTTTCGGATCAAACTTGCTCAAATAATCTCTATCATTTAGTAAATAGCAATCACATACGAATTCATAAAATGTGCAACATTTGGCTTAATACCCTTCAAGAGTTCATATGGTGTCATAGTAGTTCCATGTCTAAGATACACTATGTTACTAATATGACATGCAGTGTTCAAGGCTTCCGCCCAAAGTCTCTTAGAAATCTTTCTAGCATTTAACATGACTCTAGCCATCTTTTGACGTGTCATGTTCTTTTTTCAGCAATGCCATTTTTCTGAGGTATTTTAGGTGCAGATAACCCATGAAAGATTTTATTTAATTCACAAAATTCAGAAAATTTTGCATTCTCAAATTCTCTTCCATGGTCAGACATAATTATATTCACAGAAGTGCCATAGAGATTTTTTATGCTTGCATGTAAAAATTTAAAGTTGTTAAGTGCTTCTGGCTTTTCTTTTCAAAATCTAATCCATGTATATTTAGAAAAATCATCAACAATAACAAAAGAATATAGCGTACCATCCAGGCTACTGAGTTCAATAGGACCCATCAGATCAATATGCAGTAATTCAAAGCACTTGTGAGTTCTAGAGATTATACCTTGCACCTGAATTTGGGGTATGATCCACTTTTGTTTGTTTACCTTATAAGCAGTCTCCACACACAAGTTTACCTGCACTTGACAACTTTGGTAGTCCTCTAACAACATCCAACTTTTGTAGCTTATCACGATTTCTGTAATGCACGTGTCCAAGTTTCTTGTGCCAGATGATAGATTCATCAATTTTAACATGAAAGCACTCTACCTCATCTTTTGCAAGATAGCAGTTGTCTTTGGATCTGGTACATGTCACGACACGCACATTGTTACAATAAAATACATCACAAGAAGTCTTATCAAACGTAACTAGAAAATTAACATCACAAAGTTGACTAATGCTAATTAGATTTACTTTCAATCCTTCAACCAACAACACATCTTTGAGTGGTGGAAATCCTTCAACATTCAATATTCCTTTTCAAATGATGTTTCCCTTGCTGACAGATCCAGAAGATAAAGGAATCACACTTGTTAGATTTTCTTTGTTTCCAGTCATATGTCGTGAGCATCCACTGTCAAAGTACCACTTACCTGCAAGGTTAGAGTACACAGCTGAAAACAAAACATTGCAAACAATCTTAATCTTAGGAGTTCTTAACTTTTCAATCCAAGTCCTAATTTTCCGATCATAAGCTTTACTGCCTAATGTTGTGATAACATTGGAATATGATGTTATCTCAACATTGACACTGTCAACATTAGCAGTTTTCATCTCAATCACCTTTTTAAATTTCTTACAATAAGTAATGTGACCTCGTTGAAAACAATATTGACATATATAAGTAGGCTTTTGGTTAAGTTCTTAGGATTTTCACTACTCAAATTCTTTGTATCCTTGACAAAGCTTTCTTTTAGAAAAATATAGATGATTTCTTTAGGTTTCCCAACATATCCCAGACCATTTGTGCCTTGATTTCCTATACACAATACAACATCAAGTTTAGATGTACATATGTTCCATTTAGCTATGGTATGTTCATCTTTTTCAAGTTTTACCATTACCTCATCAAGTTCAGCCTCTCTTTTATCAAGATCTCTTTCATACAATTTTAGAATCTCCTTTAGTCTTGCATTATGTTCCTTCACTTTGTTACTCTTTTGGGAGCTTGTGATTCTCTAGTAGAAGTTTGTGATAGGTAGATCTTAGATCATCTATGATTTCCTCCTGGTTCATCTCTCCTTCAAAGAAGTATTCTTCACCAAGATCAAATGTACCATGAAAATAATCAAATTTAGATTCATCAGTAAGACAAGACATTGGAATAATTAAAAGAATTGTTTTTCATCCCAATCATCAAAGAAAATATCATGTTCTGGTAACTGTTCTTCAATGTTAGAGTAACATTGAGATTCTGGGCAAATTTGCATATCTTATTTTGTCCAGTCCACTTGAGTGAATAGCGCAGCAGTAAGAATCTTGAAAGGGCAGGGTTTTCTGGAATCAATGTTAGACGATGCAATGTTAGACGATGTTGGGTCAACATTGAGGATAACATTGAAAGCCGAGAGTCTGTGCGAAAACTATGCTTTAGTTGCCAAAATTAAGTTTTGCCTTTATTCACTTATTAATCAAGTTCTACGGTTTTAGTTGTTTATGTTTATGTCCAGGAAGGTATCTTAATCATAAGGAAGAGCTATGGAAGATTCCTTACTTGAAGTTTCCATAATTCAAGCTAAGTTGAACAAGTCAACTCAACACGGTTTCAAAATAAGGAAACAATATTGTCCGTTCACTGCGACTCGATTCTTTCTGGGATTCTGCGAATTGAAGAAGATTTGTTACCTTGTTATATTGGTAATAAAGGAAACACATATTCAGGAAAGATATGGAGTTTATAAAGAAGGCAAATATCAACAAGGAAACAACAAGAGTTACCAAAGCTGTGAACAACACATCTTGGCGTGCAAGATTCAAGAAATCTATAAAAGATGTGAAGTTCATCAAGATGAAGACAAGACAATAGTGCTAAATAATCTGAGAGATTAAATTCTTTGTATTGTCTTCGTCTTGCTTTTGCGAAGTTTTTGTATCAACTATTTGCGTCTAGTTCATAGTGGTTAAGTAGTTCGTACTTGTTTGCTTCGTTGAGTCCGATCAACAAAGAGCGTGAGTGAATTGTTGTGAGGAACATTTTTGTTAAAACCTTTATGGTTATTTGGCCTAAGGCTCGAAAGTTTTTAATAATAATGAAAACTTCTTAAAATTATATCTTCTTGTGTTCTTAATTCCGATGCATGTTACTCTAATCAAGAAGATCACAATATAGTTAAGGCAACACCAGCTTAACTCTCAAAGTTGTTGTGTCAATCCACGATCCGAAAATTATAAATTGGCGTCAGAGCAAAACACCGACTACACTGGTGGTTTGGAGGTGATACACCATGGACAGTGTCAATCCTAATACCAACAGGATTCCAGTTTTGGATGACTCCAATTTTGCATACTGGAAGATCAGGATGAGGTCTCACATCAAAGCTATTGATATTCGAGCCTGGCAATCCGTGATCAATGGATACTCTCTTCCAACATTACCAAGAGATGGTGAAGGTGATCTAGTTCCAAAACCAGAAGCAGACTGGACAGCAGGAGAGGTAAGTCTCTATAACTCTAATGAAAAAGCTCTTAATGCTATCTTTAGTTGGGTTAATCATCACATGTTCAAGCTAATCCAGAATTGTACAAAAGCCAAACATGCTTGGGATATACTTGAATTACATTGTGAAGGAGATTCTGCTGTTAAAGATTCTAAATATAGACAACTGCTTCTGCAATTTGAAAAAACTTGAGATGGGTGAAGATGAAAGTGTTGACAGTTATTTTGAGAAAATTCTTGATATTGCTAACCAATGTGAAAACCTAGGTTTTGCTATGACTAAGCAAGAAATGGTTTATAAAGCCATGAGAACACTGTCATCTAAATTTTCTCTCAAGAAAATTGCAATGAGTGAATCTAGGAACCTTGCTAATCTACAGTTTCAAGTCTTGATGAATACTCTTAGAGAATTTGAAATGGAGCTTGCCTCACAACCTAGCAAACATACGGCTGTTGCTTTAAGAAGTTCAAATCTTAACAATGAAAGTGATGATGATTATAAATAATTTCTTCTAACTATGGTAAAATTACTAAGAAGTTCAATAAGCTGAATCTTAAAGGAAAAGGTAAAGAAAAGAACCTTAGTAATAGTTCCCCAGGTTATAAGAAATTACCTCCTAAGTTTGTGAAGTACATGGCATCAAACCCTACTCCTTTAGAAGCTGATAAGTTAAAAGATGTTCAATGTTTTGAATGTAAAGGATATGGTCATATAGCTAATGAATGTGCTAACACTCTTAGAAAAAGAGGAAATTCTCATTGGGTTTGTGTAGATGATTTCAATGAAGATGAATTTAGTTCTGGAAAAGCTGAAGAACAATCAGAAGAGGTTCAAACTGTTGCGCTACTCACTCAGATTGACTGGACGCCAGAAGACTCCCTGAACTGCTTCGGATCTCAATGTTACCCCAACACTCAGGTTCCAACATCAGAACAGGAGACCTTCTTTGCAGATTGGGATGAGTATGATACTGATTCTGAACCTTATCTTGCGTCCTACTTTGATGAATCTAACTTTGATTGTTTTCATGGCACAGTGGATCTAGATGAAGAATACTTCTTTGAAGGTGAAATGTCCCAGGAGGAAATCATTGAAGACCTGAAGTCTATCTACCACAAACTGCTTCTTGAGAATCTCAAACTCATCAAGAACAACAAAAGCTTGAAGGAAGAGATTGGATGCATGAAGGAGATGCTGAAACTGTATGAGAAAGACCTTGACAAAACTGAGGCTGAGCTGAAAGAGGTAAAGGTTAAATTAAATAAAGATGAAAAAACCATTGCCAAGTGGAACATCTCTACATCTATGCTTGATGAAGTGCTGAGTATGGGAAATCAAGGTAAAAATGGTTTGGGCTACGTTGAGAAACCTCTCTCTGAAGATGTTAATTCTGCCTATTTGAAAGCTGGTTTTATCAAGAAAAGCAATAACTTGAGTTGTAAATCCCTTCCAACACTGTGAAAAAGCCTACTTTTATCTGTCAATATTGTTTTCAACCTGGTCATATTAAGCCTTATTGTAAAAAATTCAGAAGTGTGATTGATAAGAAAATAGGAATTAATAGTTGTACCAATGTTAGGAGAACCTCTGATCTGAATGTTATCCCAACATTAGGTAACAAATCCGAAGGACACAAAAGTAGAACTTGGATTGAAAAGTTAAAAACTCCTAAGGTTAAAATTGTTTGCAATGTTGTCTTTTCTGCTGTTTACTCTAACCTTGCATGTAAGTGGTATTTTGACAGTGGATGTTCAAGGCACATGACTAGAAACATTGACAACCTGAAAGATGTAATCCCTTTGACTGTTGGAACAGTTACCTATGGAGGAGGCACTAAAGGGAAAATCATTGGAAAAGGAGTAGTGGATGTTGAAGGATTTCCACCACGCAAGGATGTGTTGTTGGTTGAAGGATTGAAAGCAAATTTAATTAGCATAAGTCAACTTTGTGATGATAACTTGCTAGCTACTTTTGATAAAAGTTCATGTGATCTGTTTAATAGTGACAATGTCCGTGTCATGACAGGTACAAGATCAAAGGATAACTGCTATCTTGCTCAAGATGAAGTTGAATGCTATCATGCCAAGGTAGATGAATCTGTCATGTGGCACAAGAAGTTAGGACATGTGCACTATAGAAATCTGGAGAAACTACAGAAGTTAGAGGCTGTAAGAGGACTGCCTAAGTTGACTAGCCCAGGTAAAATTGTTTGTGAAGACTGCCTGAAAGGTAAACAAACAAAAGTTGTTCATCCACCACTACAGGTACAAAGTACTAACCCTAGAATTAATAAGTGCTTTGAATTGCTACATATGGATCTCATGGGTCCTATTGAGGTTAGTAGCCTGAATGGTAAGAAGTATGCTTTTGTTATTGTTGATGATTTTTCAAGATATACCTAGATTAAATTTTTGAAAGAAAAATCAGAGGCATTCAACACATTCAAGATTTTGCATGCTAGCATTAAAAATCTGTATGGCACTTATGTAGGAAGAATTAGGTCTGACCATGGAAAAGAGTTTGAAAATGTAAGCTTTGCTAATTTTTGTGAAACTAAAGGCATTTTCCATGAGTTCTCTGCACCTAAGACACCTCAGTAAAATGGGATTGCTGAGAGGAAGAATAGAACACTTCAAGAGATGGCCAAAGTAATGTTGAATTCTAAAAACCTATCTAAGAAACTCTGGGCTGAAGCTTTGAATATTGCATGTCATATTAGTAATAGAGTTTATCTTAGACCTGGTACTACTATAACACCTTATGAAATCTTGAAGGGTTCAAAACCAACAGTTGCACACTTTCATGAGTTTGGTATCGATTGCTATTTGCTAAAAGATAGAGACTATTTGAGCAAATTTGATCCTAAAAGTGAAAAGTGTATATTTGTTGGATATTCTCCTAATAGTGCTGCTTTCAGGGTCTACAATCCAAGATTGCATACTGTTCAAGAATCAGTGAATGTCATTTTTGATGATTTAACTGTTTTTGCAGGTACTGGAGAAGTCATTGTTTCAGATGTTACTCTAACATTGGACTCAACATTGAACTCAGACGCTGGAGATGCTGAACAAGAAACCGGAACAAATGTTGACTTAACACCAGAAACCCCCAATGTTAGGTCAACATATGTGCTGTCAGATTCTGAAGATGAAGTTGTTTCTGTATCCAGAAGAGACCCTCCTCTTAGGATCCAAAGAGATCATCCAACCTCTCAAGTAATTGGTCAAATTACTGAAAGAATTAGAACACGCAACAAAGAAAGGGTAAATTATAAGGATATGGCTAAGTTGTGTGTTTTCTTCATGTACTATTAACAATGCATCTTGTTTTGTGTCCTCCATTGAACCTAAGAATGTAACTGAAGCTCTTAAGGACAGTTACTGGATTAATGCCATGCAAGAGGAACTCTTACAATTCACCAAAAACTGAGTTTGGAATCTAGTGCCTAGGCCATCACATGTGAATGTAATAGGTACAAAATGAATTTTCAAAAATAAAACTGATGAGAATGGTGTAATTATGAGGAACAAAGCTAGGTTGGTTGCACAATGTTATACTCGGGTAGAATGTATAGATTTTGATGAGACTTTTGCTCCAGTAGCTATGATAGAATCAATTAGATTACTTCTTGCTATTGCTTGTTGTCTTAGGATTAAACTTTACCAAATGGATGTTAAAGGTGCCTTTCTGAATGGTTTAATTGACAAAGAGGTTTATGTAAAACAACCTAAAGGCTTTGCTGATCCTAAACATCCTGACCATGTGTACAAACTTGAGAAGGCTTTGTATGGCTTAAAACAGGCTCATAGAGATTGGTATGAGAGGCTAACTGGTTTTCTGTTAAGCCTAGGTTTTAATAGAGGAGATGGAGATAGAACATTGTTTGTCCTTAGAAAAAGCTCTGATATATGCATTGCTCAAATTTATGTGGATGATATTGTATTTGGCTCTACTAACAAGTCTACCTTAGACAAGTTTGTTGAGTCTATGACAGGAACATTTGAGATGAGCATGATTGGTGAGCTCAATTACTTTCTGGGATTACAAGTTAGGCAGCTGGAGAATGGTATCTTCCTGAACCAGGAGAAGTATGCAAGGAATCTGGTGAAGAGATTTGAGCTACAAGAGTCCAGGCCTTGCAAAACTCCTATGTCCTCTTCAGTGAAGATAACAAAAGATGGCACTGGCAGCAATGTTGACCTGACATTGTACAGATCCATGATTGGTAGTTTGCTATATCTCTCTACCTCTAGACTTGACATCATGTTTTCAGTATGTGTTTGTGCTAGGTACCAAGCTGAGCCAAGGCAATCTCGCTTGATTGTTGTGAAGAGGATTCTTAGATATATCTCTGGAACTTCACCTTTAGGCATTTGGTATTCTTATGACACTAACACTAACTTGGTTGGTTTCAGTGACTCTGACTGGGCAGGTGATGTGGATGACAGGAAATCCACAAGTGGGGGCTGTTTTTATTTGGGGAATAATTTGGTCTCCTGGTATAGCAAGAAGCAGAACTGTGTTTCATTATCAACTGCTGAATCAGAATATGTAGCAGCTGGCACTTGTGTTACCCAACTTGTGTGGCTCAAACACATGATTTCAGATTATGGGCTAGATAGTGATACACTTCTCATGTTCTGTGACAATCTAAGTGCCATAAGTATCTCTAGGAATCCTGTCCAACATTCTAGAACTAAGCATATAGACATAAGGCATCATTTCCTGAGAGATATGGTAGAGGACAAAGTGATCAACATTGAACATATTGTGACAACAAATCAGCTTGCTGACATGTTTACAAAACCTTTAGATAGTGAGGGATTCTTCAGCTTGAGGAAATCTCTTGGCATGTGCAATATGTGAAAATGTTGAGGAAACCAGTGTTGACATAACACCACTGTCTAGCACTGGTATATTGGTTGTGGTGTAGGAGGTATTCTGTTGTTTTCCTTTGTTGAGTTTATTTTCTTGTGAGTCTCTTGTCATCTTTGTTTTGTCAGATTTGGTTTGTGTGGTTGAACTCTTTGATTAACAACTCTTTCTAGTTATCAGTTTCACATCTTTGTTTTGGAAAGGTATTAAAACTCTTATGTTTGTCTGAGGTTGTGATAGCCTAACATATGAAGAAGCTGGGGTACACAAAGTTCACTACTTTGATGTCTATTCAGTTGTGTCTTATTCATATGGAAGATGTACAGGGCATGTGGAGAAGCTGGGGTGCATGATGTTGACAACTTCAGTGTTACTCAGTTGTGCTTATTTACATGTTCCTGTTTGTTTGGCCAAGGAACACATGAGGGTGATCCTTTCTACTAGGGTGTTTGAGGTTTCGATTTCTTACAATTGGGGTGTTGGGGTGCATGATAAATGAATTACCAACATTCAAGGCCTTTGTACTTGCCTAACTTGCTGTTGTTAATGTTGTTACTGGGGTGTGTGGAGTTCTTGCTGCCCTCATTCAGTAGTGACATTAGCTTTGTGTTTAGCAACCTTCAGTTTTTGGTTCAGATGAGTTATGAAAATAATAAACATTATAAAGAGATGTGTGATGTGGTGGTTTGATGAGTCTTTCATATGTGTTTACCATCTACCTATTTGACATTACATTGTTGCATTCATGTAGAACTGCATTGTTTCTTTCTTGTTGTTGAGTTGTGTCGGTTTAGGCTTAGGGAGAGTATAATTCATGTGTTGAGGCATACAATTTGGGTGGCATACTGCAGGTGACACACTTTTCTGTGACTTTCTATGATGTGGAAGTGAATTTTTCCTTGAATTCATAACTGCTTATCTCTGTGTGTTTCTTGTTATCTATGTTGCTTACTCATGATCTTGATCTGAACAATATGTCGGAGGTACTCACTTGCAATATTGGTTAAGTTTCAGATGTATTTTTGGATGTATCTCAAGCTCTCACATGAATTTGCCTTGGTGAAGCCTGTACCTCCACCTTCTGGTTTGAATGTTATCCCAACATTGTGCACTGCCGCAGGCCAACATTGAAAACAGGAACTTATAAGTTTTCGAATTTTTGAAAACCGCTCTGGTTACCTGTTAATTAAACATCAAAGCATGTGCGCGGGAAAACATAGTGGGAAGATTTTATTTGATTCAAATTTAGTAACTGCCCACTTACATTCATTCTCTTTCCTTATTCACGGTCATTTCAAAAATCAAAACCCTATTTTCCTTAATTGTTCTTGAAATTTTCTTATTTGTGCTTACTCTGCAAAATTCATCTATCTACTCTCAAATTCTCTCTTTTTCCTCTGCAAATTCTCTTAAAGCTTCTCTACTGACAATGGCAAGCAAGTCTCCCATGTAAACTCTTGCAGATGTTGCTCTGAGCAGTGAACCCACGGCTGCGCGCACCCGCTCTCACACTCGCGGTGCTGCTGCAAAATCAGATGATGCTCCAGTTTCTGCTAAAAGGAAGGCAATCCCCTACGTGCAGCGTGGAAAGAAGTCTAAACAGGGAGAATCGACCTCCAATGTTGAGCCAACTGCAGAATCAACCAATCCCATCACCAATGAGCCTGAAATTGAGGTAAACACTGTTGAACCCAACCCTGAAATTGATGTTGACTTAATTGTTGAGGGGGAGGGTAGTGATTCAGTTGAGAAAACTGTGGAAAATCCATGGACAAGTCTGTGGACAAATTGGTGAGGAAGTGGATTAGGGCTCAAAAGAAAAAAAGCAAGGCTGCAAGGGATAAGTTGAAAACTATGTCTGATACTGCTAAGGCACGGGCTGAGGCCAGGAAGAGACAGGGTGAGAGATTAGCTAGGAAGAGGGTGGCTGAGAGATTAGCTAGGAAGAGGGCGGTTGAGGATAAGAAGAAGGTTGTTGTTGCTGCTGCTGCTGAGAGAAAGAGGAAAGGAAAGCAAGTGATGGAAGAGGAAACAGAGGTTCTGGATGTTGAGGATGAAAAGGAAGAGGAGGAGAAGGAAGAGGAGAAAACTGATGAAGAGCAGGATGTTGCTGCTGATGTTGGGGCAACATCAGGAACAGAGGAGTACACAGATGAGTTGTATGTGGTCTATCATGATGATGAGGGGAGCTACTTTTCTCCTTACTATCTCTCTCAAGAGTTGGAGAAGAAGTGGGATTCCTTCAAAAGAAGGGAGATTCACACTGAAAGAGCTATAGAGATGGCCAGCTTCAAAGAGAACAAGGTGATGGACTTGTTGGAGGCAAGAGGGTTGCAACAATCAGTGATGGAGCTGAGTGACTATGCTCCTGAGATTGTTATGGCGTTCTACCTGAATCTCTCCAAATGGATCAGAGACTACAGATCTCCAAAATTTCGAGAGGCTTGGGTGAGGGGGAGAATCTTCAACATTGAACCCTACACCATTAACAAGATATGTGGCTTCCCTACTGTTGATGAATCTAAGGACCCCTATTATGATGATGTGATTGAGGACTTGACTGGAGGGTTGGTCAAAACCTGGAGAGATGCCCTGCCAACCACAAAGCTCACATCCCTTAGTGTTGTCTTGCACAAGATAGCTTGTTTCAACTGGCTGCCAAGCAAAAATGTTATTGTACTGACTAAGGAATCAACACTCTTAGTCTACAAAATCAAAAATGGGCTAGCTGTGAACATGGGGGAGAGGATTGTGAAGTCAATGTCTGAAGTTGCTGGAAGGAAAAATGGCATGCTGCATTTTTCCTCACTCATCTGCAAAATCCTTAGCAAGCAAGGATTAAAGACAAGTGTTATTGTGGGCTAGAGGAAGAATGATATTGAACTGACAATTCTCCCAAGCTACTTGTCTGGATCAAGAGTGAGAGACCTTCCATGGAATCCAAAAGGAGTGATGAGACCAAGGGCTGAAAAGAAGAAGGCTCAGGAGTTTGCTGGAACTTCAGTGCCTATGTCCAAAGAAGAAGACTGCATGGTCATAACCTCTACTTTTGTGGATCATATGTTGAACTGGTATAGCGGGCAGATAGCGGATACTCAGAGGGAGATTGAGGAGAGGAATGAACACCTCAAAGAGCTGGAAGACATGGTAAAAAAATTGGAGAAACTCCCTTCTTCACAAAAAGGGGGAGAGTAGTTCCAATTTTAAATTTTAGTCTTCTAGTTTATGGTTTGTTTCTTATGAACTGCTAATATCTTTGAACTGCTGGTACATTTTTCTCTAATTGGTTTTATTTGATCAAGGGACATGTCCTTGATATTTAGCTATGGCCTGTAACTCTAACTACTACTGTTGAACTGCTCTAACTGCTATTTCTTATGAAAGCACATTTTGAACTGCTGTTCGGACTAACCTTTTATGCAGGAAACTCACTGGTTTCAATGTTGAGACAACATTGATGAATGTTGGGGTCTGAACATATGTACATATGTGGATGTAGTGATGACCTTAATGCTTGCCTTTGTTTATTTAACTTTGAATATCTTAGCTTGTATTGAGGGGGAGCAGTTTAGTATTTTAATTTGTTTCTTGTTGATTCTAATTTTCTGGATATAAGACTTGATTGGAACAGGTATTGTTTTTGTGAAGAAAGGCAAAAAGGGGGAGATTGAAAGTGCAGGGTTTTCTGAAATCAATGTTAGACGATGCAATGTTAGACGATGTTGGGTCAACATTGAGGATAACATTGAAAGCCGAGAGTTTGTGCGAAAACTGTGCTTTAGTTGCCAAAATTAAGTTTTGCCTTTATTCACTTATTAATCAAGTTCCACGGTTTAAGTTGTTTATGTTTATATCCAGGAAGGTGTCTTAATCATAAGGAAGAGCTATGAAAGATTCCTTACTTGAAGTTTCCATAATTCAAGCTAAGTTGAACAAGTCAACTCAACAATGTTTCAAAATAAGGAAACAATATTGTCCGTTCGCTGCGACTCGATTCTTTTCGGGATTCTGCGAATTGAAGAAGATGTGTTACCTTGTTAGATTGGTAATAAAGGAAACACATATTCAGGAAAGATATGGAGTTCACAAAGAAGGCAAATATCAACAAGGAAACAACAAGAGTTACCAAAGCTGTGAACAACACATCTTGGCGTGCAAGATTCAAGAAATATATAAAAGATGTGAAGTTCATCAAGATGAAGACAAGACAATAGTGCTAAATAATCTGAGAGACTAAATTCTTTGTATTGTCTTCGTCTTGCTTTTGCGAAGTTTTTGTATCAACTATTTACGTCTCGTTCATAGAGGTTAAGTAGTTCGTACTTGTCTGCTTCGTTAAGTCCGATCAACAAAGAGCGTGAGTGAATTGTTGTGAGGAACATTTTTGTTAAAACCTTTATAGTTATTTGGCCTAAGGCTCGGAAGTTTTTAATAATTTTGAAAACTTCTTAAAATTATATCTTCTTGTGTTCTTAATTCCACTGCATGTTACTCTAATCAAGAAGATCACAATAGAGTTAAGGCAACACCAGCTTAACTTTCAAAGTTGTTGTGTCAATCCACGATCCGAAAATTTTCAAATCTCTTCAGTGTTCTCATTTGCATCACCACTTCATCCAGAGCTGAAATCTTCTTCATTGAAATCATCTAAGAAGAAACTGTTTTTTGAAGAGTGTTAGCACATTCAACAGCCATATGACCCGAACCGTTGCAATTATAGTATTACACTTCTTTCAATTTTTCAGCTTCTTGAGGAGTAGGCTTAGTTGCAATGTATTTTAAAAATTTAGGAGGTAGTTTCTTAAAATAAGTGGATGTAATACCAGTGTTTTTTGCTTTTGATTTATCTTTAAAGCTCAAGCTGTTAAACTTCTTAGTAATATTACCATAGTTATAAGAAATTAACTCAAACTCCTCATCACTTTTATTGTTTCTTGTGTTTGAAGTTACTAAAGCAACACTGTTATGTTTATTTGCACTAAAGTCATTCTCTAATTCAAATTCCCTAAAAGTGTTGAGCACAACTTGAAAATGTAGTTGAGCAATGTTTCTATATTCTTCCATAGCAACTTTCTTAACAGCAAACTTAGAAGATAATGTTAAGCTTTGTAAACCATTTCCTGATTTGTCATGGCCATACCTAGATTTTCACACTAATTTGCTATATCTAGAATATTTTCAAAATAACTATCCACACATTGAAGTTATAGAGACTTACCTAGGATGCATTCCATTCCGATTCTAGTTTAGGCACCAGATCATTGTCAGCATCCTGATTCTGATATTCCAGAATGAATAATTTGAGCCATCCAAACTGGCATTCTGTCGGCATTAGGATTGGTGTTGTCCATTACGTCGTATAAAATCCAAGCACCAGGGAAATCAGCGGTTGGTTCTGACGCCAATTGAAATTGTGTTGGATCGGGACTTGATACTTTTCACATAATGTTAACCTTGATGTTGGTCTAACAATGATATGCTCTTCCAATGTTAAGCTGATGTTGTCTTAACACTGGAATACTTACACAATGTTAAGTTGGTGTTGCCTTAACACTGTGATTGTTTCAATCTTCTTGACAATATTTTGCAGCGAAATAAAGAACGCAAGAAGATAAATTTTCAAAAGATTATAAGGGTTTATAATCTTTCCAGCCTTAGGCAAAATAATCACTAAGGAATTTATCAAAACATTTCTTACAACTCTCAAGCTCGCACTCTCAAGTTGTTTGAACTCAATCGAACAAACAAAGAAACAATGCCTTAATTCTAGAATCTAGACTTAACTCGTTATTTCTAAAACCTCGATAAAACAAGACAAAACTCAGCAACTAATGATCTAATCTCTCTGGATTATTTAGCTCTTGTCTTCGTATTTATCTTAATGTACTTCACCCCTTTATATAAGTCTTGAAACTTCAACTACAAGGTGTTGTACATGGTTTAGGTAACTTTTTCCTTGTTGAACTCTATTTCCTTTAGCCTCAGACTCCTTCTTGAATAATTGCTTCCTTGTTAGAACGATTTCTAATCATGGAAAACTTCTTCTTCAATTTAGAGATCATCCTAGTTACTCTTGAACTCCATAACTTTCCTTCTTTAAAACGCGTTCGGCTTATATGGAAAGTTCTTGACCCTTTAGAAATTTCACGCCTTAGCTTATGTTTAAGCTGGATCCTGAAACATACAACGTCAACTAAAATTGTGGAACTTAATTAGTAGGTGAATAAAGGCAAAACATAACAATACAAAGGTAAAAGATCCAATGTTAAACAGCTTTTTGTTTTTAATATTAAACCAACATTGTAGTACCAATGTTGTTCTAACATTGATCTGGAACTTTGCACTTTCAGGCTCAATATCTTATTCTTCGCATAGTTAATTCGATAAAACTTCTTCATTTAGTTTCTAAGCTTCATAGCTTTTTGTATGATTTTCATCTATGTTTCATAGTCGTTCTAGTGATTTATTCTTCGGTCTTAAATTAAGAATAAATTAACTTCAACATTTCTTATCAGTGCTTATATGGATCTACGTTTTACTCGATAATGTAAGTGACACCATTTATTCCAACTTGAGAATAAAGTAAATTGCGAACATAAACATGGGGTTCAATAATTTATCGAGTAAAGGGAAAGTAACGAGAGAACTCGTCGGAGCTTGACGTGTTTCTATAAAAACATTAAAATGGTCTCCCTCTTGAGAGTTTAGGGTCTCTTTTCGTAGGAGTAGTTATCTTTTTCGGGACGGCCTTCACCGAGCTCGTAGATACGTTCTTGTTGATTTTGGTGTCAACAACATCGATTTTTCGTAGTCTTTTCAGCCTGTGCAATTCAGGATCGCGAAGCAGCCTTGAATCCCAGCATGGAGAATTATAAGTTTTTCTTGAGTTTTTTTCCTTCCGTTCTTTTATTTGTTCTCTCTTTTCTTGAGGCTCACATTTCTTAGGGTTTTGTTCTATGGTTTTTACTTTTATTGTTTTACTTGTCTGGTGTGTCGTAGATTGTGGCATAAGGGGATCGCTCGCTGGTTGGCTTCCGCGGACAAAGCCCTAATGTAATACCTTTTCGTAGCATCTTTTGTAGGATTATGGACAGCCTAGATAGTCAGTTATGCTAAAGCCTGTTAGTTACAGATGTTGAAGAAGGAATCACCATGCCCGACTCTGCATGGCAGAACATGAACAAGTCGTCGAACTAGTACTGGTGGGTCAAATATTAGCAGGAAAGAACTTCAATTTTACGTCGATTTGCACTATTATCAAGAATTTGTTTAAAGCGAACAAGGGCTTGGAAGTCTCTAGAATTAATGAGGATCGTATGATCTTCCAATTTTTTCATATCATTGATAAAAAGAAGGCGATGAAGGAATGCATGTGATCCTTTGAAAAACAAATTCTTATCTTTAGCAATATTGGTCCTCATGAAAACCCGGCTACCATTAATCTGAATCTCTGCAGCTTGTATGTCTGAATCTATGACCTTCCATTAGCGCAAAAAACGAAATAATTTGCTAGCTCTATTGGTCATAAGCTAGGTTCCTTTGAAGATGTCGAACTCAGTGAGTCTTGGGATCTTACTAAGCGGATTATAGTTAAGATTGACGTCACGAAACCTCTTGTGCGGTTTATGACAATTCGGGGTACGGACGGGCAAGAGTTTACAATCAACTTCAAGTATGAACGCCTCCCAATTTTTTTGCTATCTTTGTGGAATCCTAGGACAGATCATGGCCGACTATGACGACCAATATGACCGACCAACAGATTCGACAAGGACACATATTCCGTATGGAGTGTGGTTGAGGGAGCCATCAAATCAAGGGGAATCGATATCGACAACATTTTTTGGACCGATGTAATAGAAGAGAAGGGTTCTTGCCGACAGGGCCTAGGAACATGGATCAACCATGGCGTAAAACTCGACATGAGGCATCTGAAACTAAATTAGAAACTAGCAACGTGATGGCATCTAATCAGGGAATGGGGGAACACATCAATAGGGAACAAATTTTGGGAGGAACGGGCAAGGAGTTAGTCCGAATTTTGCCTTTTCATGTCATCCCAAGTCATCCGCACCAGAATTTGATATATAGAAGGCCTACGGATAATGTAGTTTTTAGTGCAGAGAGTGGTTCGGAACACATGATCTCATCAGACCCGAAGAACCGTGTTGGCAAATCTGAGAGGCGCAAACGCACGGTAATGAGGAGGGGAAAAGCTGGTGGGATTGACAACAGTTCGAGTAGTTCTATCTCAGGAATCAAGCGAGCGGGAACGGAACAGGTGGAGGAAACATGTCAGTTTTCAAAGAAATTTCGTCGGAAGTCGGACGTTGGGAGAACCGAGTACGAGGCAGTGGATGGGCCTACAGAGTTGCCAACGGCTGCGATGTAGCCCCGCCAAGACCAATGTGTATCCTTTCTTGGAACTGTCATGGCCTCGGAAACACTTGGATAGTTCGTGAGTTGAGACAGATGGTCTCAAAATTTCAACCCCCCTCTTTGGAGACTAAGCGTCGTGGTAGGAAAATAGAGGTTTTGAAGCAACAATTAGATTTTAGTGATGTTTGTGTGGAGGCTAGGGGCAAGTCCTGAGGCTTAGCATTATTGTGGGAAAAATCAATGGAAGTCCGTCTTGGATCGAGCATGCACGGATACGACTTGGCGTACAATTTTCCAATCTTCTAATTCACGCATTGTGCGGTTAAAAATTTGGGCCACTTAGTGATTTTGATTGAGCTGCGAGCTTCTACAGGCATTAAAACTCGACCACCACGTCATTTTCGGTTTGAGGCTGCCTGGGCCAGGAAATCCGACTGCAAGGGGCCGATTCAGCAGCTTTGGATGGAAAGGGAAGGTGATACGGTAGGGGATAAGTTAAATAATTGTCGCTTGGAGTTGCTTTGTTGGGACAGCATGGAGGGAATTGAGATGAAGCATAAAATTATGGCTCTTAATGATAGAATATTGGAGCTTCGATGAGGGTTATTACATCAGATGGGAAGGAGGAGGAAAAACAATTGAAAAGGGAGTTGGATGAGCTTTATTTGGTTGAAGAGATTTACTGGAAACACCGAGCAAAGGTTCAGTGGTTAAGGGAAGGGGATCGGAACACGACAAATTTTGACAGTAGAGCGAGCGAACAGCAAAAAAGAATGAATTCCTACTCTTAGAAATGCATTGGGTGTTCCTAGGTCAACGCCGGGGGAGGTTGATTGATTGCTGCCAATTAATTTACTTCGATATTTGGCTCCACTAATTCATCTGAAGAGGCTATTAAAGAGGTATTACACGACGTGGAGGCTCGTGTCAGCCTGGTAGCAAACGAATGACTTCTTCAACAATTTACGGCAGACGAGGTACGTAGAGCCTTGAAAGATATGTATCCGTATAACTCTCCTGGACCATTTCTGTTTTCTGTTATAATTTCTGGTCTATTGTGGGGGTTGATATTATTACTCTTGTTCTTGCTTTTTTAAATTATTGTATCCTCGACCTCGTGGTTAATTTTACTCACATTGTGCTTATTCTTAAATGTCCTAATCCCGGTGTGATGACAAAGTTCTACCCAATAAGTCTTTGTAATGTGAGCTTCAAAATTGCCTCAAAAGTAATGGCGAACAGACTTAAGTCGTTTCTCAATGAGGTGATTTCTCATACTCAATCAACCTTTGTTCCGGGATGACTCATCACGGATAATATTTATGTTTCCTTTGGACTTAACCACTTCCTGGAGAACAAGAGGTCGAGAAATCGTTGTTTCTTGACACTGGAGTTGGACATGAGCAAAGCATACGATCGGGTCGAGTGCTCCTTCTTGGAAACAGGTAATTCTTAGGCTAGGATTTGATTCAAACTTTTTGTCGTTATCATGCTAGGAGTTATTACTGTTTTTTATTCAACGATTATTAATGGTAGAGAGTCAGCAGCTTTTTACCCCAAAGGGGGCATTAGGCAGGGGGATCCGTTATCCCATACCTCTTCTTATTTGTTTCCAAGGCATATTTAGCTATTATTTTAAAGGCAAAGGCGCGGGGAACATTACGGGGATTGGGTATCAGTAGAACGACTCCTCGTATTTCACATCTATTGCTCGCGAATGATACATTATTATTTTGTGAGGCAACGAGAGAGGCGGCAATTGGAATCTGTGCGCTTCTTGGCCGATTTGAAGCGGCGTCGGGCAACAAATAAATCTATAAATATCAGTTGTTATGTTTAGTATGAACACAAACGAGCTTCAGGCTCATGAAGTGGGTGCGATGCTTGAGGTAAAAGTGGCGAAAAGGCATGAAAAATACTTAGGGCTATCATCAGTGGTCGGAAAGTCGAAGAGAGAATTATTTGATTTTATTTGTGAACGAGTCTAGAAGCGAGCACAAGGGTACAAGGGAAAGACATTATTTGGGACAGGGAAGAAAGTGTTAATTAAAGCAGTGATGCAATCGTTCCCACTTTCGTTATAAGTTGCTTCCGTTTACCGGATTCGTTGACAAGAGAGATAAGTTCCATTATCAGTAATTATTGGTGGGAAAGTGGTACGAGGAACAAAATTCATTGGGTCACTTGGGATAAATTGTGCAAAGAAAGAAGAAGATGGGGGACTTGGGTTTTGGAATCTCAAAGCTTTTAATATGGCGTTGGTTGCATTACAATCGTGGTTCATATTTCATAATCCATAGAGTTTGGTAAGCCGACAATTTAAAGCTAAGTATTTTCCGGATACGTCTTTTTTGGAGTCAAGGATAGGGTGTAACCCATCCTTTTTGTGGAGATGTATTTAGAAGTGATGGTGGTTATTAAAAGAGGCGTTAGATAGCAAGTGGGGAATGGAGCTTCGATTTCGGTTTGGGACGACCCTTGGCTGCCCCGATCGATCACATTTTGTCCTATTACCACGCGCGATCAGCACTTGGAGGTGGATAGGGTCAGTGATCTTATTAATTTGGAGACGGGCTGGTGGGATTCGAAGTTGGTTCGCGTTCTTTTCTGGGACATGGACGCTAATATTGTTTTGGCTATTCCGTTGGGTAGTTTGGAACACGAGGATCACCAGATTTGGCATTACGAAAAACATGGGTGGTTCACGGTTCGGAGTGCATACCACATGATCATGTCGCAAGGGCTAACTATTCGCGGTAATTGAGAGGTAGAGAGCTTGAGTGATCAGACTAGCTAGAAGAAGATTTGTAAATTGGGGTGCGCGAACAAGATTAAATTATTTTGGTAGAGAACTTGCTTGGATATCCTTTCAACTCGCACCAACCTTGCGCGGCAGAAGATTATGGATAGCACGATGTGCGTTTCGTGCAACGAAATGGATGAGAACCCTCAACATGTATTCTTTGAATGTCACGTGGTGAGACAAGCATGTGCATTGGCCAACTTCTGAACAAAATTCATACGTCATACGAACGAGAAATTGCTTGAATGGTTTCATAGAATTTGGCATGAAGAGGTGAAGGAGCGAGTGAGCATTGCAATCACGCTTTCTTGGGCTATTTGGCATAACATGCATTTGATACTTGAGGGAGAGGTATACTGTAATGTCGTGGAGATTGCGGAGTTCACGTTAAATTATGCGGCTTTGTGGCGTGAGTTGGGACGGGATTCACATGGTATTGTGCGTATTGGAGGGACTGATTAGGAGGCACCGCGAGAGGGTTGGCACAAGATTAATTTCGTTGGTGCACGTTTCAAGGAGAATAGGGCGGTGGAAATTGGTGTTGTTGTCCGAGATCATGAAGGTAGTACTATCGCAAGGTTCCAAAACGCTTCACGGCAACACTCGATCCATCAGGTATTGAGGCATTGGCGGCGTTATTGGCAATAAAATTGGCAGTAGGTATGGATTGGAAGCAAGTTATTTTTTGGAGAAATTGCATTAACATTATCCACGACATTCTTTATCGAACTCAAGAAGACGCGAGCTACGCTAATATCTTTGAGGATTTGCTTTGTATGTTCGAGCCGCCACGTAGCGGGTTTTCCATTAGGTGGATCGGTCGGGATGCTAACATGATGGCGCACAACTTAGCCCGCACGACGTTAGGAGGAATTCTTGATCCTCATCATTTAGTTTTTGCGGAACGCTAGTTTGTTTCTTGTTTTCTTTTCTTTTTTTTTTTGCATTCTTTGATTGTATTTGACAATTGTTAACCCTAAAAATAAAATAAAGAAGATTACTCTTACTCGGAAAAAACAGTATATGGACAATACTATTGTCACGAGTACTTCCGATGAGATGTACCTATAAAGAAAACCCCTCGGAGGATTGCCCTACCTTTCGGTCACTGACCCGAAAAGGTTTACAAGAGCACATGAGGAGGAACATAAGTGTCCCTTGGAAAGTCAAACGGTGAATAAAAAAACAGATATCAGCACGGCATCGGAAAAAGAGCAAACCCCGATGGACTCGTACGACTCCGATATCCACCAATGCGCCAAGAGGGACCACAACGGACCCCGAGTCCCATGAACTTACAAGAAAACTTCCTTGCTGAACACTCCTCAATCTGAACTGCCCTCGGACCATCACCCGAGGACTCATTCTCGGAGAAAAATCAGAAGTGAATAACAGAGTGCCCATATAACATATCCCGAGGACTTAGATGAAAAAATACCATTTCAAAATGAGCAAATTCAGCCCTCGGAGATCATATTTAACCCTCGGAGATTATACCACGCCCTCGGAGATCAAATTATGCCCTCGGAGATTACTCCTGATCATTGAAGAACGGACCCAAATCAAGAAAGAGAAAGAGAGTCCCTCGGAAGAATAGCTCTACCACAACAATACCTCAAAAGCCCTCGGAAATATCAGAAGACACAAAGACCAATCCAGTCAGCGCCTAGTAGATAAGAGATAAACATTATCCTAACTTTAACACTTGTATCAAGGTAACAACAACACCTGTCCTTACCAAAACGCATGCACAATGACACCTGCCCCTACCAAAGTCTATATAAAGGGAGATAATCAGTAGGAGGGAAAAAACCTAAGATAACTCAGCTTACTTACTACAGCTTGGCACTCAGATATATAAAAAGAAAGAGAGGAGGAAAAGTTCAGTGAATAAAGGAAGGAAATATTCTTGCAATTATTCTTATTATTTCCATCTATCATTTCCTTTGAATCACGGACAGGGCGTTCCAACCCAAATAAATATCTTCCGTTAAATAGGGAATAATTCCAAACCCGTTAACAAAGTGGCGCCGTCTGTGGGAACGCCATAATATCTGTCCTCGAGAGAATTCAAGCAGATGTCAGCTAGGATGGATGATCTTTTCGAAAGTGACAACTTTCCTTTCCCGAACAGCGACTCAGAAGAAACTTTGTCCAATTATGAATCAGGTACAAGAGATTTTATTAATATTCCCCGATCTGTTTATGAAAGACTTATAGATGCTGCACGAACACCACGGAGGAATGAACCTATCGGACGCGCTTCCTCTGTGCTCTACGAGAACGGGGATTTCCCCTCGGAGGGAGATGCACCTCCGATGACGTGGAACCCACATTCGAATCCTTGGCAACGAGAATCCCGACAGACGCCTCGAAGGTATGTGTGTCATGAAAGAATTCCAGAAAGGGGCCGGGAAGAAATTTCTCGCCCCTCGGAGTATCGAGGAGAGGTTGAACATTCCTTATGGGGAATGATGGATGATATACGAAAAGAATTAGGTGACCTCAAGAAGACCATGGCTCCTGAGGAAGATCCTACATTCAAAACCTCTCCTTTCATTCCCGAAATTGCTTCAGCTTCTATCCCCTCGGGGATGCGACCTGTCAATATCCCGTTATATACCGGAGAAGCTGATGGAAGGGATCCGCAGGATCACATCCATCAATACCTGGCCGGAATGGACCTCTCTTCCGCCCCTGACCACGTGTTATGCCGCGTATTTCCTGTTACCCTCGGAGGGCGGGCCCAAGCCTGGTTTACTCACCTTCCACCTTGTTCCATCACGAGTTTTGACCGATTAGCTCATTTGTTCGTACGACAATTCGCCTGCAACCGAAGGTACCCTAAATCTGCTACACACCTTTTCACTATTAAATAGAAAAAGGATGAATCGTTACGAGATTATATAAAGCGCTTCACGGATGAAGCACTAGATGTACCCAACGTTAGCCCGACCATCATGGCGGACATATTAACTCAGGGACTCCGAACGGGAGACTTCTTTAGATACCTTATGGGAAATCGTATCACGGACATGAATGAGCTAATGCAAAAGGCGGAAGTACACATTTTGATGGAAGAGGCCGAGGGAACAAAGAAACAAATGGAGCAGGAGGATAATGAACACTTAGAGCGTGCGGAGAAAGAAGCAAAGATCAAAGAAAAGAATAAGGAAGGAAAACCTCCTCAGCGCAAAGATGAAGGAGGAGTGGTTAAGAAATTCCTCCGACCCGTGCACCTACCTTCGATGACTGTTACTCCACCAGAAGTGCTCAATATAATGAGGGGTAGTAACGAGTTACACTGGCCCAGGCCGACTAAATTTCCTAACCGAGACAAGGACACTGGGAAGTATTGTAAATACCATAAAACTTATGGGCACACTACGGAAGAATGTACTACCCTTCGTTTAGAAGTGCTCCGCCTGTTAGAGATAGGGTATTTGAAGAACTACCTCAAGGAAAATAACCTCGAGGAGCCCAAGGCAAATGTTTGGAAAAGATCACGAAGGGAAGAGGAGGAGCAAGAAAGGGAAGAAAGGACGCCTAGTCGGAAGTCACGAGAGGGGAACACTAGACGTCTCCGACCCCAAGAGAGAATTAAAGACCGCCGGCAAAATTCACGAGAGAAAACGACAGGGTATCAGAGTTTACCTCCTCCACCTGACTCATATAAAAGCAATCCCCCGACAGGGAGAACCATCAATATGATAGAAGGGGGTGAAATCTCCATGGCACCTCAGGGTAAGAAGAAGAAATATCTGAAAGAAGCCCGACGAGCAGAGCAAGGATTATCTGTCTGCTCCATTCAAGGGTCAAAACTGCCTAGTATCACTTTCGGGCCCGAGGACCTTACAGACGTAATATACCCTCACGAAGATCCATTGGTTATTTCTGCTGTCATCTACGGGTATGAAATCCAACGGATCCTTATAGATACGGGCAGCTCTGTGGATGTACTCTTCTTACCTACCTATCTCGCTATGAGGTTGAAACAAGAAACGTTGGAAACTGTTGAGGTCCCGTTAGTAGGATTCTCGGGAGAAGCCTGTCAAACCCTCGGAACTGTTACTCTTCCAATGTCATGGGGGAAAAGAGCCCTTCGAAGAACGGAATCTATTAAGTTTTGGGTAGTGGAAGCCTCCTCACGCACGTATAATGTCATCTGCGGAAGACCATCTATTCGGGCCTTTGAGGCTATCCCCTTTACTCTGCATCTTAAAGTAAAATTTCCCACTTCTTCGGGAATCGGAGAAGTCCGAGGAAGTCAGTCTAAAGCCAGAGAATGCTGCATGAATGCCATTCCCTCAGAAGAGGACGGACCCTCACTCGGAAATAACAAAAAGTGTAAAACCGAGGAAACACGAGTCCAACCTGTGGAAGAGTTAAAAATGGTGTAATTAGTAGAAGGAAGCCCCGAGAAAGTAATCAAAATGGGCACCCATATGGCTCCAATCATAGAAGGTCAACTGATTTCTCTTCTCAAACAATTCCATCACCTCTTTGCGTGGGAAGGAGGGCCGCTCGGATGAATCAGCAACAAGGTATGTCAACATTTCCTTAATGTAAAGCCCGGAGCTAAACCTGTCCAACAGAAGAAGAGGAAAATGGGCCCCGAGCGTAATAAGATCATCCGCTCGGAAATACAACGCCTTCTCAATTTAAAGCAAATACGAGAAGTTATCTACCCCGAGTGGTTAGCTAATGTCGTATTGGTTCCTAAGCATGGAGGAAGGTGGCGAATGTGTGTTGACTTTACTAATCTCAATGAAGCATGCCCAAAGGATTGTTATCCCTTACCGAGCATAGATCAGCTAGTTGATTCTACCGCAGGATGTGCGCTACTATCAACTTTAGATGGAGACCAAGGGTACAACCAAATCCCGATGGCTACTATTGATCAAGATAAAACCAGCTTCATCACGGATGCAGGCACATTTTGTTATCTAGTCATGCCCTTTGGACTAAAGAATGCTGGAGCTACCTATCAACGGTTAGTAAGTCTTATGTTTGCAGGACTTATTGGGAAGTCAGTAGAGGTTTATGTGGATGATACTGTAGTTAAAAGTAATACTTCTGAAGAACATCCCGAGGACCTACGGAAAGCGTTGGTCATCATGAACAACTTTGGCATGAAAGTTAACCCTCGGAAGTGCTCTTTTGGTATCCGAGGAGGAAAATTTTTGGGATTTATGGTTACGGAGAAGGGAATCGAAGTAAACCCCGAAAAAGCAGAAGCTATCATGGGGTTACCTACCCCGAGGACGGTAAAAGATGTCCAAAAGTTAACTGGAAGAATGGCTTCGTTGAGTCGATTTGTCTCCAAGTCCGCAGAAAAAGGGCTTCCCTTCTTCAAGATACTTCGGAATGTCAAGGAATTTCAGTGGACCCCCCAATGCGAGGAAGCTCTCAAAGAATTAAAAAGGTACATGTTGAAACCACCTTTGCTGGTAAAACCTATACCCCAAGAAGAGTTGTTTCTGTATTTATCAGTCGGAGAAGAGGCTATTAGCACTGTCTTAGTCAAAGAACAAGATGGAGAACATCACCCGGTATATTACGTCAGCAAAACCCTCCTCGGAGCCGAAACCCGATATACCCTAACTGAGAAACTCGTTCTAGCATTGGTTACTACGGCTCGTAAGCTACGTCCCTACTTTCTATCTCATCCAATCACCGTGCTAACTAAGCACCCCCTGAGGGCAATTCTTAACAAGCCTGAATCATCAGGGAGACTGATAAAATGGGCCGTAGAGCTTACTGAGTACGATATTTCCTATGCTCCGAGACCATCAATCAAAGCGCAAGTTCTGGCGGACTTTGTAACAGAACTTACGGGCATTGGATCCGAGGAAAAGGAGTCATGATGGCATGTATATGTAGACGGATCCTCGGTAAGTACACATGGGGGAGCTGGAATAGTTTTGGTAAATCAAGAAGGGGAGGAGGAAAGACTTCATTTTGCAGTTAGAATAGATTACCCCCTCTCTAACAATGAAGCCGAGTATGAAGCTCTCCTTATTGGTATGAGACTAGCGAGGGAAGGGGGAATGAAGAGAGTACTCCTCCATAGTGACTCCCAGCTGATTGTTCAGCAAGTTAAGGGGTCATATGAGGCAAAAGAAGAAAGAATGCAAGAGTACCTCCGAGTTGTTCGTCAAAGGTCCGAATGGTTTGAAGAATATGATATAGTTCAAATTCCCCGAAAAGAAAACCAAGAGGCGGATGCTTTGTCCAAAATGGCTACACAAACAACCGCAATACATACTCGGAAGATTACTCTACTTCATGTCAATGAATCTGAAAAGAGCGAAGGCCAAGAGGTAAATACCATTTCAGATACCTTATCTAGCTGGGTAACTCCTATCAAGGCCTATTTACAGAATCCCAAGGGATACTCCTCGGACAAGAATATTCAGCGAATGATGTTCAGAAAAACACTCTGATACTTCCTTAAAGACGGAATACTCTTCCGAAGAACATACTCATGCCCCCATGCTCGATGCCTTAATGAAGAAGAGGCCCAACTAGCCTTAGCAGAAACTCACGAGGGGGTATGTGGAAGCCATACTAGTAGCGAAAGCATGGTCGGATGCTTGATTCGACAAGGCTACTATTGGCCCACGATGGCCAAAGATAGCAAAAGCCACGCCGAAAGATGTAAACCATGCCAAGCTTACGCCCCTCTAACCCATCTACTCGCAGCTCCTTGGGAACCCCTTCTGAACCCCTGTCCCTTCTCTAAGTGGGGTATTGATATACTTGGACCCCTCATCCCTGATGCCGGTCAAAATAAGTTTCTACTAGTAGTCGTTGACTACTTTACCAAATGGGTGGAAGCGGAACCCCTAGCTAGGGTAACCGCGGGGGCCGTTATCAATTTTCTCTGGAGGAGTATTATTTGTCGTTTTGGTGTCCCTCGGAGCCTGGTAAGTGACAACGGTTTGCAGTTTACTGATCAAGGATTACAAAAATGGTGCGATCATTGGGAGATAAAACATCGCTTTGCCTCCGTGGGATACCCTCAAGCAAATGGCCAAGTAGAAAGAACCAATAGAACCCTCTTGAAGAACCTGAAGGCCCGGAGTGATTGGCATAAAGCTAAGTGGGTTGAGGAGATACCCGGGATATTGTGGGCCTATCGGACCACGCAAAGTGTTGCTACGGGCGAAACCCCTTTTAGTCTATCCTACGGGTGTGAAGCTGTTTTGCCCTCGGAGGTCTCCATAGAAAGCTGGCGAGTCAAGGAATACGAGGAAGTGGCCAATGGCTCAAATTTAGCCCTTGCCCTTGACCTTCTCGAAGAAAAAAGAACCCGAGTAGCCCTCCGAATGGAAGAGTACAAGGCTCGGATGTCACGATATTATAATACCAAGGTAAAATCCTGAACCTTTCAAGTTGGAGATTTAGTGATGAAACGAGTAGGGGCCTCTAAGAATGTGGGTAAACTAGATCCACGATGGGAAGGACCCTACAAGATAGTGGAAATTGTGGGGCCGGCGACTTATCGGCTTGCCAACTCCGAGGAGGCAATACTTCGCAACACGTGGAACGCAAGCAACCTTAGAAAGTATTATGCTTAATGTAATAGTCATGCATGAATAAAAAGAGTGTTCATATACGAGGGGATATAGTACAAAAGAAATTAGAGTTGTCTGACAAAATGATGGCTCTACATATGAGACATCGAGACAACCCAATAACACTAAAAACCCTCTGTATTATGAACTAAATTGTATACTATTCGTCGACAAGCTAAGACCCTCCCATGGGACGTTTCCCCTCTCGGATAAGTCTTTTACGCTGCTCCTCGGAAAGAGAGACTGGGTCATCAAAGAACACAGTTCCAACCGAAAAATCTCTAATAGGTGAACGAGAAAACTCCTCGGAGATCTGACGAATGTTGAGCTCAGGAAGGAGCAAGCCCGAGGGGAACTCTGGCAAAGCTTGTACGGCATCTTGGCACAATTTATAGCCTATATGCACTAAGTCACGCATTTCACCCCGAAGAGACTCACGAAGATTGGATGGACCCACCACCTCCAACACAGCTTGGACTCGGGCCATAACCACCTCTACCGCATGAGAACGAGTTATCCCTAGCAACTGCTGACTCAAGGCATCTCTTTCCATCGTAGCCTGTGTTAGTTGCTCCTCCGAGGACCGCATTTGGCCACGTAACTCCTCAATTCTCCTCCCTAAATTCAATACACGGGCTCTTTCAAGCACTAGTTGGCGTTCTAATTCCCACGCCTTATCCTTCTCGGATTGTAACGCATGGATATGAGTCCCCTGAGCGGACTCGTGAATCTCCTTCAAATGAGTTATCTCCACATGGGCCTCTAAGAGACCTTGCTCTAACTCGTCCCGACGACGATATACCAAACCTGGATCTGAAGAGGAGCTTCCGTAAGATCCGAGAGCATCCAACACCATATAAATCTGATCAAAAAACAAAGCGAGTGGCATCAGACCGGAAGACAGGTTAGTATTAAATAAAATGAATAAATACCTCACACAGGTCTTTACAGGCTAAATCTTAGAGAACGGGTACCGAAAGGGTTTTTATCAGCTCACAGTCTGTTGCGTTCAATAAACCACTAAGAAAGTTTCGGCAAAATCCCACTGCTGATCCGAGAGGAGAAACATCCTGATTATCCCCGGGGGGAAGAGTTCTCCCGAGGGAAGGGTGCTCATCGGGCGGTGGTACAGGAACACGATCAGGGATATCTTCCCGGGGCTGCATATCCTCTGTACCAGAGGAGTGAAGATACTCCTCTAATACATTTACCACGGTAGAATTATGAGGAATGGGCCGTGATACTATGGGACTCATGTGAAAGTTCGTTTGGGAAAGAGCTGCTATCGGATCCGACGGCCTAGGAGGAATTATATAACTGACTAAGGGGGCTGCAATAGGTTCCTCCTCCTCCGAGGAAATCTCAACCATTGCCTCACTCACGAGGGGAGCGGAATCACCAACCTCCGGCCTCCCAGGACTACCATGCAACGCCCTCCCCAAGAAAACGTCAGTAGAAGACCCGAGAGAAAATGCTCCCATCTCCGCTCCTGCAAAAGATGTCAGTAGGAAACGGTCCGAGGGCACCTATAAAATTTACAAGCTAAAGAATGATTAGTAGAACTTACGAAAATGAAAGTTACTGTGAAGAGGATGAGAAGCAGGAGTACATCCTTCCACCCCCTCTTGTAAACCTGCCAAAATCAGAGCCTCGGGGAAATCCAGTAGCCCAGATATGTCATAAGAACCAGTGAAAAGTCCCGAGTGAAGCAATATCTCCCTCACTTGCCCTTGTGTTTCGATGTTGGGAGTAATATATCCCAGACCCCATCGGATGGGTACACCCCACGATCTGGCTGACTGGCCTCTCGGACGGACAAAGAAAAATCTCCGCCTCCAATCCCCTCTACTAGAGTGGGAACTGGATACACGAGTGAAGATATTTTCCTTATCCCGATAGGTCAAGCTAAAAAAGGGAGTCCCCTCTGAGCAAGGTCGAAGGGTAAATATTGTTCCCACCCGATAAGGGGACATTGGAAGGTTTAAAAGCTCACTACGAAGGACATATCCCACCAAATGACTATATGAACTTGGTGTTAACTGACTCGGACACACCTGCCAATACCGAAAGATTATTTGGAAAAAGGGATGGAAAAACGTCCGTAACCCACAACGCATCTGTTCGGTATAAACGGTCATATAACCCGAGGGGGGTGCGTAAGTCCTTTGGCCCGAGGAAGGCACTATTATATCATAATCTTCGAAATCCAAGTTATAACCAGTGAAAAGAGATCTTACCGAGTTCTCACATTCTGTACTCATAGTGGATCCTACACGTCCTCTACCTATCAATCTGGACGGGTTAAGAGGAATCAAATCGAACTCCGAAGACTCATCCGCCAAAGAGTATGGCTCCCTACCCATGAATATTTCCCTGATATGATTGATCCTACGTGAATTTGTAGATGGAATCCTACGAGCTACCCCAAGAGAGGAACTAGCACCAAGTGTAGCCTGATTTTCGGGTAGATTGCCCCTCGGAGAGAAACTTTCACGAGAAATGTGAGGAACCCTTGATGATCCAGAAGGACTCCGAGCGGTATCCCGAGAAGAACCACAAGACGAAACTGAACCGCTTCTTCTATAATAAGGAGGCATCATCTTATCTGGTAAGTACTATCTTCGTACTTGTAATTATGAACAAACTTGAAAGAAAATCAATGATTGATTATGATTATAAGATTAGAGATAATTGCATAATTGGTAAAAAGCCTAAGTGCATATATACTCTCTAACTCTTGGTTAAAAGAAGAAGTTTAGACTCTTAATATGTTAACTAAGGGACACGTGTTGAAAAACTTTTTGATTAAGAATGACACGTACCCTACTTAACCATGCAAAGCAACACCTCCTACTTAGGAAGCTTACTTAGTCATCAACCCTATAAGAATTATCATTATCTGATTTAGTTGAATTTTAACTATAAAAACAAAAAGTAGAAAAAGGAAATTGAACAAAAATATTTATTTATTTAAGCCGAAGAGCCCTCGGAAGGGGTAATAGATACAAAGAACATTTATTTAAAAACCAAAAAATAAAGAACAAGACTAAGCCCCCGTGGAAGGAGGGAGGGAAGAAGTTGTCTCCTCGGCGGAAGTACCCAATGGAGCAAGATGAGAAATTGGAGAAAATACTCCCCCGGAACCGCTAGCCCTCGGACTCGGACTTGTGGCAGAGCGCATCGGGGACGGTGTCGGAGAATCCCGAGAAGATAGCAAACCCCCAAACCTCCCCACAAATTAATGGCAGTCGTCGGGAGTCGGCTTCTTTAACTTGCGAAGATCGAAAGACTTGGGGAAGTCAACATCCGACCTTACCAAAGATTTCGCCAACCTAGCACACTCCAAATAACCCCACAGAAGGTGGCCCATCAAGAGCTCGTGAGAAGGCATCTCGGATACTCCTGATTGCTTTCGTGAAATCTCCCGCTGAGCGAATTGAACGGCTGCATCCACCTTAGCCTGCACGTCCTCGGGAGAAAGAAAGTTTACCAACGTTCCTTCGGCTGACTCAGCCCTATCAGTAACTTGGCCCAATGTCTCCTGGAGAACTCTCTCTCTCTCATTCCCGTCCGCCACCGCCTTCTCGAGAGCCACAATACGAGCAGTAAAAACCCCCTCGGACTCTATCCTTTCCTTCTCCAGAAGAGCTATCTTAGCTGCTGCAGCCTTCTCGGACGCCTCCATCTTTTTATAAGCGGACTCGGCAGCGCTTAAGTTACCTTGCAAATCCTCCCTCGCCTTCTCTGATTCTTGAAGAGCAAACTCGTAATCAGAGATTTTAGTAAGGAGAACTTCCTCCTTCGATTGACTTTCTTTGTCCCGGACTAAGAGAGGTACTAGTTGTGCTCGGAGAGCTTCCACCTCCTCTATATCCTTCTGACCACGTTCTTCTACGGCAGTAACGGCCTCCCGAGTCTTTCCGATCTGCGGAGAAGTCAACAATAAAGAATTTAACAGGGATATATTGTGTAATTTCAGAGGATTAATTTAGAGAAGCTTACCATGAGCCCCAACCAGTTAAGACTGGTGTACAAAAATTGGTACCCCTCGGCGGGTGTTGAACGAACCGGAGAATATCCTGGTAAGCTTCCCCCACCGTCCGAGACGAGAATTGCCCCCCGGATCCACTGGGAAGAGCGGGCTCCTGGAATGTATGACCCCTCGGAGATAAAGTCACCGGAGCATGCCCCCTCGGAGGAGTCGCATCCTTTACGGGAGTCATCACTTCTGAATTCGTAAACACGGCCCGAGAACCACCAACTGTTGTGGGTGGGCTAGTCTTTCCCAACAGTGAATTCAAAATCCCCTCTTTCACATCTCTGTCTTCGGAAGAAGGATCGAACTCCCCTTGAGTATCCTCGGAATCCCCTCGTAAACCTTCCTGCTCGGGAATGTTGAATTGGGCCAGAAATTCTTCCTCTACAAAAGATACACACTGTCAGTGAGAAAGAGAATGAAACTAGAAAAAATTATGGAAAGAGGGCGAATAACGGATACTCACCGTACAATGAAGGCTCTTCTACCATCGGAGCTTTTCCTTTATCCATAGCCACTACATCAAAAGAAAAAGCGTCAACACATCAGCAAGTGTTACGAGTAAGATATGAAAATCTCATTAAAACCTCATAAAAACTTACCACGAGGAGCGGATTCGGAAACTGTCGGACGCTGTGGAGAAGGACCCTCGGAAGACAAGTCTATTACTTCAGTAACCTTTTGAGCAGATTCTTCCTCGGTAACACTCGGAAAGATCCCCTCCTCGGAAACTCTCGGAGAAGTTCCTATATTAGATTTAGAAGCAGGTAAATTCCTCGACTCGGATTTGGAAACGGGCACCAAAGCCAAATCCCAAGGAGCTACTTGACGCAAGGGAACAGCGCTCCTCACGACCCCCGTTATATCCATGCATAGAAGAGAATGGTCCTCGTGAAATTCACCCTTCTCTGAACCCATATGCCTACTCTCGGGAGCATTAACCTCCTCCTTCTCGTGATCACCCTCCTCTGGTATCTCAGAAACACCACTAGGAGTAGGCTCCCTCGGACTCGACTGCAGATAGTAGTTCGCCATGACCTCCCCTGCATCAACCCACCGATAACGTGTATAAGCACAATTTATTACTGTACTCGAAGAAAGAATAAAAGAATAAAAGAATAAAAGAATAAATAAAGGGACTTACGAAAGAGACTCCTCGCATCGGGAGACAAAGATAAATGCCTCTCCACGGCGTCGTCGGTAAAAACTACGTAGTGAAGACCGGAGGTCTCGTACAACATTGTGAAGTCCTCTGATTCCATCAATTTATGCTGGGAAATTATAGGAGATAACACCACCTCTTGGTCCAGAGCGTGCACGGGAGTAGTACCCTCTCGCCAATCGAAGGGCACATCCCGCTCACCATTAACAGGTCCCACAAAGAAGTATCTATTCTTCCAGACGCTATGTGAGGTAATAGCAGCACCCAAGATCCTCTTCGTGGAATCCCCCGTGTTGTCCCGGTGACGAACATTATAAAAAGGATACCCCCCGGGTGACACCGCCACGTCAAAGATCGAAAGAAAATGATTCACCGAGCACTCTAGCCCATTCACTTGGCACCAAAAGACATAAATGCAAATAGCGGCAAACCCGTTCGGCACCATTTGACTCGGGCAGATATTACAAGTCTTAAAAAGCTCACAGAAAAAAGTGACATAAATGAGCGCCACCCGTACTTCACCTGGGCAAAAAACACAGTCAACATACCCGGAGGAGGATAACATGCCCTCTCATCCTTCGTCGGAATTCGGAATACCATATTCTTCTGAAGGACCCCGGTTGAGGTAAACAGATCCGCTACCTGCTTACGAGTAGCAATATTCCGCATCTTTTCCACCTTAGCGAAAGTCCAAATAGGCGGTTCCTTTGATTTGGGAACCCTAGCTTTTTTCGAGGAAGTGGCGCCGCCCTCAGCAGCAGCAGCGATTTCTCCTTTGCGTTTACGAGTAACAACTCCCACCGAAATACTCCTCACACTCGAAGAAGTGTCAATCGGAGCAGTAACTTCCGAGGAGGTAACAGCAGCAACAGGGTTCACGTTGGCAGAAGAAGCCATGGATATAAAAAGAGGAAAGTTTTTCTTAGTGGGTAAATCTACTAGAACTTAGAGTTGCAAGAGAATAGAGGATAAGAGAAGAAATTTGTGGCTCTGAGAGAAAATTATCGCAGATTACACTTGAGTGAATGAAGAAAAGAAGAAGCAATAGTGCCCTATTTATAACCACGAGCTACAACGGTCAGATGCCTTCAAGACGTGGCCGTCATTTACCTCTCCACGTAACTGCTGCATAATCGCGCCACGCCATCAAAATTCTGACCGTTGCCAACGGTTGATGCTTCAAAATTCAAAGCTGGTCAAAGCAACAGCCCGCAACCTGCGCCCCGAGATTCTCGCATGCTTAATAACCATACCCTAAGGGTATTCAGGTAAAATCACTTGCAAAACTCTGAATATATATTTACCCCTCGGAAAAATATCAAAAAACAAATATAGGGACACTAGGCAAGAAATAACCCCTCGCCTCACTGAGGACGATGATTTAAAATTTCGCTTCTCTCTACGAGGACAATCGAAATTTGGGGGGGCTAGTGTTAACCCTAAAAATAAAATAAAGAAGATTACTCTTACTCGGAAAAAACAGTATATGGACAATACTATTGTCACGAGTACTTCCGATGAGATGTACCTATAAAGAAAACCCCTCGGAGGATTGCCCTACCTTTCGGTCACTAACCCGAAAAGGTTTACAAGAGCACATGAGAAGGAACATAAGTGTCCCTTGGAAAGTCAAACGGTGAATAAAAAAACAGATATCAGCACGGCATCGGAAAAAGAGCAAACCCCGATGGACTCGTACGACTCCGATATCCACCAATGCGCCAAGAGGGACCACAACGGACCCCGAGTCCCATGAACTTACAAGAAAACTTCCTTGATGAACACTCCTCAATCTAAACTGCCCTCGGACCATCACCCGAGGACTCATTCTCGGAGAAAAATCAGAAGTGAATAACAGAGTGCCCATATAACATATCCCGAGGACTTAGATGAAAAAATACCATTTCAAAATGAGCAAATTCAGCCCTCGGAGATCATATTTAACCCTCGGAGATTATACCACGCCCTCGGAGATCAAATTATGCCCTCGGAGATTACTCCTGATCATTGAAGAACGGACCCAAATCAAGAAAGAGAAAGAGAGTCCCTCGGAAGAATAGCTCTACCACAACAATACCTCAAAAGCCCTCGGAAATATCAGAAGACACAAAGACCAATCCAGTCAGCGCCTAGTAGATAAGAGATAAACATTATCCTAACTTTAACACTTGTATCAAGGTAACAACAACACCTGTCCTTACCAAAACGCATGCACAATGACACCTGCCCCTACCAAAGTCTATATAAAGGGAGATGATCAGTAGGAGGGAAAAAACCTAAGATAACTCAGCTTACTTACTACAGCTTGGCACTCAGATATATAAAAAGAAAGAGAGGAGGAAAAGTTCATTGAATAAAGGAAGGAAATATTCTTGCATTTATTCTTATTATTTCCATCTATCATTGCCTTTGAATCACGGACAGGGCGTTCCAACCCAAATAAATATCTTCCGTTAAATAGGGAATAATTCCAAACCCGTTAACAACAATTTTTTGGCACGAATGTGCTTGGTATGAAATACATTAATTTATCTTTGACTTTAAAAAAAATCGAGTAAACCAAATACCGACTAATTTCCAATTAATAAACAATGACAAGTATGCTAATGGTACACATTATGAGCTTTCCTTAAAAGGGTGGGAGATCACGAAGCGGCTTAGAATGGGTCACAATCACTGAAATAGTGGTTAATTAATTAATTATTGCGAAATTTGAGAATGGTGGGAAATATTATAGTATTGTGTATAAATCAGAAATAGACATGCCACCTTCACATTGAACACCATGTACTTGAATTTCACCCAGACTTATTGTTTCGACGTGCACTAAGAAATAATAGCTCTTAACATTTGTGATTTAACAAAGATATTGGTGTACTAGTGTCATACAACTTTATCCATTTAGGTGGTGTTTCCAAACTACATACGAAAAATAAGATTTCAATATTTTAAGTTAAGTTTCAAAAGCACTTAAATTTAAAAGTTGAAAGTGTTTGCAAGATAATCTTGAATTTGAAATTATTCAATTATTTTATTTAAAAATACACACAATAAGGCAAAAGCACCCCACACCAGCTTTAAGATTGTGGGGTTTTTTAGCTTATAATAACTTGTGTAATCAAAAAAACTAGATATGCAAACACCCCAAAATTATTTTGATATGGGTAATTCTCGTAAATGGGTCGCCTCATTCCAGTTACATGGGCCAAGCCCATCAGGAATCAGCCATACGTTCTCTTATTTTGTGGATATACCCCGATATAGCTTTCGATATCGAATATCACATTCGATATGGTACAACTCACGTGGAAGTCATGTGTGCGGTCCCCGCATCCCGAGGTCTATATATATCTGGGTTTCGCTAGTCACGATAAGATTTATTGATTACATACATTGTTCACTCGTATATCGAATATTCATATTCACTCGATATCCGTTCCCGATATCTTACCCGATATTCCATCTAGCATACACTTCCGACATACTTACCCGACATACACCCCGACATATATCCCCGATATACATCCTCATTATCTGTTCTCGATATGGCTATATCCCCCATATCAGCCACATTTCCGACATAGAAGAGATTTGACATCCAGCTAAGCATCCAAGTGTTACTTTGAGGTGTTTCAGACCTAAATCTACCTAGAACTAACGATAGTGATAGGAGACCTGATTTGTAATAGATTTGTTACCATATCCTCGCACCAGAAATTATGGCCCAAACCACTGCCACAATCCAGGCAACTCTGAATGCCCCATTGGAAACATTGCTGCCCCGCCTGATCAATCCAGGCGCCGGCAATGTACCCCCACAACCTCATGAATCTAGGATGAGAGGTCCCAAAGCTGAATCTAAAGCTCGAGAGGGCGAGGACATGGCGGAGTCCAAAAGGGAACGCCCGCTTTCTAGAGCTCCTAATGAAGAAGGTCCCTACCCAGGGTCAAAATGTGAGACATCGCAAGAAAAATGGAAAACTTGAACCATGAGAATGAGGAGTTCAACCGCAAGTGGGCACTGGTAAATGGGCACCGCAGGTTGACCCCCATTTGTGAGGAGATCGAGGCCAAGGTGTTGGAGAAGGGGGATAAGATTCCTCAGCTCAAGACATACGATGGCAAGAGTGACCCCCACGAACACTTGTACTATGTGGAAGGAACCATGAACCTGCACCGGTTTACTGACAATGTATAGGCAAGGATATTGGCTACGACCTTGACTCGGGCCGCCCTCGACTGGTTCACAAGGATAGAGGTGGGTTCTATAGCCAGTTATGGGCAGATGAGGTAGAGATTTCAGAGCCAGATCTCTAGTCAGAAGAGGATGCGCACAAGCATGTACCACCTGAATTCGATGCAACAGAAGGAAAAGGAGAACCTTGAGGACTTCATGAAGAGGTTCAATAAGGAGTTACTCAAGGTGGACGAGCGGAAGGGTGAACACATGGCCCTCATTTTATTCAATGTGACTTCCTATAGAAGGTTTGAGGCTGAGTTGATCAAACAGGAATCCCTTACCATCGATCAGATCAACACTCTAGCGTATGAGACTATTTACCAAGATAACATGATGGCAACCAAGCAGGCCCCATATTAGGCCCAGAATCGCTCCAAAGGGAATAAAGGTTGGAACAGAGACAGAAACGACTGTGACAAATCCCCAAAGAGGTACAATCAGTTGTACCGAGACATTCTAACTATATTTGAGGTGGTGCGGAGGAAGAAGTGGCTGAATCAGCCAATAAAATTGAAAGAGACCCCGGGTACCAAACACTCGAAGAGATATTGCGAATATCATCGCCAGAGGGGGCACAGAACAAAGAACTGCACAGATTTGAAAGGTGAGATAAAAGGCTCATCCGCGAAGAAAAGTTAGTCAAGTATGTCCGAAATGCCAAAGATTCAGGAGATCACGAGGAAAGATCTTGTTCCCCCCGAAAAGTTAATTAGAAATCCATTGAGGCTACCTGCGAACGTAGAGGCTCGATAGTCAATGCACCTTCTAGGGGTTAATCAACATGATCAGTGGCGAACCAACAGGGGCCGTGATAGAGACGGGCTAATGCCGCCAAATCAAGGAAAGAGGGATCTACTCAAAATTCATGATGGTCCAATAACTAGAGCCTGAGCAAAACAAATTAGAGAGGCCATGTTGAACCTTATTGCTGAAATACAAGAGTTGTAAAAATCAGCTTTGACAATATTACGAAAATTAATATCTCTTTTTAATATTTTGACTCTTTCTTTGTGAGGAATTAAAATATTCAAGAACTTATCAAGATCTTGAGCACGATCTTGTGGCGTTCAACTATACCGCGGTTCTTGGCTGATTCTATAGCCAACGGGTCAATTTTTATCAAGCTCTAAATAAGATCAAACCGGATTCTCGATCTGGGGAGACCGCTGCTTATTTATACATTGGGTTCTTAGATCAATATATCTAACGGGTCCAATGTCTCTATCCTTTATCGTATCATTTGGCATCAGAGCAATCGGGTGTTGATCTTATTTTTTTAGTTTAGTTCTTCAAAAAAAAGAAGAAAAAAAATGGTACCCAAAAAAAAAAGTAGAAAAAAAAAAGTCAGTTATTTGAGCTTTATTTCAATAAATCCTTGTTCTTCACTATAGGACTAAGGGATTGTTGAACGTTACTTGAGATTGTTCATCTTGTTTGGTTCTTGAATATTGAGTGGAAAAAGGCATTGAGTGGTGAGATTATTAGAGGGGTGGTAAAAGCCGAAGAGTGATAGACGAGTGAATTGTGAGGATAATTTTGAGTGATACACGAGTAGATTTTGAGGATATTATCTACCATGGAGAACACATCAAATAACCAGCAAGAAGCTTTCACACTTCAAGCTATGCAACAACAATTTGCAAGGTGGAATATGGTTCTTGAAGGCATCACGGAATGGTTAGACAGATTGGAACAACCTACACAAAGGGATCGTAGAAATCCGAATGCAAATCAAAGAAGATATGAAGAGTGGCAGTCGGAAGAAGATGATGATGATGTGGGGGCTGTTCATCCCAACTAACAACGTGGAAATCGAAGAAGGCAAAATGACGGGGTGGATCGAGATTTGGGAAGCATTAAAATAAATATCCCTGCCTTCCATGGTAGAAGTGATCCAGAAGCATATTTGGAGTGGGAGAAAAAGGTAGATCTGATTTTTGATTGTCACAATTACTCCGAGGAAAAAAAGTAAGGCTTGCTGCAATTGAATTCACCGATTATGCTATAGTTTGGTGGGATCAAGTACTTACAAATCAACGACGATATGGAGAGAGGCCAATTACTACATGGGCTGAAATGAAGTCAATCATGCAAAAGAGATTCGTGCCGTCTCATTACTTTCATGAGATGTACCAAAGACTTCAATCTATGACTCAAGGTAATAAAAGTGTTGATGAATACTACAAAGAGATGGAAATTACCCTGATTAGAGCAAATGTTGAAGAGGATCGGGAGGCCACTATGGCTCGTTTTTTAAATGGGCTAAAAAAAGAGATTGCCAATATTGTAGAGGTTCAACACTAAGTGGAACTTGAAGATATGGTACATATAGCCATGAAGGTGGAAAGACAACTAAAGAGGGGGAACTCTATGCAAAGGAGTTATCCACAAAATTTTCAATCTTCAAGTAAGATGAAGGAAGGGGTGCACAAGTCGATTTTTGGGAGTACGTCAAATTCACCACATGAGACAACGAGATCCAAGTCTAGTGAGGTTGACAAAGGAAAAGGTATTATTGCTACACCTTCTCGTAGTCGTGATATTAAATGTTTTCGTTGTCAAGGGCGTGGGCATATTGCATCTAATTGTCCAAACAAGAAAGTGATGATCCTTAAGGACAATGGTGAGATTGAGTCGGAAGGAGAAAGTGAAGAAGAGAATAAAGACCAAGTGGAGCAAGTCACCGCTGAATCGGAGGAACTTTCGGTGGTAAGAAATGCTTTAAACATGCAAATAAAGATGGGAGAAGTGGAGCAACAAAGAGAAAATATCTTCCATACTCGATGTTTGGTTTGTGGAAAGGTATGTATGTTGATTATTGATGGGGGAAGTTGTACTAACATGGCTAGTTTGGAAATGGTAGAAAAATTGAGCTTGCCCACCTTGAAACATCATAATCCATATAAGCTTCAATGGCTTATTGAAACTGGAGAAGTTCGAGTCACTAAGCAAGTTTTGGTGACATTCTCGATAGGGAAATACGAGGATGAAGTTCTTTGTGATGTGGTACCAATGCATGCAAGTCGCATTCTTTAGGGAAGGCCTTGGCAATTTGATCGGCGAGTTGTATATGATGGGTATCTCAACCGTTTCACATTGAAGCATCAAAATAAGACCATCATGCTTGTTTCTTTAAGTCCACAACAGGTTTTGGAAGATCAAATCAAAATGTCCCATGCGAGGAAAGTTAGAGAGGGTGAGAAAAAAATCAATGGGAATGAGGGAAACACTTTGAGAGAAAAAAAGAGTGGTGAGAAAAAAATCAATGGGAATGAGGGAAACACTTTGAGAGAAAAAAAAAAGAGAGAAGAGAAAAATAAGAGGGCTGATTTGAGTGTTTATGAGGGAGAAAAGAAATTGGAGAAAAGTGAGGATAAAAAGAGATTAAATTTCTTTGCAAGAGGAAGTGACTTAGAGAGAGCGATTGTTGCAAAAAAGAGTGTGATGGTGTTGTTGTACAAGGAGGGCTATCTAACTACTAACAAACTAACATCTTCTTTGCCTAGTTCTTTTATGTCTCTCTTGCAGGAATATGATGACGTTTTCCCCAAAGAGGAGCCGAATGGGTTACCACCATTAAGAGGCATCGAGCATCAAATTGACTTTATTCCGGGTGCAATACTTCCAAACCGACCAGCCTATAGGGCCAATCCGGAGGAAACAAAAGAAATTCAAAGGCAAGTGGAGAAGTTGATGAGTAAAGGCAAGATTCGAGAAAGTATGAGCCCATGCGCGGTACCGGTGATTGTAGTACCAAAGAAGGACGGAACATGGTGAATGTGCATTGATTGTGGCGCCATCAACAAAATCATGGTTAAATATCGCTATCTCATTCCTAGGTTAGACGATATGCTTGATGAATTATATGGGGCTTTGCTTTTCTCTAAGATATATTTAAAGAGTGGTTATCACCAAATAAGAATAAAAGAGGGTGATGAGTGGAAAACTGCTTTCAAAACAAAATATGGTTTATATGAGTGGTTGTTCATGCCGTTTAGTTTAACGAATGCGCCAAGTACTTTCATGAGGTTAATGAACCATGTTTTGCGTGATTTCATTGGAAAATTTGTTGTTGTGTATTTTGATGATATTCTTATTTATAGCAAAATCATGGAACAACATCTTGGGCATGTGCGTGTTGTGTTAGACACTTTGCAAAAAGAATCTTTGTATGCTAATTTTAAAAAGTGTTCTTTTTGCATGGATAAAGTGGGTTTTCTTGGTTTTGTTGTAAGTGCTATTGGAATTGAAATGGAAAGGGAAAAGGTTAATGCTATTTTAGATTGGCCAACCCCTAAGAATATTTCTGAAGTGAGGAGTTTTCATGGTCTTACAAGTTTCTACCGTAGGTTTGTAAGAGATTTTAGCACAATTGTTGCACCATTAAATGAGATTGTGAAATAAGAGGTTGGTTTTCATTGGGGAGAAAAACAAGATCATGCATTTAATCTTTTGAAAGAAAAGCTCACTACTGCACCAATTCTTGCATTGCCTAACTTTAACAAAAGTTTTGAGCTTGAATGTGATGCATCTGGAGTAGGTGTAGGGGTTGTTTTGATGCAGGATGGAAAACCGATTGCTTACTTTAGTAAGAAGTTGAAGGGAGCTCAACTGAACTATCCGACATACGACAAGGAGTTGTACGCTTTGGTAAGAGCATTGGAGACTTGGTAGCATTACTTGTGGTTTAAAGAGTTCGTTATTCATACCGATCACGAATCTCTCAAATACCTCAAAGGGCAAGGTAAGCTTAGTAAAAGGCATGCTAAGTGGGTAGAATTTATTGAATCCTTTCCATATGTGATCAAGTACCAAAAAGGGAAAGAAAACATTGTAGTTGATGCACTATCTAGGAGGTACACATTGATCACTACTTTGAGTTCTAAACTTTTTGGTTTTGAGTCCATTAAGGAAATATATGCTACAGATTCTGATTTTTCTTCAATTTATTTGGCTTGTGAGCATGCTGTATTTGAGAAATTTTATAGGTTTGAAGGATATTTGTTTCGTGAAAATAAATTATGCATTCCTAAGTGTTCTATGCGTGAATTACTTGTTAGGGAAGCACATGGGGGAGGGCTTATGGGACACTTTTGGATACATAAAACATTGAGTACTTTAAGTGAGCATTTCTATTGGCCTAGGATGCGTGTGGATGTTGAAAGAATTTGTGAAGGGTGCATAACTTGCAAGCAAGCTAAATCCAAAGTCCAACCACATGGATTGTATACACCATTACCTATACCAAGTGAACCATGGGTGGATATATCCATGGACTTTGTTCTTGGTTTGCCACGTTCAAAGAAAGGAAAAGATTTTGTGTTTGTGGTTGTTGATAGGTTTTCCAAAATGGCAAACTTTATTCCTTGTAATAAGACTAATGATGCAACTAATATTGCTGATTTGTTCTTTAAGGAAATTGTTCGCTTGCACGGGATACCAAGAACCATTGTAAGTGATAGAGATGTGAAGTTTTTGAGTCACTTTTGGCGTGTTTTGTGGAGCAAATTGGGAACTAAACTTCTATTTTCTACTACTTGTCACCCACAAACCGATGGATAATCTGAAGTTGTGAATAGAACTTTGTCTCAATTGCTTAGAGTTTTGATTCAAAAGAACTTGAAAAATTGGGAAGATTGTTTATCATTTGCTGAATTTGCATATAATAGGAGTGTTCATTCTACTACTAATCACTCTCTTTTTGAAGTTGTCTATGGCTTCAATCCATTGAGTCCACTTGATCTTATTCCAATTCTCGTTGAAGAACGTAACAGCCTTGATGGAAAAGCAAAAGCAGAGATGATCAAAAAGCTACATGAGAAAGTAAAACTCAACATTGAGAAGAAAACGGATCAGTACACCAAGCAAGCTAATAAGGGACGCAAGTGAGTCATCTTTGAGCCCGGTGATTGGGTATGGCTACATTTGCAAAAAGAGATGTTCCCAACAAAGCGCAAGTCCAAGTTGCAACCAAGAGGAGATGGTTCATTCCAAGTGATTGCAAGAATCAATGACAACGCTTACAAACTTGACCTTCCATGTGAGTATAATGTAAGTGCAACATTTAATGTTACTGATCTTTCTTCTTTTGATGCAGATTCAGATTTGAGGACGAATCTTTTCGAAGAAGGAGGGAATGATGGAGACCGGCTAACGCTGCCAAATCAAGGAAAGAGGGATCTACTCAAAATTCATGATGGTCCAATAACTAGAGCCCGAGCAAAAAGAAATTAGAGAGGCCATGTTTAACCTTATTGCTCAAATACAAGACTTGTAAAAATCAGCTTTGACAATATTACGAAAATTAATATTTCTTTTTAATATTTTGACTCTTTCTTTGTGTGGAATTAAAATATTCAAGAACTTATCAAGATCTTGAGCACGATCTTGTGGCGTTCAACTATACCGCGGTTCTTGGCTGATTCTATAGCCAACGGGTCAAGGTTTATCAAGCTCTAAGTAAGATCAAACCGGATTCTCGATCTGGGGAGACCGCTGCTTATTTATACATTGGGTTCTTAGATCAATATATCTAATGGGTCCAATGTCTCTATCCTTTTTTGTATCAGGCCGACTCCACCAATGGGAGAAAAAAGATTACCCGAAGATTGCAGGAGGACCAGTACGTTAGTTTCACGATGCTTCTGGACCTGGAGGAACTACCCGATGAAGTCATAACTTTTTCAAGGAGAGACCTGATGGACCTATCGCCAGAGGCTATTCAAGCAGGTAAGCTCAACTTTCCTCTCGTAGTTAAGCTAGATTTTACCAACTACGGTGTGCGCAATGTTCTAATAGACATTGGATGTTCCACCGCACAAAGTCCTAATAGACATCGGAAGTTCCACCAATATTATATTTGCACATGGTTTGGAGAAGATGACATTGGGCCACAATGTGATAGAGCAAATTCGTACCCCGTTGGTTGGATTTGGGGGAGGCGAGGTGATTCCGTCAGGACAGGTAAATTTTCCTAGCTCTTTCGGGGAAGACCCATATAGAAGAACTATGAATGTCCAGTACACGATTGTGGATCATCCTTTTGCCTACATCATCATCATTGGAAGGCCAGCCTTGAACACGATCCGGGCGGTGGTCTCCAAATACCATCAGAAATTGAAGTTCCGTGCACCTAGAGGAATTGCCGAGATCATAGCTAATCACGAAGAACGATGGCTCTGCTACATAACATCTCTGACACTTCCCATGATAAGGGAAACCGAAGCACAGGTAGCCATTGGGAACGGCGGCCACCAGATAGCAGAGTAGCATCATTCTGTTATTTCCTTTAAAATTTTGAACTTTCATTATGTTTAAACAATTTTGTTTCACCTAAATTTCCCCATGTGGGCTGGCATATAACTAAAACAGGGGGAACTACATCGATCTGATTCCTATACCACGGGATACGTAGGCGGGTGTGATTTACCTAGTCCTCGACCATTATCTATTGTTAATCTTTATCTTGAGAATTCTATATATCTAGATTTTCAAGTTAATGGACGGACTGCAGGAGCAAATATATCCTATGGGATAAGATAGAGTTATCCCTTAAAAAGGGGGCGAGTACCTCATACCTATTGGTAAACAAATCGGATGCAGTCCGATGCTTGGATAATATCTATATTGAAGTTATATATTTATATACTCTTGCTTATATTGTGCTTTGTTTAAATGACAGGAACGAAGCCATCCTCTGTCAATAAAGAGAAGAAAAAAAGATCCCCTATCCATTGAGATAAGGAGGACAAAAGAAAAGAAAAAGATCCCTTATCCATTGAGATAAGGAGGAAGAAATAAAAGGAAAAATCCCCTATCCATAGAGAGAAGGGGGTCAAAAGCAAAGAGAAAGGAGATCGACATCGGAGAAGGTTCCCGTCTATCAAAACGTCAAGTACGAAACAGATAAGAAAACACGTTTCTTCAATTAAAAGGAGCAAACACAAAACCATAGAGATACAAGCGATTGTTCAAATTACAAAAACAGGACAAATACTCAGGAGATTACTATCAACCAGACGAGACAACAAGTACAGACACAGACTTCAGAGGGGTTATTTAGAGGCCCCCTTGGTATGAATCAGGACTAAGATTTTGTGCTGCAAAATATCAGCATAATCATCTAGGCATGAATCTTAACTGTTATCATCGGACTGAGAATCTTCTGGAATTTGCCCGTCTGGACCCAGCAATGGATAGAGCGAATCCATATCAAATCCCTCTCCAAACCTGTTCCAAAGCTTAGCCTGGCCGATGATGGCATCTTTGGCCTTCTCTCGATGTTGTAAACCCCTTTCCACGCATATGTCCTTATAGGTCTTGCTCAGGAGGATACCCTTCGCAATGTTCAACTTCTACTCTTGAGTGGGTGCCAAAGGAGACAATACGAGATACTGTTAACGAATATCTGATAAATGAAATACAACTAATACGAGTGAAAGGGACGTTACCTCGTAGTGTACAACCCTCTTGGCCCATGCGAGCTCTACCTAAACAGCTTCTCTTTTCTCCCTCTCAGAAACGGCAGTGTCGTTGGCTTGATTATCTCGTGTTATCACCAAGGGTAGCCTCGACGTTACTTTCACAAGTGGCGAGTACCCCTAGAGCTTCATCTCGTTCAGCTACAACCTTATCTGCTGAAACGGGGTCATAATTGCCCTTCGCCTCTAGATCGGCGATCATCCGTGCGATAGACTCTGCCTTGTTCGGGTCGCTATCACTAGCCATCCTCAAGACATTGGAGACAAACATGCGGACCTATGTAGGATACATTCCATAAATGTAAAAGCAAGCTACTAAATTATCGCTTAGAAAACCGCACTCTCTCCTTCTAAATTGAAAAGTCCAGCTAGATCAGGAGCCGCTCGAGAGGACTCAACCCGCATCCTCTTAGCTTGTGTAGGGGTTCTACCCAGGGCTTCTGGGGCTGGATTCCTGCTTGAACTTGCTCCGGCTCTGCCCTGCAAGGGCACGCAATCCCCATGGAGACCACCAACCCCGTCTTGGGTACCCGCTTCACCTTGAGACACATCAGTAGTCCTCGACCTTGCGCGATAACCTGCTCAACCGTGAGTTTTATGAACAACAGGTAACGTTGGTTCAGCACTGGAGCCCGTCTCCACAGCGGTTGTCGTTGACGTAATAACATCCAGCCTACAACTCATCACGAGTTGACCTGCAATCGGCAAATGTTTAAATGATTACCAATGACAGAGCATACTAAGCGTATGACTCAACACGCAAAAACAACATATTGAGGTTATATGGGCCATTATAGGCCCTTGACGATAGACCGCCAACTCAAAAGGACTTCTTCTTGCACAAAGGTAGGATGATCATATTTTTGCTCCATCAGAAGGTCGAGAAAGCTGGTAGCCCACTTAGGCGCACCCACAAAACCGGCACGTCGGTACTTCTCCATCTTTGACCATTTTGCGGAGAGACCCTTGAATTCTGTGACGGTCTTCTCTTGAAAGTAGATGTACTCGCTCTTGTTTTCGAAGCCATAGATGCTTTGGGTAAATTGCAAAAACTGTCGTCCGGTACGAGACCTTACAAAGAAAAACCCTCTATCTCCAGCTTTTTTATTAGTAATAACTAAGAACAAATCCCAAAACTCATTAATGCCTGAGGCGCCCCCAAGGCTTTCATCACCAGGACGAACGCTACAATAACACCAAAAGCAATTGGGGAGAGCAGTCCCAAGAAAACATCGATGCTCTTCAAAATGGCAACGATTGAAGGGTCGATAGGTAAATGCAGGCCGTTGACAAAGTGCTTTGTGTTCACCGTAATCCAACCCTTAGGGGGTTTATACTTCCGCTCATTGGGATAGGGAAATCTGATCCAATGCCCATCTATATGGTACTCAATGTGATAGTAATCGGGATGATGAGGGACATGAGATACCATGTCTTCATATTTGATGGTGGTCTTATATTTTTTCACTTCTGGCACATCTACCAGGCCAAACTCATTTAGTCGCTCATCCTCATATTCGCTATCATCTTCGTCCCCATCCTCGGCGTCATCTCTATCATCCTCGTCTCCAAAGGTATCGCCTGCATAATCGTCAACCAATGAATTCAAGTTCAGCAACCCAGGTGAAAGTGCAGGATCATAGTGTTGTTGATCATCATCATCATTCCCAGGTTCCAGACCAGGAACAAAGCCAGTATTATCATAAGGCACGTTTACGTCTCTTGTTCCCGACATTACCGTATCACAGACTAACTACGTCGACTAAAAGAGAGATATCTTCGAGGCTTGACAAATGCAATCACCAGAATCTGACAAGTTAAACTCAAAAGGTTAGTCAAATAATTAAATGAAGTAACGATCATAAAATAAGCTAGGAAACACATATTTTTCAAGTACATATTTGATATATCGAATATGATTGCCACGTATATTGAAGCCTATATCGAAAGATATATCGAGAGCGTATATCAAAACCTATATCAAAAGATATATCGAGAGCTTATATCGAAACCTATATCGAAAGATATATCGGGAACCTATATTGAAATCTATATTGAGATCCCATATCGACGCTATATCGGAAGTATATATCGAATACAATATCGAGAATCCTCGAAATACCTTTGGCAAAAAGAGGTACGCGTATGCTAAAAGACAAATGATATTTCTTTCTCCTCTCAATGCCTATTTATAGACATCAGTCCTTTCGATTCTACATTTATGGCCAACGATATTGAGGTCAAGATTCGATATTTGGTTAGCAATATCGAAACCCAGAGTCGATATGCAAACTCAACTTCAAAATAACTATTCACTTACACAACATTGATGCGCATACGCCCCTAAATCATAATTCAAATGCGTACCTCGATGCTATGATAATTATATTACGGGTCAAACACGGTTTTAAAATAAAATTCACATCTCCGAGTTCCACCATTTGAACTAGGGTGACAAGAGGTGCATGTTATTCAAAATTTAATTTATTTTATTTACGAGTTATTATTTACAACAATAACTCCTAAACTGGGGGACTACATGATATGGGTAATTTTTGTAAACGGGTCGGCCAATTCTAGTTACATGGGCCAAGCCCATCAGGAATCAGCCCAGCGTTCTCTTATATCGGGGATATACCCCTGATATAGCTTTTGATATCGAATATCACATTCGATACGGAACAGCTCATGTGAAAGTCATGTGTGCAATCCCCGCGTCCTGAGGTCTATATATATATGGGCTCTGCTAATCAAAGTAAGCTTTATTAATTACATACAATGTTCACTCGTATATCGAATATCCATATTCGACATTGAATATTCACCCGGTATTCATTCCATAACTTACCCTATATTCCATCCGACATACTTACTCAATATACACCCCGACATATATCCCAGTGATGATGCATAATCTGTCGCGCCCTCGGACATGGACGGAAAAAGGGCACCCCACAAAATCGACTAAGGTCTAGAGAAAAGACACACCCAGGTCACGACCAGGTATACCCGAATCAAGGCATATGCCCTAGTATTCCGAGAAGGTATCCCTGGGTCACGACCAACTAACACGGCAATGTGGGTATTCGGTCTGAACACCCGGAGAAGGTACCCACAAGTCTCGACTTGTCAACATCCCAAAAAGGGAACACGGCTCGATTCCAAAGACTTGGGTATACCTTTCCCACGATCTAAAACTAGTCTAAACCTCGGGTACCCACAAGGAAAGACCACGAAACCCCCAAGACCGATATGTAATCATTTCCCAAATGACTAAGTACCGCTCGGACCTCACGGGCCCCATTACAAGGGACCTTCGAGCGATAATATCCAACACTTAGCCAAAATATCAAGGAAGAATGAGGACAATACGAAATACTAAGGACACGAGTGAATACAAGGAAGGGTCAAGACCACTCAAAGTATGGTCTAAAGAGATAGCTCGATAATCACACAACCATGAAGAACGACCCCACGGGTCCCTCTCAAGACAAACAACCAAGAGAATCCTTCGACCACCCAGGCAAAGCCCCAAGCACAACCAAGCTCGGAAAATGCGTTAACCACCATATATTCACCATAGCTCCCAACCACTCTCATTATGGCGGAAGACCACGCCTCATTAGCACGAAACATCCATTGGAGCAAAAAACGACAATTCTTACCGGTGCAGGCCAATGATTGGGGCAGACTAACTCCCTCTCATTGGCTCAGACCCACCTCTAAAGACCATTGGAGCAGACTTTATTATTACCCGCTCAGATACAAATTAGTCAACCCACGATATTGGTCATCCTGTGACACACAACCCCCATTGGCTTAGAAGACCCTCACACTATTGGCCACTAGGGCCACCCAAAGTTAAGATCGAAGGACCAACCCATATTGCTAGAAGACCCCAGAACGGGCACTATAAATAGCCCTCATTTTCAGAATCAGAGACAAGTTTGGAAACTTCCAACACAACACAAAATCAGTGCAAGTCCTACTAAATTACCAACACAATTGTACTTAGAAATATCACATTCTACTAGCACTAAGCTATCTCATCACACGACCCACTTATAACTCATTTCCAGACCTTAATAAAATAACCATGCCTAATTTCTTCCTCAAATTCGAGATCGGCATTTCGAACAAAAACTGAGTGACGATATCTCTGCAAATCCCAACCTCACGGGCCCGGACGATATTGCATCACAAAATGGCGTCGTCTGTGGGAACGCCTTAAGTTCTCTGAGGAAAGTTTGAGGGAAATTGCAAGGCTAGGAAGAGAGCTAGAAGACTACCAGCACGTGCATCATCTTGATCGAATCCAGAGCACGAGTCAATGGAGAATCACGACACCAAAATGGAGGAGCAGTAGAGCCCTCTTGCCCCTCAGGAGGGAGTACTGGAACCCAACGGCCCTGGCCCTAATCCAGACATACCCATACCACCGACTACCGGCAACCCCATGCCCCAAGTTGCAGGCATTCCGAGGCCCCAATCTACTGCTGCACCAGTCTCGCAAGAGACCAGGCCAGCTATAGGATACGTACAAGTACCATGGGACGTATATCGCAATATGTTTGCACGATTCAACGGAAATGCAAGAACAGCATCAGAGAATGGTAGGGGTCGTGACAGGGACCCCCCGGAGGAACCAATGAATCCTCCTCGCCATCAGTCCGCTCCACCCCTGTGCGCCTGATTCGAAGGTTCGCCCCGCAGCGATGCACGCGCTTCTCCCCCTCGCCGAAGAAAGGGGCCGCCGTCACTGCATACGTCGAGCTTGGTAGATGCACCCCCAGAAGCATGGCCCCCAGGGTGACCACCTCTCCCTCAGAAGGAGGCCTAGAACCCCTCGAACCTGTACGAACATTACTATCCTGAGCCCTTCGACGGGTGTCAGCATTCGCCATCCCTTGAGGCACCGCTAAGGGGAATGATGGAACAAATGCAAAAAGAGTTGCGTGAACATTGACACAATCTCAACCCCGTAGAGGAAGCTGCATATCGAGGGTCACCATTCGTGCCCCACATAGCTGACCCCCTTGTCCCTCTTGCAATAAAGCCAACGGGGCTTTTGACTTACGCCAGGGAAAGCAACGATTGTGACCCCTACGATCATATCAATCAATACTTGGCGTGCATGGATCTTACATCGCCTCCTGACCACGTCCTTTTTCCGAGTGTTCCTATGACAGTCGCCCCCCATGAGTCGCATTCCGATCTAAGTTGGTTCAGTATTGGCCAGACACTATACCTAGCTCAGATTAAAACACGTCTCGTAGGAAGGGGTGACACTGTCCTAGATCAACCATACACATAATCATAAAAATTGACTTTAATATACACAGCGGAAGTCTAGAATACAAGTAATTTGACACTTTAATAATTACGTATTGATGATTAATCATTTTCAATTACATAAATATTCCAAAAGGCAAGATTGGCAAAATTATTCATGTGATCCATGTTGCCACGTCGATCTTATCCTGAGGAATGGATAGACAGGAAAAAAAACGAGGAATAAGTCTTTGATGACTTAGTGAGATTCATACAAAACAAGTGGCAATGCAAGAATTAACAGTGATTCAATTGATATATTTCTAGGAGTGATCTTACCGATAGAAATAATTTAACAAGATAATTTGATGTAACAATGGTACCGGAATAATCTGAAAATAGTTTATGAACATGTGCGTTAACAATAAATCAGTCCAACCTTATACTTTCAAATACTACCGTATACCTCCCAACAAGGAACGGCCTCGCAAAACAAAACAGGCGACATGCTCGAATACATGCCGATCTAGCACGCGGGTTACAGTCAACTCCTGACTGCAAGCGGCGCCTAGATAAATGGATATCAAGCAAAATTACTTAAACCGACAGTCCTTACTGCCCGGCAGTAAACCGACTCAATCCATGGGCCCAACATCCCAAAGGCGTCCCAATGGGTGATAACCAAATAAGCAAGTAAACCGGATAATATTCGTTGCTTCTTAAGCTACATATCCCGAACATAGTTCGTTGCTCTTTGCACAGTTCAAGAACCAGCAGACGAGATAATGACGAATTACCATGATTATGAATTAATATGTGATAAATAATTAACGGTTCAGTATGATTTAACGATGAGTAAGGAAATCATGTTATGAGACGAGATAAAATGCAAAAATAGGAATACGGTGAATAATAGGTTGTTCGTGATTTGGTAACGGGGTAATGTCTTTTTCGTCCAAGTTCCTCAGGCCGGATGCCAAACTTGGCCAGAATAAAATCAGAAATCGAACCTCACCTTTATTTGTACGGAGAATCTTGCGCGTCGTTGATTAATTTGTCAAACCTTTCATATCATTAAGATAATATCAGTTAACTGAATAATCATAACTTACCACTATAAACATATGTACTATTCAACTTTCGTGTTGATGAAATTTGAGGATACTAATTTAAGTAAATAACACAAATCATTGATGAAAATCTTACGCGATAAACTTTGATGTCGTAAGGTTAAGTTATATATCATATATACTTTGTATACATAATTTATATCTCAAGATTTATCTTAAGCAACCATATATTTATAATTATAATTGTAGTTATAATTTCTCTAATGTTAGAAAATCATTTCAAATGGTAAGTATACAATAATTTCACGCGGAGTTCTACAAGGCCTGAATGGCCAAATTCTAAAACACTCGGGTCTAACCCCGATCCTTTCAAGTCGGGGACCTCGTTTTGAAAAGAGAGAAAGCCTCCAAAAATGTCGGCAAACTCGAGCCAAAATGGAGCAGCCTCTATCAGATCTCTAAGATCCTCGAGCCAACTACCTACTTGCTCAAAGATATGGAAAGCCGAGAACTCACTAGAGCCTGGAATAGTCTTAATCTCAGGAAATATTAACTTTGAAAGCTCTGAGATCGACCACTTATGAAGACTCAATTTTGTTTGCGTAGTTATAATGTTTGTATTTTGACTGAACGGTTATACCCGTGTAAAGTAAACATACTATCAGCAATAAAATAATTACGTTAAAAAGTCTTCCAACTTAAGAACAAAAGAGAGCTGAAAAGAAATATTCCATTGGTAGGCACTTAAAGGCCATAACAAAAACGAGAATTGGGGGGGAAAGACCCATACAAAAGTGGTCCCAAAAAAACAATAAGGGCTACACATGCCCGGCTAACACTACTCCTTCGTGGGGTGTTTACTTGCCTTAATTCAGGCTCGACGCTTCTCCATCGAGAGCTCGCTTGGGTCGGGCATCCACACAACTGGAGCAGCGTGATTCGTTCTACTTGCAGCAGGAGGAGGACCGGTAGAAGAGGATGGGGAGTAGAAGTCCAGCCCGAGTAGCACCAAATCTCGGGGTAGGACGGGGAGAGACACGAAAGGCAATAGAGCCATCCCATAGCCCACTAGGACAAGGTCCCTCAACTCGGAAGCCGAAATCCCTCTGCTCCGGAGGACCTGGTCGTGTCCAGTCGGGCATTGGCAACGCCAACTTTGAGCTCTCTCCTCGCGTCCTCGAGTTGACGGAGCAGGCAATCTAGCTCTTCTCACAGCATAGGGACCTCTTCTGCGGCCCGGATTACTTCTTTTGCCCTCTCCTCCCACCTCTCAGCCTTAGCGCTGGAGTTAGCTATCACCTCACCATGGCAACTTTTCAGTTCCCACAAGTCACAATCCGAGGACTCTCTTATCTCTGCAGCACGCCCACGGGCCTCATTCAAGACTTTTTCCAGTTGAGCCACTTCTTCACGATCATTCCTAAGCGAAGCTCAGAGGGCATCATGCTCCTGGATCACGGTCTTTAGGACCGTAGGGCTGGTCCTATATGTGCCTAAGGCATCCCCGAGCACCGTGAGCTGAAAATAAGAGGCGGGTAAAGTTAGAAGGCTGACGGCGACAAAAAAATAGGGGGGTAATGTTAGAAGGCTGACGGCGACAAAAAAAAGGGGATCAAAATTTAAATAAAGAAAGGGCGTTACCTCGTATATGCTCTTGCAAAACTGGTTTCAAAAGGCTCCATCGCTAAAGCCTCCCAGAATCTTATGGTCTCCAGGGTTAATAATATCGCTCACAAAAGAACAATAGCAAGTTGGGTCCTTGTAATCCTCTACAAAAATTGAAGGTACGGCTGGAGTTCGAAGGTATTCTTCCTCCGACGAGGTCAAATCAGGAGACCCCATGTCCGAAGAAGATCTCTTCCGACAATCAGGCGTCACCGGAGGAAAAGGGACTATCACACATTTTCCTTTGTTCTTCTTCGGGGAAGCCAATGAACCACCAGTCCTCTTCCTCGAAAGACTCCCGATAGAATGGGCCCGATCTGTCAGATGAAAGGAAGAAATCGGCAATGGCCCAAAATTAAGAACAATACCAAAAGTGGGCATAAAGTGGTGGGCAAAGTGCTTAGCCATCACTGGATCCATAGGTTGAGGCATACATTTGGAGTTCACCTCGTTCTCGGCCTCTGCCATAGCTACATCAACATCAGTAGTGGACGGACTCCCGGGGGCCCGAGGATAGGATTTTCTATCAAGCGAACCCGAGGACTCGACAGCAGTAGTCTTGGAAGACCTCCTAAGCTTCCGACGTCGCTCCATCTCTTGGAACTCAAAATTCGCAGAAGAACGTCGGTCCTCTGAGACGAAGTAGTCTGAGTCGATATCGGTCAAAGACAGGAGGTCTCCTCGGAAGGGACGACAAGCGTGGCTAGCCATCTCCGCACCTAAAAATAAAAGCAAAAGCTCGGTTAAAAAAAAGACTGAGTATACTGTATGTACTCGGGTAAAGGTTTTGAAGCACATTTGATAGAAAAAAATAAAAAAAAATCAAGGACTTACGAAATTCCTAGTGCTGTCGAATTATAGTTAGAGGAGGGCGTTCACCTATCACCTCATCTTGCAGACCCGCAATCAACAAGACCATCGTATTGCACAGCATGGAGGACACGTCGTAGAGCCCGTAGAAAAGACCATGACTGTCCAGGTAGACGGCAGTTTAAGTGAACACCTCGACACAAGGGCAAACATACCCCAGGCCTCATTGAGTGAGTATGCCTCCCCACTCTGAAACTGACTCTCCGACGGGGGCCACGAAGAAGTACCTCCGACGCCAATCCCAGTTATTGGTAGGCCCATTAGCAGCAGAGATCAAGAACACCCGTTTGTTGTCATGAACGGATAGGGAGAAGAACGGCTAACCCGGAGAAGTCGTCAGTAGAACAAATGCCCCTTCAACAGTCTAACGGGTGTAGGGAATATTCACGAGGGGACAACAGAGTATGAACCCCACCAGTTGGTGATAGGAGGATGGAGTCAGTTGACACGAGCAAAGTTGCCAAAAGATAAAAGATCCCTCATGATCGGATGAAAAAAGTAGCAAAGCCCGCAACGCAGTTGCTCTACATACACAGTCATGTAACCCTTGGGTGGGTCATACGCCCTCTAAAAACTTGAGGGAATGATCACGTCCACCTGGTTTAAAGAATGTTGAAGGATTCCAGTAAGGCTCGAGCCTCCTCCAGGTTCATGACTGAGGTCGTGGATCCAACATGTAGTCAGTCTGTCATACGTTTGGGGTCTAGATTCTCTCGAACAATGACAGTACCCTTGCCTGGATTCTGGTAAGGGGCCCGACAGCCAAAACGACGAACACCCATTCTGCCACCATCACAGGCGGAGCTGCGGCATCATCACCAGCATGAGAACCCTTAGCTCTGCTCCATGAAGCAGAACGAGAAGACAACGACCGCGTAGACCTCCGGCGGCAGCTCAATCGGGATGCGGCAGTGCTACCGCGGTAAGGAGAAAGCAGAGAGTTGAGAGAACCGCGAGAGTACTCATTGCTGGAAAAAGCAGAAGTTGCACGAGAAACCATGGTTGCAAAAGAGAGGAAAAGCTTAAGGAATTCTTTTTGTTGAAGAAATGTTGAGAGGGAAGAAAGTGGTGAAGTAAAATGAAGAAGGTGTTTTATAGGCGATAAAAAACGGTTCGTATCCCGATTCGGTTCACTTTCCGACCCACGATTCAAATGGTGGGACCTTTTGGTTGCCCACTCACGACCCCTCAGAACCGTCACGTTTTCTGAATCACTGCAACCCTAGCATGTTAGACGTCGCCATAGAGGATTTTTGGACCAGCGCTTCAACTCCCCACGTCCCTTCTCATTTAATAAGTGTCCCTTCCCAAGATTGGTAGTTGAGCAGACCAGCAGATGGGACGATTCAAATCCAAGACCACCCCGGGACTCACTATCTCGACCATCCCACCACGGGATACTCCCCACGAGGTTCACGAGTAAGTATGCAAAGAGCTCGAAAATTTTCTAAATGTGCTAACCCCGAGCATCGGAACCAAGGCCTAGCACTCTCGTGGCATATCCTCTACAGGTCCCATGCGGAGAGATCGCAAAAGACTTCCCCAAATGGGTCACCCCTCGGAAACATGCCAAGAAGAGTCAAGATGGTTTCAAATCCTGATGCTCGTAGTTGCCCCCACGAAAAAAAAGAGACTTTAAAAATGCGATGCTTATGTACGTCGAATGAAGGAGGAGATCGAGATCCCTTAAAAAGAACGTGGGTACCCAGGTAGGCAAAGGCAAAATTTTCCATGTATGGAATCATAAAGGTAGAACATATAAAGCACGGTCGTAATCCTCGACCAAGTGAAAAGGTGTTGGAGTCAAAAGCTTCATTGATTAATTAAACTTCGGGGGATAGGCCGATACAACCCTGAAGAAAGAAAAAGAAAAAAGGCAAATAAACTAAAGACACACGGCCACAAAACTCTCCCTGAGATATCTACGGCTGACGGGGGAGGGAAGGTCTAGCAGCAGTGGAAGGAGTCGGGGAACCTTGGACCTGAGAGGCGCTCCTGGGCAGCAGCACTAGGATCGCCGCAAGAGTATCAGGGTGAACCATCCTGACATAGAACAACCGTTGAAGATTGGCCTCGGGGCGGTAGAAGTTCCATCGAGAACCCAACTTCCGGCAGGCTTTAAAACCCCACAACAGAGGAGCCTCGAAGTAATGGGCGAGCCGCTCCCTCACCTCCTTCTCATGGGCCACCAGCCACTCATCCTGCTCCTCCACGATTTTTGCCAAGGTAGCTCGGAGCGACCCCGCTACATCCTCTGAGGCGTGGAGCCTCTGGGCCCAGTCGGCCTCCTTCCCTACCAAGGAGTCCTTCTTCTTCTCTAAGTTAGTCAGGCGCTCCTTCAAAAGTCGCTCCGACTCTTTCAGTGCCTTCACTTAGACTCTCAAACTCTGCGGCCCTCGGACTCTACGGCTAGCTCAAAACGGTGAAAAGAGTTAGCCCGACCGTCAACTTAGATCGCTACAAGCCTCAGGGCATCCCTCTCACGGATGGCCTCCTCGTAAAAATAGGACAGACCCCTTAACCTAATCGGGCTCTGCCAAGGAAGGAAAATAATCAAGTATCAACAGAATGTGCAAAGGGAAGAGAAACAAAAAAATATATCACAAAGGCAATTTCACTTACCAAGGTCGCACATATTTGTGCAACCAGGCCAAGCTCTTGGGCACTCAGGAAAGAAGGGGTCAGAGAAGAACCTAGGGCAGCCAGCTCGTGGGAAAGATCCAGAGTCTTCGCCCCTAAACCTACGACACCCTTTAGAAGAGACTGCACGGGAGGAAAGTAATAGCTTCCTCGATAGGAGCCGCCACCAGAGGACCTGAGGACTCAGCCTCACGACGCTTGGGCAGGGGCGATGAAGATCTCTCGGCAACTGATTCCCTTTCGGCGATCAAAGGTTGGGGCGTAGACGGCTCGCCACCTGACATCTCGTCAATATCAGCCAAGCGCGCTTCCTCATATTTCCCCGCGAGCCACTCCGCACCCTCATTAGGCCCCACTGGCAAGTCAGGAGAAAAACATGAAGGCGTGGGACTCTCTTCAATTCGGGTAAAGGGAAACCCTTCCTTGTCAGAGTTCAGCAACAGAATGACCTTGCTCTTGGAAGAAACCTCAGGCTGCTCCCGATGCCACTTTCTCCCAACCAGGCTCGTTCCCTTCTCACTCGACTCGCTCGTAAGAGATGGAGCCTCGTCGGAAGCCCTCATTTTCTCTAAAAGCTCATTCACCGACGCTGCTGAGGTAGCCGACCCTATGGTCTTTAGAGGCTTCGGAGCACTCGCCTTTTTCTTCTTCTTAGAAGGACGGGAAGTGGAGCCTCACACTTCAGTTTCTCCATGACGGCCTTTGCAAAACAGAACAGCAAAAGCCCAATTCAGCAAAAAAGAAAGACCTGATGAGAAAAAGGCTCGAAAAATGCTCGAAAAAACTTACTTATTTGGGGACGCCTATCCCCAATGAAAGAAGCAAGGTCTAGGACATGGTTTAGACCACAGTCAACATAGAGGGTTGAAAACACCTTAACCCGCGACATCCGTGGCCTCAGCAGTATCGAATTCGGAAGGAATTCGAGGTTCTAGATTCCACTCCCTCAGAATCCCCTCCTTTAGACCCTCGGTAGTGTGGCAGATGAATAAGAACATCTGCTTCTAGCTACTATGAGACCCCGGAAGCTCGTGGAGGATCCACTTCTTTGACTTTTGCATGGTGAAAGTGTAAAAGAGCTTGTCCACATAGGAGCTCGCTAAGTCTAAAGCCCCAAAAAATCGGCGCACCAAGCAAGGATGGATGTAGACCGTGCAGATAAATGCAAAGGCAGGGCTGACCACCCATTGGGAGAAAGTTGGCTCACAGAGCATGTAGGCCTTAAAGACCTCTCGATAGAAGGCCGGGAGGAAGGATCTCAGCCCCGCCTTGATCTGAACGAAGTAGGCCGTATAGAAGCCCTCGCGAGGAGAGGTCGCCCTCTCCTTCTTCCGACACGCCACGATCTCCAGGCCAGTAGTATTTGTCCCACACTTGGCGAACTTGGCCTCGACCTTCTTGCGATAGCGCACTGTACTCCTCACCCATTTTTCGTCAAAACCCTAGGTGGCACCGCCGCAACAGCCGCCTTCTTCGCCTTTTTTGCGGAGGCCTCCGCTATCCCAAAAGTGGTGCGATGTCACTGCGATGACCCCTCGGTAGTAGGAGACATTGCCGCCTCCATCACCGCCACGTTTGACGCCAGTCGGCGCCTCCCTACACCAGTCGCCTCCTCACCAAAACTGCTCATTGAAGCCATGAAATCGCCGGAAAATTTTGAAGAAAAGAAGAAGAAAGAAAGAAAGGAAAATTAAAGAAGACTCAGATGAATGGAGACAAAACATGTTGAGTCCCCTCAATTTATAGGGGAGGAAGGCCAAACGACGCCCTTGACGCGTGGCCAACTCAGCGCCAAATGGAACATGCAGGACCACAATTGCATAAAATGCCCGACGTCACATAGCTCATTTAATGAGTTCCAAGTGATTTCTACAAAATACACTTGGAACTGGGGGGACTTCTGATGATGCATAATCCGCCACGCTCTCAGACATGGGCGGAAAAAGGGCACCTCACAAAAATGATTAACGTCTAGAGGAAAGACACACCCAGTTCATGACGAGCTATTACTTGAATAAAGGCATACGGCCCGGTATTCGAAGAAGGTACCCCCAGGTCACGACCAACTAACACCCCAATCAGGGTATTCGGTACAAACACCCGGAGAAAGTACCCCCAGGTCCTAACTGGTCAACGTCTCAAAAAGGGAACACGGCTCGGATCCAAAGACTTGGGTATACCTTTCCCCATGACCTAAAACCAGTCTAAACGCCGTGTACCCACAAGGAAAGACCACGGAACTCCCCATACCAATATGTAATCATTTCCATAACGACTAAGTACAGCTCGGACCTCACGGGTCCCGCCACAAGGGACCCCCGAGAGATAATATCCAACACTTAGTTAAAATATCAAGGAAAAACAAGGACAATACCAAATACTAAAGACATGAGTGAATACAAGGAAGAGTAAAGACCACTCAAAGTATGGTCTAAAGAGATGTCTCGATTATCAAACAACCATAAAGAACGACCCCCACGGGTCCCTCTCAAGACAAACGACCAATAGAATCATCCGACCACCCAGACATAGCCCCAAGCATGACCAGGCTCGGAAAACTCGCCAACCACCGTTATTCAACATATCTCTCAACCACCCTCATTATGGTGAAAGACCGCGCCTCATTGGCCTGAATCATCCATTTGAGTAGAAAGCGGCAATTCTTACCCATGCAGACCAATGATTGGGGCAGACTAACTCCATCTCCTTGGCTCAGAGCCACCTCTAAAGACCATTGGAGCAGACGCCATTATTATACACACCAGGCAACTCATGTTATTGGTCGTCCCCTGACACACGACCCCCATTGGCGCAAAAGACCCTCGCACTATTGGCCACCAGTGCCACCCAAAGTTAAGACGGAAGAACCAACCCCTATTAGTGGAAGACCCCAGGGCTGGCACTATAAATAGCCCTCATTTTCAGGATCAGAGACAAGTTTGGAAGCTTCCAATACAAAACAAAATCAGTGCAAGTCCTACTAAATTACCAGCACAATTGTACTTAGAAATATCATATTCTACTAGCACTAAGCTATGTCATCACACGACCCTCTTGTAACTCATTCCCAGTTGGTGAGGCAATATCATCCGGGCCCGTGAGGTCGGGATATTCGGGGATATCGTCACTTTGTTCAGAACGCCACTCTCGAATTTGAGGGAAATGAGGCACAGTTTTTTTATTAATGACTTTGAGTGAATTACAAGGGGTCGTGTAATGAGATAGCTTGAGCTAGTAGACTGTGTGATATATCTTAAGTACAATAGCGTAGAAATTTTGGCAGAACTTGGACTAATTTTGCGTGTGTGGTGAACTTGCAGATTCTTGGATCTTGCTTGATTTCACTTGACTTGTCCCCTTTTCCCTCTTTTTTGATGCTGAAAATGTGGACTATTTATAGGGGTAATCTTGAGGTCTTCGGCTAATGGGAATCGGTCTTTCTGTCTTAGCTTCGGGTGGCTATGGGGTCCAATGGTGTGAGGGTCTTCTGCGCCAAGAGGGGTCGTGTGTCAGGGGTCTACCAATGGCGTGAGTGGACTGACGTTCGTCTGAGCGGGTAATGATGGCGTCCGCTCCAATGATCTCTAGAGGCGGCATTGGGCCAATGAGAGGGGATAGGTCTACCCCAATCATTAATTTGCACCGGTAAGAGTTTCCGCTTTCAGCTCCAATGAGTGATTCAGACCCATGTGATGTGGTCTTTCATCATAATTAGGGTGGTTGGGAGCTATGTTAAATAAGGTTGGTTGTCACATCTTCTGAGTCTGGTCGTGGGCGAGGTTCTGCCTGGGTGGTCAAATGGCCTTCTTGGTCGTTCATTATGGGTAGGACCCGTGGGGTCGTTCTTGCGTAGTTGTAAGATTGTTAAGTTATCTCTTTTAGCTTGTGTATTGAGGGGTCTTGACTCTTGTATTCACTCGTGTCCTTAATGTTGTGTAGTTATGTGCTCCTTCCTCCTTAATGTTTGGCTAAGTGTTGGATGTCGCCTCTCTAGCTACCTTATTACGAACTTCAAGTACTCAAGGGCCCTAAATGTTTGGCTAAGTGTTGGATGTCGCCTCTCTAGCTACCTTATTACGAACTTCAAGTACTCAAAGGCCCTAACACTGCGTTAGAGCGAACTGGGAAAGCCTGCTGCTAGGTCCGGGAATGGCGCCAGGTGAGATCCGAGCGGTACTTAGCATTTTGAGAAGTGTTTACTCCTCGGTCTGGGAGGGTTCCGTGGTCTTTCCTTGTGGGTACCCAAGTTTTGGGCTGGCACTAGGTCATGGGGAAGTGTGTATCTGAGTCTTTGGATCCGAATCCTTTCCCTTTTGGGGGCGCCGATCAGACGAGACTCGAGGGTACCTTCTTCGGGCATTTGCACCGAATACCCTATGTAGGCTGTTAGCTGGTCGTAACCCGGGGGTATCTTCTTCGAATCCTAGACCGTTTGCCCCTATTCGGATAGTGATTGGTCATGACCTAAGTGTACCCTTCCACTAGATGATCAGTCGTTTTTATGGGGTACCCATTTTTCCGCCCATGTCCGAGGACTTGACGGATTATGCATCATCACCAGTCCTTAATAAAATAACCACGCCTCTTTTTTTCCTCGAATTCGAGATTGGCGTTCCGGAACAAAAACTAAGTGATGATATCCCCGCAAATCCCGACCTCACGGGCCCGGACGATATTGCATCACCACCCGGTATATATCCTCGACATACGTCCCTGATATCCATTCTTGATATGGCTATATCCCCAATATCAGCCACATCCCCGGCATAGAAGAGATTCGACATCATCTTCGACATCCAACCAAGCATCCAAGTGTTACTCTGAGGTGTTCCGGGCCTAAGTCTACCTAGAACTAGTGATAGTGATAGGAGACTTGATTTGTAATACATTTGTTACCATATTATTGAAATCCCGCACTTGGCATATAATATACGATCTATTATCAAATTACACTTATTTAAATAAAAAGCTGATTATACCTTTTTTTAAGAGTTTGCAAACGCCACCTAATTAGGATAATAAATACCACCTGAGTAGGATAATAAATACAAAAACCTCCCCTAGGTTTCAAAAATTACAATGACCTCCCCTTCAACTAGTAATTGTACATGAACTTTCTATTTTGCCCTTGATCAATTTTATTGCTTAAATGAATTTACAATTTAAATATCTTGTTAGAAGTACTTGATATCTATTTAATTTCAAGAGTATACATGTAGTATTAGATAAATTAATTATGGAATAGAAGAATATTAGAAAATACACTAAAATAATTATTCAACTCTCACATATATATATATATATATATAATATTATTACTCATTCTTTCTTGATGAAAAAAGCCTCTCGGTGTGAAAAACAATAACATTTATGACATAATGGTGGAAAATATTAATTAAATTTTATAATAAGATATATTTCAAATGTAGTTTGAAAGACCAACCTTACGATTAATTAAAAGTGAACATAACTAGACTACTTTTACAGTTTTGAGAATAATATTTAATATTAATTCTATTATTAAATAAAACTATTTTAGTGCTAGTTTTATAAATTTTTTTAAATTTTATCGAGAGATTTCAAATTAAAACTGTACAAATGTTTACACATTAAACTTATACCGTATTGTTAATATAACATCAAATCTCTTAAACCAAATTAATTGTTCAAGGGCAAAGTTGAAAATTCATTTACAATTGCTAGTTGGAAGGAAAGTCATTGTAATTATTCAAACCTCAGGGGAGGTCTTTGTAATCACACCAAACCTCAACAGATATTAGCCTTATTACTAAAGTTGTGTACACAAGGATGGTCGAATAAATGTAGATAGAGTCATGGAGTTCATAAAAGCCAATGAGGCTTGAAACCTTAGATGAATATCAATGCAGCATAGATACAAAGATACAAGTTTAGGGTGGACATAAAAATTATTTTCGGGCAAACCATTCGATAACTGATTCGATGGTTTGATTTTTCAACCGAACGGGATAATTGGTTTGGTGTATGGCTTGGTAGTCAAAATCAAAATTATATATGGTTTGGTTTCGATTTATACCCATGGTTCACCGAGCTAAACCGAAACTGCATTTTTAGCCTAATTAATTAATAGTATAATACCCTAATACTATAAACAATTAAACTTGAATTTCACAAGAATAAAATTAAGTAAGTAGATGAGTCATAAAAAAATCTAGCTCAAGTAAAAATCGTTGTAATTTGTAAATTATAAAGACAAACATGCTAACATATTGACCTATGCATTGCTACAAAAGTGTAAATATATAGCTTTAACGCATGCACAAGTATATATTTTGTATGATTTTAAAGGCAAATACAAAAAAAAACGATTCTTATTGCAATGACCTTTGCGTTTTTTTTTTATTGTTGATGGTTAATAATTTGCGGTTGATGAATGATCTAATAGATTACTAAGTGATTTTAGAAATTATTACATGGTATGTTTTCTATATATTGCCTATCGATTTATTTTTCAAGTCAAAATTAATTTTTTTATATATAAATGAGAGGGTTTATACTTTATACATTCTTTTTGTTAAAAAATAAAATAAAATAAGTAAACCAAAACCGGTACCAAAAAAATCGAACCGGTGGCGATTTAAACCGCACCGAACCGTGTCAAATGGTTTGGGTTATGGTTTGATTTAGAAGGAAATCGAAACCGGATCTTCCATTCAAAAAGTGAACCAATGGTTCGGCTAAACAGAACTGACTACCCTTATTAACAAGTTTTTAAATTAAATAATAAATGAAATAATACGGTAGTGACGAGTCGGTACAAATTTATATTAATACTTGTGTTCTTTTAATGAGGATTTATAGTATTCATAAATATAATGCATGGATAAATGTGAAGATAAACATGTAAACGCACACAACTATGTAACGTTACAATATATAAATGTATCATTTACATTAACCAATCAACAATTTGTAAATAAAAAAGGAATGCAAAATACTTAACTACACAAGTTATAAAGCTAATAAAGTGTTAATTAACAACAAATTGTTTTTACGTAATTTACTTTAAATTCAAATCAATTATCATGATCTATAAATGGTTCTTCAGTAGCTTTGTCAACAAACAAAACCATTCAAATTCTTGTTAAATTTGCTAAAAAGATTCTGAACAAGTCGGATATGCTGTCATCAAGTGTATCCGAAACATATTGAGATTCTTTTATTTCTCAAAACAAACAGATATATCATGTGGCCTACCCGATACGTATCGTACGCATATCGATAACGGAAGTACATCTCATATTGTTCGCGACATTTTTTGAGGTATCTTTTGCATCATAGACCAATACGTAATACTCAATGAAAATGAGTGAGGAGTAAGATAACTCGTGTTTGAGTAGACGCAACTTATTGTCTTGTCAAGTCCATATTCTCCCTCACTATTTATCGAAATTAGAGAGTTGATCGTTCTTGGTCTACATAATTTTTATTTTTATTTCTAGATTGTTTCCTTTTTTTATTAAAACGAACCCCAACCAAACAATGTAAAGCAAAAAATGGGAAATTGTTACTATCATCAAGGCTTTATAGATAGCCCATAATCCCGTATAAACTAATTAGGCTCTTGAACCCCCTGGTTCAAGCCCATTTGTTTTCGTGCAAATCCAAAATCAGTAAAACGACAAAATGGAGATACATTTGTTTTCAAGCCTTTTGAGGTTGGTAGTGATAAACTTCTTTTGAGGTTGGTAAATTAAATGATAAGCGCGTTATAATGTCGAGAAATGAATTGTCGTTTTTGGAGCCTGGATACGGAATTGTGAGTCGTAAGGTGTTGGAATCGACGAATGAATAGTTCTATGAGATGAGCTACATGTGTTTGTGGATAATTGCTTTTAATCTGAGTTGTGGCATACTATGCATTTTCGTTGATTTACAATGTCCTTTAATTGATAAGAATGATATTGTTTGATGAAAATTGATCAAATGGCGATAACACATAATTGTTGATTTAGTACAATGCAAGTTGTTGTTTGTCTTTTGGAGCTTTGCTTAATCTTTCATGTATGTAATGTTGGTACTAGCTTGGATTCGTTTGCGTTGGTATCTCTCTGATTTTCCTGTTCGTTAACCTTTGAAAAGAAGGGCTATTTTCCTGTTCGACCTTTGCCTTAACAGCACAGAGTCTTACCGTTGGGATAGCATTTATTTTAATAAATGAATGTGTTATTGCGTTATTAACTTACTATGCGGCAGTTTATTCTTAATATATCCATGTTGTATATTTAAATTATAATTCTGAGTAGATGCAATTTAAATATGTGGTTATGTGTTGAGCATGGTTATGGGATTAGTGAAAATAATTGCAATTGAGATATGTGGAAATATATAAAATTGCAAGTGTGCCCTATGAAGACTTTAAATAATTCTAAGTGTGAGACTTGTGAATTATTTAGAGATATGGTGGGTGAGAGCTCTAACAACAATGCCGCGAGCATTGAGACCTTCCCAATGGCGGGCAACGTTGAGGTTGTCGCGCTAAATCAAAGAGCTAACGATACTGAGACCGTAATACCGGTTTTGAGAACCACTATGTCTTATTCTCAACTTGAGAAACCCAACAGAATCTCGAAATAATTTTAAGTAGTGAGACTTGTGAATTATTCAAAGGAAATTCAAAATGAGAATTGATTATGCATAATGTGCCCCACCCTCGGAGAGGGGCGAAAAAGTGGGTACCCTACAAAATATTTTGTCTAAGGTCTTGTGAGTAAGAACGTAACGGCCCCGACCTTCCTCCTCCCAGATACTAATGGATGGCCCAGGCTCTGGAGACAGTACCCCCGAGTCACGACCCGAAAACACCCACCAAGGGTACTCGGTCTACACACTCAGAGAAAGGTACCCCCAGATCCGGCCAACATCTCTTAAAGGGGTGCTGTGAGGTCAAGCAGGCCTAAACACGTTCCCCACAACGACCCATGACCCGTCTAAAAACAAGGGATCCACGACGAACAACCAGGAGACCCCCCAACCCCAAAGGAACGACTCCCCTCTGAGCATTCGACACTCCACGAGACGCTCGAGGAACTACCACCAACACTTAGCTAAAATTGAGGAAATATGAGCACACAACAAACATTAAGGACACAAATAAAGACAAGGCAAGGTGAAAGACCCACCCTAATCACATATCCGTAGTACAACGGCCCCGAGTCTCCTTCGCAGTGAACGACCCACAAAGGTCGATCAAACCAACCACGACCTCCGACTCTACCCAAAAGAAGCATCATTTATATTCAACTCTCCCAACCACCCTAATAATGAGGAAATACCATCTCCGATTGGTCCAACTCTTTCATTGGGACGGCAAGCAACAAACACCATTGGTGCAGAATATTCATTAGCGCAGACCGAATTACATGCATTGGCTCAGACTGCCCCCAAAGACCATTGGGACAGAAATCATTATTACTCGCTCAAACGGACCATCAGCTATTGGCCACTGCCAGACAGACGACCTCATTGGCGCAGAAGACCCTCGCACCATTAGGCAACAACAAAGACGGCAAGATCGGCCCTCCATTGGCCAAAGACCCTTGGGACTTACACTATAAATAGTTCTTTATTTTCAGCAACTTCATCAACTTCATCAACTCCAACAAGCTCCAACTTTCAAGCACTAATCTACTCCATACAAAAATAGTTGTATTCTCCATCACTACACACCTTACTTGTACTTAGAATTTATCACATTCTTCTAGCTCTAACTAGTGTGCCTCACACGACTCATTGTACTTTACTCAAAGTCCTTAATAAAAATATTGTGCCTCATTTCTTCAAACTCGAGATTGGCGTTCCGAACACAAATACTTGAGTAACAATATCCCCATACCCCCCGATTATCCAGGCCCGGTCGATATTGCCTCACCAAATGGTGTCGTATGTGGGAACGCCTTAAGTTCCCTGAGAAAAGTTTGAAGAAAGTTGCATGGCCAGAAAAAGAGCTAAAAGAGTACCAGTTCGAGCATCCACACGATCGTCACGTCCAACACCGAGATCGAATCCATGGAGAATCACGACAATGAAACAACGAGGGAGATGAGTCTTCCACTCCCTCATGAGGAGGCCCCGCAACCAGATGCTCCAGTGCCTCCTCCTGAAGCCCCAACACCACCTGCAGTTGAAGCTCTTGTACCACCGGACCACCCGCATGTACCTCCGGGAGCTGGACCCGCTATGGGTTATATACAAGTACCCCTGGACATGTATCACAACATGTTCGCTCAGTTCAACCGGCGAGTAGCTACAGCCTCGAAAAATGCTCGAGGACGTGACCAGGAACGCTCTGAGGAGAGAGGAAACCCCCCCACCCCCCACGTCGCCAATCGGCCCCACCTCCTAGGGCTCGATCAGAAGGACTGTCACAAGGTGACACCCACGCATCCCCTTCACGACGAAGCAGAAGTCAATCCTCACCGGATACGGCCAGCTCGGTCGAAGCCCCATAAGGAGGCGGACGCCCCCGGCCACCACGTCCGCAAGGAGCAGTATGGGGGGCACCCGACCTCCATGAGCCATATTATCCGGAGCTTGTAGCAAGACGCCAACGCTCATCGATGCCCCGCTATGAGGCATGATGGAGCAAATACAGAGAGAACGGCGGGAACTATATTGCAATCTCAACCACAAGAGTATGAAGAAACTCTCCCTCCTCTAGGGTAAGCTTGAACTTGCTCTTCTTAGGGGGAGACTCGGGATGACAGTCCCTTACGGCGGGGAAGGGTTCCACCACTCCCATACCCTTGTCCTTCCTCTAGGAAGACACGCCCGCGTCTCGACCACCCCTCTCTATTCTTCGAGGGGCTACCAACGGCATGCGCCCTGTCTTTCAGATTAAAGGACGATATTGGCAAAGGCCCAAAATCAAGCTTCGTACCAAATGGAGGCATAAAATAATTGGCAAAGTGTTTAGCCATCACGAGGTCCATAGGTTGGGGCATACCTTTGGAGCTAACCCCCTCGTTAGCCTCTGCCATCGCGACATCCGCATCAACAACAAATGGGCTTTCCGGAGCCTCGGGGCAGTACATGCTGTCTATAGACCCCGAGGGCTCAGCAGACTCTGAGAAGGCGGTCGTGCCCCGATCCTCCAACGCAGACAAATCCGAACCTCCTTCGGATAACGATAGTATGTCCCTCCTAAAAGGTGGACGAGCATAGAACGCCATCTCTTCACCTACAGACCAACATCAGAAGGGTTAGTAAGAAAAAAAAGAACGAAAAAAAACCAAAAAAAAAGAGAAATATACCCGGATAAGAGGTTTCGAGGAACATTCAAAAAAAATTCACAAGAAAAACAAACAAACTTAAAGGCACTTACGGAACTCCGAGTGTTGAAGAAAAGTTAGCGGGTTAGGACGTTCATCCACCTGCCCATCTTGCAGACCTGCCAAAAGTAAGACCATGGGACTACTCAGTATCGACGATACGTCGTAGAGGTCGTCGAAGAGGCCTCTCTCCTCCAAATAGGAAGCAGGCTCTGCAGCAACCGAGGGAGTCGGGTAAACATAACCCAACCCCCGAACCCGGGGCACACCTTCCCAAAGAGTCGACGACTCACCTAGGGGAGCAATGAAAAAGTATCGCCGACGCCAATCACCGTTGCTCGCTGCAGTCAGAAACATATGCTTGTTATCCCGCACCGAGAGGGATAAGAAGAGCGAACTCATCGCGGTGGTTCATAATATAAGCGCCCCCACCACCGTCACCGGGGTGCAATGGAGGTTTAACAGGTGACAGCAGAGGATAAACCCCACCAGATAACGATAGGAAGCCGGAGTCAGTTGGCTTGGGCACAATTGCCAGGACTTAAATGCCCTATGCAAAGAAGTAGCGAAGTCCGCAACACACTTGTTCCGCAAACACCGTCAGATGACCCTTGGGAAGGTCGAATGCCCTATGCATCTCCTAGGTAATGATGATGTGAAACTGCTCAAGTGGGATGTTATACTCCACCAACAAAGAACCAATCTCCACCATGTTCATCATGAAAGGGGTGGAACCAACCCGAAGCCTACACGTCACGCGATTTGGATCTAGATGCTCGCTCTGAAAAATAGCACCCTCCTATGTGTTTCGGTAAGGAGGCCGACAGTTAAAGACCGCCTAAATACGGTCCTCCGCCATCATTTGCAGAACAACAGCATCACCACCACGCTCCCGCCGCCGTGAGTCAGAATGGGCAAGAGAAGAACGCACAGCCCTTTCCGTCGATTCCAACGAGAAGAGGAGGCAATGCCCCGCTGCGGGGGAGGATGAGAAATAGGAAAGTCATGAGACTCTTCATCGCCAGAGAAAATGGTGGTAACCTGAGAAACCATGATTATAAGAAGAACAAAAAGAATGAAGAATTTTTACAGGGCAAAGATGAATTTTGGGGTGATTATGAAGAAGAGCGAATGTGGCAGTGTTTATATAGGCTGGAAAAACGGTTCATATCCCAGATCATGCTACCCCCACGTCCACGGTTCAAAAGGTGGGACCCTTCAGCTCCCCACTCACGACTCAGACGGACCACCACCTTCCCTGAATCACTGTAACCCTAGCATGTCAGACGTCACCATAGGGGAGCTAGGCTGGCGCACCAACTCCCCACGTCTTTTCGCAATAAATGAGGCACATATTCCCAAGGCAGGTGGTTGGGGGAAACGAAAAGGCAGGCTAATTCAAATCCATAACCACCCCGTCAGAACCTAACCACCCTCATCAGGAGACGCCTGTCTTGACCACAAGGGCAATTGGAAAATTTTGAGATTTTTCCTAAGTATAGATCCGTCGTGAGAGCTAGTCGTGATGCTCCGAGGCCTATCAGGGAAAGGTTCATTTGACTTCCCCCCAAAATGGGTTACCCTCGGTCAAGTCATGCCATGAGCCTCGACGACGGTGATCACTCGCGACAAACTCAAAAACCATATGGTCGTGGTAAATGTAGAAAAATTAAACAAGATGAGGAAGAATGTTGTCCATAGAAAAAGAAAAGCTCGCTCGGAAGGCTAAGAGCAAACAAAATATGACAACAAAGTATAAGGCAACTCCGGAAAAATTCCATTCATAATCAGAAACTCCGGGAGGGGATGACCCGATACAACCCCAGGAAAGACAAAATGAAAATTTTAACTACGGCCAACACGGCCACAAAGGTCCCTACAACTATCTACGCCTGAGGAGTGTGGCTGGGGCCTGCCATCGTAGAAGGGGCGAGAGAGGTTTGCACCGCCGAACTACGACCATAGAGAAGGTTCAGAGTATCCTATGGCTTAGAGCGAAACATCCAGTTCGTGGACAGCCGCAAGGGGGTCAACATCAGGACGGAAGAAGTTTTTTGCGACACCAAGCTATCGACAAGCTCGAAAACCCCACAAAAGGTGGCCCTCAAGCAAGGGGTTAAGTCGTTCCTTTATCTCCTTCTCCTGAGCAGCTAGAAGTTCGTCTCGCTCCACTATGGTCTTTTCCACAAGCCCCCGGAGCGACGCCACCAGCTTTTTTGAGTCATCGAGCTTCCCGACCAACTCAGCTTCCCCCGCGGCTAAGGCTTCCCTGGCCTTCTCCGAGGCTGCCAGACGCTCCTTCAATCGCTGCTCCGATCCTATCAGGGCATCTCTCTCCCAGACTGCCTCCTCGTAGAACTCAGACATGCCTCTCATTCCCACAGGGGCCTGTCAAAAAGAAAGCAGGCGTCAGTCAAAGAAACTCGAAAAGAAAAATAAACTCACAATAACATTACTTACCAAGGTCGCGCATAGTTGCGCAACTAAGTCCAACTATTGGGTGTCCAACAGAGAAGGGGACGGGGAAGAGTCAAGGCGGACCAGCTCATCGAAAATACCTAGAGTCTGAGCTCTCAGGCTCGCAGCACTTTTCAAAAGCGACCGCACTGGAGGGAAAGTAACATGATCCCAAGTCTCAACTTCTTGAGCAGGAATGGCCTGGAAGTCCAAAGGCCCAACTCCTTGACGCTTGGGAAAGGACGAAGAAAATCCCTCGGCCACTGACTCCATTCCGGTGGTCGGGGGTGGAGGAGTAGAAGCTTGAACCGGAGGAGTACAACCAATGTCAGCTTCCAAGGCCAAAACATAGGCTGCCGTGAACCAATCACCGGCCGCACCCAATCCCGCTTGCGTGACAGGGGAAAGACGAGAAGTGGTGGGACTATCCCCCACCTGAGCCAGGAGGGGACCCTCATCCTCGGAATCCTCGACCAAGATCACCTTATTCTTGGAGGAGGTCTCAGCCTGCTTCCGTGGCCGCTTTCTTCCTACTAGTCCGACCTCCTTCTCACTGGACTGACTGGTGCGAGGAGGGGCCTCCACCGATGCACTCCTCTCTCCAGAGGGCTCATTGGCCGATGCCACTGAAGTAGTTGACCCCCGGCCCTTCGAGGCTTAGGAGCAATAGCCTTCTTCTTATTCTTAGAAGGACGAGGAGGAGGAGCATCGCACTTCAGCGTCTCCATAATGGTCTCTGCAAGAGTTAAGATTCCGATTTAATAAAAAGAAGAAAAACCCGAAGAAAAAAGGCCTATGAGAATTGTCGAAAACACTTACTGATCAAGGGGTATTGCCTACGAGAATATGGTATTGGAATGAATTGTGTGAGTACCATTGTCTTGGTATACACAAAATGCCGAACAGTTTAAGGCATCACGTCCACTGGTTGGCAAATATATCCGATGGTATTTTACTAAGGAAGGTTCAAGGCCCAAAATGACCTATCATGATGCAACAAGCTCCGGCAGAGCTCTAAAATTGCATTTAACATTTACAGGCTCACGTGCATTTCAGCCAATGACATTCATGTGGGGGATTGTTGGAGAAATTGTTATTTGGCATGAGGCTAAATATAATTTTAGAAATTGGAATTGAGTCCAATTGATATTATAACAACTTTGGTTTAATGGTGTGAACTGTATTGGCTTAATGAGAAGCTAACTTGATGAGATTTTATTTATATATATATATATATATATATATATATTTATACATATATATATAAATAAGATGTTAATTTAATAAAAATCATATTTGAATTGAGAATTCAATCCACACCTAAATGCTATAATAATATGAAATGAATTTGGCTTTATGGCTAAAGTAAAATCACCCCTTAATGGCTTTGTTGTTACATGAAATATTTTTCCTATTTAATGGGCCTTTGCGCAAAGGAGAAGAGAATCCAAAACATAAAACATTTTTAGCATACTCATAGCATAAACATTTTTTTTTCTGATTTCTACAAATACTATTCGAGTCCGATTTAAGAAGGTAGTATTGTCCTTCACTTACTACCTTATTGTGTGAGGACCTTGTACTTGGGAGGTCGTTTCCACCGAGGGCTTGAAGGGTAGCCAGGAAAATTAATCTTAAGGGGATATGATTAAACTTTCAACTCGTCCAATGCTTTGACAGAATTTTTCTAACTCGTCTAATCCACTCCAATGATTTTCCTACAGTTGTTGAGAGGTCGAATTTATTTTATTGTCGTATTTTACTTTCAATTTGCAATACAAGTTATAATGTTATTGTTTACATGTTCTGAAAATATAATCATATGTTTATGTGTATGTTTCTGTTTATAAATTCACATGTTTGCGTGCAATACGTTTCCAACACTCCTGCCTTAGCAATCTATGATATCGGGATTTCTTGCAGGGACTGCTGGTCCAGTTTGTGCCGGTCCTTTTGATGTTGTGAAAAACGAGATTTATGGCCAGAGTCGGTGTGGAGGTGAGTTGAAGTACAAAGGCATGTTGCATGCTATCAGGACTATATATGCACATGAAGGATTGTGTTCGTTGTGGAGAGGTCTTTTGCCTCGATTTATGAGGATCCCACCGGGCCAGGCCATCATGTGGGGCGTGGCTGATCAAATAATCGGTTTTTACGAGAGGAGATATTTGCACAACTCACCTGTGTGACTTGAAATCTTTTGTATTTTGTTCTCTCCCCATTTTTGCATTGAACAAAAGTTTTTGATTTTTTGGAGGAACTGATGATTTTGAGTTTAGACCGCGAGATGAATTATGATATGGAAGAGGTAACGATCCGGATTTACGGTGGGAAGCCCTTCAAGTCTATTGCTTAGAAGCACATAGTTCTTTTGTACTCTGTGATATTAGTATCATAGTATGTGTATATTACAGGTGCAAATTTGAGCCCAGATTGATTACAGGAAAAAAAAGCTAGAGTTATTAGAGTTGATGATAAGTTATTTAGACCACTGAGTGTTTGTGGCCAATTGTTGCTTATGAGTTATGACTCTTGAATGGAGTAAACTAATCATTTCTTTTGATTATTATTGATTGCTATCGGGAGCTATGGTTTTCTTTTTTCATTTTACTTATTCGATTTCAAAAAAAAAATTACTTATTCGTTTTCATTATTGTGTTCATAATTCATATTAGTAAACAAAGTCAGTTGTGATGCAGGTTTTCTAGATAATGAAGCATCGGTTGCATACATCATTCGGAATCATTGCGGTGGTATTTTGGCAGCAGCAACCTTTTTGATTCCCCTTGCAAATGCGACAGTGGCTGAAATTCGAGCTATCAATCTTGCCTCCCAACTCTTGCATAGGCTGAATCATCAAAAAGTGATATTTGAGACATATTCGCAACTTGCTGTGGACCTCATCTCCCAAAAGAGTTGTGCTTCTTTCTCAAGTGCTGAGGAGAACCTTAAAGCCATTGCAGAGTGCTGGAGTAATTTCAGTTGCTGGAAAATTAGGAAGATTCCTAGACTTGGTAACAAAAGTGCTCATAATTTAGCAAAGTGGGCTTTTTGCTCCAGATGGTCTGAACCGATTCCTTGTTCTTCATTTCCTGTTATCACTTTAGAGGAATCATTTATTGATTTCTCCTCTTTCTGTAATGTTTGTAAGACCTTTGTTGTTTAATGTAGTATATTACTTTAACCAAAAAAAAAAAATCTACAATTTGATTTGAACTCCTTACTTGCATCTTTATCAGAAAAAAAAACACGTTTTCTCTTTGATTTGCAAATAGAAATGAAAATCATTGATTTACTCATTGATAATTAACTTGGTTAGAATCAAATAAAATTAATTATGTTCTTAACATGTCACTCAACAAATTATTCGCAAAAGACTTAACTCGTCAAAATACTTGATCACATTTATATTTACGAAGCTCATTAATTTTAGTGATGTTCACTCGAACGTGCAGGCTATTAACAGAATACCCATCACATTTATGGTTTCGAAGCTCATTAATATCAAATTCTAGTGTGCTTCGCTCCAACGTGCGAACCATTAGCAGAATACTTGATCAAATTTATATTTTCGAAGCTCAATTCATATTCATATCGAGTTTGGTATAAATTCTCTACTACTACCCACTAGAACACGCCGATTATTACCCTCCTGTAAAATCACGCCCAAATCTACAAAGGATACAAAAAAAGGTGAAAAAAAGAAAAATATGACAAGTTATGTGAATATTTTTTCTTAGTCGAACAATTCTTATTGTAATCAAATAAATAACTATATGTATAAATAATTAAATATATACATATATATTCACTTTTATTTCCGGCTAATATAAATATATATTGTATAATATTTTTTTTTTGATAGAATATAATAATATTATTATGCAATATATATAAAGTGGCTGAAGTGTTGGATTACAAGTGTCCACAACCCTCCCCCCCCCCCTGTTACGGATCTAACTGTTATATTCATATTATATATTATTATATGTACTAATTAGTGTTAGATATTAGATATATCATATATGTTATATTAGATAATAATAATAGTTTAGTGGATAGGATTGTGGAGTAGTTATCTTATTAGTGGGAGGTTAGTTGGTTACTTATGTATTTATAAATATAACGTGTATGTGTTGCAGAATAATAAGAAGAAATAAACTTGTTTGTTAAAAATTCTCTCTTATCCCCTTTTTCTTAGGAGTTATTTGTTCTCACTCGAAGAAGAACAATCCCTTCAGGATTTCATATCCTAACATTGGTGCTTTCATCATTGATGAACTCACTAATTCCTCTCGCATCCACTCAAACACAATCATCATCTTCGTCAATGGCAAAATTTCTCCGAAATGTTCACAACGAGATTCACGAAATTCGGGTTGAACATTGTCAATTCTTGAAAGAGTTTCAGAAGTTTCTTGCTGAAATAAAAGTACAATCTGTTCTCTCTAACCCACTACTTTCTTGTCCGGTAACAAACATGACCTTCAACAAATTGACGTTGGCCTACGCACCACCACTAGACACCCCACAACCACCAGTTACTACGAAAATTTCTACTCCCTCAACAAAAATCATCCTCCGTCCACACCATCAAAATTCGCCACAACAACATAACAATCGACATAAATCTCAGAAGATATTCAACTTTCAAAAATGTACGAAACGTCATGGTGCACGCGTTACTGATCCCGTCAAGTGCTTGATAAGGAAAATAAAAGGAATGTATTCAACGGAGCAGCAACGATATATTACTCCAAATATTACAATTGGTGAGAATTTCTTATTTAGCGCGTCATTGGTTCTTATTGGCCTACACGGTCAGAATATTTCGGGTGTGAATTTTGTGTTGCTCGACGGGAAGAAATACGGTACTGGCCTTAAAGATTTTGACTTTCAAGAACTTCCACGAACGGCCACGAGTGAGAACGCCTGCTCTCACGTTTTGAAGATCTTGGAATTGCTTAGACTGTTATGTGAAGATGGCCGTTGGTGGGATGGGAATAAACAACTTCAATATGTCCTACTTAATCACTTTAGTTGCAGGGATGAAGATTCTACGTGGGTGTCCATCTGCATAATTTCCCTCAAGATATATGGTAGAGTATTCTGCCAATTAAACCATCCACAACAACCACAACCACATTCTGGAACTCAATTGTTTATGGCCTTGAGGACAAGGCCCTCTCCAAGGGGAAAGGAATGTTACGGATCTAACTGTTATATTCATATTATATATTATTATATGTACTAATTAGTGTTAGATATTAGATATATCATATATGTTATATTAGATAATAATAATAGTTTAGTGGATAGGATTGTGGAGTAGTTATCTTATTAGTGGGAGGTTAGTTGGTTACTTATGTATTTATAAATATAACGTGTATGTGTTGCAGAATAATAAGAAGAAATAAACTTGTTTGTTAAAAATTCTCTCTTATCCCCTTTTTCTTAGGAGTTATTTGTTCTCACTCGAAGAAGAACAATCCCTTCAGGATTTCATATCCTAACACCCCCCCACCCCCCGACCCGCGAAACCGTAATATATAAAGCACACACTTAGCTGCGGACTCAAACCCTAACTCTCATTTGCTTTGCTGTCTCTCTCATTTCATAAACCCTAATTTCCGAAGAAGCTTAAACTCGAATTCCAATTGGTATGTTTGTTCTTCAAATTATTGTGGTTTTCATTTCTAATGTTGTATTTATTGCTGATATCATGTTTTTTTTGAAGGTTTTAACGATGTCGGACGATGAAAGAGAAGAGAAGGAGCTGGATCTCACCTCCCCTGAAGTTGTCACCAAATACAAATCCGCTGCTGAAATTGTTAACAGTAAATTTGTTTTTTATTTTTTTTGGGTTTGATTTTTAATGTACATTTGTGGTAAAGATTGTATTTTTACCTTATTTTTGCTGAATTTTGTGTAATTTGTTACAGAGGCGTTGCAGTTAGTGTTGGCTGAATGCAAGCCTAAGGCTAAGATTGTTGACCTCTGTGAGAAAGGAGATGCTTTTATCAGAGAGTGAGTTATTTATTTTGTGCCGGATGCTGTTGAATATGTTCTTAACGTGTTATGGGTCGCTTCTTTATGGTTTGTTCTAAAATCTTGTCTGTTGCGAATAGGCAAACCGGTAACATGTACAAAAATGTAAAGAAGAAGATAGAAAGGGGCGTTGCGTTCCCGACTTGTATCTCGGTGAACAATACCGTCTGCCATTTTTCGCCATTGGCCAGTGATGAGACTGTTTTGGAAGATGGCGACATTTTAAAAATGTGAGTTTTTGATAAGCTTTCAATGTACAAATGTATTTGTAGGTTGCGGCATTAATTGACTAATTGTATGACTGCAGCGATTTGGGGTGTCACATTGATGGCTTTATTGCTGTCGTGGCCCACACCCATGTGCTTCAGCAAGGACCGGTTACCGGCAGGGCAGCTGATGTTATTGCTGCAGCAAATACATCCGCGGAGGTTGCTTTGAGGCTTGTGAGACCAGGAAAGAAGGTTTGTCTTTAATTTTTCCTTTTTGGTTTCCTTAACTGTATGTAACCTCTCTTTTTGTCGTATGTGGTTGGTGTTGGGTCAAGTGATATTTTCCTATAGTAAATTTGGAAGCTGAATTTATGAGGTCTATTGTTTGTTGATTCGTGTCATTAATGCTTCTTGCGTGGCAGTGTTTCTTTGTAGTACTTTTCCTTCAACGGTTCGTTGTTTGTATGGCTCAGATCCTTGACATGGGATTTTCTTAACTTATCTGTTTTTTGTAATGTTTTGTGGATATGACAATATCTTTTTATCATGTATACCGCTATAATTTTTTTTCCAATTTTTAATACCTATATTTCCAATTTTTTTTTGTTATTCTCGTTGTAGGCTACAGGTAGTCTTAAATGCTAATTACTTTACCTTGCCTTCTTATTTTAGCTGCGTCGAGGTGTTAATTATCGTCTTCCATCCTGTATAAACGTCTTTCTGATTAAGTGTTCTGTTTTTCGTGTGCTGGTTCTCTGTTGTAATAGAATTACTTTTCACTAGTGTCTCGCCCGGATAAACCCTCCTAGCTCCACCTACACTAGGAAGATTTCGGAGCTATTATTGTCTTGAGTACAGATGATAATGTAGTCATAGATACTCCGTTAGTGTGACAGCATTCATCATTAGTCATGTATGCATACCATGTCTTTTAAGTTAAGTTAGCACCTAAAAGTGGTGTCATCGTTGGGCATGATATCCACTTTTCTTCTTTCTTTCTGTTCCAAAGAAGATACTGGTAGGTAAACGTGAATTTATGGAGTGAGGCAACTTTGCCGAGGTGATTTTACTCTTGTAAATCTCCTCTTTTTCCCTGGTGCCTAAATTGAATATGCCCTGTTAGAATATACAGGGTGGTGAACTGTTTGAAGGTGCCAACCCTTCATGACTGGCCCAACATTGTAGTAGAAAAGCATTTTATCTTAATTTATCAACCAATTTTCTCGTTCATTTTGGATCTTTTAGTAGAAAAATCTAACTGATAAGTGAATTTTCTTTCCGAATTCTTTTAGTCACTCTAAAACTGGTTAGTATCACCAAAATGTGTGTTCATAAGTGAAACATGATCTTCTAAGTGATGATGGTATTCAAGAGCTATGGATGTTGTCCAGTGCTGTTCTTTAGGTCATAGTTACACTGATAGATATATCATGGTTCCTACCTAGTGCCTCGGAGTCACAAGCATGCTGATTGCTGTGTTTCAAAATTCAACTGGTTGTGTTAGCCTTTTATCTGATGTGGATTCTTAAGAGCTTGGATTTATATTTCCTGCAATGGTTTACTGGTTTTTTTACTTGTGATAAAGCTACCAATATTGGACGTTCTTTTTTGTAGTTTCTGCTGAACGTGCAATATACTAAGTGCTCTTATGTGCACACAGTTATCGTGCTTTATAAATATGTTGCTGCTTGGCTATTGTTGTCCTATTTTTGTGTAACTATATACTGTTCCATATCTTAATTTCTCTGATGATTTTAGATTTTGCGTTTGTTACTTGGTACTGATATACATGCTGTTGTTATCCCTCCTTTAAACCTAGGCAGCCATATAATAAAAAGATTTTTGTCTTGCAAGGACGTGGTTTGCTAAAAATGTTGAGTAATAGTCGCTATATTATTATGTTTTACTTGCGGCGAATAACATGTAGCTGTGCTGGTTAATAAAACTTCATTAAATTTTCTTTGCCTTGACAAACCTCCCTCTCTGTTTGATGGCAGAACAAAGATGTCACTGAAGCAATTCAGAAAGTTGCTGCTGCTTACGATTGCAAGATTGTCGAAGGTGTTCTGAGTCATCAGATGAAACAATTTGTAATTGATGGAAACAAGGTTGTCTTGAGTGTTTCAGCCCCTGATACAAGAGTCGACGAAGCCGAATTTGAGGAGAATGAGGTCTATTCCATTGATATTGTCACAAGTACTGGTGAAGGCAAGGTAATGATCTGATAACTAACTTTGAACTAGTTCATTAATCATATATTCTGATCCTATGGTAGTCATGAACTACTTGTGATACTTGCAGCCAAAATTGTTGGATGAGAAACAAACAACAATATACAAAAGAGCAGTGGACAAGAATTATCACCTAAAGATGAAAGCATCGCGGTTCATATTCAGCGAGATAAGTCAGAAGTTCCCAATCATGCCATTTTCTGCTAGGTTTGTTTTGTTTATAGAACTTTCCAGCTTTCAGGTTTTTGTTTTATCAGCTGGATTTACTTTAGCTAAGTTGCTAAGCATGAAATTTATATAACAGGGCTTTGGAAGAGAAGCGTGCTCGTTTGGGCCTGGTGGAGTGCGTGAATCATGATCTATTACAGCCTTATCCAGTGCTCCACGAGAAACCTGGTACAGTCCTGTCTAGATATCATTATGATCTTAGGATAAATACAGTTTCATCACTAGGGCCTTCCTATAACAACAAAAACCTCTACTAGTGATTTAATTATAGAAACACTCATGGAAGTTAAAAAGAGCATTATTTATTTACTCTCCCCAAGTCTGTAATTACAGAAGCCCTCGTTATACCCTCATTTTAAGTATTGTTAGGTCTGTATCTTTAATTGTCCAAACTGTGGTCTAATTTCTTTTTTGTAATTCGACCAAACGTCTTGGTGCTTAGATGTGATTATCCCCTTTTTGTACCAAGTCTACATTTCATTTCTCTGGTGGGTCTTAACACCCAACTGATGTTGCAGGTGACCTGGTTGCACACATCAAGTTTACCGTTTTGTTAATGCCAAACGGGTCAGATCGAGTTACCACCCATTCTCTACAGGAGCTTCAACCAACAAAGATAGTCGACGACCCTGAGATTAAGGCCTGGTTGGCATTGGCCACCAAGACAAAGAAGAAAGGTGGAGGCAAGAAAAAGAAAGGTTTGTTCCGTTCATTTAATTGTCTACTATTAGTTGTTTCTCAACCTTGTTTTGTTTGTATAAGAGTATATCTCTCTGATCTTATATGTAAAATGTATGTTTGCAGGCAAGAAAGGGGAGAAAGCCGAGGATACAGCCGATGCCGAGCCTATGGACACTGCCACAAATGGCTCAGCTGCTCAAGAATGAGAAGACTTTTGCGTATTGAATTTTGTGGTCTTTCCAGTATATTTGTTGCTTTTTGAGTTGCGAATTGTCATCAAATTAACTTAAATACTTCAAACGCCTCTGTTTTGTACACTGTTGTTTGTCTCTTTTGTACCCATTTTTGGTTTATAGACAGTTTTTTATATAGAAGTTAACCAAAAGATGCATGGATATAAAATCATCAAATTGTCACTTAATAATATATCAATGTTAATCTGTGCTGCATGGGTATTTTTCAAACTTCTCGTATACAAGTGCATAGTATCAAATAGGGGTGCACACGGGCGGGTATTTGCGGGTTACCACAAAAAAAGACACCATACCCGCATATGGCGGGTTACCAAAATCTTCAATCAAGCGGGTCATTTTAATTTTAAAACCATGCGGGTGGTGGATTACGCGGGTTGTGCGGGTGGCGGGCGGGTTACAGGACTGTCATAAACAAGTGATTTCATAGGCAATTAACAACAACAATTAACTATAATATTCATCATCATCATTATTCAATCAACATTCAACAATAATATTGAGGCTGTCATAATATATTCAACAATATTGAGGCTGTCAGGATATATTCAATCAACATTTAACAATAATATTGAGGTTGTCAACAATAATATTCAACATTCAACATATCAACATCTCAAATGGAAATAAATTGAAAACGAAAAAATGATAAGTAACTTATTGATTCAGTACGGAGGTGGCAGTCGGTGGTGGAGTGGTGGTGCAGAGGTACGGAGGTGCGGCAGTCCGTCTCGGTCGTGCAGTGGTGGCGGTGCAGACTGTCGTGGAGTAGACTGGCGGTGCGGACTGCAGCGTCGCGGTGGTGGTGTCGTTCGTGCAGAAGCGGGGCGTGGCGGCGTCGCGGCAATGAGTGGGAGAGAAGAGCGGCGTCGCAGCTTTCGCGGTGGTGCGACTTTCGTGGTGGATCGCGACTGTCGTGGTGGTGGTACTCTGGTAGAGCAGTGGTGGAGCGTGGCGTCGTGGTGGTGATGGAGCAGCGGCGTCGTGGTGGTGGTAGAACAGTGGTGGTGCGCGGCTGTCGTGGTGGTGCTGCTTTCGTGGTGGATCGCGGCTGCCGTGGTGGTGTTAGTCTGATTGAGCAGTGGTGGAGCGTGGCGTCGTGGTGGTGGCGGGCTGGCGGCGGCTAGAAGAGGGAAAGTGAGAGAAATAAAGAGATGGAGGTTGTGTGAGTTTTGAGAAATTAAGACCTAATGTGGGTACTGGGACTACTGGGTATTGGGTATTTGGGTAGGATATTTTATTCAGTAGGATTATATATTTAAGGGGCGGGCGGGCGGGCGGGTGGGCTGGATAACCCGCCACCCGCCCGCGAAAAGGCGGGTTACCCTCATTTTAAACTGCTAGTATTCATATAAAAAATAGAACCGCGGGTTTGCAGGTTGCGGCGGGCGGGTGGCGGGCGGGTCGGGCGGGTGACAGTTTTTTGAACACCCCTAGTATCAAATGTGTTACATTTTGATTTTCAAATGCTTATAAATTTCTTGGGTTGGACACACCCTTTACTTAACTATAAAAGATTGTAGATCACTCAGAGACTTGACGTTAAGTTATTATAAGCTGAATTACTCGTACTAATCATACATATGTACGAAATTCAGAAGTTGTATTTTTGTAGTTCATTTAGGGTTTGTTTGGTTACTTGGATGGGATTAAGTCATTCTAATCAAGGTTTCTAGTAAGATCCATATTATTTTGTCAATAATAGCTTTGGTTTTCAGAAAATCAATTCATATTAGGGAGTTGGGTTACATACAAGGTTACCTTTGGCTTCATAGTTTTATCCTAGTTATACTTATACATATATACGAAATTCAAAAGTTGTATTTTGTAGGACATAAACCATTCCATTAGTAACTTGCGACAACTGGGGTCCAATTTTTAGCTATTTATTTGTCGGTATATTCCATGCTGCGCACATGGCATTGTGCGCAGCACACCCAGGATGATGACACGTGGACAAAATGTTTGTCATTTTGTCCACGTGTCACGATCCCAGAGGGGCTACACATAAGACCTGTGCGCAGCATGAAATAGACCTTATTTGTCTATCTATGAAATGGTTAACAGCTGGGGTCCAATTATTGTTATATTATACTTCCATGTAAACAAGCCTCGAAATAACGGCGCGTTGTACGCTGTTGGACTGTCAACCCTCAGGGCTCGTTTGGTTATTCGGTGATTAAGTCATTTAGAGTATGGATCCTATTAAGATCCATATTAGTAACATGAATATTAGGTTTGGTAGTTTATAATGGATGTCATATTAGGGAATTGTTAGTGAAACAACACCACATTTGGTATTACATGTTCATGCCTTACTAAGTAATTTAGAATAATAAAAGTCTCTTTTGCCCTCATCATCAATGCACCATACACATATAAAGCCAACCCATTCATTTCAAATGAATTAAGCTATTTTCCCCCAAATCTACGCCTGGCAATTCACTCTTCGCAAACAATACCCGTAACACTCGCTAATTCTTCAACCTTTGATAATTTAAAACTTGTACAATCTTTCAATTTACGTACAATAATTAACATAAAAATCAACTCCCAATCCAATAATCCATTAACTAGTGATGAGGTAGTGTTAAAACAACAAACTCAACATTCCAAGTCTATACACACATATGGATGTTTTTCCTTTGCCATTACAACTACAGCCACTCTTTATTCATTACATATGTTTTACTTGCATAGTTTCTTTGCGATACCAATAGCAGTACAAAGTAATATTAATATAGCTAGTAACACCCTCATTACTCTAAGTTTCATCTCTGATTTCTTCACAACATTTTTCAAATCAATTTGAATTTTTTATGGTTGATGACAAGCTCTCTGTTATTCATTGTTGACTCTTTTCCAAAACTCCTTTGCGATGCTGATGATGTCGATTCATGGTCGTACTTGTTGAGTTTTCGTAGAAGGCCTGGAATAATCCTTCTTGCCCTTAAACACATTGGAGTATCGTGCCACTCCCTTCCACCACAACTGCCTTCCTATAAAATCGTAAACACAACATAGTTATTTCCTAGTTTTGAAATGTAATGAATTTTTAACTGGCAGATAAAAACATGTAAGCCTACCCCGTTACGTCGGCATTTGAAGTATCTTCGGCCGGGATCGTCCTCCCCCCAATGAGTCTTGAACATCATTTCCTCACCACAACTGCAGTTGCGTCGCCTAATGACTTCGCCGTAGTGCATGAAGGTCCATGGATAGTCCTTACTGCTACTATTGGCTCTATGAGACATATTTTGTTTGACGTTAATGGAATCCGGTCGCAAAATTGTGGGTTAAGTTTTCGTATGAGATACCAATCTGTGGCAAAATGGTTATTCCCTTTGTGGACTCCCTAATAGATGAGAGTTTATTTCTGAGGTAGCCCCGTTAAACAAGGCTCTCTTTTAGGGGTGATGTGTTCAGAAGATTTGTTTGCTATAATAATGGGATTTTGTTTCAATCAATATGGACTAATAGCAGCATATGCCATACGTGACTTGTCACCTCAATTTTGTCTTCCATAATTAAGTAGGTGGGATGAAGGGCGGAGATTGATCGACACAATGTGGCCATGTTAAAAGATCCAAAATTTTGAATAGGAAATATTCTTACTTTATTCGGCCCAAATCATATACAATGCGAATGAAAGATATGATAAATATTTGTTTGATTTCAAAGGTGTAATTATTGAAAATATCTCTAATACAAGACACAAAGTTGGCAGCATTTGGACACATTCACACAATACCAAGATAACATGTAAGCAATATAATCTCCACCAATAATCATTGTAAAGAACATTACATTATGTAATTACCATGTATAAATAGGGCTTTCCTTTCCCTTATTTACAAATGCACATTCACTTATATTAGATAATCTAATAAAAATAATCTTATTTTGTGGGCATGTCAATCGCTGTTGATCAATTTCAAGAGGCATTGTTTTATACTTTTCATTGGAAGGAACATATTGGTTTTTGTTTTATTGAAAAACTTGCATTGGAGGCTGAAATAGTTGGTCGGCCATTGACTAGGAAATCAAGGTTAAGTATATTTGCGGCACGAGATGAAGTCAATTCACGGTGTAGCACACAATTTACAAAACCATTGTGCTTGTTACGTTTTGAAAAACTTGAGGAAAGGTATTTAACTTTCAAAGCGTTACTCGCAATGCACGAATTTACTTACAACGAAGATAACAATGTTCTCCATGCTGACAAAGAAGTTTGGGATACACTATGCATGGTAAATTTAGGGTTCCTTTAAAATGCACTTCATTCTAATTATTTAAATATTCCTAAAAATAAATTAGATCGTTAACCTTTATTTTTTTTGCCAGAGCAAAGAAATTGTACTCGCCTATCGAAATTAGGGGGAGCCATGTTGGGAGTACCTAAAGAAGATATCTGGTGAACCTGAACCGATACTTTCTTTTTTGAATCCAGATACCATCATGATCTCTTCGGACGCTGATCCTTCCTTAGGTGATTTTTAGCTATTTACAACAAATTTTGATATCGTAAATTCGCAATTTAACAAGGTTATCCACATTTCTTATTGGCATGTATCAAACATTACTATTTGGCATGCACATGAAATAATAATGTTCGTCGCAACGAAAGGCCAATTAACACAAACCGTAACAACGTCCAGAATCCAACAAGGCAAGAGCCGTATACTTCTTACTATTCGATGGATGAGGAACCTAGCTCGGAGGCATCGTGCAACTGGTGTGCGGGTTCTTCGGAGATATAAAAGGAATATGCAAGTGATGTGCGGCTGTGTTATCAATATTTCACTGTTTTCGTTTCTAGCTAATATTTCGTTTAACTATTATCTACGTTATCATGTATTCGGCTTATTCACATCTGCTTTTTTGAAAAATAAGTAGTTTCGGTGTTGACCACCCTTTATGTAAAATATTCATCGCATCTAGATCTTATTGGAGTATAATAAAATAATATGCATCTTTAATAATTGCACATACATGAATTATTACAATCCCATGCCCTACCTACTTTGGATTATTCGAAGAAAAAATAATGCAGTGATCTCAATAATTTCGTAACCAATATTTTAGTTGTGAAAGTATGCAACTGCGCCTCATGTTTCTCCTATAAGTAGTCCTATTTGTAGTACTACATCAATAAAAAAAAAAGTACACCCTACTGCGAATTAAAATTACTTACTAGTAGCTTGGTTATGGCAAATGGATGGGGCCATGCGTTTGCTGGTGTCGATCGTGAACAAATTTTTTTGCAAGAACTACTTTTTTGTAGAAAATTTGTGCCTCTTCACCAAGAAGAGGTAGTAATCCCAGTTCTTAATACGATCCGGATTATAATGAGTGAAACTTTCAATCACCCGTTCGACATCAATGCACTTCAAGAGAAATTTGCGTTATTCAAAGGAAGATATGAGTTGTTTAGATGGATGAAGGGATTTCCGTTTGTTCGGCATGATTTAGTTACGAACATTGTCACGATTCCTGCTCAAATTGAGTCTACTATTAAACATGTGAGTACTATATTGTAAACCTGCATTCTATAATTAATTCTTATATTAATTTATTCAAAAGATTGCATGTATAATCTATGTTATATCGTTTATATTTTTACAATAAATACATTCAAAATCAGCGTAATGTATTATGGCCACCTGAACCTACAACAGTTTAACCCTGCTTCTGCGAGGTACTTTAATCAAGGGGAGATTTACTGGACCGAGTTCGATTTTTTGTTTAAAGTCCCGCAAGAGTTTGTACATGATGGCCGAGTCCTACACCCTGCTTCAAGGATAGAGACATTTGATGTTGGTATGATCCCAAACACTGAGTTTCCAAACGAGGGTGATCTAAAAAGGGCTACCATATATAGTGGAGTTTATAACAATATATATCGTCCGACGGTAAACATGTAACGAGGGTGGTGCTTGATATTCCATTGCCGGATGTTCTTCATTCTAACTATGCGCTATGTCCCATTATTTTGTTTTAAATGTTGCACCCGTTATGTTATATTTTATGTTTTTACGTAATTCTTATTTTGTAATATTATCTTTGGTGATGTACAATTGTTTTTAATAACTATGCTCTATGTCCTTATATTAGTTTTGATTAATAAACAACTAATAGAAAATTCCCTTGGTTGGAAATGAATTGAAAATGTGTATATCGATACGGGCGTACATGATACTTGCTGCCAAAATCATTTTTCCTACCGCCATAGTTTGGTTTTTACAGACAACTCAATTTGCTTGTCATTAGTATGATGGTGAGTGTAGCATACCAATAAATTAGTGTCATTATTTTTATATGACCAATTTGCCAAAGTATAATCATTCTTCGCAAATCCCAGGTCTGAGCTACTAACATAACTAGATTGACTTGTCACATTTCCAACTTGTGTTAAACTAAAATGGTAGGTAAGGAATTTAATTTTTACCGTGTGGTAATGATGGTTTTCTACTATTACATGCAAGGATAAACCTTATTTAACCCCCCTGATTTATCACCTCATTACTCACCATTACCAGCAACTTTTATTATCAAATCTCAAAGTAACTCTTCTGTTTTTAAACAATTATCTCCTTAAACCAATATACATGGAATATGAAATAGACAATGAAATCACGTTGCACACTCCTAATGGTCCGTTCATTTGGGGACGCAAACAGCTACGCCAGTTTGTGGACGAGTTAGTTGAAGCTCGAAGCTATATGGAAATTGTTGATAATGATACTATCAACAAGGTGTTGGAAGTTATCACCATTGCAATGACTTACTCGTTTAGATGTCCTTATTCGACGAAGTTTTTCCGCGTCCACTACCAACTTCTCAATGATCGCTATGAACTATTCAAGGAACTACTCGAATTCCCTATGGTCGAATGGGATGCCCAGACCAACGTCGTTTCCATCCCAAGCATGGTCATGATGGCCATAAAACATGTAACGCTCCTCTATGCATTTCCTTTAATATTTATAGTACGAATATACATTTACGTAGGAAATTAGTTTTTACGTCAAAAAAGTTATTTTTTAGAATTCTTGTGTTAATCCGAGTTAACATACATTCCATAGGGCAAACCCGAGCTCGGGCGCTATTTCTACACCGGCGAACCGTTGTGGAACAAGCTCTCGTTTTTATTTGATTGGCCGGAGATATGAGAGCATGATCCACGGTTCATTCTCCCCAATAGAAGTGATGGTTATTTTGATATCCCTCGGAAATTTCCCATGAGTGATGCACCGTTCATTGACCGTATAAGAGATCGCGAGTACAAGAAAGTGTTCAATGCGGTTCGGATTATGCGCACTAAGTTTTCTATGGCTATCGTGTTTCATATTACAACTATTTCCGATGCATAATATATGTTTATTTGTTTGTTAATTTGCCTTTGAAGCTTACTATTATGTTGATGCTAGTTTCCATTTTCCGTGTGGGAGCATAAATAGCTTAAGGTTATTATTTGTTTTAATTAGCTGTGTTTGTAGTTGTATGTAATAATGGATTTACTTATCCCTACTCTTAATGAGAATTTTCAACCGGCTACTCATGTGTTGAATCCTTGGATTAGTTAATTATATATTATTGAAATTAAGCATTTGCATAATAGCAATTTGGTATTCTCCACTTGTAAAACGCCAATTAACCAACTTTAACTCACGGTCATAATTGAGTGGAAGACGTTTAAATGAACAAGCTGAAACGATACGAACTTAGCATACCACATAGCCCATGGTACATAATTAGGCTTATACATAAGTACTCGACAAACAAGCCACAAAGTTAGAGAAGTACGATTGTCCAAACACTTAATCAAACGGAAAATAACGCACACGTAAACTACAACAACATAACACGAGGGTTACCATCATTCTACATGCAAACACCACCTACAGTACAACTACGAGGTCTACATGCAAACACCACCTACGGAATCCCGAGCACGCTGCCTTACCCGTCAATGTTTACGGGGTTTCCGTGAGAACCACGCTGACCATTGGGATAAGGGTCAAATGCCCACACCTCAATGAACTCTTCATAAATCTCTAGCATTGGCAAACGTTGGTTCAAACGGAAGTACCTTTCCAAGTAAGTCTCCTCACAAGGTTGTAGGATTAAATTACAATAATTCTTTTAGGATAGCAATAAAATTTAGTAGACGAAAGTTAAGGATAAAGTTTTACCGGTACCTTATGGTTATGGTAGTCCACGGTAGTTTCATAATAGCGATCATCTTTCTTGACCACTCCATGTATGCTTTCCCATTGGCGGTAAGCTATCAGCGTGTTGCGAAGAAGTGCAACTCTATCACGCACAAGGGTGACATCAGTGAAGGGTTTGAGTTTTGAATTTTGCTCAATTGCATATGATATGACATTGATGATGTTGTCTTCTTTAATATTACCGTCAGGCTCGGGGACAACACACAACATTGTTAACATCAATTCCACATCTAACTCCAAACTCCACACGTCTCTACTGAGGACCTTCTTCGCAATATCCAGCCTTGTAGCGCGCTAATCACACAAGAATTACTCATTAAATCTTAATCTAAATACTTCCTCATATCGATTACTATACTATTGTACAACCCTCACATAGAAATTAGAATATGTCATGTATATATATATATATATTTGTATTTTCACACAAACGAAAAACCAAAAGGCAATTAATCCGATTTAGCAGAGGAACATAATAGGTGGGGGGGGGGGGGGGCAACCATATGTCGACATGTATTTCTCCTAAATTTCAAGAACATACTAACTTGCAACACAATATAAGGAAATATAAGCGACAAAGCCGATGACAATTCGTAAGGATACAAATCTAACCTTTTTCGTCCCGGTGTTTGTGCGTTTCATTTCTTCGATCAGAAATACGGTTTTTTTGAAGACGGGTATGGCTGCTAAACGCGCCATTACATCCTCTGCGTATTCTTCATGTTCACCTCCGATGGATTCGAGTTCCGGATCCATTTTTCGGGTTAGATAGTTTAGGTTAGGGAAACTCTTTTGTTGAAAGGGTTGTTGCAAGAAAAGGTAATGCAACCCTTGAAGACCTAAATTAGACGTTAATCTCACCTTTGGTTGGGCCTAATAGGGCCTATGCTGGTTTAAACTAGGTTAAAAAATAAAAGCCACAAAATTGATCCGTTATTTTAATAGACGTTAGGCGAAAGTGCACATATTTCCCATTTGCTGAATATAAATCTGTTATTGGAAACAATTATCTGTAAACAATTTAATAAATGAAATTGCTAATGGAAAATAACATGCACCACACAGATACAAACAATACATTTTGCTGTATATACATCTGTTATAGGAAACATTCATCTGTTCACGATATAAAAAAATAGATTGCTTTAAAACAAATGACATGCACCACACCGATTGAACATTAAAATAACCTTAGTAGGTTAATTACAAAATGTTTGCAGTGAACATCTTGGTGCCAAATGTGCAGATACTATTTTTTTGCAACATTACCGGGGAATGAAAGCATACTAAAAACCAAAATGAACCATAAAAGTTATAGCCTGTAACCATCCTCCGTCCACAATCCAAAAAGTACCTGCGCAAATATTAGGGCTGCAGGTCTCATAACAGGAAATGATTGTGGAGCAAAAAGTACTTGATAGTGGCTAAATAACAGGTAGTTAACGATAGAATCACTCGGCGAGTATACTGCGAACAAACTCCTTCCGATTTTCCTCGTCCATGCTGAAGAACAAAGCCACATGTGTAGGAGATTGAACGATTATTTTTGCGGCCCTCACCATAGTTGTCATAGTAAATTCAGACAAGTCTTGAATAGCGGAATAAATAAGAGTTACTTGGGGGTCAACGTCTTTCAGGGACCGTATTGCACTCGACAGATCATTGATAGCAACATCTGTTCTTTCGAGTGAGCTGATAATCTTTAACATGACCTCGTCTTCCAAACCAGGCGTGCGTTTCTTGCGTTTCTTAATCCCTGAGGGTTTCCATGGACCAGGGCCTCCTGAGTTTTGTGGTGCGGATGAAGACTCTCCAGCTTGGGATCTAATGTCCTCTACTCCTGTTGACTGATCTACATGCGGCGGTGCATTGGGCATGGGCGGCATGTTATTTGCCCTCTCTCTAGCAGCTGATCCATCCACGACATGATCACCAATCCCTTTTGAGAACCCAAATATAATATCCCAGTCATTGTAGTGTGGATATGATTTGTTTTGCATTTTTATCAACTCTGGATTTACCTGCAATCAGTTAGGAAAAAATGCAAGGTCAGCTAGAATATGTGCAGTTTCATATTGTTCTCAAGTAACAGAATATAACCATTCAAAAATAATAGTGATAGTTTAGTTTATTACGACTATTCCGGCCTCCCAAACTTCAGATCCCACAATTGTGATATTGTGTTTCAAAGGGTCTAAACCAACGAAGTTACTTCCAGTACGTCCAAACAAGCGAGATAAAGCACCGTAGTCTTTTCTCCAAGAGGCCATTTTCGAGATAACATGTGGATCCCCTAACACATCACTTCCAGGAACCTTATTTTGGATTCTTATAGCCACTTGCCCATTAAAACTCGGTTTCCAACCATTGCTTGATTGCCATCCCTCCATGATGAGCTCTTTGACCGATTCAATCAAAGCTTCTTCGTCCGCACGGCTCCAAAATTTCCTAGTACCATTTCCCTTTGGTTTTTTCCCTTTAGCAGGTTTGCTGTTGGTACTCTTGTCCATTGCCAAAACTGAAAAGAGATAATCTTGTAGGAATTAGTATATAAAAAACAATTGTAAAATTACTCCTGTTCTTTGTTAGCTTGAAGTATATATATGTAGAATGTTAACAGATAGTAATTCATCTATATAATTTTATAAATTTATGGTTATATATATATATATTCATATATAATCCTAGTTCATAAAGTCAATACACAGTACCCATCAAATCATAATTTGGTCATTCTTATATAACATAGCATGATAATGCTTTGTTTGAATAGCCTTCACCAGATATATTTCATTATTGGAGACATAAAACAGAACAATTCATGAACAAATTGTAATGGTATGGATTCAAACAACATAGTCTGGACTATCATCATTATGGAAATTTAATGAAATTGTTTTACAACACAACATAATTAAATTGTTTCGCAAATATTGAAATCTATTACATTCGCAGAAGTCAAAAATGTAAAAGGGATTAATAATAGAACACTAGTTGTGATTTCGACGTAAACGGCAATTGTTAAACATTTTCCCTGCCATGTTATTTCGCTTATTATTCCACGCATGTGTTGGGGCCACAAAGTCGATGTACACGGTGTTGTCGGGGGGGGGGGGGGGGGGGGGTCAGATGGTAATTGAATCCCACTAGCTTCAAGGGGATCGACTTCCATATGCAAATGAATAAAATTGTGAAGTAACACACAAGCTAAAACTATACTGCTTTTGGTGTCAATAGAATAGTGCGTTGGGTCGTCTAATATGGGCCATCTAATCTTGAGCAAGCCAAATGCGCATTCGATGACATTTTGAGCGCGACTATGCTTCATGTTAAAAAACTCCTCTCGATCTACAGGTCGATCACGCCCAATACTCCACTCATTTAAATGATACCGCCTAGCCTTATAAGGCGCCAAAAAACCATCACAATTCATGTACCCCAAATCACAAAGATAATAATTGCCTGTATTCATAAACATATATAGTTAGTTTAACGTGTTAATAATTTTGTAATTTTTTTAGTAACTTCGAAATTAAAAAACCCAAAACATACCAGTGGGAACCTTAAGACCACCCGGCCTCACTAATGCCTCCCGTAAAACCATATTGTCAGCAACAGGACCTTCCCACCCCGCCAGTACATAAACAAAGTTCTTATTTACGTCACACATGCCCAACACATTCGTACAAACAAGTCCCTTTCATGTTCGATACCGTTCTTTGTCAATTAATGGCGCACGTACATCTATTTGGGTACCATCTAGTGCACCAAGACAATCCTAAAAATAGATTTAATATTAAGTGAGGACGGAATCCTAAAATGATAAATTGTAAAAATAATAAGCGGGTTCTAGAAATTGTTGGAATAGATAAAAAAACTTACCGGAAAAACTTTCCATCTATCATCGGTACATTCACTTGTAATGGGAGTTGGCGTAACCCATAAGTGGCCAGAATTTTTGAATAAAACAGCCAAAGTTTTATGAAAATAGTGGCTGACCGTTTGACCCGAGCGCTTGAAGTTAAAGCGTACAACCCGGTTTTTATCGTGGTGGGCTAGTGTTTGCAAGAAAACCGATGTCATCTCTTGAACATTAACATATTTCGAGCTCGTTAAACCACCACCATGTTCCAACAAATAGCAAAGCCTATGGAAAATATTTCTATCCATCCTTAGAATGTCAACACAATCAGTGTCATTAATGTTGACAAGGTCTCTCATGTGCTCGACTTGTTTAGGTAGTCTCCCAATCATGCTATACAAATATCCTTGTTTACGTTTATTAGTCGCACCAAAATGCCTCCTTGCTATTAGGTAAGTTTTCAAAATCAATAAAAGCCTTAGACGTAAAAGAAGTAACTCGGTTCCTGCGATAATCATAGCATTTAACCTCCAATCCATCCTACAATGTTGTATGTATGTAATTGGAAGTCATAAATAGTCCTTACTAAGCAACAAGCAAGAAATAATGTAACTCACAGTTGATAAACATATGAAGTACAAATAATATAAAAGGTTCTTTATCTGCACAACCAATTTATGTAATGAATTCACAACATATATTAAATAATTTAAAACTAAACAACAATCAGGAAAAGTTTAACTTCTCAGGAATACACATTTGACCACATAAAGATTATTTGTTCAAAATCAGGACAAAATATACTGGAAAACACATTCATAAATCCATCAACACACATCCCATTAATATAAAAACGATCAAAACAATGGTGATGGCATAAACAACTCACAAAAACCTAAAAAAGTATCTGGGAAAAAACATAAAACTGCAGGTTAATTAATAGTTTTCATCACAATTTAACAGAAAATATTCCACGGATGTTTTACCTGATTAGTCCTGTATGCGTCGAAACAATTTCAAACTCGTCAGTTAGTTGTACTTGTACCCTCGCCAGAAAAACAAAGTAGGTCACATATACCCCCAAATAAACAAAATTAGGGATAAATTCAAGAACAAATTCCAGAAATCAAATCAACCTCGACCAAAAAAATACAAATTAAAGAAAGTAATAGATGAATAAATAGAAAATGCGAAAGCTACTGGGTATTTTGGGATGTTCCAGAAATCCTTTTTGACAAATTTTTCGAACTCGGGGGCCTCTGTTAAATTATTTTTCCAGAAATGCTTTTGACAGTCGTTAAATTTGTTTTCAAAAAAACAAAATGTTGGATAAATTTTTTGAGTTGGGCTAACAATTACACCTACTTTGCCCAACGAACGACCGACACAAACAGAAAAGTTAGAGATTTTGGGAAAAAAATACCTGGGTTCAGACGAATCGGCCGAAAATTGTGGATTCTAATCAAACTAGGGCTTACTGTTGGGAGAACAGTCCGATCGCGAATGAAGAAGTGGGAGCAAATGACCAAATTTTGATGTTATACGTTATTTTACGGGGTATATACGTAATTGCACGATCACATTTTAAAACACTGTGGAACTCAGTTTATTCAAAACGGCCTCAGAGCCCAGTTACTATCTGACCTCTTAAGCCGGGTCACCTTGTTTGAAAATGGATGACCCGATTTTTACTCTTGCCAACCAAAGGAGCTACTAACACTGTTCAATCCATATTATATGGGCCTAATGTGACCTATTAGCACCAACCAAACGGGCCCTCAAAGGCTCAAAATACTGAAAATCAAGCTAGGTACTAGCTATAAATAAATAAAACTTCTTAAGATTCAATAATTCAGGCAAATGATATATAGAGAGTAAAATCCCTAATAAGTAATAACAGATCAAATTGATAGAAATTGTCACATTTGCCCTTAACATAAATATCTAAATTAGCTCGTAAATATAATTAACGGGAAACTATATAATTCGCGCCTTCGCAGAGTATCTGTCTTATCCTCATCGTGTATATCTTGATCTTTCGTGCATATACATGAATTTTCATTATATATATATTATATAATGATTTGATTATTAGTTAAATTATTGAAAATCTAAATAAGGTTCAATGAAGACAAAGGAAATCCCCATATGTATTTTTTCCCTAATCTTAAATTCTTAATACTTACTTTTGATTTGATTATACACATATATATCCACACACACACACACACACACACACACACATATATATATATAAATTATATATATATATATATATATATATATATAGTATATTCCAATGGAAGTATGAAAAAAAAATGAAAATAATGACTCCAAAATTCTGAATTAAAAAAAAAAGAAAAATAAAAAAGGATGACTTTAAGATTTTAATATAGATCAACTACTTATATTAAATCATGAATCTTACACTTACAGATCATTACCAAAATACATGATTTAAAAAATAATTTGTAACTGCAAGCCAAAAGAAGATTATTTTTTCGCATGAATGCAAGAAATATATAAAAAATAATACTCATATTTTATGTGAATATATATGTATGATTATACCATGTATATAGATTACAGAAACTGAAATGAACAAAAGGCCACCTTATTGCACCATCTTTTTAATTTGTACAAATATATTATGTATACCCGGGAAAAATATAGAGCATATGAAAATAACTTTCTGATTGATATTTTGATAGCTTAAAAACTTTATTAAACTTATGTTTATAATATTACACACCACGCTATAAATAAATCAGACACCGTATGACAACAAAGTTTGATTTAATAACATTGTTTATTATCCAAACTAATCAAAGATTTCAACTTAGTAAAATATAATTTTGAAAAGAAGATTCTTTGGAATTTATATATAGACGTTAATCTGCTCTATATTTCTTAAAAAAGAAACATAATCTTTGTCACTCATAATGAGTAAATTAAGGAATTAAGGATTGTGATTTGATAATTGATTTAGAAAGGGTAAAATTGAGAATAATGAAAACATTGCTCTGGATTTAGGGATTTTTCTTTGGATATATCAGCTCCTAATAATTCATGTATAATAAATAGGAATAATTATACAAACTACTCCTCAGGTATCAGATAGATGCAGAGAACACTCTACATGTTTGGAAAATTACACAAATACTTTTTATGACCAATTTTTGAATAAAAAATATTATCTTTTGCTGAATATAAATTAATGCCCCTCATTTATTGTGCACAAAAACCAAAAAATAAATAAATCAGAATTGCTTAGAAAAATGGAAGTTAAAACTCATTTTTTTTTATCAAACATATTTTATTAATAACCTACGACCAAGGCCAAGTAATGTACATAGGGTGCGGGGTCGGGGCTGGCGGGATAACCGCGCAAATGTACACTGCATACCGTCTATGTCAAAATGCACTATATCGGGCGGACAACTTGTCCAAACTGTACAAAAGGGTGACTGAAGTGGGCAGTCCACCAAGGCCCGATCGGATCCCGTGAGTGCAAGCATGTCCGCGAACCTGTTCGTCTCTCTCTCTCTCTCTCTCTCTCTATATATATATATATATATATATATATATATATACGTGAAATGAACATGGTGGGAATATGTCATGGAGTAGGGCGAGCGACAATGCCGAGGCCGTATGGCCCCGCATCTGATCAGGTTGCCAACCACAACTTCCGAGTCAGTTTCAACAATGAGAGCAGTAATTGAAAGTCGTAAAGCAAGTAGTATTCCCCGACGAATAGTACCAACAATCGTACATGCAAAATCACGCAACACACCGCTGATATAAGAGGAGCCCGGGTTGCCCAACGCCGATCCGTCAGTATTTAGCTTGATAATTCCCCGTGGAGGGGGGGTGCCATCTGACAGGGAACCGGTAACTTTTGGGGGGGTTTAGAGGGCGGGTCAGTCGGGAGATCCGCTAGCGTGCGAGAAATAAGAGAGGTAATGGAGGATGTCGAGATTGGCCTTCCTCAAAACAAGAGTTCATTACGCGCACGCACACCGTAGGGCCCAACACCCAATAAGGGTAGTGGCGGGGTGTGGGGTGCGCTAGACGTGAACAATAGAATTTTCTCCCTGCATTGTTGGAGTGAACTGGGGAGTGGCTTGACGGGCATCTTAGATGAGTGGGCATTCATCGAATAGATGGGTTGTGGTTTGAGTAGCCGAGTGGCAGAGGAGAAACAAATCGAGGATCGGGACATGCTGGCGGCAGATAAAATCGCGAGTGGCTAAGGACTCATGTCCTCATAACCAGCCAAAGAATTTCATCCGCGAATTTTAGTTTTTTGATGATTTAAAGTTGGAAGGTTTGTTCTCATTATCATTTTAATATTTTTACATAAAGAGTGTTTGTATAATTACTCAAAAATGAAAGGTGAATGGTGATCTCTTTAACTACCCCATGTCTCAGGGGTAGTTTATGCAATTCTCCATACTTATTAGGGTAAGTCTAATAAAATAGCCATCGTAATATAATTGTATCCTACAGCGTTAAAATATAGTATACAAAAAATGCATTGCGTAATTTCCAAAAGTAGCCATAAATAGACAAATTAAGTATTTTTTTTTACTCTTTGTTTTATAAATTCTTATTACTTGTATTGATGCACACCAATTTAGTCATTGCAGTTCTTTTATTTCAAGCCATCTAGTCCTACCTCTTGGGTTGTGCATGGAACCTAACTTTCATTGTATTAATCACAACTTGGTTTATTGGGTGCGAATTTCCTTGAAAGTATTATAAGTGTTTGATGGGAACTTACACAATTAGAGTTGTGATCGTAATATAAACGGTGCACTTATGTATATTCCCCAAATCGAAGATCAAGACAATCCCCCGGCTTGGAAACAACAGCGCGTACAAATACAAGCATGATGCCTCCATTTCTTGTAATGATTGTAAAACTCTTGGTTGCTAATCACGGCGAAGTTAGGATTTTTACTTTGGGGGCGAAATAGTTAATTGATCAATGTGATTATTTCGTTATATGATATTTTCAAAAGGACGAATTATTTTTTCTGGCCTGTAATTTTTTTTCTAAATTCTTAAATGCCCATTTTGTTTTGGGCCGACTTTTTCTGTCCCCTAACTTCAGATTTCTCTATTAAAAATTCCCAAAATCTCTTATTCGAGCTAAAATGCTGATGTGTCAGCACAGTCAATAAATTGCGTGTCCAGTCCAAAAAATGCCGAGCCACGTAGGAAAACGTTTTTACTTACACTTATATTACACAAAACACTTCTAACAACATCTCCATACTTAGGAAATTTTGGACAAAACCTAACACTGCCCCGTAAACCCTAATTTCCAAATCGAAAAATTCTCAAAATCGCGATTGCAAGCATTAAACTACTAGAAATTGTAATTGGTGTACGAGTTACACTCCAAACATGTTCATTTTGCGAACCCCGTTAGATATGGGTAAACCCCAACTCAATTATGGTAACTAACCTTATTTTTTAGCTTCGATTATAGTGTAAATATATTTTTTGTGTTTAATTTTTACTTTATTGTTAGTGGGTGAGTTATCTGACACGATTTGTAGCTTTTTTGAGTAAAGTTTGTATCTTTGAATTAGTTAACATTATTTTAGTAGGGTATTATGGTTTGACTGTTAGTGCATAGTCCCCTACCATGTGTTGGTTCCTTTATCTGGTTATTTTGCTACAATCCATACATTTTTATGCATTGTGGTCCCCTCGTATGGTCATCTTGTACACAACCTTTTTGTTGGTAAATGATAAGTTTTTCATTGTTTATTATTTCATAGCTGATGTCCTTTACTTAATTGCAGAACCTGGAAGTCAATGCTTGAGTGTAGTACTAGACCATGGAGGGTGGTTTACCAAAACTCCATGAAATATTGGTGACTATGTAGGAGGTACTACATGTGTGTATGATTATGTGAAGTATAATGAGGTGACAATATCCTTTTTGAACAAGCTTGCTACTCAGATATGAGTATGTGGTAGAAAAGAGTTTTTTTTTTCATATCAATGACTACATTCATGCTGTGAATAATGATGAATATCTGCATAATGCATGTAAAGATGCTCATAAGGATAGGACGGAGTTTCATGTGTTTCTGGAAGAGCCTAATCATGATGCCGTTGTAGTAGAGAGGGTACTTGGTGATAGACCAGAACATAATAATAATGATGGTGAAGCTGTGGTGGGAGTTAATGTTGAGAATAGAGTAGGGAAGGATAATGGTGTTCCTGTGGAAGAGCATGAGGTGGTTGACGGTACTGCAACCGGATTGGATAAGGGTAAGGGGATTGCAGATGATATACATGAGAGTGATGAAGATATTGAAGATGAGATGTATGAAGCATCAAGTGAAGAGACAAATGATGAGTTGAATGCACATGCTGATGAATTTGATGAACCAACATTATCTGAAGAAGATGTCGTACCTGATGCAAACCAGAGAGATGTTATACCTGATACAAACCATGAAAAACCAGCGGTACCAGCTAAAAACCATGAAGAACCAACAGTACCAGCTGAAAACCATGCAGGTGTTGTACCTGAAAACAATGGGGCCAGTGTACCTCCTGGTGTTGCAAGGGCAAGTGGTGTGGATTGTGCCAATGCCAATGAAGAAGACTCAGACTCAGATGATCAAGATGTAACATTGGTTGAGACACTGACAGGGTATATTACAGATGTGTTAAAGATGAGTGACCCAGACAGGGTATATTACAAATGTGTTAAAGATGAGTGTCCATGGAGGCTGCATGCACTGAAGGTTCTAGACCAAGAGTCATACCAAATCAGGATATACAGGCTTGAACACACTTTTCCAGAGACATTCTATTGTAACAACCTCAAGTCTTCTTGGCTAGCTGGAAAATATTTAGATGTGTTCAAGACAGATCCTAAAAGGGACACTACTAGTTTCCAGTTGGACTCCATCAAAAACCTGCATATTAATGTCACTTTCAACCAAGCTTACAAAACCAAGACTATATCAAGTGGCAAGTTGGAGGGCACACCAGCCTACCAGTACTTTAAGTTATTTGAGTATTAGACTGAGCTGAGGAAATCCAATCCAGGTACAACCGTGGCCATATTCATATAAGATGTTGGTGGTGAGAACAAGTTTAAATGTATGTATATATGATTTCAAGCTTTGAAAGATGGCTACAAAGCTGGATGTAGGCCATTCATAGGTGTAGACGGTGCTCACCTAAATGGTCTAAATGGGGGGGGGGGGGGGGGGGGGACCTTACTAACTATTGTTGCATTGGATCCAACAAATAACATTTACCCCATTGCCTATGTTGTTGTAGCTATTTAAAACACTGACAACTGGATGTGGTTTTTATCATTACTGAGGCATGATTTGGAATTGAATGACCCCAGCAAACTCACCTTCACGTCTGATAAGCAGAAAAGGTTGATACATGCTTTCAATGAGATATTCCTAGGGGCCACACACAGGTTTTGTGTGAGGCATTTGATTGGTAATGCATGCCATGCTGGATTTAGTGGGATAGAGTACAATGATGCCATTTGGGATGCTGCTAACCAGACAAAAGAGGTAGAGTTTGAGGCATCAATGAAGAGACATTAGAAGATGTCTGAGAAGTTTGGTAGATGGTTTAATGGCAAGGAGAAAGAATAATGGACCAAAGGTCATTTTGATACAAAACCTTCTACTGACCTAATATTGAACAACATGTGTGAGACTTTCAATGGGATTCTATTGTCAGCTAGGGAAAAACCTATACTCACAATGTTGGAGTGGATAAGGGAATATTTAATGATGAGACTTACAAAAGACAGGGACAAGGCAAATAATAGATGGAGTAAGCTTAAACCAAGTAGTTAGAGAGTTTACCTTACTCCAAACATTCAGGAGAGGGTCAACATAGTGAATAAGCTTGTATCCACATGCTATCCTATTACGTCTGATTTTGTTAGGTACCAAGTGGGTGGATATGATACTACACAACACAGTGTGAACTTGGAAGAAAATACATGCACATGCAGGTTATGGGACTTGACTAGAATTTCTTGTAAGCATGTTTTTAGTGCTATTCTACATAAGCACAGATTGCAGGTGGCTGACCACTACACCCTTGTCACTTACAAAAAAAGTATCAGTTTGCCTCTTATGGTGTACCTGGTACTGCACTTTGGAAGGATGAGGATTATATTCCTCCTTTGCCTCCTAATTTTGGTAGACAACCAGGAAGACCTAAGATGCTCAGAAAGAGAGATTTCAATGAACTTCTCCTTGTCAGGGCCAAGAAGAAGGGTGATCCCCCCTGAACCCACTGAGGATGGTAGGATGCAGCCAACTATAAAGTGTGGCATATGTGGTCAGAAGGGGCACAACAAAAAAACTTATGGAAGAAGGAATGGGAATGGCCAACCATCAACAAGAGTAAGTAATACCTAAACTTATGTATTGTCATTATTAATCTAGCAATAAATTGTATTTCATTGGACTCACATTGGGTTAGATAACAGGTTGGAGAAAATGGAGAACACAACCATAACCAACAAGTAACTGCCTCTACCTCTCCTACACAAGCTCTATCTTCTGCCCACAAGCTCGATCTCCAGCCCCACAAGCTCCTTCCCCTCCTATGCAACCTGTTGAAAATAGCCACAACCCAACATATGAGGAGCATTCTTCTTAGGTTGATCAGAGTTCTAGGTCTGCAAGGAGGCAGAGGAGAGAGAAATCAACTGTCTATGTACCTCTAGAGAACGACTTTACCTTGCCTCAACCACATGTGCCAAATAAACCATTACCAAATGTGGAGGTTCCTATTGGAGATTTCAGTGATGATGCTGACATGGGTGATGCTGATGTGGTTGATATTGATATCATTTTTCAGAATTCAAAGTCTTTGAGGAGGAAAAAGAGAGTTGTATCAAAAAAGGTAACATGTTTAACCTAATATGGATTCATTGTACACTTCAAATGTGCAACACTTTTAGCATCCCCTCTTATTTGTGTAGAATTCTAAGGTGATAAATGATGGATATGACATAATGCCTGCTGATGAGATGGTACCTCAACCAGATGTTGGTCCCACCTCAAGGTATGTAAGAATGCACAAGAGAGATAACACTAGAAAGGTCGATGGATGGGTAATGTAGCTGATCCAGCAAATAAAGTTTTTGTATATATTGCTTTAGTGATATGAAACTAATACAATATTTGTTTAGGTGAGATTTGGAACTGATGACAATACCATAGCAAATGAAGTTGTGTTGTCACCACCTCTGCTAGTCGATATAGGGCCAGTGCAAAAGAGCAAGAAGAGAGCAAGGGAGGAAGAGCTCGCAGCACAAGCAACACTAACTAGAGCTGAGAATCCTGTTGAAGATATGAAGATCATGAATGATGGTTGGGTGACTAACTTGGTGAACAAATTTCAGAACAAGCCTACACCTAAGGTCACAACTAAACTGAAAGAGGATCAGGAGGTTCTTCGAACACAAGAAAGTCAGAGTGATTTAGGGCTGGGAACAAGCAAGAAGTATGTAAAACTATCTGAACTGAGTGCAGTGATCACAAAAATAAAAAATAGCAGTAAGAAGGACAAGGATATGGATAAGCAAAGTGGCAAGAGGAAAGGGAATGGGAAGAAGAAATAGACATTGGGTCTAAACTAAAACTTTACTTAACATTCTACACATCCACATAACAACCAAATCAAACTAAACTTATCTTCTCTAATACAAAGTCATAGAGAACCAGAACGCCCTAACCATTACAACTCTAAACCGAATCAACTTGATCAACTTCTCCATTGCCAAAACCAACAAGATCATCTTCATCTGATGACTCATTCACTCCAACCTCTAGAACATGATCAATAAACTCATCATCCACTGATATTTCATCCTCACCAGGGAATATTGCTCAATGCAGAACATCAAAAAGGGCATGCAGTTTTTGGCATTGGGCAGTCCATGCTGTCTGAAATAACCCTCCCAATGTGTCTCCTGCCAATAAACAAAACATTAAAACCAATTGGAATATTAAAAACAACATACTAAGGGGAAAGTTGGATTACCACATGCAGAATCCAATCATAGGCAGGACCAAGGAATACTTCAAACTCATCACCTAAAGTTTGGTCACCATGCAGATTGCAAAACCCGCTTGAATAAGATATACTTCAGTTTGAGGTCTTGGATCTTCACCTCCAATTGACCCTCCAAATATGACTCAGGCACCAGAGTATCCAGTTCTGGTTTGATTATTCTCAGACCCTTCTCAATGCATGTATGTTACTTAGTCTATGCCGTCTACCAAATTTTACCAACCTATCCAACAATATTGACTATGTGAGGCTGGAGAAATTTGGATCATAGTAAAACAACTTCATCATAAGTGGATGAGTGATGATCATATTGCATGTTTTAGAATACACAAAAAACAAAGTACTATATTGAAAGGATATAATTTTTGTTACAAAGTTCCCTTCCAATTGACTTATTTATAGGGTGAAGGTGACTGTTGGGGTGGGGATCACACGTACATTCATGGATTTTAAATATGTAACATGTGTGTCACATACATTGAACAAACTACTAAACCGAAAGTATGTGACCTTTGAGTTTTGGGGAGGGAGTTGAAGCGATTGATTAGATTAGGTGCATGTTCAGTTTTCCAGTCATTGGTTAAAGAGTAAAAGCAATGAAAAGCATAACTCAACAATTACATTACGACCTTATTAACACTTCAACCATTACAACACTTTAAACCGACACAACCTAACCTTAAACACACATAGTACTCCAACTTTATTCACTAGACCAACACGCCATTCCAGTTGGCGACACCATTTCAATACAAACCATTACACAAATTCTAACCCTACCTCCCAATTTCTTGTTCTCAGATTGCAGATTCTTCACCTTCTCTTCAAGCTCAATATTCGTTTTGTCAAACAAACGTTGAAGCTTCTAAATATTATGATTCTTCTTCAACTCGAGTTATTCTTCGAGTTCTTGACTTTTTCTCCACTCCTTTTGATTCTCCTCAGCAACGTAGGTACAACAATCCTCCATCTTTCACAAACCAGCAGGTCTTCCCAGAAAAATAACCCACACCCGAATCGACCCTTCCAACACCTGTTACATTTTTGTCCCGAGTTTGCATTTGTAGTAGCCACCCAAACAACGGTGGGTCTTTCACAATTGCACGTTAGATGTGATCTTGTGGTTGATTTCGACAATGACCCACTTTGAAATTGAAATCGAAGCAAGTAATTGGAGATTTATGGTTAGGGTTTTTGTTGTCCGAATTTGGGGAAAATGTTGTGAGCGTTGGTGTTCAAATATAAGGTTGTGTAACTTAACAGTTGTAAGTAAACATATGTTTTTGGAAAAAAGTGTTAAATCCTATGTGGCTCGACACTTTTTTTGACTGGACAAGCGATTTATTGACAATGTTGACACATCAACATTTTAACCCAAATAAGAGATTAGTGCATTTTTAGTAGAAAAATCAAAATTTAGGGGGCAGAAAAAGTCGGCTTGAAACAAAAAGGGCATTAAGAATTTTAAAAAAAGTTGCAGGGGAGAAAAAATAATTCGTCCTTTATAAAATACAACTTTATATATATATATATATATATCTATATATATATGTAAGTAATTGATGATGCATAATCTGTCCCACCCTCGGAGAGGGGTAGAAAAGCGGGTACCCTACAAAAAATTGTCCACGGTCTTGCGGGAAAATACGTAACAGCCATGACCCACCTCCACCTAAATAAAGGAAGATAGTCAATACTCTAGAGATGTACCCCCGATTCATGACCCGAAAACACCCACCAAGGGTACTCGGTCTAAACACTCAGAGAAAGGTACCCCCAGACCGGGCCAATGCCTCTTAGACTGGATGGGGTTAGGCCACGAAGGCTCAAACACATCCCCCCAAACGACCTACGACCTACCTAAGATCAGGATACCCACGACAATATGACCTGAGACTTCCCAGTCCGAAAGAATAGCCACCTTCAGAGCAATCGACACCCCATGAGACGCCCGATGAGCCGTCACCAACATAGCCAAAATTGAGAAAACAGGAGCACATGACCAACATTAAGGACACGAATAAAGACAAGGCAAGGTCAAAGACCTACCCTAATCAATTCATTATCGACAAGACGACCCACAAGGACGTACCAAATCGACCACAACTAATCAATTCATTATCGACAAGACGACCCACAAGGACGTACCAAATCGACCACAACCTCTGGCTCACCTTGAAAGACGCACTATTCGTCATCACCACTTCAACGTCACAACCACCCTAATAACGAGAAAAGACCATCCCCCATTGGTCTAACTCTCCCAACGTCACTACTACCCTAATAACGAGGAAAGACCAACCCCCATTGGTCATGCTCATTCATTGGGGCAGAAAGCAACAAACACCATTGGTGCAAACCGAACTACATGCATTGGCTCAGACTACCCCTGAAGACCATTGACACAGAAGACTCCCACACCATTCGGCACCAGCAAATGCGGCAAGGATCGGCCCTCATTGGCCAAAGACCCTTGAACTTACACTATAAATAGTCCCCATTTTTGCAGTAAAAGGACAAGCTCCAATTCAAGCACTGATCCCCTCCACACGAAAATAGCAATACTCTCCATTGTCATACACTTGTACTAAGAATTTATCGCATTTTTCTAGCTCTAACTTGTGTACTTCACACGACCCCTTGTAGTTTACAAGAAGTCCTTAATAAAAATATTGTGCCTCATTTCCTCAAATTCGAGATTGGCGTTCTAAACACAAATACTTGAGTAACAATATCCCCAAACACACCGACTATCCGGGCCCGAACGATATTGCCTCACCAAATGGCGCCGTCTGTGGGAACGCCTTAAAAGTTCTATGAGAAAACTTTGTGGAAAGTTGCATGGCCAGAAAAAGAGCTAGAAGAGTACCAGTTCGAGTTTCCTCATGGTCCTCACGATCCCACACTGAAGTCCAATCCATGGAGAATCACGACGATAAAATAGAGAGGGAGCTGAGCCTTCCACTCCCTCATGATGAGGTCCCACAACCAGATGGTCAAGTGCCTCCCCCTGAAGTCCATGCACCACCTGCAGCTGAAGCTCATGTATCGCTGGCCACCAGAAGGTACCTCCAGGAATGGGACCTGCTTTGGGTTACATGCATGTGCCTCTGGATATGTATCGCAACATGTTCGCTCAATTCAACCAACGCGGTGCCACGACTTTCGAAAACTACCAAGGTCGTAACGAAGATCGCTCTGAGGAGAAGGGAAACCCCTCGCGTCGCCACTCGACCCCACCTTCTAGGGCTCGATCAGAGGGACTGTCGCAAAACGACACCCGAGCTTCCCCTCCACGATGAAGAAAGAGACAACCCTCACCGGATACTGTCAGTTCTGTCGAAGCACCACGAGAAGGTGAACCCCCCAGGCCACCCCGTCCGTAAGGGGTAGCGTGGGATGTTCCTGACCTTCATGAGCAGTATTACCCAGAGCCCATAGCAAGACGCCGGCGCTGGCCGACACCCGATGCCCCGTTACGAGGTATGATGGAACCAATGCATAGAGAATTACGGGAACTCCGTCATAATCTCAACCCGGGTAAAAAACCAGCATATCAGGGGTCGCCATTCACACCCGTCATCGCCGAATCTCAGATCCTCCTGACCATGAAGCCCGCTAGACTTCCAAGCTACATTGGAGAAAGCACTGATCGTGATCTCTGTGACCCCATCAACTAATACCTAGCATGCATGGACTTGTTGTCAGCCCCGGACTATGCCATGTCTCGAGTCTTCCGCACAACCCTCATCAGAAGGGCCAATCCTGGTTCTCTCATCTGCCTCCGGGGACCATCCATAGCTTCGACCAGCTAACCCAGATGTTTGTAAGGTAATTTTCCTGCAACAGGGTCTTCCCAAAGACTTGCGGTCACATGTTCAACGTCCGACATAACAAGGACGAACCCCTGCGAGACATCATGCGCCGATTCACTCAGGTAGTAGGGGAAGTGGTCCGGTTCGACCCAGGAGTGCTATTCGATATCATCGTTCGAGGATTACTTTCAGGGTAATTCGCCAATTACATCATGGGGAATCGTGCCATCAACCTAGAGGACCTGTTGCAGAAATCAGAATCCTTCATAGAAATGGAGGAAACATGCAAGATCTTGGAAGATGCCAAAACCACGAGGGCCCCGGCTAAGGGGAAAGAAAAACGCAAAGACATGGAAGGAGGCAAGAGGGAAAGGTCCAAGAAAGAACTAGATCTGACACCCTTGCCGAGCATGACGATATCCCCCATGGAAATCATGACCATCGTGGGGGAAGAACACTACTTTAAGTGGCCTCGGGCCGTGATGGACACCCAGAGGCTTAAGCACACAGGAAAATTCTGCACGTACCACCGAACGTACATGCATTAGACAAACGACTGCGTCCACCTCCATAGGGAGATAGCAAGGCTCCTGAAGCTGGGCTACATGGAAAAATATGTGGTGTCCGACGATCGTGACCCCGTGAAAAAGAAAGGGCACGAGGAAACACCCGAGAAGAAAAAACACATGTCAAAATCACCCGATGAAGACGATGAGTCAGAGTCCGCCAAGCCATGACAGCTTCCCCTACCCCCTCGTACGTATTGTGATAACGCCCATATAGGTTGCACTGTGAACATGATCGATGGTGGAGTACTATCTGTAACCCTCGAACAAAGGCGAAACTAAATTCAAAAAGCCTGCAATGCTGACAACAAGTTGAAAATCTTCGCTACTAAAGTAGCCAACCAACCGGTTATCTCCTTCTGCCCCGAGGTTCTCCTGGGAATCATATACCCACATAAAGATCCCCTCGTGGTCACAGCTACCATACTGGGGACCGTAGTCAGAAGAGTACTCGTAGACACGGGAAGTTCAGTCTATGTTCTTTTCCTGCCTACATCATGCCTTTGGGTATTTTGCAGAGTCAGATGGAGATGATTGAGGTACCCCTCGTGAGTTTCTTCGGGGAACAATGCCAAACAGTGGGAATTATAATTCTACCCCATGTCGTAGGGATAAGAGGCCACACGCCGTACCAAGCCCACAAAATTTTGGGTGGTGGATGCTCCCTCACGAACGTACAACGGCATATGTAGGAGACCCACCCTTTGAACCTTCAAAGTGGTTTCGTCCACTCTCCATCTGAAGGTCAAATTTATGACCCCGTCAGGAATAAAAGTGCTCAAGGGGGATCATACCCTCGAGTGAGAATGACACATGGACGCCTTGCCAATCGTTTCTGACCCACCTGAGCTATAGCCCCCCAACAAGAGAGCTCGCTCTGAGGAGATTCGAGTCCAGCCTGCCGAAGAGCTCAAGATGATAGAGCTAGTGGAAGGCGCTGAGGGCAAAATAGTGAAAATCGGTACCCAGGTCGAGGATGATATAGAAAAAGCCATTATTGCCACCATCAGGTCTTGTCACCACCTCTTTGACTGGAAGGACGGCCCTCCTGGACGCATTAGTCAAGAAATATGTGTGCACGAGCTCAATGTGTACTCTACGGTCAAACCAGTCCAACAAAGAAAGAAGAACATGGGACCAGAGCAAAACAAAGTAATTCGAGCCAAAGTACAACGACTCATAGACCTCCACCAGATCCGCGAAGTCAGGCATCTAGAATAGTTGGCCAATGTGGTCCTAGTCCCAAAAATTGGAGGTCTTTGGTGCATGTGCGTTGACTTCACTGACCTCAATAGTGCATGTCCCAAAGATTGCTATCCTTTACCTAGTATTGACATGCTAGTCGATTCCACCGCAGGCTGTGCCCTCCTGTCCACCATAGCTGGAGATCAAGGCTACTACCAGATTTCGATGACAAACCACGATCAGGAAAAGACTAGCTTCATGACCGACATCGGCACCTTTTGCTACCTAGTCATGCCGTTCAGCCTCAAGAACGCCTACGCTACATACCAAAGACTAGTCAACCTCGTGTTCGAGGGACTGATCGGTGATACCATGGAAGTCTATGTTGACGACATGATCGTAAAAAGCCAAATGGAGTAATATCACGCTCGTGACCTCGCTAGAGCCTTTGAGATCATGGAAAAGTTCAGAATGAAAATTAACCCTCGAAAATGCTCCTTCAGTATCTGAGGAGGAAAGTTCCTAGGATATATGGTTACCCAGAAGGGGATCGAGGTTAATCCAGAAAAAGTTGAGGCCATTCTCAACATGGAGTTGCCGAAGACCGTACGAGACGTCGAGAAGCTAACGGGCAAGATGGCCTCACTAAGCAGGTTTATTTTTCGCTCTTCGAAAAAAGGCCTCCCCTTCTTTAAAATTATTAGGAATATAAAGGAGTTCCATTTGACCAACCAATGTGAAGAAGCCTTCAAAGCATTGAAAGAGTATTTGGTCTGTCTGCCTCTTCTCCCCGAGGAAATGCTCTTCATGTACTTCGCCGTGGAAAAAGAATCAGTTAGCGCAGTTCTAGTCCGGGCTGAAGGAAGGGAACATTTGCCTGTGTATTATGTTAGCAAAACCCTCCTCGATGCTGAGACCCGATACTTTCGTGTAGAAAAGGTCGGACTAGCCTTCGTTTCTGCAGCCCAGAAGCTCAGAGGCTACTTCCTGGCCTATCCAATCACCATCCTTACCGAACATCCTCTCTGAACCATCCTCAACAACCCCGAGGTGTCTGGACGAATGATCAAGTGGGCTATCGAATTATGGGAATTTGATATTACCTATTCCCCCTAACCAGCTATCAAGGCTCAAGTGTTAGCGGATTTCATTACTGAAATGCATGAAGAACCTGAAGAGGACGAGCCAAAACCCCTATGGCACCTCTACATTGATGGATTGTCCACTACCACCCACAGGCGAGTAGGCATAATCTTCAGGAAAATAGCTCCAAACGAGCCAGAGACTGTTTTGGAGTTGGCCGTGCGTCTGGAGTACCCCTTTTCCAATAACGAGGCTGAATATGAAGCCCTCTTACTAGGAATGCACCTAGCCAACGAGGCAAAAATACGAAGAATATTGGTGTATAGCGACTCGTAACTCGTGATTTAACAGATCCATGGAACATACGAGGCTCGCAAGGAAAACATGAAAAAAAATGCTTGGAAGCAGTCATGATATGAACGACCCTGTTCCAAGAATTCTCCATCAAGCAGATCCCAAGGTCAAACCAAGATGCCGACGCCCTATCCAAGTTGGCCATCCAAGCCCAAGTCATTAGCAGTCAAAGGATAACTCTTTTTTCGACCCCTAGACCTAAAAGGCAGAGTCAAGACGAAGAGATCCAGATGATAGCCCACATGTAGGAGGACTAGATGACCGAAATCATCGACTTCATCAGGAATCCTGAAAAGTTTGCTCACGACCGAGCCAAGCAACGCACCATGTACCGGCGTACTGCCCGATACTACATATAGAACGGGGTTCTATACCGAAGGTCATGGTCCTACACGACCTTCTGATGTGTCAACAACCAAGATGCAATTAATCATGAAAGAAATTCACGATGGGTGATGTGGCAATTAGTCCGGTGGAAGAAGCATGGCCGTTAAAATCATCCGCCAAGGGTATTACTGGCTGACCATGGCAGCCGACTACGAAAACTACACCCGAAAGTGTCAAAACTGTCAGTTGCACGCCCTTTGGGAACCTGACAACGTCCTTTATCTGTTCGCCTGATGGAGAATTGACATCGTGGTAGCTATGGTCACCGATAGGGGACAAAAGAGGTTCTTGCTAGTAGCAGTCGACTACTTCACCAAGTGGGTCGAAGCAGAACTCCTTCTAAAATCACCAGCCAAGTTGTGATAAACTTCATCTGAATATCTTGACTATATTCGGAGTCCCACAACAGCTGGTGAGCGACAACGGGTTGCAGTTCCGCAATGACCTCGTTAGAAAATGGTGCAATAAGTGGGGAATCAGACACCACTTTACAGGGGTCGGATACCCCCGAGGAAACGGCCAAGTCGAGGTAACCAACAAACCCTCCTAAAAATGATAAGAGCGTGCCTAGATCAATACCAGTCGAAATGGGTCAAAAAAATCCTCGGCGTACTGTGGGTCTATCGCACTACCCCACGGGCTGCAACGGGTGAAACCCCCTACAGCCTCGTTTTTGGTACCGAGTCGATAGTCCCCTCCGAAGTGGTGAAACAAAGTCTATGGGTCCTGGAATACGAGGAAGATCGAAACATTGCCAACCTCGCCCTAGCCCTAGAGCTCCTGGAAGAAAGGAGAACAAGAGCTGCTACCCATGCTGAATTTACAAGGCCCGTATGGCCAAGTATTACAACACTAATGTTCGACCCTGTTCTTTCCAAGTCAAAGATCTCGTCCTTAAAAGGGAGGAGGCCTCTAAGAACGTCGAAAAACTGGACCCAAAGTGAGAAGGACCCTATCAGATCTCTAAGATCCTCGGGTCTGCCACCTATCTACTTAAGGATGTGAACGACCAAGAGCTCACACGAGCTTGGAACATCCTTAACCTCCGGAAGTATTACCTTTAAAAGGCCCTCTGTAGTCGACCCCTTACGGAGACTCAATTTTGTTTACGTGGTTAGTATGTTTGTATTTTGACTTAGCGGTTATACCCGTGGAAAAGCAAACATACCATCGATAATAAAATAACTACGTTAAATAAAAATTTCAGTCTTACGACTCACAAAGAGCCCAAAAGGCAATCTTCCATTAATAGGTCTAAAACGACCAACCAAAAAAATAAGAATTGAGGGGACTTCGCCCATACAAGCGGAAAATTACAAAAAATGACCATACACAACGGCAAAATCACACCCATATAGAGTGGTATATGAAAAAGAAACAAGGGCAATGCCTGGCTAAAACTACTCCTTTAAGGGGCACTTTCCGGGTTGCTCTAGGCCCAACATTCCTCAGCAGATAACTCAGTCGGATCAGGCATCATCAAAACCCCGAAAAGGGCCCTACGAGGGTCCAAAGAGGTAACACCGGAGGGGGTAGAGAAAAAATCCAACTTGGGAAGTGCCAGCCCTCGAGTGACGCCAGTGAAAGAAACAAAGGAGGACACCGCTATCCCATATCCGATCCTGACAATGTCCATTATCTCGGACGCCAATACATGGTTCCAGGACGGCACGACCGAGTCAAGGTGGGCATTGGCAACCCACCTAAATCTCTCTTCTTGCATCCTCGAGTTGGCGAGTTAATCGATCTCGTTCTTCCCGAAATGGGCTGACCTCTTTCACAGTTAGGATGGCCTATCTAGCCCTCTGCTCCTACAGCCTTAGCATCAGACTTAGCTACAACCTCCTACATGAAACTATTCAAGTCCCTCAAGTCTCCAACCAAAGATGCTCTCAACTCAGCCATACGCCCACGAATCTCCTTTAAAGCCGCCTCTAGTCGGGCAGTCTTTTCGCGAGCATGTCTAAACGAGGCTCAAAGAGCATTACGCTCCTCCACCACAGCTTTCAGGATGCTACGGCAAGCCCTATATGTGCCTAGCGCATCCCCAAGCAGAGTAAGCTGCAAAATAAAAGATTGATCATGAGACCAACGATCATTATAAGAGAAACACAAGCATCAAAAGGCCGGGCATTACCTCACAAATGCTCTGACAGAAACGCTCTCACAAAGCGGCATCACCAAAGCCCCGTAGGATCTCACGATCCTTAGGATTCAAGATCCCTCTGACAAAAGACATGTAGTGGTCCGGGTCCTTGTATCCCTCAACAAAAATCGAAGGCACAGCAGGAGTACGGAGAAACTCTTCTTCCTTTGGGGTTACCTTAAGCTTGCTTCTCTTCGGGGGGGGGGGGGGGGGGGGGGGACACTCGGGGCAGCAATCCTTTACATACGGGAAAGGTTCAATCACCCCTTACCCTTATCCTTCCTCGAGGAAGACGCGCCCACTTCTCGATCGCCATCCCTCTTGTTCGAAGGGCTACCAATGGCATGCGCCTTATCTGTTAAGTTAAACGACTATATTGACAAGGGCCCAAAATCAAGCTTGGTACCAAACAGAGGCATAAAATGATAGGAAAATTGTTTAGCCATCACCGGGTCCATAGGTTGGGGCATACCTTTGGATCTAACCCCCTCATCAGCCTCCGCCAACACGACATCCGCATCAGCAACAGATGGGCTCTTGGGAGCCTTAGGGCAGTACTCACTATCCAAAGAATTTGAGGGCCCTGCAGATTCTGAGGTCGCAGACAAACCACGGCCCCCTGACACAGACAAATTCGAGCCTCCGTCCGATAGTGCTAACACGCCACCCTAAAGGGTCGATGAGCATTGGGCGCCATCTCCGCACCTACAGACCAACATTATGAAGGGTTAGTAAAAAAAGAAGAAGGAAGGGAGTATACTCTATATACTCGGATAAGAGGTTTCGATGAACATTCGATTTGTTTTTGCAAAAAAGCACTTACGAAACTCCGAGTGTTGTTGAAGTGTCAACGGGTTATGACGTTCCTCCACCAGCCCGACTTACAGACCGACCATGAGCAAGACCATGGGACTGCTCATCATCAATGACACGGCTTAGAGGCCATCAAAAAGGCCTCTCTCCTCCATATAGAATGCAGCCTCTGTAGCAACCGAGGGGGTCGGGTAAACATAACCCAACCCCCAAACTCGGGGCACACCGTCCCAAAGATCTGACGACTCTCCCAGGGGAGCCATGAAAAAATATCTCCGACGCCAATCACCATTGCTGGCAAGATAGTTGGACGTCGCGGTTAGAAATACCCACTTACTATCCCGCAACGATAGAGAGAAGAAAGGCGAGCCATTCACGGTTGCCCGCAAGATAAACGCCCCCACCACGGTCGCAGGAGTGCATGAGAGGTTTAAGAGATGGCAGTAGAGTATAAACCCAACCAGCTGGCGGTAAGAGGCTGGACTTAGTTGGCTTAGACACAATTGCTAGAACTCAAAGAGCCCTCTCATCACCAGATGTAATAAATAGCAAAGTCCACAACACACTTGCTCCGCATATACCGTCATATGGCCCTCGAGAGGGTCGAAAGCCCTTCGCATCTTCGAGGGGATGATGATATGAAACTGCTCAAGGTGAATGTTGTACTCTGCCAGCAAAGAGCCGTTCTCCACCATATTCATCATGGAGGGTGTGGATCCACCCGAAGCCTACCGGTCATGCGCTTTGGGTCTAGATGCTTGCTTTGGAACACAACACCCTCTGACGCATTCCGACAGGGAGCCCGACGGTCAAAGATCGCAAAAACACAATCTGTCGTCGTCACCTGCGGAACGGCAACATCACCACCTTGCTCCCATGGCCGTGAGTCAGAACAAACAGGGGAGGAACGTGCAACCATCTTCATCGATTCCTCCGAGAAACAGAAGCGCTACTCCACTGTGGGGGAGGACAAGAGACAGGAGAATCACGTGAATCCTTGTCACTAGAAAAAGCAATGGTGGCCTAAGAAACCATTATTGTAAAAAATGAAGAAAAGGGAGAAGTGTTTTTGCAAAGGAAAGAGGAGTTTTGAAGTGAAGAAAAAGAAGAATGAAGGTGGCTACGTTTATATAGGCGGCAAAAGACGGTTCATATCTCGATTCTTCTTGCTTCCACGCCCACGGTTCAAAAGGTGAGACCTTTCAGTTCCTCACTCACGACTCAGACAAACCGCCACCTTCCCTGAATCGCTGTAACCCTAGCATGTCAGATGTCACCATAGGGGAGCTAGACCGGTGCACCAACTCCCCACGTTTCTTCGCAATAAATGAAGCACCTCTTCCCAAGGCAGGTGGTTGGGAAAATAAAAAGGCGGGCCAATTCAAATCCACGACTACTCAGTCAGTCGTACACGCGACAACCTACAACAGAAGACGTCTACCACAACTAACAAGGCAACTTAAAAAATTTCAAAAAGTTTTCTAAGTATAGATCCATTGTCGGACGGTACTCACTGTGATGCTCCGAGGCCCGATAGGGAAAAGCTCGATCAACCTCCCCACGAAACGGGTTACCCTCGGACAAGTTGCACAAAACCGTGCCATAACAACCTCGAGCTCTGACGATCGCGATTACTCAAAAAAAAAAAACCCATGGTCGTGGTAAGTGCAAAAAAGATGAACACAAAGGGGAAGAGTTCCTTCTGTAGAGAAGAAAATGAAAAGCCCACTCAGAAGGCTAAAAGCAAAAAATACAACGACAGAGTATACAACAAACTTCAAAAATTCCATTCATAATCAAAAACTCTGGGAGGGGACGACCCAGTACAACCCCAGGAAATGAAACACAAAAAGAACTAAACAAACTAAGGCCGAACGGCCACAAGGGTCCCTATAGCTATCAACGCCTGAAGGGTGTGACTGGGGCCTGCCATCGTAGAAGGGGCAGGAGATCTTCGGGCCGCCGAACCACGAACGAGAAGGAGGTTCAGAGTATCCTCCAGCTTCTCAGGGCGAAACATCCTGGCCGTAGACAGCCTTTGGGGGTCAACGTCGAAGCGAAAGAAGTTCTTCGCAATGCAAAGCTGTCGACAAGCTCGAAAACCCCATAAGAGGTGACCTTTGAAGTAGGGAGCAAGCCGCTCCCTTACCTCCCTCTCGCAAGCAGCTAGACGCTCGTCCTGCTCCGTTATGGTATTCTTCATAACCTCTCAAAGCGACCTCACCAGCTTCTCTGAAGTCTCAAGCTGTCCTACTAGCTCAGCCTCCTGCCCGGCTAAGGCTTCCCTTGCCTTCTCAGAAGCCGCCAGACGATCCTTCAACCGTTGCTCCAATCCCTTTAGAGCATCCATCTCTCGGGTTGCCTCCTCCTGGATCCGTGACATACCTCTCATTCCCACGGGGGCCTGCCAAAAGAAACAAGTGTCAGTCAAAGAAACTCTAGAAGAAAAATAAACATACTTACAACAACATCACTTACCAAGGACGCGCACAGCTGCACAACCAAGCCCAACTTATGAGCATCCAGCAGAGAGGGGTCGGAGAAGAGCCAAGACGAGCCAACTCGTTGGAAATACCCATAGTTTGAGCTCATAGGCTCACCGCACTCCTCAAAAGCGATTGCACCGGAGGACATGTGACCTGACCCCAAGTCCCAACTCCCTTAACAGGAACGACATAGAAGTCCAAAGGCCCAACTCCATGACGTTGGGGAAGGGGCGAAGAAGACTTCTCAGCCACCGACTCCGTTTCCTCGATCGAGGGTTCGGGAGTAGAAGGTTAGCCCGAGGGGGGGGGGGGTTCCCACCAATGTCAGCCCGCATGGCCGAAGAATAGTGCAACGTGAACCAGTATCCAGCCGCCCTAGACCCCATTTGTGTAACCGGGGAAATTCAAGAGGTGGTGGGACTATCTCCCACCTGCGCTAGAATAGGACCCTCGCTCTCGGAATCCTGAACCAAGATTAACTTATTTTTGGAGGAGACCTCGGCCTGCTCCCAATGCCTCTTTCTTCCGACCAGTTCGAGATCTTTCTCACTCGACTGGATTGTACGAGAGGGAGCCTCTGCCGAAGCGCTTTTCTCTCCTGAAGGCTCGTTAGCTGATGCCGCTGAAGTAGGCACCCCCTGCCCTCCGAGGTTTAGGAGCAATGGCCTTCTTCCTCTTCTTCTTAGAAGAGGAAAAACCTAAAGAAGGAATATCTACCAAAAATATAAAAAATACTTACTAATCTCGGAACAATGGATCCCCACGGAATACTCTGAAGCCAATATGTCGTCCAGGCCACACTTCTCATAAAGAGCCAAAAACATGCTGACCTTGGGCATCTTGTTCCAGCTAAAACCTAGGTCAAAGAACCCCTTCTCCGTCAACTCCTCCCTGGCCTTTGCATGGTCCAGGTCTGCTGGAATTCATGGGTCGAGATTCCACTCCCTCGGAACGTCATCTAGAAGGCCCTGGGTTGTGGGTCGGACGAAGAAAAACTTTTTCTTCCAACTGCTGTGAGAACTCGGGAGGTTGTGAAGAATTCTCTTAGTCGACTTCCACATGGTGGAAGTGTAAAAACGCTTGTCTGACGACGAGCTCGCCAAATCAAAGGCCCCTAAGAACCTGTACACCGTACACAGATTTTCGTAGGCCGCGCAAATAAAGGAAAATGCCGCCAGAGTCGACCAATCGTTAGGAGAAAGATGACTCAGACAGAGCATGTAGGCCTTGAAGACCTCCCGATAGAAAACATGGAGGAAAGATCTCAGCCCCGCCGTGATCAGCACGAAATCGGCGGTGCAGTAACCGAAGCGAGAAAAAGTTGCCCTCTCGTGACCTTGAGGTACCACAAGCTCCAGACCATCAGTACTCGCCCCATACTTGGAAAATGCAGCCTCGATCTCGTTCGGAGAATTAAACGAACTTTGTACACCACCCGCCAAAACCCTAGGTTGGTGCCGCCGCCATCACCTCTTTTGCCTTTTTGGTGGAAGTTTCTGTTGAACCAGAACCAACGTGATGGCGTCGCGACGCTTCAGAAGGCGACACCACAACACCGCCCACCGCCACATCAGACGCCGTCCGTCGTCGCACAATACCAGATGCCTCCTTGCCGAAACTGCTCGCAGATGCCATCAGATTGCTGACAAAAATTCAAAGTACCGAAGAGAGAGAAAAGAGAGGGAAGAACAAGAAGACTCGGGTGAATGAAGATAAATCACTATGAGCCCCTTCAATTTATAGGTGGAGCAGCTCAAACGACGCCCTTGACGTGTGGCCAACTCAGCGCCACGTGGGGGCAAGATAGATCACATCTTCAGAAAAAACTCGACAACACATAGACTCATTTAATGAGTTCCAAGTGATTTCTACAAAATACACTCGGAACTGCAGGGGATTCCTGATGATGAAAAATATGCCCCACCCTCGGAGAGGGGCAGAAAAGCGGGTACCCTACAAAAAAAATATTGTCCACGGTCTTGCAGGAAAATACGTAACGGCCACGACCCGCCTACGCCCAAATAAAGGTAGATGGTACTGTAGCAACCAATTTTTCTAAGTCTTTAAAATAAAAGACGGAAAAATAGTTGAACAAATAAAACTTGTGAATTTGATGAATTTATAGAGTTACAATCTCTTTGATCCTCTGATTCGACTTTACAAGGACAATGACTTGAACTTTAAACAAATCTTAAAGGACATCCTCACTTCAATCTTCTTCAAGGTACGTGAATATTTGATAAACGTCGATGCGAGGGCTTGGCAGCTTGATCTCGGATCGAACGGTCTTTTGACTGCGAATTTGATTTGAAGATTGTTGAAGAACGATATGATCTTTGTCTTCAGTTCTTCGGATATGTGGACTTTGATCTTCTTTTAAAGGGCTTGATCTTCAAAAACAGTTTTTCGAGGGCCTTGCAGCTTGTTCTCGAATCAAACGGACTTTCTTGCTTGAAGATTGTTGAAGAACAGTATGAACTTGACTTGGATTTGTTGAATTTGTTGAAGCTCGATCTTCCTCGGCAGAAGTGCGATCTTCAAAAATGGTTATTTGATGGATTTGAGGCTTGATGATGGATCAAACAGAGGTTTTCGCGAAGAACGCCTTGAATCCCGCGAAGAGCGCCTTGAAGATTGGTGGACTTGATGGAGAGAAAATACTTGAGCTTTTCCTTCTTCAAACTTGTGAATATTTGTGTGAGTCATTTTCTTTATGAGAGGACCCATATTTATAGTTGTAAAAATCTAGAGCTCCTTGCTTGTGATTTGTCGTTTTATTTCAAGATAAGTATGGATTTAATTTAGTCTTGCTTATCAAGAAATATCTAGAACACATCATATTTCCACGTGTAATAATGTGATTGGTTGAAATATATCATCTTTTCCACATGGCCTTGTTTGATTGGTTGAATCACATCATCATTTTTTCACGTGGCTTTATTTGATTGGTTGTAATTTTCCATCTTTTTTTCATGTGGCTTTATTTGATTGGCCAATCACATAGATATTAGAACATCAGTTAATTAACCTATTAATAATTGGAATTTAATTTAGTAAAATTTCAAATTAAAAATAGAAATAATCAATTTAATTTCTAAAAATTTAATTTGACACTTGTTAATATTTAATTGGAGTAGACAAAATTTATTTGTCTACATGTACAAACTCTGGAGACGGTACACGCCCGAGTCACAGCCCGAAAACATCCACCAAGGGTACTCGGTTTAAACACTTAGAGAAAGGTACCCCCAGACCCGACCAATGCCTCTTAGACGGGATGGGGTGAGGCTACGAAGGCTCGAACACGTCCCCCCAACGACCTAAGACCTACCTAAGATCAGGGTACCCACGACAAAATAATATTTAAGCTATTTTCGACCGGACTCCGGTCAGAAATAATATTTAAAAGCATAAAAAAAACTAATATTCCGATAATAATTACAGGAATATTATTTTTTACTTTTTTGAAATATTTCGATTTATTGCACAAATCTAAAACATAAAAAGTGATTGTTAGGCAAAATATTGTTGAGTTAGTGGAAGATATGTTAGAACAAGTGCTTGAAAAAATATTGAAGAAAATGTTTATTTAAAGTTGAAAGGAAGAAAAAAGTGTTTATCTAAAGATGAAAGGACGAAAAAAGTGTTTTTGTTGAAAGGATTTGTGTTTGGAAAAGTATTTAAAGATGTAAAAAGTGTTTAAGTTGAATGTTGGTGAAATATTTGTGTTTGTGAAAAAAGTGTTTAAAAATGAAGAGATAAAATGAAGAGAAAAGTGTGGTGTAAATTAGATGAAAATGGTTGAAAAATAAAGTATATATATAGAATTTAGATAAAATATTTGAATTACTGCAAAATTTGAATTTCTCTCCTAAATCTGCCAAAATTTTTGAGTTTTTTCGACCAAATTTCGGTCAAAAAAAGTTTGAAATTTGAAAATTTCAAAAATGGGCCATTTTTTTAGAATTTTCGACCGAAATACGGTCGAAAATATTTTCTGCCCAGTTTTTCGACTAGAATTCGGTTGGAAATAATCATGAACCTTATTTTCGACCGGATTCCGGTCGAAAATAGTCTAAAAACATTATTTTTGCTTGATTTTAGAAAAATGTTGATGTGTTTGTGAGTTTAACTATATAATTTCACTAAAAATACATGAATTGAAATAATGTTTAGTTAGTTTAATGTTTTTTTTAACTAATATTTAATTAATATTGATTAACATAGTAAGTTTACTATTAAACTTGTTTGAAGTTCTACATATATTGATCATACGTAGTATAGAGTAATCTCTCATTTGCGATTAACATTCGTTAGAAACGTTAGTATATTGTTATATATATATATATGTGTGTGTGTGTGTGTGTGTGTGTGTGTGTGTGTGTATGTGTGTGTGTTTAGATGTTACATTCAATTAACGTAATCATAAGTAGTTAATTAGCGACATATACTAATCTATTTACAAGTGACATTATGAACCAACGCTTCAAATGATTCTTTAACGTGCGACAATTTTTATTTTATTTTTTAACTTATATATAACTAATATTGTTGTAATTGATCATTAAACCAACGATTCATCTCAAATTGGAGAGCGAAATGGGAAGATTTAAATTATGAACATTATTACCGACCGCAATCCGTTAGTAAATAGGGGCATTACCGACCGGAATGCGGTCGGAAAAGTCCCATACCCTAAACTCTAAACCCTAATATTCTTGACCAGAATCCGATCAGAAATAACAATGGTTGGAAATAACAACGATTACCAGCTTTTCTGACTGCAGTGCCGTCGAAAATGCAAGTTACCGTTGTTATTTCCGATGGATTTTGGTCGGAAATACAACTATCCGTTGATATTTCTGACCGGATTTCGGTCGGAAATATGGCCGGATGTCCCTATAAATACCCTCCCCATTCCAATTGTCAAATCATTCCATTTTTCCTCATTTGGAAGGTATTCGCCATTTTTCTTTGTTATAACTATATTGTGTTTGTTTTCTCAATAATTTCTTTTTAAAACGATCATTCTTAACTTTTTTATATGTTTGTTTGTGTATTATTAGATATTGCGGTAAATGCAACGAGGGGCGTGTGTGTGCAAACAATACTTGATCTAAGTATTTTCTACGCCATAACAAGTAAGTATTGACTTAATTTCTATGTATTCATGTTTTAGAAATTTAATATAGAGGATAAAAATATTGATTGGTGGAATTAATTGTAACAATGTCTTTATAATTTTCTTAGATTAGAAATGGATTATCTTGCCGATAGATCTTGGATGTACGATATGATAGATAATAATACTGGTTATTTGAATCAACATTACATGGTTGGGGTTCGTGCATTCATATAATATGCCTCACAACAGAGAGATTACTTAGTTCTAAGAAATCATATGAGGTGCCCGTGCCAGAAATGCAATAATTTAAAGTTTTTTGATCGAAATGTAGTACGGGATCATCTTCATAAGTCGGGCTTTACGTATCAATATTGGGTATGGGTGTTGCATGGAGATGAGGCGAGCGGGGCATCCACATCGTATGTAGCTGAATCACCGTCCAATAGTATTCACATGGATAGTCTGGTTCATGATGCTACTTCGTTTAGAGAATTGGTGGTGGATGCATATGGGGGTCGATTTGTTGAGGGAGAGGTGAGCAACGAAGATCCAAGTTCCGAGGCAAATGAGTTCTACAAATGGATGCATTTGGGAGGCATACAAATGCACAGTAAGAAGCCAAAAATTGTGCTCCAGTGGTTTGCCGAGTTCTTGACTACCAAGAGAATGCACAGTGTACCTAATATCACTTGTGAAAAGTACTTAAGGTTTTCTAAAGATCTTATGGACCTAGAGATTGAGGAAATGTCACATAATACGGTTCCAAGCATGAACAAGATGATCGGGGGTTTGGGTTTAAGGTACAAAAGATCGACGTCTGCTGGAATGTTTGATTCTTGTACCTATGGCGAGAATGCCAACAAGGATCTCACATCGTGTCTGATATGCAAGATCGATAGGTACGAGGCTGGTAGAAAGTCCAGGGTTGCAAGGAAGAAATTGTGGTACTTCCCCCTAGGCCATCGATTATAGAGGTTGTTCTATACTATAGGCTCTTCAATAAATATGACTTGGCATTTGAAGTGTCGACTGTCAACTAATAGAATGATTTACGCAGCTGCAGGCGAGGCGTGGAGACATTTTGATCGTACGTATTCGGACTTCGCAGCAGAGCCTAGAAATGTCCGACTCGGTCTCTGTACTAATGGGTTCACACCGTTTGGGTTTCTGCCAGACACATAATCGATATGTCATCAGTTGCCGGATCAAACGATGCGAATCGGGGATGCCGAACCCAGTGCTACGGGATAATGCATCTGAAGGGTTGAACTTATGTGTAGAACTTTCCTCATTCAATATGAATATCCAATTGGCCGGTGAGGGATTTGATGTGGTTGACGAGAGAAGACAAGAGGAGGAGGCAGATGAAGGCAACGAAGAAGAGGTAGAGAATGAAAAAAAGGAAGAGGAAGAGGAAGAGATAATGAGTGACTCAGAGGCTGGGGATAGTATGTATGAATAACGTGCTATTATAGTTTACTGGTCGATTTCTATTTTATAATAAATTTGAATTCACGTTGTTTAATTTGATATTATAGTTTGTATTCGTGTTGGATTATTTTATAGTTATAAAAATCAAAAGGCATTTATTACGAACAAACTAGTACTAATATAAATATTACATAACTAGCAATAGACATAAAATTACACAAACATAGAGTCATTACAGAATAAATAGGAAATTACATAAACATAAAGTAGTTTGTCCAAGCGTCTATCGAATCAAATAAATACAAACAACTAACACGGTTTTCAATACTTAAAAAAAACGAACAACTAATACTACTAGTCCTCATAGTCCTCATCAGCAAAGCCAAATGTATCATCTCTGGAGGCTCCAACACCCTCATCATCATCACCACCAAGATGGACAACATCACCATCGGGAGTTTCATTCAGATCGCCATCCTTATAGTCATCCTCGTACTCAGGCTCATACAACATAGCATCCGAATTAGTAGGGGCAAAAGGATCACGAGGGGTGGCGATGGCTGTGTCGGCGCGGTACCATGGTTGGCTCTACGAGCACTCGACGTGAATCCAGTAGGAAGGGATCCAGAAGGAGGAGTACACGTCGCGTCGGTGATGTGTTGGGTCAAGTGCTCTATGTGATCCATAAGGACGTCAACCCTCCGATCACTAGCAGCCCTAAGATGACGGTTCTCCCTCTCCTACGTCCTTGCGTAGGCCTGTCTTGTCTGGCACCTTCTTCGTCTGGAAACCCAACTGATCGTGACGTGCATCCGAATGGAGGCCCGCAACCTTCCCCTTCTTCACTCCTCCAGACGCCCTACTCCACAACTCTTGATCTAGTGGTGGCCACCTAGAACGATCCACCTCGTACCTCTCGATCATCAAGTCTATGTAGGCTTCCTGTTCATTTTGTTAGAATAGTTAGTACATAATTAAGGAAGGCATATGTTAATATAGTAATCAAAAAATGCTTTACAAGTTAAATACTTACGTAGATAGCCCTATACATGGAGTGTACCCAAACGCGGCGACGTCGAACTCCCTATGGTAAATCATTATCTGGAACATGTGTATGCTGATAACGATACATCTCATTGTGCCGAGGCACAGGCGCCTCTATAGGTCTCAAACGCGTCTGCATATTGATATAGAATTTTTGTTAAACTATTTAAATTTAAGACAAAAGTTATTCGTATAGAATCGAAGACATACCATCCTACGCCGGATCTCCGTGTAGCTAATGGACCCACTAGCATGAGTCCCTCGTGCAGGACAATCAGGGTGTGGGGCCTCTCCTCCTCGCTTGTTCTTCTGTCCTGTCTCTAATTTCTCCAGATGGCCCGCTCACTCCCAATGCTTCACAAACTCAGCTCTAACTTGTCGTTCATCCACCCATTCTTCGGACGCCCCGCCCAGTAAGGATCATCCTTCCTTGCATAGTAGTTCTTCTTCGCATTGTACATTATTTCCTTGTAACTCTTCTTAGCTTGCATCTCGTAGGCCGTATGTGCCAGATCCAACTTATCCGGACCAATGTTGTATGTGTTCTGCAATTAATTAAGGTTGTTATGTTTTGAGACATGGTTTTAATTAAGATTTCATTAAATATAAATCTTACTATGTATATATATATATATATATATATATAGTAAAGTTCCAAAATCTCACACTAAACTTGGTCCACATCTGCCCTTGGACAGTTGGATCGACCGCGTTGTATGAAGGAACACAGTTCTTAATAAATGTCCTAATGATCTTGGTAATCGTCATCGATATCTTGCGCCCCTTCAAAAATACGCCGTGCACATCCAAAACAACTCTACGACAACCTCTACTGTCAGACGAAACCTGGTCGCCTCAAGATATGCCTCGGCCCAGTCGCTGTAGAGGGTCTTGCACCGGCACCGTCTGTCGGGGAAGAAGTACTAGGACCCGCTGCTGTAGACTCAGTAGATGGTGGCGTAGGCGCCCTACGCCTCGATCAAGATGATGTATGTGGCGTCGATGCTACGTGACAATCATCTAGTCGATGTGGTACTACTCGATTTGGTGGAGTACCGCCGCTCGATCCAGTAGTACGCCTAGGTGGCTGGGAAGTAGAAGGGGACTCGGAAGGATCGATAGATGGGGCATCAACATCATCAGGCGATGTAGCGCCAGAATGAACAAATCGAAGATGAGGACCTAATCTCGGTGGAGCACTAGGCTCTCCGGCACTCGGTGGACCACTACGCCCTCTCTTCGAGGGCTGGCCATGACCGGTATCACGAGACGAGCGTGGATGATCGTTCGACATGTCGTCGACTAAAGTGCTACGTACTAAATAAAAGCACCGAAGTTAGAATATTGCTAATTATAGAGTTGACCTAAATTTAATCATTACTAAGTTATATAGTTTTCCTAAATGCATGAACTATGTTATCAAAACTATCATTTCTAAGATATCTAACAACATTTCATAAAATTAATGCCATAATAACTAAATTAACACATATAAAAATTATATAAAATAAAACAATGCTAAGATAAATAATATTACCTCAAAAAGACATATAGATATTTCGAGGGTAGCTAAAAACATATATTTGAAGTAGATATTCTAAAAATATAATCATTTCTACTTTATAGTAATTCCCGAAAAGCATCTTGAATTCTAATTCATAAATCTATTTTCTAAAGGGCATAAACAATGTTGAAAGTCTAACAATAGCACAATATCAAATAATCTCTAAAGACATAAATAAAGTTTAAAGACTAACAATGCATAAAGAAAATACATACTATTTAAAGTCTAATTGCATAACATTTCCTAAAGGGATAAATAATTACTAAACTCTAACATTTACTAAACCCTAACAATTTCTAAAGGCATTTTCTAATTAAAGTCTAACAATTAAACATATAAAATAAATATCAAAACAATAAATATAACATAAAAACGAGAAAAGACGAAAAAAACTTACCGAATTTGGATTTTCGACCGAAATCCGGTAGGAAAAGGGGGTTGGGCGGTCGAAAATGGGAGGGGAGAGAGAGAAAGATGTGTGTGAGAAATGAGGAAGAGGAGGGAGGTATACCTCCCTCATTTCCGACCGCAATCGGTAATACTCGGCCCAGCTGCGCGGCCCAGCTCGGCCGAGTTTAGGGCGACACCCTTTGACGGGAAGTTGTCCCGCCAAAGGGTCTCGACCGGGTTTCGGTCGGGAAATTTTAATTTCAGATTTCCGACCGGATCCTGATCGGAAACGGTCGGAAATCTTCCTAACCGAATTCCGGTCAGAATTTTCCGGTTGAAAAAACTGTGATTTTCTTGTAGTGAATAAAGATGTTGCCAAAAAAGTTATATGCTCATTAATTATCTTCAGATTAGTGTAAATAAACATATATGGAAGTCTAAAATCAAATCTTTCTAATATATAGATATATTAAACTCTAACGACTAACAAATTATATTTATTCATTTAAACTAAGCATAATATCTAATTGCCTTGATCAACTCCTACCGTTAAGCAAATAATATGGATGCATAAGATTTGACAACATATATAGAAGGAAAACTCATAATCTCTGTAAGATCTTTGATCTATATTACTTATAATCGGATGCAGTTGCACTTGACAGTAGTTGCAACTGCACTCGTAAGTAAGACAGATGACAATTCTTTAACGTTTAAAAACTGTTTTACTGTTGCAACTGGTATTGGACAGTTAAACATAAAGCGATAAAGAACACAAAAGGTTTTTAACGTGGTTCGGTCCAAATGGTCCTAGTCCACGGGGTTTTCACCCAAGGTTTGACTCAAACTGTTTCCCACTTAAGAATTACAATGAAGGATTTAAATCAACTCATATACTAGACTCCCTCTAACATATGCAGTTGCAACACCTAACCCTTAACTTATTTTCAGACACACGTTTGAATCGAAGACACACTAAGCTACTCCAGAGACCCTCTGACTTAATGCTCTTCACCAAATGACTCGATACAAGACTGACTGCTTAATATCCTTTTTAAAGTGTCCTTCAATTATGTCGAGTCTTCTCCTTATATAGGCATGAGCAGAATCTCTGCAGATCTTCAGTTGTAACCTCGCAGATCTTCTTTCCTTAACAGATAAGCTCTGCGTATCTCCAGTTGCAATCCACGCAGATCTTCTTTCCTTATCTAATATATTCTGCAAGATAAATCTGAATATATCCAATGTACATGCCTATTAAATATGTTTAGATACATAATAAGAAGATAATGTTAAACAAAGATAATCTTGGAAGATCTTGAAAGTCTATCTTAAAAAGATAAGAATAAAAGATAAGATCAAACAAAGATAATCTTGGAAGATATTGAAAATCTATCTTTAAAGGATAAGGAAAATATCTAAAATATATTCCATAAAAATATTTGACTTTCTATATCTCAACAAAAGATATTTGACGAAGATTCTTCCCTAAACGATCAGATATCAAATTATCATTTTAAAGAAAAACGAAATATTTTCCTTTTAAATATAATTTCCAGAATATAGGATCAAGGGAATATTCTGTTTCGCCGAAACGCTGATTTACGTAGTTGCAACTGAGTTGTCTGGATGACGTTGCAACTGACAGATTCACTATCCGAAAATAGCGTGACTTTCCTTCATAAACAGACATTGAATACTTTCCAACATATAATCAATCAACATGATTTAGGAGAGATATGCAACACAACAAGGAAAGTCAATTTCATCACAATCCAAAGGGCAAGTCAATCAAAAGGAAAGTTTCCTTCTTTCAAGATTATCACAATAATAAGCATGAAAATATTTGACCTGCAAAAAAGATAATATTCCATAAATTGAGCTCCTAAATAAGGCAATCAAATATTTCCTTCAATTAATGGAAACTATATCTCACTTAATTTCTTTTATTAAATCAATTGACATTGATTTAAATAATTTCCAAACCGATGTCAACATAATCTCCAATTTATTTACGTGGAAATAACATTGGTCCTAACAATCTCCCCCTTTGACTCGTTTTGGCAAAACCATGTATATCCAAAGAAATTAAGTAGAACTCTTGCAATCAACAAAAGAAACTTTGCCAGTGATTAAATAAAGATATGAGTGAAAACACATATCACTGCAATTGTTGCAATAAACGTAAAACTGGAACTGCCATGAGGGCACCAGTCAAACGCTCTCTCCCCCTCGGTTCATGCATACCTTTGCCCTACCATTTAGGTTGAGCTTGGCATAATACATTTCTTGGCTAACTTCTCCCCCTTTTTGACATAACGAGTCAACGGGTGTAAATCTGCAGAATGCAAAGAGAAATTCTCTAAACAAGCATTACCAAGATAATATTAATAATCAGCAAGGTTGTAGTAGCAAGTTATAAGCCCAGAACCCAAGTTGCAGAATGGCAACAAACGAGGGTCCTATGCTCAGCTATAAGCCCGGAACCCAAGTTGCATAATGGCAACAAACAAAGGTCATATGCTCATCCGTTGATTTCTTGACAAAAGTTAACAAAAGCAATGCCCTGCATGAAGCGGTTAGACACCAAGCACAAGATGTAATAATATATCTAGAAGTTGCAACTGAATGATGTATGCCACATATGTCACCTCTTAACTTGATCTCCCCTTTTTTTTCATAGCAAATCAAAGACCCTGACAACGAGATGGAGTCTCAATATCCCGGAGCATATCACATGTATGTTTGTTGTAACTGGTAAACCACATGTTCCAACAACTAATGGCAAAAGAATTTTGCTCCCCCTTAAATTAAGCATAACTTCAACAACCGCTATGCCCCAAACACAATCAGTGCACCAAAAAATAGTTAACTATATAAAAATAATTAACTAAGTGCTTTAGAAATTCACCCATGGATATGTTGCAAACAAAGTTACAGCATGAACTTTAATACCAAAAGACAATCACTTGAATCACCCTGTGAAACAATCATGATACCATGAGACACACATGTATCAATCTCACATAGAAGATGTTCCTCAGATGTATACTCACAAAAAGAGATATGATTGATGCAGCTTTGCCATGATGATGCAATAAGAAGTCTGAGTCCATAAAAGTTCTACAAAAACATGACATGTCGTCTCAACAAATTCTCTTAAAAAAAACAGTGACAAAATATAGAGAGAATTTTGAGTAACAAAAAGTGCATGAGAACTAGAGAAAACAACAAGTACATGCCATAAGTACCAAAGTTGCAACAAGCAACACAGTGAAAAGACATTTCAAAAAATCAGGCAGAGAATGCCTAAAATGTGGAAGCTCCAATGACATGATGTGCTTGGATGATATTAGATGCTAAAGTACGCATTCACGGTTCAAGTCACACAAAATGTTTAAAATGGTCAAGTCCGGAGATGTGACACATGGGCATTAATGAACAAAACTTGACTAAGTAAAATACCATCACCAAAAAAAACTTTGTACTTATCCACTTGAACTGGTAGCTTTCACTCTAACTCATTTTTGGTATGGGGTAGCTCTTTTCAATGAGTAGACGCGTGAAATATGAATTGATAGCTTTCACTCCCATTCCTTTTAGGTCAGGTAGCTTTTTCCAGTCATCACACAAACACATTATCCTCTTTAAATGATAAGAGAATACTTTTCTTTCCTTTTTTTTTTTAAATAATTGAGTACTAGGAGAATGGTGAGGTAATCCACATAAAATCAGTTCTGAACTCATCTTATGCAACCAGTGATCATATTCAGAACGAGACAATGAAAAACAATTCGGACAAACCTATGAAATGAATTCAATAGTATACAGATCATCCTAGTTGCAACACGACCACTGTTGCAACTTACATAAGGCAGTTTCTGGAGACTTTCTTAGGGTCTCAACTGTAACTGCATGCAGTACCTTAGTACATATAACAACAAGTTATCTCTTCAGGCATGCGTAAAAACAACAATTTGAAAAAACTCATGTTTGTGAAATATTTTATGAGTACAGAGATCATAAGCATATCCAGACAAACAGAAAATACAACTTAGATAGACTGTATGAGATAAGAAAATTGGCATTAAATCATCATAGTTGCAACTGGTCACTCTTGCAACAACAATATGCACATGTCGAATAACAAGGTCTCAAACACACAACAACTCATGATTGGCATGAGAATATGTCCAAGCAAATATAAAGCAAATTAGAAAAAAATATTCGCAAAAGTCAACAAAAGTAACAACACAACTTGCCATATTTCCTTATCAATAAATTCAAATAGGGAACTCATGCAGACCATTAAACCAATCAGTCATACCTTCATCAAAAGAATCAGATCTAGATAATGAACTTATCTTGATTCGTTCAATCATGTTCTGCTTTGTTGCAACAGACTCTACTCGATTACTTAATACAATCGCATTGAGCTCTGTCAATTTTCCAATTGCAACAGCAAATGCAGCAGAAGTTCCAACATCATCTAGCTTCAGAATTCCAGTCCATTTGTGACTACGAGTCTCTTCGTTTGCAGATGCATCTACAAATTTCAACAACACCTTCGGCACAGCTTTTGAAGCAGCATTATGTTGCAACAGAATATGGCTGATCATTTGGTTCTTACATCGTTGCCATGCATTACAAGGCTCAAGTTGCTTCCTCCATTTGGTATAAGCTTCACATCATATTCCTACAATAAAACTTTTAGTTAGTTTCACGTTAACTAACCTTTTGAGCCACAAAAAGTTTCATCAAAAGAATGTAATTGACATTATCTAAGAAGTTGGGTTTACGTGATTCACAAATTTTAATCAAGTTAGCAAAAAGTTCCTCCACGTGGAGCACATCCTTGATTCGTGAAATCTCGTCAACATACACAAATCTTATATAGAGAATTCCTTCATTCTTTCCATTTCCAACCATAATCTCTCTTTTTTATTCTTTAACACATTTTGACAATAAGTTACTAGTTTCATTCGTAATTCTAAAGCCTCCTTTGTCAAAATAATATGATTTAGGTGAACACCCATAGACACGTGAATCAGTAGACAGGCACAAGAGATTACAAATTTTCAACCAAACTTGTTTATCCAGTAAAGTTGCAACACTCTGTGTGAATATTGTCTCAATATGATCAATGCAAGTTGCAACACGGAATAGCCATGGGGATTAAGACAGGCTTATGAAAATAAAGATTCTTCCAGAAGTTAGAACAACTTGATGTATTGTGACTTTTTGTACTACAATGGAAGATCAACATATACTTACCAAGATCCTTTGAAGAAAAAACACCTTTAAAAATACGATAAGGGTGGGAAACATTACCATGATGCCCTCGCATTAGAGAGATAAAACCACCTTGTATACCTTTCACAAGAATGCACTTTTCTTGTGATTTTCCATCAACAACAAGTCTCACTTGGTTTTGGGAAGGTTTCTCTTGGACCTCTGGATTTGATTTATCATCTTGCTCAGAACCATCTTCAAATATTGCCCAAACATTTGTGGCAACTGGTGATGTTGCAACAGGCGTAGTCGCAACTGGTATTGTTGCAACAGGCATAGTTGCAACTGGTATTGTTGCATCAGATGATATTACATAATTTTCCCTGCATTTAATACCTTTATCCTTCCTTTTGATACTAAGATCATTAGCAGCGGAATTTGATTTAATAAAATCAGAGTCAGAAGGGATAAGATTCTTACCTTTGTATTTCCATGATTTATGCATTTCTTGGAGTTTCATTAAAAGAGGTGTTAATGATTGAGCATGTCCATCATTCTTATTTGATTTTGAGTCCTCCTTGACTTCATCTTGAAACACCATACTCTTCGTTGATGACTCAATTTCTTCTTTCTCAATTGATGTTCCTTCATGAGCCAACCTGAGAATATTCCACATCTCTTTAGTTGAAACACAATTAGATATTAATAAATTATTAATATCAACAGAAAATAAAATAATATCCACGGCGCTGGAGTTTTGGCTGGCTATAAGATATTCATCATCGATCCAGTCTAAGACATCTTTGACAATTTTATTCTCGTAAGACGGCGGAGACCATCCTCTAAGTATGATTTTCCATGCCTTGAAATCTTTGGACTTGATAATGATTTCCAATCGGTATTTCCAATATAAATATTTTGAATTATTAAGCGGTGGTGGCCATAACACCAATGCTCCATCCTTAATATTGTCCATACCTGCAAAACAAGATCTTATATCCAGAATCTCACTAAATAATGTGTTAGTGACCGGCTCTTGATGCCACTTGTAAGATCTTTGATCTATATTACTTATAATCGGATGCAGTTGCACTTGACAGTAGTTGCAACTGCACTCGTAAGTAAGACAGATGACAATTCTTTAACGTTTAAAAACTGTTTTACTGTTGCAACTGGTATTGGACAGTTAAACATAAAGCGATAAAGAACACAAAAGGTTTTTAACGTGGTTCGGTCCAAATGGTCCTAGTCCACGGGGTTTTCACCCAAGGTTTGACTCAAACTGTTTCCTACTTAAGAATTACAATGAAGGATTTAAATCAACTCATATACTATACTCCCTCTAACATATGCAGTTGCAACACCTAACCCTTAACTTATTTTCAGACACACGTTTGAATCGAAGACACACTAAGCTACTCCAGAGACCCTCTGACTTAATGCTCTTCACCAAATGACTCGATACAAGACTGACTGCTTAATATCCTTTTTAAAGTGTCCTTCAATTATGTCGAGTCTTCTCCTTATATAGGCATGAGCAGAATCTCTGCAGATCTTCAGTTGTAACCTCGCAAATCTTCTTTCCTTAACAGATAAGCTCTGCGTATCTCCAGTTGCAATCCACGCAGATCTTCTTTCCTTATCTAATATATTCTGCAAGATAAATCTGAATATATCCAATGTACATGCCTATTAAATATGTCTAGATACATAATAAGAAGATAATGTTAAACAAAGATAATCTTGGAAGATCTTGAAAGTCTATCTTAAAAAGATAAGAATAAAAGATAAGATCAAACAAAGATAATCTTGAAAGATATTGAAAATCTATCTTTAAAGGATAAGGAAAATATCTAAAATATATTCCATAAAAATATTTGACTTTCTATATCTCAACAAAAGATATTTGACGAAGATTCTTCCCTAAACGATCAGATATCAAATTATCATTTTAAAGAAAAACGAAATATTTTCCTTTTAAATATAATTTCCAGAATATAGGATCAAGGGAATATTCCGTTTCGCCAAAACGCTGATTTACGTAGTTGCAACTGAGTTGTCTGGATGACGTTGCAACTGACAGATTCACTATCCGAAAATAGCGTGACTTTCCTGCATAAACAGACATTGAATACTTTCCAACATATAATCAATCAACATGATTTAGGAGAGATATGCAACACAACAAGGAAAGTCAATTTCATCACAATCCAAAGGGCAAGTCAATCAAAAGGAAAGTTTCCTTCTTTCAAGATTATCACAATAATAAGCATGAAAATATTTGACCTGCAAAAAAGATAATATTCCATAAATTGAGCTCCTAAATAAGGCAATCAAATATTTTCTTCAATTAATGGAAACTATATCTCACTTAATTTCTTTTATTAAATCAATTGACATTGATTTAAATAATTTTCAAAACGATGTCAACATAATCTCCAATTTATTTACGTGGAAATAACATTGGTCCTAACAATCTCTTTGCGCTAATTACATGGACTCATTATTTTTTTTTTTTAATTTCTCACTGTGTCCGCTTATGCCACTAATCCAGCCGAGCACTGTCGGACCATTTTTTAAAGGGGCGGCTCTCCCAGCAGTGTTTTTTACATCCACAAGACTTGAACCCAAGACCTTGCTTAAGTGAACTCAAGCCCCTTACCATTTGAGCCGACAAGCGTTGGTTGGACTCATTATTATCTAATGTAAGTATAGACTTATATATATAAATATATATATATATATATATATATATATGCATACCAACATAATATATAATATGTTATACATGCATCAAATATATATACAAATATATATATTCATGGGTGGGCTTCGGGGGTGGTCCCTGCTCGCACCCCCTGCTCCGCCCCTGTTGCTAATCATGAATTTGCTAATTTCATGAATTTATCATGAAATTAGTAAGAGATGCTGGTTAGGCTAAGCTAAGGGCTGTTCTTTTTAACAAATTGGACATACAAATAAACGGGTCGTTCTTTTTTTTTTCTTTCCTTTTTGCTTTATATGCATGTATTAAATTTTGATTTCGTATTATGTTTCGGTACTCGGTAGATCGAATATTGGAAATATTTCAAGAAAAATCAAAAATATTTTGAAAAGTTTTGAAAGTGTTTGGTAAACAATATTAAAAAAAACAAACATAAAATTAGCTTAATTTTTATGAAAGAGGCATTATTAGTTTTATTTTTTTAGAGTCAATAACTATCATTAGTTTACTACTTTTATTTATCATACACACCAAAAACATTTAGAATTCAATGGATAAAAGTATAATAAAATTCAATTGCTGAACATTATTTCCTGATTAAGACATTAGAAAATAAACCCTCGATAATTATACAGAATCCACGTTTACATATAATCACTACAAGAAAATGGGGTCATCCGTGACTGCCACCTCGTGACCGCCCGGCGGTCGCCACCATCCGTGACCGCTCGGCGGTCGCGGATGCTCCTCATTCACGACCGCCCAGCGGTCGCGGATGGCAGGGAGGCATCCGCGACTGCTCAGCGGTCACGGCAGTGCTTCGTGACCGCTGGGCGGTCACGAAAGAGGGGTCATTCGTGACCGCCCGACGGTCACGAATGATATTAATAAAAAAAATTAATTTTATGGATCCATCTTGATGTGTTTATGATTTTTAACAATAAGTCTCAATACTACATGTGAATTGAAGTAATAAATTAGTACAACATTAGTAATTAACATATTAAAATAGCGAATTAGATGTGATTAGGCGAGTTATGAACGAATAACCTATTTTATGTTCTACAACTAATTCATCACATACACCAAGTTGTTTTAGATGTAGTATGTCATTTTGTGATAAAATCTATTTTAAAATTTTGAATTGGGGGAAAATTCAAATTTTTTGAAAATTCAAAATTTTCACCCAAATTCTATATATACCCACCATTCCACCCATTAATTTTCATCACACTCAAATTATTTTCTCTAAAAAATCCAACACTTTTTCCTCCTTTCCTCATTTCCTCATTTCCCAATCCAAAACATAAACACCAACAATATTTCTTCTTCTCTTTTCTTATATCTCCAAAAAACAAAACACCAACAATTTTTCTTCTCCTCTTTCTTTATATCCCCAAAAACTAAAACACCAACTCTCTTATTTTCTTCTTTTCCTCTTTTCTTTACTTATAACACAAATCATTCTCTTAAATGATGTTTATATAAAAACATCGTCCAACAATACATTATATTCGCAAAAAACAAATATATATTCCGGTATTTTACCGGAATATTTATTTTTATTTCGTTAAATGTCATCCGTGACCGCCGGGCGGTCACGGATGGTTTAAATATTATCCGTGGCCGCTTGGCGGTCACGGATGACCGTCGGCGTCATCCGTGACCGCCAGGCGGTCACGGATGACTGCCATGACCGCTCAGCGGTCACGGATGACCTCCACGACCAAGGTCATCCGTGACCGCTGGGCGGTCGCGGATGACCATCCGCGACCGGAAATGGGTCATTCGCGACCGCACGGACGGTCGTGAATGACCCTTTTTTCTTGTAGTGAATATTATTAGTATTAAAATTTAGTATTTGTCAATATATGATATGCAATAACAAGATGACACAAAACCACATAAATTTAAACAATTAGAATTGTGATTAGGGGCGAAGCCAGAAATTCTATGTAATGGTGCAAGACGGCACATTTTTTAGTTTATATTATATGTATGCGTGTATTTAGTTTTACTTTATTCATTGTAAAAGTAATGCTTTTGTATACAAAAAATAAAAGAGCAAACACCAACCAGTACCACGTCCACGTTATTTAATAAAGGATGCAAAAACCCTTAAAAAATTCTCGTGGAAGGCTCTTTTTTTCTTCTTTTTTTTTGTTTATTACACATAATACCGCGGGAATATTTTTTTGGCCCTTTTCAAATGGTTTTTGTTTTTATTGGTATCTAATTATTCACAATTAGATGAATGTTTTTTACAATGGCAGAGTTTGTTTGTGATGTTATGAAATTAATAAAAAGATTTAAATAACCATCTCTGAGTAATTAATGCAATATGCATGATATTATTTTAGTTTGTTATAATATCTAACTAGCTCACTAACTTTCTTAATCCAATACATTTTTGAATATTTTATACTGCTTTTATAACTATAAAGCATATCGATGGGTAAAAACGAAAATAAGTTTTATAAACTATTCGAAATGTGTAATAGAATAACTAAAACTGTTGGGGTTTATAACAATATATTAAAAGACTTAGAAAAAAATGCAAATATTAAGTAATAGCACTTGTGAATTGGTATCATTTTATATGGAAGAGTGCTCTTTATATAGAGGCTTTTTCAACATAATACACTATTTCAATAGTGTTTATAATAATTATTATTACTATGCTAAATAGTAAGCCTAAGTATAGGTACAATAATTTCTACAAAGGCCACATGTATGTATTATTTATAACACTCCCCCTTGGCCGTTTAAAAATTTTGTAACATATATGATCCGTCTTCTGCACACGTCTTATGCTGCCTCATTAAAAACCTTATAAGAAAAACCCAGTGGGATAAAAACCTTAATAAGGGAAAAAGAGTGCAGCCGTGTGAACTCCCCCTCAAGTTGGCATCTCCTATTCTTCATAAGTCTCGTAGGTGACGCATCCCAATATTTTGAACTTGTTTCTTAAAAGTTATAGTTGGAAGTGCATTTGTGAAAAGATCTGTCATATTGTCACATGATTGAACATATTGGATATTAATTTCTTTGTTCTTCTCGAGTTCCTAAGTGTAGGCAAAATATCTTGGGGGTATGTGTTTGGTTCAATCACTATTGATATAGCTTTCTTTCATATATGTAATACATGCAAAATTGTCTTCGTATAATGTTGTAAGACCCTCTCTAATAGGTAAGCCAGATGTACTTCTTATATGATGTGTCATTGATCGTAGACATACACATTCCCTGCTTGCTTTCTACAGTGCAACAATCTCAGCATGATTCGATGATGTTGCAACAAGTCTCTGTTTCTGAGAACGCCATGAAATAGCAGTGCCTCCATATGTGAATACATATCCAGTTTGAGATCTGGATTTATGCGGGTCTGATAGGAAACCTGCATCTCCATAACCAATCAATTCTCGTACCGCATTGTTAGGATAAAATAGACCAAGATACACAGTTCCTTGAAGATAACGGAATAAATGTTTAATTCCTTTCTAGTGCCTTTTTGTGGGTGATGAGCTAAACCTGGCTAATAAATTCACAGTAAATGATATATCAGGTCTAGTACAATTAACTAGATACATTAAAGCTCTAATGGCACTTAAATATGAAACTTCAGAACCAATAATTTCCTTATTTTCTTCACAAGGACGAAATGGATCTTTATCTATAGTTAATAATATTGCAATCATATGATGGTTCAAAGGTGTTGCTTTATCCATGTTAAAACGTATCAATATCTTTTTAGTATAGTTAGATTGATGCACAAGTATTCCATTTTTAACATGCTCAATTTGCAAACCAAGACAATATTTAGTCTTTCCAAGATCTTTCATTTCAAATTTATCCTTTAAATAATTCATTGTTGAATGAATTTCTTTGTCAGTGCCAATGATATGTAAATCATCTACATAAACCGCAATAATTGCAAAATCAGATGATGTTTTCTTAATAAAACTGCATGGACACAAAGAATTATTTATATATCTTTCTTTTAATAAATATTCCCTCAAACGATTGTACCACATGAGACCTGATTGCTTTAACCCATATAATGATCTTTGCAATTTAATTGAGTACATTTCTCTAGGTTTGGAACTTGATGTTGCGGGTAATTTAAGTCCATCAGGGACCTTCATGCAAATATCATTATCAAGTGATCCATAGAGATAAGAAGTGACAACATCCATGAGATGCATGTTTAGATTTTCATAGACCGCTAGACTGATCAAGAATCGAAATGTAATCGTATCCATTACAGGAGAATACGTTTCTTCATAATCGATTCCAGGTCTTTGAGAAAAACATTGTGCGACAAGGCGAGCTTTGTACCTTACAATTTCATTTTTCTCATTTCATTTGCGAACGAAGACCTATTTGAATCCTACGGGTTTCACACTTTTTGGTGTGAGAACAATGGGTTCAAATACCTTTCGCTTATTAAGTGAATCTAATTCAGCTTGCATAGCATCTTTCTAGTTATCCCAATCATTTATATTTTGGCATTCAATTCTAGATTTGGGTTCAGGATCATCATTTTCATAAGAGACTAAATATGAAAATATTGCATCCATATTTTCCATCTCATTTCGATCCAATACCATTCCAGTATTGATATAATTTATAGAGATTTCAACGTTCTCTTTATTTATAGGATCTGATTGGATAACTTCTTGAGGTATCTCATATGTCACAGTTTGCGACTCATCATGCATAGATTCCTCAATAATAGGATCATTAGGTTTTGATGCTCCTTTTCATTTTCGAGGATTTTTGTCCTTTGAGCCAGCAGGACGCCCACGTTTATTAGTTATATCAAAGATATCATCCTTTGATGTTTCTTTCAGAATTACAATATGAGCTGGAGCATTTGCAGCTGGTATATGTGATATTGTTACACCGCTTATGTCAGTAAATGCATCGGGTAATTGATTTGCAATAGCTTGTAAATGCAAAAGTTTCTTTACTTCCAAATCACATTGCTTTGTTAGCATATCAAAGCTTGTCAAAGATGGATTATACCATGATATATCCTTTTTCAACTGCTTCTTTTCTCCCCCCTAAGGTTGGAAAAATTGCCTCATTAAAATGTCAATCGGCAAAACGTGCCGTAAAGACTTCACATGTTAGAGGCTTAAGATATCTGATTATTGATGGTGAATCAAATCCAACATATATTCTCAACTTTCTTTGTGGTTCAATTTTTGTTCGCTTTGGTGGTGTAATTGAAACATAAACCGCACAACCAAAAATCTTTATATGGGAAATATTAGGTTCATGACCAAAAGCAAGTTGTAATGGGGAGTATTCATGATACGAGCTTGGTCTAATGCGAATTAATGATGCAGCATGTAAAATCGCATGCCCCATAGAGAACTTGGCAATTTAGCTTTCATCAACAATGGTCTAGCAATTAATTGAAGACGTTTAATTAATGATTCAGCTAAACCATTTTGAGTATGTACATGTACAACACTATGTTCAACCGTAATTCTAGTTGACATACAATAATCATTGAAAGGTTGAGATGTGAATTCACCAGCATTGTCAAGTCTGACTTTCTTGATCGTATAGTCAGGAAATTGAGCTCTTATTTTAATGATTTGAGCCAAAAATCTCGCAAATGCCATATTGCGAGTAGACAATAGACAGACATGTGACCATCGACTTGAGGCATCAATTAATACCATAAAATATTAAAATGGTCCACATGATGGATGAATAGGTCCACATATATCACCTTGAATTCTTTCAAGAAATGTGGGTAATTATGTCTTAATTTTAACTGGTGAATGCTTTATAATTAGCTTTCTAAGAGAACATGCTTCACATGGACTATAGTTGCTGAGATTGAGTTTGGATCCTTTTAATGAATGTCCATGTATAGTTTCAATTATCCTTCGCATCATTGTTGAACCAGGATGACCTAGTCGATCATGCCATAAAGTTAATAATTCTGGATTTTCATTGACTACCATATTTGATTCGATGTCATTAATATATGTATAATGCAACCTTGCTGAGATATATGGTAGTTTTTCAAGAAAATGTTTCTTTCTTGGTATATTCTAAGTAATGAAAACATATTTAGCCTTATTCGCAATCATTGACTCAGTACCATATCCATGACGATATATATCTTTAGAAATCAATAAACTTCTTCTGGATTTTGGGGCAAATAAGGCATCATCGATGATAAACTTTGTTCCATTTGGTAAAGTAAAAGTAGCAGTACCAGATCCTTCAATCAATTTAATAGGACCTCCTATTGTACCGACTTGAAATTTTGAGGGTTCTAAATATGTAAAATATTTCTTACTTGTGAGAATTGTATGAGTTGTACAACAATCAAGTAGGCAGGAATCACCAGTATGCTCCATATCACGCTTCGGTTCAAATAAATAATATTAAAACAAATATTGCAATAAACATGGTATATATTTGAAAAGAGATTATTTTATTGAAAGCACACAACAGAAATGCAGGAACTAGATAATACAACTTAAAACATAAATCTAAATAAGCATATTCAGCCAGAAGATCACATAACATATATTAAGCCAAACGAACATCATAGTCATCAGTAAAGTCTGTCGCTTCCATAAAGGTGAAATCACCATTTGGATTTTGTTCGACAAGGTTAACTTCCTTTTCTTTACCCTTCAAACTTTCTTGGTACATCTTACAGAGATGTTCTGGTGTACGACATGTGTTGGCCCAATGCCCTTCCATTCCACATTTAAAACAATAACCTTGAGGGTTTTTATTATGTTTTTCTTTGTTCTCGTGGTTATTCTAAAAGACAGTGTTGAAAATCCTCTCGACCACAACCACGACCACGACCACCTATTTTACCGCGTCCACCTCTATATCCATATCCTCCTCTATGACCACCTCTACCTTGACCATGACCACGACCACGACCACGACCACGACCTTGATTGACATTCTCATTGTTACCTCGTTCATAGGAGTTTGAAAAGTTAATGGCATTTGCCTCAGCTAATACATGTGCTCCAGGAGGACGAGATTGATGATTTTTCATCAATAAGTTATTGTAACTTTCTGCCATTAACAACGTTTGTTGCAAGTCGTGATATTTTGAAATATTCAGCAATCGGTATTGCTGTTGAACATTTATCATGGACACATGGAAAGTAGAAAGTGTTTTCTCTATCATTTCTCTATCAGTAAGCTTTCTTCCACAATAAATTAAATCTGAACGAATATCCATAAGCACGAAGTTGTATGCGCTTATAGTTTCAAAATCTTGGAACCTTAAATTATTCCAATCATCGGTGGCTTTTGGCAACATGGTTTCCTTTTGATGACCATATCTTTCCTGTAGGTTTGTCCATAATTCATGAGGATTGGTAACATCGAGATATTCTCTCTTTAAGGTTTCATCTAGATATTTTCTCATGTAGATCACAGCCTCACATTTTTTTGGATTCGTATTTGTATTTACTGCAGCAACAGATTCAACGATACTCTTTGATCTGAGGTATAATTTTGTATCTGATTTCCATTATCCATAATTCTTGCCAGTGATATTGAGTATACAACTAACTGTACTCGTGAGGTTAGACATTTTGCTAGCTAAATACATAACCAAGAAAAACATAATTAGGATCAAGACAATTTATTTAACACATAATCATAGAAGCATAATTATTACAATAATACAATGCAATTATCTCATCTCTAGCCAATCTTGAACTCGAACATTATTATAATAAAAGGGAGGAATATCATAGGGACAAACATAGGAGTGTCTTCATCTACTAACATAAAATTAAAAATTAAAAGGTAAATGAGGATCAAGATCGCTGTTGTCGTAGAGATCATTTTGCAAGATGAGAGAAATAAGGTGAAGATTTGTGTTATGAAATTTGTGTATTTATAAAGGAAAAATATTCGTAAGTAGCCGTTTATAGCCGTTAGAAAAACAATCATTTTTTCTTTATTTTGGCATGTTTTATGAACGGTAATGTCTTTAATCATTTAGCAGCAAAAATTAATTGTAATAACATATAAAATAATTTCCGCCGCATTAATGATATTTTAACAGGCATATGGAATAATATTACGATAAGTAAATACATATATATTTTCCGCCACATTACTATGTAAAAACTTTCATGGGCTTAAGGAATAATGTAAACAAGTAAAATAATTGCAATGAATTAAGTGCGTAAATAATTTTTGCCACATTACTATGTAAAAACTTTCATGGGCTTATGGAATAAAATAAGCAATATAATACGAGGTAAAACCTTCCATAATAATAACTGGTCAGCAGTAATATAAGGTAAAACCTTCCATAATAATAAATTGTCAGTAGTCGTTTCTAGCTTGGGGTTAACTCAAGCATCAACGAAAGTTAAAATTAGCTTTATTGTTAGAGTTAGATGACAGTAAAATATAAAGAGGATTTTAATCATAAAATTATAGATAGGCGATAATCCGCCTTGTCTATAATAATGGAGATAGATGAACAAGTTAATATAAACTTTCATACCTTTTAACGTTGAACGTTTTCTTTAACGAAGGAACTAAATTCTTCCGGATCGAGCACTATCATGCTGATAACGTGTTATAGAATAACTAAAACTGTTGGGGTTTATAACAATATATTAAAAGACTTAGGAAAAAAAATACAAATATTAAGTAATAGCACTTGTGAATTGGTATCATTTTATATGGAAGAGTGCTCTTTATAAAGGTTTTTCCAACATAATACACTATTTCAATAGTGTTTATAATAATTATTATTACTATGCTAAATAGTAAGCCTAAGAATAGGTACAACAATTTCCACAAATGCCACATGTATGTATTATTTATAACAAACTACAATTACAATTCTTACAATTTAAACAAGAATTATAGCCCATTTAATTTATTAGTGTGCAATGGATCTGCGTGGAATATGCATACTATTATTATAGTATATAAATCAAGGGAAGAGGGCATATTGGCCCCATCAACAAGGTTTGTATAGGCTTACAAGATTATTTAAATTGTTATATATCTAAAGTGATGGACCAACATAATTTTCGTACATTAGTCTCACGAGCGACGCCATGCTCCGACACTATCACTGCAATCACAATCGGAAATTCTACGACCTGGTGCAACGGAATTCGGGCTGCCAGATCTAGAACTCAACCCCAATCGAAATCAAAAGCGGCATCGTCAAGAGGAGAGTGTGACCTTGAATTTTGGACTGCCAATGTCGAGGCCCCAAATTATGAAATCAAAGAACACCACGCCGGTCTTGTACGCGTAGTTGTTCAGGCAATGGAATGATCACATTAGGGTGGAGACAGAGGATACGTCGTAGGAGGATAATCTCATTACTACTCACCAACCAAATGAATATTTGCCTTTCAAGAATGTCGAATTCGCGCCGGAATTGGATCGCCGCATTGAGGAACAATGGAAGGATGCGATTATCATTCGAATTGTTGGAAAGCCGTGGTATTATCCAGCGCTTGTCAACAAGTTGGATACAATGTGGAGCCTGCAGAGTGATTTGAATTACTAGATTTGGGCTATAGTTGCTTCCTACTAACGAGAGTGAACCAAGAAAAAAGGGAGAGGATTCTCACGGAAGGGCCATGGCAACTTACGGGGAGCTTCCTTTCAATCTGTAAATGGGATCCAAATTTCAGTGCAGACACGGATAAGGTGGATAGCACTATCACATGGGTGCGAATTCTAAATCTTCCGGTAGGATGCTTCCGACCAGCCATTATCAAAGCTCTCGCAAAGGGCATAGGGGACCCGATAAAAATTGACGGAAATACCTACAATGCAAAGCGAGGAAAATTTGCCCGAGTATTCGTACAAGTACGAACGGACATACCCCTTGAACTTGGAGTTTGCGTCAAAGGGAAAGCATACCAGGTGGTTTATGAAAATCTACCTTCACTTTGCCATACTTGCGGTCGAGTTGGGCATATTACTAGGGACTGTGAACCGGCAAGAAAAGAAAAAGAACAAACGTTCAGCGAAAAAGATAAAGAAGGTATGATGGAGGTCACCTTGGATGATGAGAATATGAGGGAAACGTCTGACCGCAATGCCGAGAAGACATGGCTGCTGGAAATAGGGCGGAAGAAAGAATACGGGGACTGGGTGAAAGTCCAATACATGAAAAATAAGACCACGGTTGGGCGCAGAAATTACTCGACAGGAGAATCAAGTAAGGGGATGGAAAAGAAAAAAAGAGTACAAGCAGGGGAACAAGAAAGCATACAAGGAAATATAAGTGGTGCTAGAGAGGTGCCTAGGAAAGATTATCCTAAGGATAATCAAGGTAAGCGGGTGTTACCTAATTCAATTACTAAATTAGGAAAGAAAGGGGCGATAATAAGTAGGAATTCCACAACAATTAGGACTTCAAAAAATACCTACAAAGAGAATACTACAAAAGGCCCACAACCAGTGCTTACGGAAAACCCTTTTGCTATACTTGGTGAAGAAAACCTCAACAAAAGTGAGGATAGAAATATTTTTTTGGTAACCCGAGAGGTACGCCACCATCATTAGGGACGTGAAAATAACATTTCGCCACGGGCGGATGATAGTTGCATGGGTGGAGGAGCCCAGATTCACAACAATGGTACACTTTTTCTGAGGGCTCTCACCGATATTACGAACACTACGAGAGGATCGGATGGTGCGGGTGTTCAAAATTCCATCGGCGGTCTGGGAGGTCGAGACAAGGGTGTTTCGTCTAGGGGGAACAAATCGCCCGATAGCATGGTGGCACAGAACAGTCGTGAACATGTGGAAAGTTCGACGACAAATGTCGTTCATGTTGGAGACGTTAAAACAACTTGCCGCGAAAGCGTTGGGATGTTCTTTTGATAATCCGATACACGTGTACCATCTAAATAATTTTTCTATGAAGATAGTTTCGTGGAATTGCCAAGGTGCGGGTAACGAAGACTTTAGGAGAAACTTCTGAGAATTGGTGCGAATCCACACACCCACGGTTGTGTTTGTGTTAGAGACTAGAGTTAGCGAAGTACATGCGTAAGAAATTATACCTCAATTAGGATATACAAATTATGTCATGGCCCCGACGACAAAAATGAACGGAGGTATATGGATGTTGTGGAACGAGGAAGAATTTGTAGTCGAAATAAAATCAGTCGGAGATCAGACCATCCACTCACTAATTAGGCCGCGGGCAGCGGAGGTTTGGAGATTAATGGGGGTTTATGCCCAACCCCGTAAAGTGGACAAAATTCGAGCCTTTGATAATTTGGTGAAATTCGCGGAAGAGGAAAACTCCCCGTGGCTTGTTACGGGTGATGTTAATGAGGTAGGGCTCGCAAATGAAAGATGGGGAGGCCGCATTACTCCTATAAGTCGACTGAAATTTTTTCAGAACTATATGGATAGGTGTCGACTTCTAGATTTGGGGTTTCACGGACCACAATTTACGTGGACAAATAAGCGAGAAGATGGAGCAACAACTAAAGGGCGTATAGATAGGGTGCTCGCGAATCAAGGCTGGATCGACCTTTTCCTGAAAATGTCATCGTTCACCTACCAAGAACTCATGGCGACCACCACCCCCTCATAACACACTGTCAAGGGCTGCACATGAATGGAGGAAGGATGCCTTTTCGTTTTGAAGCGGTGTGGCTAAGAAATACGGAGTGCATAGAGCTACTAAGAGCTATCTGGGATCGAAAGCCGAATATGCTCGAGGCAATTAAGGAAGTCCCGCGGATCCTTATACCATGGAACAAAGAACGATTTGGTAACATATTCAATAGAAAAAAAAGGCTTCTTGTGAGACTTGAGGGCATTCAGCGAGTTAATTGTCGGGGGCTAAATTTCTTTCTTAACAACCTGGAGAAGGGACTAATATCCGAATATAACGAGGTCCTCTTGCAAGAAGAAATTTTTTGGCTTCAAAAGTCGAGGATTGAGTGGACTCGAGAAGGGGATAGCAACACAAAGTTTTTTCATAAAATCAACGATGGTGAGGAGGCGAAAAAATAAGATTGTGATGCTACAAATTGAAGGGGTGTGGGAGGATAATATCCCGCGGTTACAAGAGCATGCGCGAGATTTTTCCAGAAGCTTTTCACATCGAGGGATAACTACCCGAGGCGGGAAAGCTGGATCAGTTCTCGGGATCACAATACCAGCAGGTCTTGACCGAGGAGGATAGGGACAGCCTATGTCGAGAGATTTCGATGGATGAGATGTGTGAGGTTGTATGGTCTCTACACCCGTTAAAAGCTCCGGGACCCGACGGGCTTCAAGCACTTTTCTATCAGAAGAAGTAGGACTGGATTAACGAGCCTTTGCTGAGATTTGCAAATGGGATATTCAAGAAACGAAGTTTCAATAAAAGCCAATGCAAAGAATTTCTTTGCTTGATCCCCAAGAACTCAAATCCGGTAAATATTTTTCAATTTTGGCCTATATCTTTATGCAATGTTATTTATAAATTTGTAACAAAATGCATAACAATGAGATTGCGAGAGATGATGCCGAGGATCATTGCCCCTACTCAGTCGAGCTTCATAAAAGGAAGAAGCACCCAAGATAACATTTTCTCCTTCAAGAAGTGTTGCATTCGTTACGAGGGAAAAAGAAGAATAAGATTGGATATCGAAAAAGCATACGACAAAGTGAGTTGGAGATTTCTTGAAGACACGTTGAAAAGTTTTGGATTCCCCGAGTCGCTCACGGAGTTAATCATGTTTTGTATCAAAAATGCGACAACACGAATTCTTTGGAACGGGATGCCAATGGAAAGCTTTCGACATTCATGCGGCCTACGACAAGGGGATCCTCTATCCTCGTATCTATTTGTACTATGTATCGAAAGGTTGTCCTATTTGATACATGAAAAGGTGGAGAAAAATAAATGGAAACCACTGACACCTTGTCGGGGAGGCCCGCGGCTATCGCACCTATGTTTCGCAGACGATCTCATATTATTGGGGAAGGCTACGAAAGGCACGGCTCGGGAAATTAATAGGGTGTTGGAGAATTTTTGTGATTCCCCGGGTCTAAGAATCAGCCCCTCCAAATCGAAAATATTTTTCTCAAAGAGTAATGGGGCGCAACTCAAAAGAGAAATATGTGACTTGTTCGGCTTCGCGCAAACAACAAACCTTGGGAAATATCTGGGCATAAATCTCTCGCATGGGCGCATGGACAAGGAGAAATTTGCTGAATTGGTTGATAAAGTATTGGTGAGATTTGGAGGCTGGAAGAAACAATTCTTATCACTAGCGGGTCGGGCAACAATCTGTATCCTCGGCGATGCCGATTTACCACATGAAATCAGCATGGTTGCCGGAGAGTATCTGTGACAAACTCAATAAGCTAAATAGGGACTTCCTATGGTCGACTAATATTGAGGAAATGAAGTTGCATATAGTCGGGTGGGACAAGGTTACAAGACTGGAAAGAAATGGCGGCTTGGTGATAAGGAAGAGCATAACCTGTAACGAGGCAATGTTGACCAAAATTGCATGGAAAGTACTCCAAAAGGAGGACACGGTATGGAGAGGGCTGGTTATGGTGAAGTACTTGAGAGGAGGGTCGATTATAAATCATCAACCAAAGAGTTATGCGAGCGCGACGTGGAAAGAAATAATTCGGAGTATGATATTGATGAAGACTTTTCTTCGGTGGAAAGTGGGAAACGGGAAAGATACGTCTCTTTGGTTCGATAATTGGTTGGGAGATTCTAGTTTGTGTGATAGCATGGGCCTGATTGCTCCAGAGGATCGAGAACTTTGGGTCTGCAACGTAATTGATAATATGGGACGCTGGAATTATGAGAAGTTACGCACGGCGATTCCCGAGGAGATCCGCGAGTTGCTAAATGGCAGAATGTTAACTCCCACGGAGCAGGACGACCAGATTCGCTGGAGTGAAACGGGTGATAGAAAGTTCTCTTGCAACTCGGCATACAAAGCGTTCCAACGACACTATGGAATGACCGATCGAAGTACAAAGAAGTGGGAGTGGATCTGGAAATCGAGGCTCAATAATAAGTTGAAATACTTTATTTGGCTTGCGGCGCAAAATAGACTCGCGACGAATCAATTAAGAAAATCTCATTGGATTGCGAACTCGGCTTTATGTCCGACATGCGACGATAATGAGGAGTCAGTTATACACTTACTGAAAAAGTGTACCACGGCAAGGATGATATGGAAGCGAATACTTAATGAACAAGATCTCCGATAGTTTGAAAACATCCGGGATGAGAGCTGGATCCGAGCAAATTTACAGAGGAAAAGATTTGAGTGCAAGTTTGTAGATGGGATAGAATGGGTGTTCATTTTCGCAGCTATGGTTTGGTGCATCTGGAAAAATCAGAACCATCTAGTTTTCCGTGGAGAAAGACAATCGGTGGAGGCATGTATGAGTATGATAAAGAAACTAATCTTTGAACTTAGTTGGGCCTGGAAAAGCAAAGGCGTTCCGAGATGCATAGCAAAATGGGAGAAGCCGAAGGAAGGTTGGACAAAGCTAAATGTTGACGGGAGTTGTAAAACACAGACTAACAATGGCGCGGCTGGAGGAGTTCTAAGATCTGATACCGGAGGCTGGATTTGGGGGTTTAAAATGAGGCTTGAGTCGCCGTCGATTGATGAGGCGGAGTTATGTGCGCTAAGAAGAGGTCTCCAAATTGCTTGGGAAAAGAGAGTGGAAAATATAGAAGTGGAGACGGACTCCAAAGTCGTATTCCATCTTGTTTCCGGAGTTAGAGAGCCAAATTATGGACATATGGATTTGGCTAATGAATGTCGAGCTTTGATGCATCTCCCGTGGAATGCGAAGATTAAATGGATTGCTAGAGAAGCGAACAAATTCGCGGACTTTGCTTCCAAGATCGAGATAGACGAAGGAGTTCGGAAAGTATTTTGGAATACGCCGCCGGCTCGAATTCTCAGTTTGCTACAGGATGATGTAGCATAATTGTTAGCATAGTTACGTTATTTCCCTTTCTACCAAAAAAAAAAAGTGATGGACCAAGACTCGGGTGCAAAACCTTGTAGCATTTATATATTCGACAAAATATAAAGTACACATAAACACTACTACTTAAATTAATGTGGCGGGCGGGGGGTGCAAGGGCACCTACATGCACCCCTTCCCTTCGCCTTGATTGTGATGGTATTACATACGCACAAACATTATTAATTACATATTTAGAAGTGCGGGTTCGTTTGTTTAATTATATTGCAACAAAGAAATGGCAAAATATTCTATAGAATAATGTTTCGAAATTGTATCTCCGAAATTTTTCGGTCACACAAAAAATAAAATATTTCGCCTATTTTGTACGAAATGGAGCGAATTTTTAAATCATCTTTATATGTGCTTCTCTATATATCATCGTAGTGGTGCATAACAAGTCTACAACTACCACTCCGGCTTCCTGAATAATTTGAGCGATGGTACCTTTATTTAATAACTGAAGAGTTATTAGTTATAATTACCTTAAATTATAATTAACAATATATTGATTTACGAAAACATGGCCTAGGTAATTATAGACCCCCCCCCCCCCCCCCCCCCCGAAATTAATGATGTAACTTTAAGAAGGACGATGTGGCACCAATTAATATTGTTGGTGTTTCGTCTTGCTTTTATTTAAGTGCGAGACAATTAATAACTACAGAAGTAACTAATTAATTTAAACACAGTTAAAACCTTAAACGTAGCAATTAAATGCAACTCTCGGGGTACATTTTATATTATAAAGTATAGCTGTATAAAGGCCGGCCTAAGTTTTTTTTTTTTCTTTCTTTCTAAATTCATCTCAGTTACATGCATTTATATTTGAAATGACCACCAGATATATTTATTGTGAATCGAAAAAATTGTCTCTCGTATAGCGTGGATGATATATATACTGTTGTTTTCGCTTTGCGCGAAAATCATGGCAAAGTTGGACAGTCAATTTAAAAATATATATTTTTATATATGTTGTATGTTGATCATGGCTGCATAATTAATTTTATTTCTTTGCAAACAAATTATATATTTGAAACCGGCCTACATTTTAAAGAAAAAATGTTTGATACGGATATTGTATGAAGAACGCTGGTGCAATCAATGATTCATATTCTAAATTGTTATATTTTTCAAAATATTGATATTAATCTCTTCATTATCACTTCAATGTCAAAAAAAAAAAAATTGTATATTTACACCAGAAACTGACTAATACTGATCACTATCTTGTTATGCATGATTGTGTCAAATAATTCCTGGCAGTTTTAAAATATTCTTCCCATACAATATTCTCGGCTCGCTCCTTCATTAACTATAAATCAGTCACAATTCCCTCACTCTCACTCACTCCATATCAAAAACCAAAGCTAAAACACACAAGCTACTTTCTACTTCTTTTTTCTCCACAATGGACACCAAGATAGACACCAGCATAGATTCCTTTGACTCCTTCAAGCCAGCAATGTGTAACGGCATTTGTAGCCTTCCCTCAAACGGCGTCGTGTCGCCCATCCAATCACCTTCCCAGCCTCTCATCTCCTCAAGCGCCACGCTCGGCAGCCACTTGGCACGTCGTCTAGTTCAAATAGGTGTGAGCGACGTGTTCTCCGTTCCTGGAGACTTCAACTTAACGCTCCTTGATCATCTTATAGCCGAGCCTGGACTCAACTTGATTGGCTGCTGCAACGAACTCAACGCTGGATACGCTGCGGACGGTTATGCCAGGTCGCGAGGAGTTGGTGCGTGCGTTGTCACATTTACTGTCGGTGGACTGAGCATTCTCAATGCGATTGCTGGCGCATACAGTGAGAATCTGCCTTTGATTTGTATTGTGGGAGGTCCAAATTCGAATGATTTTGGAAGAAACCGGATATTGCATCATACGATCGGGTTGGCGGATTTCAGTCAGGAGATGCGTTGCTTCCAAACTGTTACTTGCTTTCAGGTACGTACACGTTCATGAAATTCGTATCGCCTTTTTTCTAGTCTTTACTGTAACTGTGCCTTTTCCAGTAATTTTATGCTCTCCTCCATCTCCTAACCTCTCTTTAGACGAATAACACCTTCAAGAGTTGACAAGTTTACCAGTCTTTGGATCTAGTAGACGATATCCTTTGAACTCGTCACTATACAAGTTCGATTAGGAAAGTTTACTTCTAAGTTTAATGAACTGCAATACAATGCTTTCTATTTGATTATGTTGATCTTTTAGGCTGTGGTGAATGATTTGGAGAATGCACATGAGTTGATAGATGTTAGGGATAGGGTTCTATTCGAGCTAGAACGAGCTCCAAGAATTATTTGGGAGAGAAGAGAGAAACGAAATTAAATTAAACTAAGATTTATTGTTCTTCCATGAATAAAAATTACAAGACTTGGACTATTTATACTAATAAACCTTAACAAAATAAACCTAGACTACTAAAGGAAATAGAAATCTACTACTACTCTAATTAAATAAAGATTCCTAATCTAAGACTAACATAAGACTCCTAATATAAGAATACCATAACTTAATAAACTAAATTCCTAATTAGTAAAACCCTACGGCCTTCATCTTGGGACGTATCAATCCTTCCCCCTTAACAGGGTCTTGTCCTCAAGACCTTTTTTTCGCTTTCTCCAATTCATTGTCACTATGCCTTTATAACCTGCATGAAAAGCCATCAGTTTGTTTCTAAGGGTCACCATCCTTGAATTGCTTTTATCCTTTGCAAGAAACAACAAGGCTACTCTAGTTTTAATTTGAGGTTCTGGTAAGCTTGCCATGTTGATGTTGAATTTCACTATTCCCACGTTGGTCTTTATATTTGTGGACTCCTTCGGGTTTTCGAAGAAAACTTCAAAAACACAAGCTTGAGTGTTGCAGGTTGTTGACGGCGGCGGTGGATGCGGCGATTGTAGTGGTGGAGGATTTTGGGAACGTGCACTCAAATCTCCTTCAAGCTTGGATAACATGCAATAAATACGATCAAATCGGCGAGATATATCTTCGTTGTAAATTCGTTTTGCCTCCGCAATTTCTGATATTTTGGAGAAATAGTCATTCATGTGTTTTTGCATGTTGGAGAAGAACACATCCATTTTTTTTTTTTAAGGTGACAGAGTTCTCTCAATGAAAGCACCAATTGTTAGGGATAGGGTTCTATTCGAGCTAGAACGAGCTCCAAGAATTATTTGGGAGAGAAGAGAGAAACGAAATTAAATTAAACTAAGATTTATTGTTCTTCCATGAATAAAAATTACAAGACTTGGACTATTTATACTAATAAACCTTAACAAAATAAACCTAGACTACTAAAGGAAATAGAAATCTACTACTACTCTAATTAAATAAAGATTCCTAATCTAAGACTAACATAAGACTCCTAATATAAGAATACCATAACTTAATAAACTAAATTCCTAATTAGTAAAACCCTACGGCCTTCATCTTGGGACGTATCAATAGACAAGGCAATATCGACAGCCTTGAAGGAGAGTAAGCCGGTGTACATAAGTGTTAGCTGTAACTTGCCGGCAATTCCACATCCAACATTTAGTCGAGAGCCTATTCCGTTCTTGCTCTCCCCAAGGTAAGCTCATCGGTCAAATTTTTCACATGTTTTCTCGAAAATTACTGAAATGTTTCCTTCTTCATCATGTTAATCACAAATGCACTAATTCCTATATTTGACTCGATTGTAAAACTTTCACTACTACTAAAAATATCGTGTAACTTGTAATTGACACCACAGGTGTAGATTGATTATAGATTTTCTTTATTATCTCGACAAAGTTATTATAGTTTTGTTATACTACTAGAATATCAAAGTTGTTTAGATTTTAATTGGTTTGCCTTTTGTTTGACACAGATTGACTAATCAAATGGGCTTGGAAGCAGCCGTTGAAGCAGCAGCAGAGTTCCTAAACAAAGCTGTGAAGCCGGTAATGGTGGGAGGACCCAAACTACGCGTATCAAAGGCATGTAACGCCTTTAGTGAACTAGCCGATGCTTGTGGTTATCCCCTCGCAGTGATGCCATCGGCCAAAGGCCTCATCCCAGAGGACCACCCCTACTTCATTGGTACATATTGGGGAGCCGTAAGCACATCATTCTGCGCTGAAATTGTGGAATCAGCAGACGCATATCTCTTTGCTGGACCGATATTCAACGACTACAGCTCGGTTGGATACTCCCTACTTCTCAAGAAAGAGAAGGCGATTATCGTGCAGCCTGATCGTGTAATAGTAGGCAACGAAAGTTCGTTTGGATGCGTACTAATGAAGGATTTCCTTGTTGCCCTTTCTAAGAGACTGAAGCGCAATGCCACTGCATACGAGAACTACTATAGGATTTACGTCTCTGAAGGGCGACCGCTGAAAAGTGCGCCCAAAGAAGCGTTGAGGGTGAATGTTCTGTTCCAACATGTTCAGAATATGTTGTCGGGGGATACGGCTGTTGTTGCCGACACAGGGGATTCATGGTTTAACTGCCAGAAACTGAAACTGCCACGTGGATGCGGGTAAGCACTTGCAGGAATGTTGAATGCAACTATGTTACATAAACATTACATGTTTAATTAACTCTTTTTTGAAATGCAAGTTTGGTTTTGTAGGTATGAATTCCAAATGCAATATGGATCCATTGGTTGGTCGGTTGGCGCAACTTTAGGTTATGCGCAAGCCGTTCCGGAGAAGCGAGTGATTGCTTGCATTGGAGACGGTAGCTTTCAGGTATACGACTCAACTACTTTACTTGATGGGAGATTATAGCTTAGTGTTTTTCCTATCAAAAGAAAGGTAGTCCTAGGTAAATTTATGATCACAACATTAGTGGTGTGTATAATATAAGTCTACCTTGAGTACTTTCCACATTCAAAAGTTAAATCAAAACTATACAATTTATATGTGGTTTAGGTGACGGCGCAAGATGTTTCAACAATGCTTCGATGTGGGCAGAAGTCAATCATATTCCTGATAAACAATGGTGGCTACACTATTGAAGTAGAGATCCACGATGGTGTTGTACCAGCCCCTCAACTGTTCATTCGACGGCTACTGTTCCTTCGACGGCTACTGTTCATCCGACGGCTACTGTTCCTTCGACGACTACTGTTCATCCGACGGCTACTGTTCATTCGACGGCTACTGTTCATTCGACGACTTCTCCAAATTCAGTGCCTATAAATAGAGCTTCAAGAGGAGTTCAACAATCATCTACAAACAACACAAAACACACACCGAGAGAAAATAGAGAGAAAAAGCCGTAGAGCTAAAACGTGAGATTTGAGGGTTGGTTTTTTGTAATAGTCGAGTGAGAGAGTTGCTCCTCCTATTGTAATTCATTCGTATTGTTGAATGAAGAATTTTCCAATCCCAACAAAGTGGTATCAAGAGCCACGGTAAAATTTCGTCCGAAATTTTTCGTCCCGAAACCTTGGTTTCTTATCACGGTTGTAAAGCTCTCGATCTGACGATTCCGAATATATAGTTTTCGAGCTATTTCGATCGCCGGAAAGTGACGATCGAAGACGACCCAATTCGACGTCAAAAAATTTTCCGTCCCCAAATCGTGTTTTGTTACTACCGTTGCGAAGCTCGTGTTGCAAGAATTCCGAATATATATTTTTCGGAATTTTTCGATCGCCGGAAACCTCCGTTTCATGCCGACCGAGTTAACGGCGAGTTAACTCGGCCCATTTTCAGAAGCGGGTGAAGAAGGTGAAGTTCGACCCGGATCCGACCCTGATCCGACCCGCCCATATCCTGACCCGGTCAGCTGCTGGTCTGACCGGTCAACACTGGTCCAACCGGATTTGACCCGGTTCAATTCCCTCCAACTTCTTTTGGTCTGGTTCAAATCAATTCTTGTCGGTTTTTGACAAAGTCAGAACGGTTCCCAAGGTTTTCGACCGTTCCGGATCCAACCGTGCGCTCCGTTTCCCCAAATTCAGCTTCTAAATTTGGGTACAAGCAAGCTTGTTGAATTTTAACATGGAAAATTCAACGTCGGACACGATGATGCGATTGACGCCTATTAATTACAACATGTGGAAGCCGCGAATGGAGGATTTGCTAAATTTGAAGGATTTAGCCGGGCCAATTGAAAATAAAGGTGTCAAACCCGAGACGACAAGTGATGACGATTGGAAAAAGTTGAACAAGAAGACTGTTGCTCAAATTCGTCAGTGGATTGACAACAGCGTGTTCCATCATGTCGCACAGGAAACGAGTGCCCACACGTTGTGGGATAAGCTTGCTAACATGTATCAGGCAAAGACGGCACGTAACAAGACCTTGTTGATGAGACGTTTAGTAAACCACAAGCTTCGTAGTGGTACGTCTATACCAGAGCACACGAGTCAGTTCCAGGACCTCGTAAACCAGCTTGCTGCCGCCGATTGGAACCTCAAAGACGAGGAACAAGCGATACTACTTCTAAGTTCCCTACCGGACAATTGGGAGACTCTTGTTGTCACCCTCAGTAATTCTGCCCCCGACGGTAAAGTATCTATGCAAATGGTGACAGATGCTTTACTTAACGAAGAAGCCCGAAGAAGAGAAGTCAGTGCCGACCAATCTTATGCTCTTGTGTCGGAAAGTAGAGGCAGAGGTGGAGGTAGAGGAAGAGGTCGTGGCAGAGGCAGAGGCAGAGGTCGAGGTCAAAATCGTGGACGATCTCAAGATCGAGGTAGACCCCAGGAGAGAGGTAAATCTGTTGACAACTCTAGTCGATTCAACGGAAACTGTAATTATTGTGGAATTTACGGTCATATGAAGAGGGACTGTCGAAAGCTTTTGAGGGATCAACCCCAAACCGGCCAAAGCTCCAACAAGGATGAAGGTGAAACCATCGTCACAGTATCATCGGAAATTGCTCTTGTTTCTTATGGAGACGAGACATGCCTACATGTAGGCAACCAAGATATTGAGTGGGTGATTGACTCTGCGGCTTCATTTCACGCCACTCCACATCGTGATTTGTTTGCTACATACAAATCAGGGGACTTTGGTACCGTAAAGATGGGTAACACCAGTTACTCCAGTGTAGTTGGTGTTGGTGACGTGCACGTGAAAACCAACATAGGATGTTCTCTTATCCTCAAGGATGTGCGCCATGTTCCGGATCTCAGGCTGAATCTGATCTCAGGACTAGCCCTTGACCGACAGGGTTATGAAAGCAATTTTAAAAATGGCAAGTGGAAGTTGTCAAAAGGTGTGATAGTTGTTGCGAGGGGTCATATCTGTGGCACGCTGTTCAAAACTCATACAAAATTGTGCGAGTTAAGCCTCAATGTTGTTGAAGAAGAGGCGTCACCAAATCTTTGGCACAAAAGACTTGGGCATATGAGCGAGAAGGGCTTGGCTACACTAGCCAAGAATGATGCTATCAATCTCACAAAGGATGTTGCACTAGATCCTTGCGAGCACTGTTTGTTCGGGAAACAACATAGAGTTTCTTTCAGTTCCACCAGGAAGCAACGCTCCGAGTTACTGAGTCTCGTTCACTCTGATGTGTGTGGACCGATAGAAGAAGAATCTCTCGGTGGAAGCAAATATTTTGTGACCTTTATTGACGATGCTTCACGGAAATTATGGGCCTACTGTTTAAGATCAAAAGATCAAGTTTTTGATCGCTTCAAAGCATTTTATGCGTTGGTGGAAAGACAGACAGGGAAGAAGTTGAAGTGCCTTCGCTCAGACAATGGAGGCGAATACACTTCTCGAGAATTTGCAGCGTATTGCACTGAACATGGCATTAGGCACGAGAAGACGGTGCCGAGGACTCCACAACATAATGGTGTTGCTGAGCGAATGAATCGCACCATTGTTGAGAAAGTTCGTTGCATGCTCAGTATGGCTAAGCTGCCTAAAGCATATTGGGCCGAAGCAGTCCTCACAACTTGTTATCTGATAAATAGGACACCGTCAGTTCCTTTGAACTTTGAAGTTCCGGAGAAGATATGGACAGGGAAGGATATTTCATATTCTCACCTAAAAGTGTTCGGGTGCAAGGCTTTTGCACATGTGTCGAGGGAGCTCAGGCAGAAACTTGATCTCAAGTCAACTCCATGCATCTTTATTGGCTATGGTGATCAAGAATTTGGTTACAGATTGTGGGATCCACAATCCAAGAAAGTTATCCGCAGTAGAGATGTGATTTTCTACGAAAATCAATTCTATGACCATACTCCAACTGCTCCAGTTCGACAACGTACTAGTGCTCCGGAAGAAGTTACTTCACCACCAGAACCTCATATTGGAAATGAGGATGTCCAAGATATTGTAGACGATGCTGACGAGGATGAAGGTGCTGAGCAGGGGGAGCTCTCACCTCCTTTACAAGAAGATGGTGAACCTCGACGATCTGGACGTGTGTCGATACCATCAACAAGGTATCCTGCATCAGAATATATCCTTCTTACGAGTGAGGGGGAGCCTGAAAGTTTCAAAGAAATTCAATCTCACAGTGACAAAGAAAGCTGGAGGCAAGCAATGGAAGAAGAAATGAATTCTTTACAGAAGAATCAAACTTATGAGCTTGTGAAACTTCCGAAGGGAAAGAGAGCACTGAAAAATAAATGGGTGTTCAAACTCAAGAAAGATGGTCGTGGAAATATTGTGAAATATAAGGCCAGGCTTGTCGTCAAAGGATTCCAACAGAAGAAAGGCATTGACTTTGACGAGATATTCTCACCAGTGGTGAAGATGACATCAATCCGTGTTATACTTGGGTTAGTTGCCAGTTTGGATCTGGAGCTTGAACAGATGGACGTGAAAACTGCATTCCTTCATGGTGATCTAGAAGAAGAGATATACATGGAGCAGCCCGAAGGTTTTCAAGTCCGCGACAAGAAGCATCTTGTCTGTAAATTGAAGAAAAGTTTGTATGGCCTAAAGCAAGCTCCGAGGCAGTGGTACAAGAAGTTTGACTCTTTCATGGCGAGTCACCAGTATAACAGGACTGCGGCAGACCAGTGTGTTTATTTGAAGAAGTTCGCTGATGGTAAATTTATCATCCTTTTGCTCTATGTCGATGATATGTTAATAGTTGGCCAGGATGCATCGCTAATCAACAACTTGAAGAAAGATTTGTCCAAGTTCTTTGATATGAAAGACTTGGGTGCAGCACAACAGATTCTCGGCATGAAAATCACGCGAGACAGGAAAATGAGAAAGTTGTACTTATCTCAAGAAGATTACGTTGAACGAGTTCTGAAAAGGTTCAACATGGGTAAAGCAAAGCCTGTTTCGACTCCGCTCGCAAATCACTTCAAGTTAAGCAAGAGAGAGTGTCCTTCTACGATGAAGGAAAAAGAAGATATGGAGGCGATACCATATTCTTCGGCAGTGGGAAGTCTGATGTATGCAATGGTGTGTACTAGGCCAGATATTGCTCATGCAGTTGGTATTGTTAGCAGATATTTGTCAAATCCAGGGAAAGAACACTGGGAGGCGGTTAAATGGATTCTTCGGTACCTGAGAGGTACATCTAACCTATGTTTGTGTTATGGGGGAGCAAAGCCAGTTCTGAATGGTTTCACAGATGCCGACATGGCAGGAGATCTTGATAGTAGAAAATCTACATCAAGTTACATATTCACTTACGCAGGGGGAGCTGTTTCGTGGCAGTCCAAGCTGCAAAAGTGCATTGCCTTATCCACCACTGAAGCCGAGTACATTGCTGTAGCGGAAGCAGGGAAAGAGTTATTATGGATAAAGCGTTTTCTTCAAGAACTAGGCTTTACACAAAATGAGTACATTATTCACTGCGATAGTCAAAGTGCTCTAGACCTGAGCAAGAATGCAATGTATCATTCCCGTACAAAACATATCGACATTCGGTATCACTGGATACGCGAAGTGATGGAGCAACAACTATTGAAGCTGGTTAAGATTCACACAAGCAAGAATCCTGCAGATATGCTAACGAAGGCGGTGACACGAGAGAAACTTGGTTTGTGTACGAACATAGTTGGGCTGGAGGGGGAGATTTGTTGTACCAGCCCCTCAACTGTTCATTCGACGGCTACTGTTCCTTCGACGGCTACTGTTCATCCGACGGCTACTGTTCCTTCGACGACTACTGTTCATCCGACGGCTACTGTTCATTCGACGGCTACTGTTCATTCGACGACTTCTCCAAATTCAGTGCCTATAAATAGAGCTTCAAGAGGAGTTCAACAATCATCTACAAACAACACAAAACACACACCGAGAGAAAATAGAGAGAAAAAGCCGTAGAGCTAAAACGTGAGATTTGAGGGTTGGTTTTTTGTAATAGTCGAGTGAGAGAGTTGCTCCTCCTATTGTAATTCATTCGTATTGTTGAATGAAGAATTTTCCAATCCCAACAGATGGGCCGTATAATGTAATCAAGAACTGGAACTACACGGCTTTGGTCGATGCAATCTATAATGGGGAAGGCAGTTGCTGGACAACTAAGGTGAGTTGTGTAAATGAACGTGATTTGAATCAGCTACTAAATCAAATCACTTAAGTTGTAGTAACTCGTTATTTTCTCGTGTTTTTAGGTCCGATGCGAAGAGGAGCTAGTCGAAGCGATTGAGACGGCTACCAGAGACAAGAAAGACTGCTTGTGCTTCATTGAGGTCATAGTTCACAGGGATGACACAAGCAAAGAGTTGCTCGAATGGGGTTCGAGAGTCTCGGCTGCTAATAGCCGCCCCCCTAACGCACAATAGACCAAACGTATTAAAACTACACAAGTATTAGTCCAATTATTGGCACTAATGTCTACTTTGTGCTTTTTCTAAGTTGTATTATCTTAGTTATTGCTAAGAGTGTTATGTGTATTTTTTTTTCGAAAAGACATATTTTGTAACGAGTTATTAATGAGTTATATTTACTATAACATATGTTTCCACAATTGCATCCTGAAAAATGGTCATCACCGTGGCCACAACTATGCTGAAAATGGGTATACGGTATATTGCACAGAAATCAATAGGTCGAGGACATTGTTAGTATGTCGAACTTGAATATTAAGAGGCAAAACATCCTCGCTTCCAACACGTGCTTGACACGTAGAAGAAATCTATGACGAAATCTTTGACTGAAATGTTGGCTTGGGGGCGAATCGTACGAAGCTGCAATCATTAGGAGGTAAGGCGCTTAAATATAAATTGATTGACGTTGTACTCTAAAATTGGTCATAATACGAGGTGTTTGATGCTTTTATTCCTTAATTCTTTTCCAACCTTTATATTTGTTTTACCTTTCGCATCAAATTCTGTCAAACTAATAAATCGAAGCATGAAAGAAAGAATGCAATTTCAAAGGCCATAGTCCACAAATATATCATTTTACTAGTCAATTAAGACTATTCAAGATTCGAGGAACTATTTTTAACAAGTAATACTCCTTATTGCAGTTGCAAACAAAAAGGATGTTACTTTTGAGTAACTTATATATTCTCCTTTTGTTAACTACCCATCAAAGATAAATCAATTGCTTGTACGTAAAAAAATAAAATGAGACGTGCGGTGCGGTGCGTAGGTACCACGAGTATTAATTTGGTTTAGATTTAATGAAAGCAGTTCTCTTAATTAAGACTTAAGAGCGCTATAACGTTCATTCTTTAGATCATGATAACCACTTGTGTAAAAGATCATAATCATCATATTTCAAAAAACTGTACGAAAAAAATTCAAGGGTGTTTGTGATTAGTACAATTTTGTAACAATTACAGAAAAATATTACACGTACAAATAACTCTTAAGGTTCATAGGATTCCAAGTGCAAGAGATAGCAAGTTAGCAACCTCTAATCATGTATACACGGCTCTTGAAATTTATTGAAATCCGATATATATTTAACCTCAAGCGTCCTAACTCAGCATGTCACTCGCAAACAACTCAATTTTCCAAACTGAATCCGTTTCAATTAATATTAACAACGTTTTTGCTCGTAATAACGTTGCGATGGACACGCTTGGCAGCCACCTGGCACGACGTCTAGTTCAAATCGGAGTGAATTACGTGTTCTCCGTACCAGGAGATTACAATTTCGCGTTGCTCGATCATCTTATATCCGAGCCTGGACTCAACTTAATCGGTTGTTGTAATGAACTCAACGCTGGATATGCAGCCGATGGCTACGCTAGGGCTCGAGGAGTTGGTGCGTGTGTGGTAACGTTTAGTGTTGGAGGATTGAGCGTGATCAATGATATAGCTGGCGCTTACAGCGAGGATCTACCGGTAATTTGTGTCGTTGGAGGTCCGAATTCGAATGATTATGGAGCGAATCATATTTTGCATCATACGATCGGGTTGATGGATTTTAGTCAGGAGCTGCGTTGCTTCGAGACTGTTACTTGCTTTCAGGTACGTACAATTTTTATGGGAAAAATATATATTGCGTCATAAGTGGTCCACTAATACGTGATATTACTAGGTAAATATGGACCCGCACGACTCATGAGACACTTTGTAATCGACTTAAAATATGTTGTTATACCATTAAAATCACACATAGAGTAAGTTACCAATCGATAATGACCCATGTTTTTTTGTTGCAAGTAACTCAATCACAATATAATGCTTTTATTATATTACGTTGATCTTTTAGGCTGTGGTGAACAATTTGGAAAATGCACAAATGTTGATAGATACGGCAATATTGACAGCTTTGAAGGAGAGTAAGCCGGTGTACATAAGCGTCAGTTGTAACTTGGCGTCGATTCCGCATCCCTCATTTAGCGGAGAGCCTGTTCCGTTCCCGCTCTCCCCCAAGTACGTTTACCTTCACCGCCGGTCAAAATATCGAATAATTCTAGAAAAATACTAAAAACAGACATCGAAATTAATTGAAGAGATTAATTTCCCTTTAAGATGCACTTAAATTGAGTCAAGCAAACTCTATTAAGTAAATGAACCGTATATGATTTCTACTTAGCCATATTTCTATACCATCTTAAAATTGGCGTCACAGATTTTTAATTTTTATTTGATCTTATTTTAGATAAAATTGGTTACAATCGAGTATTTATAAAAAAGAAATGTAGTTCAAAGATACAAAAATGCAAACTTTATTTCAAACCAATGTATGATGTATTTGACAAGAACAAAACATAAATGTGGAGTAAGTTTTAGTTAATGTCTTCGAAGAAGTGGAGCATGTTGTTGTAATCATGACATAGGATATATGTAGATATGATTTTATATAAATTTTCTTTATTATCCTGGTAATATATTGAAGTTTTGTTACATTGCTAGAATATCAAAGTTATTCATGTATTCAATATGTTGCATTTTGTTTGACATAGATTGAGTAATCAAATGAGCTTGGAAGCTGCCGTTGAAGCAGCAGCAGAGTTCTTAAACAAAGCCGTGAAGCCGGTAATGGTGGGAGGACCAAAACTACGCGTAGCTAAGGCATCAGACGCCTTTACCAAACTAGCTGATGCTTGTGGTTATCCCCTGCGGTGATGCCATCCGCCAAAGGTCTTGTCCGAGAGGACCATCCCCACTTCATTGGTACCTACTGGGGAGTCGTAAGCACGCCTTTCTGCGCTGAAATAGCGGAATCAGCCGATGCTTATCTTTTTGCTGGACCAATATTCAGCGACTACAGCTCCGTTGGATATTCATTACTTCTCAAGAAAGAGAAGGCGGTTATTGTTCATCCCGATCGTGTGACCGTTGGTAACAGACCTTCGTTTGGAGGCGTAGTAATGAAGGATTTCCATGTAGCTCTTTCAAAAAGTCTTACGCGCAATACTACTGCTTATGAGAACTACTACAGAATTTATGTCCCCGAAGGGCTTCCGTTGAAAAGTGAACACAACCAAGCGTTGAGGGTTAATGTTTTGTTTCAGCATATTCAGAGCATGTTGTCGGGAGGTACAAGTGTCATTGCAGAGACGGGGGATTCATGGTTTAACTGCCAAAATTTAAAATTGCCAGAGGGGTGTGGGTGGGGAGCGTCTTGGCTCCAGTTAGCTGCCATACTGTTCAATTCTAGAGAGAGAGAATTTCAGTAACAAACTCTCAAATATTATTATCAACCAACTTGTTACAGTGGGAGCTGACAGCTATTTAAATATAGCTGGAATTAACAGAAAAATACAACTAACTAACATGACTATTTACAGAAATGCCCCTAGTGAGTAATATATTTACAATGTATCAACTAACATCCTCCCCTCAAGTTGGAGGTTGGTGAGCATCTCCAACTCCCAACTTGGATAACCAGCGATGAAAAACAGGAGAGGCTAGTGGCTTGGTAAAAAAATTTGCAAGCTGTTGAGAGGCAGGAAAGTGCTGAGGCAGAATGAATCCAGTCTTGAAACATTCGCGCACAATGTGGCAATCTATGTCGAGGTGTTTCGTTCGCTCATGAAAAATCGGATTTCTGGTGATGTGGATTGCAGACTTATTGTCGCAGTAAAGGGGAATTGGAAGAGAGATTCCCAGTTGAAGTTTATTTAGGATGTAGCTAATCCACTGCATCTCACAAGTGGTGGATACCATACTCCTATATTCAGCCTCCGTTGAGGAGCGTGAAACCGTAGATTTTTTCTTCGTTTTCCAGCTAATGAGAGAGCCACCTAAAAAAACACAGAAGCCAGTAATAGAGCGGCGTGTATCCTTGCAGGAGGCCCAATCAGCATCACTGTATGCATAAAGAGTTCCAGGGGCAGCAGATTGGGGATAAAAGAGTCCAAGAGAAGGACAGCCCTGCAAGTAGTGAAGGACAGAAATAGCTGCATCCCAGTGATGTTGACAGGGAGATTGCATAAACTGACTTAACTGATTCACCATAAAACAGATGTCTGGGCGAGTTAAGTTCAAATATAAGAGGCGCCCAACTAGTCGTCTGTATTGATCTGGTTTTGGATAAGGGACACCTTCAGTAGAGAAGTGAGATCCTTTAGGGCAAGGTATATCAATAGATTTTGCACCCGAAACCCCAACATCAGCCAGAATATCCAGCACATACTTGCGCTGGTTAATATACATACCATCAGAGCATCTTAAAATCTCCAGTCCAAGAAAGTACTTAGCTGGTCCCAAGTCTTTAATGGTGAAAGTTAAGTCAAGATGTTGTTTGACAGCATTGATCTTGGCAAGAGAAGGCCCTGTGATGAGAACATCATCCACATATACTAATAAGGCTAGGAAATCAGCTCCAGTACCCATGATAAAGAGACAGTGATCAAATGATGATTGCTTAAAACCATAGGAAACAAGACATTTTGTGAATTCCAGATTCCATTGGCGAGAAGCCTGTTTCAACCCATATAAGGACTTGTTAAGCTTGCAACACTGACCTGGTAAAGCCTTGGTGTAACCTTCTGGTGGTTTAAGATAAATCTCCTCATCAATAAATCCATGGAGAAAAGCATTATTTATGTCCAATTGATGGACAAACCAACTGTGTTGAGTTGCTACAGCAAGAAGTATTCTGACAGTTACTAACTTTACCAGAGGAGAAAATGATTCAGTGTAGTCAAGCCGAAACACTTGATTGAAGCCTTGAGCAACCAATCTTGCCTTGTGACGCTCAATACTCCTATCAGGGTTCAATTTGATCTTAAACACCCATTTAGACCCAATGGGGTGCTTCCCAGAAGGCAGATCAACAATAGTCCAAGTGTTATTGCTCTCAAGAGCAGTTAATTCAGATTCCATGGCCTTGATCCAATGAGGATCATGACATGCAACTTTGTAGTTCTTAGGCTCAGTGACTGAGGATATGTTGGCAAGAAAGGATATATATGAAGGTGAGAAATGAGAAGGAATGGTGTAAGGAAATGTTGGTGGAGTATGTTTGGATTTCAGATAGGGGGGTTAGTGATTGATATAGGATCAGTAGTGCATGAAAGTAAGTAGTCCTTAAGATGTGCAAGTGGTTTTGATGCTCTGGTCCTGCGCCTGATAACAGGGACAGGGACAGGAGATAAGGTCAGTGAGGGAGAAGTATTGTGACTTGAGGGACTGGTTATGTCACTATTTTGAATAGGAGAAGTATATATGTTGTCAGGAGTGTGGTTAATCTGAGGAGAGACTCGATGAACAGAAAAATGAGTGTCATCATAATCTGACATATCAGTGTGTGGGTGAGGTAGGGTCCTGACAGAAGAATCCAATTCATATGATGTGAATGGAAAGCAAGATTCATAGAAGGTAATATCCCTGCTAACCAGAATCTTCTTGTGTTCAAAGCTATAGACTTTGAAGGCTTTCTGGCCTGGTACATACCCCAGAAAACATCCCTTATAAGCTCTTGGAGCAAACTTGTCAGTAGGAGGTCTAGTACTGAAGAAACATAAGCAGCCAAAAACCTTCAGACTACTGTAATCAGGGCTTGTCAGAATGCAATAACTCAAAAGAAGTTGCCCACTGTAGAGATTGAGTTGGAGTTATGTTGATAAGGTGTGTAGCCATAAGAATGGCATGACCCAGAATGTTAATGGCATATTTGCCTGGTAGAGTAAGGCTCTAGCAACCTGAAGTAAGTGTTTGTGTTTCCTCTCAGCCACTCCATTTTGCTGAGGGGTATAAGGAGTAGAATGCTGATGAATGATACCCTGAGTGCCAAAAAATGTGTGACACTTTGAATTCATAAATTCTGACCCATTGTCAGTTCTGAAGATCTTTATTTTTGATTGGAATTGAGTAGCAACATATGCTACAAAATGTTCTAAAATGGTAGGGACTTGAGACTTGCTTGTTAGTAGAAAAGTCCAAGTTGATTTACTGAAATCATCAACTAATGTCAGAAAATAATTAGCATTAGTGACAGTAGGAATTCGATATGGTCCCCAAACATCAGCATGCACAAGATCAAAAATTCTTGCAGAAGAGGAAGTACTAGTTGGAAATGAAGTTCTGGTATGTTTGGCAAGATGACAAATGTCACAAACATTATTATTGTCAGAAACAGGAAATTTTCCAATAGCAAAGTGCAGGTGTTTCAATGCATTGAATGATGCATGACCAAATCTCTTGTGCCGTAACAAGATATCCACATCAACAGTATTATTAGCATGAGCAGCAGGATTTACACTTTTAGGAGAATCATGTGTAGAAGAGAAAGTACAGAAGCTCTTATTATTATTGTCAATAGAGCAGTTCCTAGGATCAAGGATGTAAAGGTTACCTACCATGTGTCCTCTGGCAAGAAACCTTTCACTCTCAAGGTCCTGCAAAATACATTGAGTGGGCAAGAATGTGAATTTGATGTGAGATTGTTTAGAGAGTTTAGGCACAGACAGTAAGTTAAACTTAAAGTCAGGGAGATGAAGAGCAATTTGTAAAAAAATGTGTTCAGTGAGCTTGACATCACCTATGAGAGTGACCTTCCTATGAGTACCATCAGGTAAATATACAGGAGTGTGACAAGGAGGCACAGTAGGATTGAGCATACACTTAGCATTTGTAACCATATGGTTTGATGCACCAGTATCAATTATCCATACATCAGGAGAAATATTATTTATAGCTAGGAGACTGAGTTGAATACCAGCAAAATCTCCAAAGTGTGCATAGTTGACATGACCAGCTTCTCTGGAGTGAGCAAGGTTCTTCATCTTATCCTGATTCATCATCACCCTCATCATGTTCATGAAGTCCTGCTGGAATTGATCAGAGGGCATAGAGGATGTAGATGTAGCTTCAGACTAAAACTGAGATGTAGTGGAATCCACAGCATTTGCAACAAATTTCTGAGAATTAGGAGTCCTCTTATCCTTCAGTTCCTTAAACCAATCTGGTATACCAACAAGTTTAAAACAAGTGTCCTTCAAATGACCTCTGGCTTTACAGAAATCACAGTACTTGTCAGAATTTTTCTTCTTAGCATCCTTAGATGAGTAAGAATCCTTAGGAGGATAGGGGTATTTGCCATGTTGTTTGGCATACATAGCAGAATTGTCCTGTACTGGAGAATAGTGAATCTGAAGCTCTTGTTGCTTCTCAACTCTAAGGACCATGGAGTAGGCCTTTTCAACCATGGGAAGTGGATCATGTCCAAGAATCTGACTTCTAATGCCCTCATAGCAATCATTTAGACCAATTAGGAATTGCATGAGTCTAGTAATAGAGTTAGCTTTAAGAGCTTGTTCAGCAAGTTGACAAGTACAATTAACAGCAGCAGCACAATGACACATAATAGCAGGCATGAGACAGCTAAGTTCATCCCAAAGATTTTTCAGCTTAGTATAGTACACTGATACAATGAGATTACCCTGAGATACAGAAGCAACTTCTCTCTGAAGCTGATACAGTAAGGGACCATTACTTTGCCCAAAGTGAAGATCAAGTTGAGTCCAAAGATGATGAGCAGATTTAGCAAGCAGAAAAGCATCAGATAATTCATCAGAAATAGATCTCAACAGCCACGAAATGATCATACAGTCGACACGCTCCCATTCCTCAAATTCAGGATCAGTAGGATCAGGTTTAGGTATAGTGCCATTAATAAAACCTAGTTTCCTCTTTGCACCTAGTGAAATGCGTACAGATCTAGCCCATGGAAGATAGTTTTGAATACATGTAAGAGGAATTGATGTGAGAGTGAGACCTGGTTGATCGGAATTGTACAAATGAAGTGATCTGGTATGCGATCGTGACGACGCAGCGGCGGAATTAGAGTGTGACACGGCGGAGGACGGTGAATCGGCGGCCGGAGTATCACCAGACATGATTGAATGCAATCGAACGCAAATTTCGCACTTGCGAACTGGTACGGGTAAGGCGAATCACTAAATTCGCAATAAAATTGATGATCGGAGCTGAAATCCAGTCACAAAACGGAAAAAATTCGGATCAAAAATGGCGGATGATACCATGTTCAATTATAGAGAGAGAGAATTTCAGTAACAAACTCTCAAATATTATTATCAACCAACTTGTTACAGTGGGAGCTGACAGCTATTTAAATATAGCTGGAATTAACAGAAAAATACAACTAACTAACATGACTATTTACAGAAATGCCCCTAGTGAGTAATATATTTACAATGTATCAACTAACACATACATACAACCCTTATCTGCTCGACACGTGTCCTTTTTTATTCAGATTTTACTTCCATTTTTCAGCCAATTAGAAAATGTCACTTCGCCAATAAATTGCAGCTCACTAACCCATGGTTAACCATGGGTTTCGGTCAATCACAAATATCACCTCAGCACACTCTCATCATATATTTTCATTGTACGACATCAGTTCACATCATCAGCAAAAATTTCTCTCTCATCAATTACAAAATTCAAATACATAATTTTGACCGCCCAATTTTCATCTCACTTCAAGTTCTTCTTCACCTTCTACATCTGAAATAAAGGTTAGTGGAACCCATTTGTTTTTTGGATTATTTTCTAAACAAAATTAATCCATTGATGTGTTGAATCCTTTTGTTTTGTTGATGGGATTTGATGGGGTTTTTTTTATTACTGAAAATTATAGTGACTCGAAAAGATTAGATTTGATCCATTTTTCAAGTTTCTTTTCTTTTTGGATTCAAATATGATTAGCTGCAAAATGATGATTTGTATTTTGTATGGCTTGTGTTGTCAATTGGTTGTGATGGTGAACGTAGGTGCAATGAAGTCTCGTTATTCTCTTTCTTTTGCAGCTTAACTAATGAGTTTATTTTCATTTGTTGTGTTAAGTTTACTTTAGTGTTTGATTTAGTGTGTTAAGTTTATTGACAAAGAACCCCAAACTCCAACTGGCAACTATATATTAGACACCATTCAAGATAAAGAGAAGATACAAATCACTTAATATGTGAATCCGTAAAGGAAAGGATTGTGATACTTCCCTTAATTATATTATATTCTGTATATTTTAGTGGAGGAAATGTGATGTAATTCTGCATAAATTAGTGCCACAAATGGTGCTCTCATATGCATAAATATGGAGCCTGTGAATGAGATTTGATTAACAAGAAATAATATATATTTTGTCTTCTAATTGCAATCTCTTTTGTTCATAAATCATATATGCATTTTCTATTTGTCCTCTAAGTTTACTGCTCTTCTTCCTTTTATGTAGAATTGGATGGTGATTTTTGTGTTGTGCGTATACAAGCTATTGTGGATATAGGGAGGGGTAGTAATTGTAATATTATGTTTCTATTTCTTCTTTTCCGCCAAGTTGCTTTATGTTTTTGTCCTCAATTTATCCATTTAGAAAACTGAAAATGGTGGTACACTGAAGTAATATTGTTTTCTTAAGAACTCCTCAAAGCTTGCACGTGTGCGGCTGGCGAATATTTCTTGGTTGTATATATTGACTTATTATCAGTTTTTGGAAGATCCGACTTCTATGGATATTGCGGCAACCATTTTTTCTCCTCCTATAGATGTGTTCACATTTTTTTTATGCTAGACGTCATCCACAATTCTTATTCTTTGAGTGACTCTGTTCCAGTGATCTTTAAATTTATTGAGCTCATCAAGTTAAATTTACAGAAACATGAAACGGTTTAGTGAATTTTAATTTACTCGCTTTATCTTTCCTTATCATCACAATCTCCTATGTATTAGCTGTTACATGACGCAATCTACCACAACTTCCAAACTAGAGACATGCGCTTTGAGTATGATTATATTATGCATATGAGCATACATTGTAGATGTCAAGTTTAATAATCATTACATAATTTTTTTTCCCATGTATTAATCACATTTTTTTGTTGTAGACGTCTCCAATGTCCGGAGTTGGAAACCGCTGATGAACAATTGCTAGTAAACTAAAATATGAAGAAAAGCTTCGCAAAGAAGGCCTGAGAAAGCCAACTATTAAAATAGTTGGATCAAGAAGTCCATTTTTTATTTTTATTTTTACTATTCATGTGAATATCATTGCTTCAATAGTTGGTGTTATTCAATGAATGAAAACGAATAAGTATCTAGTGCGGAGAAGATGGAAAAAGCAGTTGATGGCCATGCTCGTACAAATGTCAAGATTAAAAGAAAGATGGCGAAGATTTGTAATCTATTAATTTAAGCACTTTACTTCTTGTGATTGTTATTGTATTGTGTATTGTGAGTACTAAAGAACGATTGATCTTCCATTTCATGTAATATTGGTTGTTTGACATGGAATATAGCCAAATCTAGCAGTCATGGCTTCTTTATTATTGAATTGCAAGTTATTGCTGAAGCTATTCATTCAAATTATTGCTGAAATTGCTGAAGTTATTTCTCACTTAGTGTTACTGATGAAATATATATTATGTCTGAAGCATGCTTAATACTGATTCTTACACAGGTTCTGCTATTTTTCACGTAGTGTTACTGATGTAGGTTCTGCTATTTATTTTTTTTATAAATGGAAGAGAAAAGTATACTTAGTAACAGTAGTTAGTCTTGTGTTATTATTAATAAATATGCTGTCAAATTACATTTGGAAGAGAAAATTATACTTAGTAACAAAGGTTAGTCTTGTGTTATTATTAATAAATATGCAGTCAAATTACACATACAGATTCTTTATTACACATATAACTAAGTATGCATCCAGTTCACATATTCTGTAGTTAACGTTAACTACACATACATATTCTGATCTAAACATGGGAACAAATTAAATTCTAATTAGTTAGCAGCAGAACATAAGTTCAAGGCTCAAATCTATGCATACATCAGTTTATGTAGGATTCCATCAGATTATTTAGTAGCAGAATCTAAGTTGAATAGCACTCTTTTGAGTAAAAAACAACACATAATAAATGAGCAGAAACTTAGATGCATTAGTAAATGTTCAAACTATTGCAACTATTGCAGAGAATTACAAAACGAAATATCATCAGTTGGCAACAAACATAAGGCTATTTCATCTAAAGATGATCACCGACAAAGTTTCCAACGATTGGTCAAAAAAACTCATGAATGTTCACCAAGTTTCAAAATGTTAAAATCACAGACGAAGTCTCTGAAAACTCAATGATGAGCTCCAGCTTGATGGAAATTGAGTAGAGCAGTGAATGATGTTTGAGGATGGGAAACATATGCATTATCAGGTTGTGATACCCCTGCGTGCTGCAAGAAAATTTCTTCTTGAGTTTTTTGAGATGGAAACTCCTCTCCTTTTCTATGCGAGCTTTGCACTTGTCATTTCTTTGCTCTTGTAGCAGCCCTCTCTGCAAATTAGTCATAAAAAGAGGCAAGATATGAAACATAATTGAGTTAACAGGTTTCAAATTACAAAATTATGCATATTAAAACTTACTTCCTTTATCTTTTCGTTTCTTATCATCCCAATGACGAGCACGGACATCTGTAACTCCTTTTGCTTTTACATTGAGTGGATCTCGTACAAGTGTCTCTGGTGCTTGAGACAAGTTTCTTACCTCATCCAGCTCAACGGTCTCAACTTCATTTATACTCATATTGTCAAACCAAGCATTCATTTTTTCAATTCCATTTTCAAAAGATTCAGCCAAGATAAGTCTTGTTTCGTTGCATCTATTGGCTCTTGTACAAGCGACTTAACACTTCTTCATCATCTCATTAGTGAATATCATCTCGGCTGCGCCACTGCTTTTATTGGTACGTTGCCCATCACTTATTCTATTTGTTGCGGCTTTGGACCACCTCCTTTTGATATAATTCTCAGGGAAAAAGTTCAAATCAACTCTATCAAAAACTTTCAAAACATGGCTACATAGTATACCAAAGCTTTCGAACTTGTGACAACCACAACTCACTCTTAAATCAGAGATAACGAGCTGAACTTCAAAACTGCGTGACTTTCCATCTCGTGGTGTAACTTCAAAGTATTCTATCGAAGTGTTAGGGATAGCTTGATATTTTGTGATTGAGAAATCAATCAAGTCACGTACTTCCTTTTCAAATAGAATGAATATTTCCATCGTGTAAATTTTTGCTGCTTGAATCAACCACGGATTTTTGCCAGTTGGAAGCCTACCATGATGAGTCATACAATCTTTTTCAACTTCATCCATGCGCCACGACTCTTGGACTTTTTCATAAGCAACCACACAATCATGCAAAGAAGAGGTTGCACTCCCACCTTTTCTTTTAAGTGCCGAATTTGCGCCTTCACTTCTTGATGTAGCCAAGAGTCCAGCACTAACCTTCTGCCAACTTAAACTAGTGGACCAACTACGACGCAACCCATACATGAGATCAAACCAGGCTACTTCATCGATGCCATAACCATCCACCATTTGCTTCCAAGTATATTCAAATTCTTCTTCAGAATAACACCCAACCATGCACTTGTGCCACAGACTCTTGAAATGATCGTCCTTACTCCTCCAACCAAAATGTGAAGGCGTATTTTGGCTTATGTGCCACTGACACAATCGATGTTGTGATTATGGAAAAACCGTTGCTATTGCATTCATCATCGCTTGACACTGGTCTGTAAATATTGACTCTGGTTGTTTCCCGCCTATAGAATCTAAAAATGTTCTGAACAACCATTCAAAAGAACTTTCTGTTTCATCCGACATATAAGCGTATCCGAACAATATCGATTGATTATGATGATTAATCCCGACAAAAGGACAAGCAATTATGTTATACTTGTTGGTGCAGTAGGTTGTGTTAAAAGAAAGTAGATCACCAAAATACTCGTAGTCGACGCTGCAACGAAAATCTCTATAGAAGAAATTAATGAGCCTATCGTTTTCATCCTTCTCCACATTCCAGTAAAAATAAGGCTCATTTTTTGTCTTACTCGCAAAGAACTCAATTAGTTTTGTTGCATCTCCATTCTTCAGTATTTCTCTTGAACGATTTAGAGCATTATATACGTCTTTTCTTGTAAAACCGACGTGTTCTCTTACATGAGATTGAGTTTCCAAGAACTCATACGCCCTAGCCACTGGAACTCCACATTTTACCAACGACTCGATGTAATCTTCAATTTCTGAATTGACATGGCGAGCGGATCGTAATAAATGTGATTCACTTGATGAATACATATCATGATTGTGGTCTTTTCGAAACGCGGTGATTCTCCAATTTTGTCCCTTCAATCGAGCAACTCGAATCTTTGCTTTGCATTCACACCTATACGTCGGTTTTATAGTAGTCGGTACGTTCTCCTTTGAACGCTTCTCATCTTTCTTGCCGGCGCAAGAGCATATAAATTCCCGAGCTTTTATGTCTCCCGATCCATCTGGAAACTTCAATACAATATATTTTCTAACACTAAAGCCTTTCGCTTTTGCATATATGCAGTATAAACCATACGCAACATTTTCATTCTTCATCGGTTGGCCAATTTCGAGTTGTGATTCCATTTGATCGACTGTCAAGCTTGTAAACTCCATCTATGTTCTAGACAATAGTATCTCGAGATTTCCATCACTTTTGCCTCTCTCTTGAGTTCCTTCCATTTATAAGTAATATCCTGAAAATAAGATAAAACAGTTATAACATGTAAACCACACTATTAAAATATTATTTATTTGATACTTAGTAACAGAGTTTAGTCATGTGTTGTATTTATATATGCTGTAAAATTACACAAATGAAGGTCTTAAGAGAAATAGGCAAAGGGAGTTGATTAATTTAACTTCTTTAATTGTGTTAAACAAAGTATGCTTCATTCCTCATTTTCTGTAGTTTTGAATGACTACAAACACAACCATCAAATTAGGTGATGAGTTATAAACAGGTAATTCAATTCAAGAAGCCTATTCATATATAATTCTTTAAAGTGAATATCTATGACGAATTACTTCAAGTTGATAATTAAAGAACTCTCACTGCCGATATATATGATTATTAGGATCTTCTTATGCGATTCCTGTAAATACCAAATGTGATGTGCAGGACCTAATGACATTCTGTAGATATGTAAATGATCAAATAAATTCATACTTGATAGAAATCAATCTTTATGAAATTACAAGAAATGAATTTTTTTTATCAGATATTCTATTAGCAGCTAACTTGAAGTAATGTGATTCACCTTGAAGACTCAAGCATGGAAATATACAGAACTCACATAAATTTTGATTACTTCTAAAATTTGACAAACATGAGAATATAGTAATATTTGTTGAAGAATAGTAGATGAGAGGAAATCCATTCCCTCCAAAACCCTTTAACCCAATAGCAACGAAAAAAAAACACACACACAAACACACAGTTCCACCTTTAGTGCGTGACATTAGATACATACCAGCTGTAAGTATATAATATACGGAACTCACATACATTAAAGTTTTGAAATATTCAACAAAGTTACACAATCAATTTACTATTAACAATTGTAGTTAAGCATAAACTTACAGTGTTGCCCCTTTTACATCGCCATAGATGGAGAGAGCAGTGTAGAAAGATTAATTTTCCAAAGTGAGATGGTGTCGATTCAGTTTTAAGAGGGAAAAAAAGCTTTTCATACATTTTGGTGTATAGTAGACTATAGAGTATAGAGTCAGCTAGCCTTTATTTTGATTTGACCAAGAGAGACTATAGTTAACTATTGTAAACAAAGTTGATAAGGTAAAGTGACGTGTCAATTTCTGATAGGTCCGAATTTAAAAGCTGAAAATTAATTTTTAAAATTAAGAGATCGCCACGTGTCGCGCAATGAAACCTTGTATGTATGGCAGCTAAATGGAGCCAAGACACTCCCGTGTGGGTGAGTACCTCATACATGTGGAATGCATTCATATGTATAACTCTTCTGCTATTAAATGGAAAGCTAGTTTTGTAGGTATGAATTTCAAATGCAATATGGATCTGTTGGTTGGTCAGTTGGTGCTGTTAGCATATTATAGTATATTTGTATATTAATTGTCAAGGGTAGTTTAGTCATTTTACTTGTCTTGTATATATATGTAAATCTTGTAAACCCTAGATCTAACTTCACACATTCATTGTTTTGTAAGATTCATCTTTTGTCTTGTAAGATCATGGCATTATTCATGAATGTTATCATGGCATCAGAGCCAAATCTCTGGCCCAACCGGTAGGCAAACACGACACCACGCCGATCGAACTGGTTGCTCCTGGTATTGCTACTGGTTTCTGGTAATCCGCTGCACTCTCTGAACTTGTTGGTGTGTTAATTTTGATTTTGATTTGGTGCAATTATTTGTTCGATTTGTTGCTCCAATTCCGTTTCTAGATTAGTCTTGCTTTGTGTATTGCTGCAATTCTCGATTTCTGTTATCATGGCGGGAGGGGATGATTCGTTGCAGTCGATTAGTGTTCGTTTTGATGGGAAAAACTATGGGTATTGGAGTTATGTTATGAAAAACTTTCTAAAAGGGAAGAAGATGTGGAATTATATTTCGGGTGTTTTGGTTGCTCCTAAATCATATGATGCTAATTTTGTTGAGTTATTGGATGTGTGGGATACCAATAATTCTAAAATTATTACATGGATTAGCAATTCTGTTGAGCATGAGATTGGTGTTCAGTTGGCTAAATTTGATACTGCGAAAGAAGTTTGGGAACATTTGGAGAGGTTGTATGTGAGGTCCAACTTTGCTGTTCAATATCAACTTGAAGGAGAAATTCGTGCTCTTACACAGTGCGATCGAAGTGTTCAAGAGTTTTATTCTGAGATGATAAACTTTTGGGACCAGTTGGCTATGACAAAATGCGCTGAACTAAAAGCATTCGGTCCGTATATTGAAAGGAGGGAACAACAACGTTTGGTTCAACTATTGTACAATCTCCGATCTGAGTATGAAGGCATATGTGGATCAATTCTGCACCGTACTCCTTTGCCTTCAGTTGATTCAGTTGTGCATGAATTGTTGGCTGAAGAAACCCGCCTCAAGACTCAAATTGAGAAGTCCACTCCTTTTGGTTCTGTTTTAGTTACTCAACCTAGTCATATCAAATCTAAACAAAAGAGTTATGATAAGGATGAGAGTCGCTATTGTCATGAAAAGGGTCATTGAAAGAATCAGTATCCTTTATTGCACCAGAAAGGCAAACCACAACAGGAATATGGAAAGAGGCCTAGTGACAAACCTTCATATTCACTGAATCTTCGTTTTGGAGGGCAGCCTAATACAGCTGATGTAATGCCTACATTGGATCCAGCTTCTGTCGAGTCATTTGTGTCAGACAACGCATCTTTGGTTAATCTATTGCAGAACCTTCTTCAGGCAAACAAAAACCAGTCTCCACCATATGCTATGTCTGCTCCATCCACATCAGGTAGAAACTCGTCCTTATGGGTGTTGGATTCTAGAGCATCTCATCACATGTCTCCTGATCGCAACTCATTTGTATCTATGTCTCATGTGTTACCATCTACATCTGGTATGACTGCTGATAGCACTCATATGCCAGTAGTAGGTGTTGGTACAATTCAAACAGAAAATCTCACACTACCTGATGTTTATTGTATTCCTAAATTGGCTATGAATCTTATTCCTGTTGGTCAATTGTATGATCGTGGTCTTGATGTTCACTTTTCCTCTACTTCTTGTCATGTGCAGGATCCGAAATCAAAGAGAATACTTGGGACTGGAAGTAGAGAGGGGGGACTTTATGTTTTGGATGGCATGAAGGTTGATGGTCAGTTTGCAGCTACGAGTATTGATCTATCTACATTTCATTTGAATTCTTCTTCTTCAAAGTTTTATGTATGGCATTCTAGACTAGGTCATGTATCTGGATCTTGTCTGAGGTTTTTATGTAATAGTGGTGTTTTGGGAGACTTGTTGTCTCAGGATATTTCTGATTGCAGTGGATTTAAACTTGGAAAGTTTCCTGCAAAACCTTTTAATCACAGTACATCCACTTCTTTTGCACCATTTGATTTGATTCATTCTGATGTTTGGGGACCTGCCCCTATTCCTACAAAGGGGGGTCACGATATTATGTTTCTTTCATTGATGGCTATACTCGTTATTGTTGGGTTTACTTGATGAAAAACCATTCTGAATTCATTGACGTTTATGCTCACTTTGCTGCATATGTGAAAACTCAACACTCTAAAGTCATAAAATGTTTTAGATCTGATTTGGGTGGGGAATATACGAGTAATGCACTCTCTGACACTCTTCTTAGTGATGGTATTGTGCACCAATCCTCTTGTACAGACACACCTCAGCAAAATGGTGTGGCTGAAAGAAACCATAGGCATATTGTTGAAACGGCACGTTCTATGCTTTTGTCTGCTAGCGTACCTAGTGACTATTGGGGAGAAGCAGTTCTCACTGCTGTTTATATCATAAATAGAGTTCCAACTCCTAAGAACGCAGGTATCTCTCCATATGCTAAGTTATTTGGTCAAACTCCTGATTATTCTCATTTGCGGGTTTTTGGGTCCACATGTTTTGTTCTTCGTCCACATGTAGAGCGAACTAAGTTGTCTCCACGTGTTGCAATATGTATCTTTTTGGGATATGGAAATGGTCAGAAGGGTTATCGGTGTTATGATCCAGTTGCTAGAAAATGTTATGTTTCTCCTCATGTTCACTTTATTGAGCATATTCCATATTTTTCCATTCCGAGAAGCTCCCATAATGTGACACGCTCTGATATTATTCACATTGACCCATTTACTCTTGATGGTTCTGATATTGGAACTAATGATCCAACTGGTGAGAATATTGGTATTGGTGATGTTGTAGGGGATGACAATATTGGTGTTGGTGATGGAGATGACTTGGGTATTGCTGAAGAGTTACCCCCCCCCCCCCTGTCCCTTCTCTTACGATTTCGGATCCAGCTCAGGAGCGGTATCCCAGGCGTACTCGTAAGTCTACTCAACTGCCTGATTTCATTTACTCTTGTTATTCTCATCCTTTTGTTTCTTTTTTGGCATCTGTTTGGCCTCTTTGTGAGCCTAGGTCTTATTCTGAGGCGGCACAAGATATTGTTTGGCAAGAGGCTATGGCTGAGGAACTATCAGCTTTGAACAAAAATCACACTTGGGACTTGGTTCCTCTTCCAGTAGGGAAAAAGTCAATTGGTTCTCGATGGATCTATAAAATTAAAACCAAAGATGATGGTTCAGTTGAGCGATATAAAGCTCGTCTAGTGGCAAAAGGATTTGCTCAACAATATGGCATGGATTATGAGGAGACCTTTGCTCTTGTTGCTAAGATGACATCTTTCAGAGTTCTTATTGCAGTTGCATCAGTACGACAATGGTATGTTTCACAGATGGATGTGAAAAATGCATTCTTGAATGGTGATTTACATGAGGAAGTGTACATGACACCTCATCTGGGTGTTCCTCATGACAAATGGCAGGTGTGTAGACTTAAGAAAGCATTATATGGGCTTAAGCAAGTTCCAAGAGCTTGGTTTGAGAAGTTTTCTACAACTGTTTGTTCTCTTGGCTTCTCCTCTAGTCCTAATGATTCAACCTTATTTGTTAAATGCAGTTCTGCTGGTCGCATAATGCTTTTACTGTATGTTGATGATATGATTATTACAGGTGACGATGTTGAGGGTATCAAGGTGTTGAAACACACCTTATCTCGTTTGTTTGATATGAAGGATTTGGGTCATCTTCGTTACTTTGTAGGTATTGAAGTCGCATCATCTCCAAAGGGCTATCTTTTGTCTCAATCGAAGTATACTTCAGATATTTTAGAGCGAGCTCGTCTTACAGATACTCGTGTTGCTGCTACTCCTATAGAGGTAAATGTTCGTTATACTCCTACTCGCGGCACACTTCTTCCGGATCCCACTTTGTACAGGTCTATTGTTGGTAGTTTGGTATACTTGACTATTACCCGACCGGATATTGCTTATGCGGTCCATGTTGTTAGCCAATTTGTTGCTGCCCCTACCTCTGATCATTGGGCTGCTGTTACTCGCATTCTTCGTTATCTTCGTGGTACTATTTATCAGAGTCTGTTGTTTCCTTCGAGTTCTTCCTTAGAACTTTGAGCATATACGGATGCAGACTGGGCTAGTGATCCATCCGATCGAAAATCTACCACTGGATACTGTGTTTTTCTAGGTGATTCTCTCATCTCTTGGAAAAGCAAGAAACAAGATGTTGTTTATCGCTCTTCTACCGAGGCAGAGTATCGTGTTATGGCTTCCACCACAACTAAACTTGTTTGGTTACGATGGTTGTTAGGTGATATGGGGGTGTTGTTGTCATCCCCCACACCCATGTATTGTGATAACAAAAGTGATGTTCAGATTGTTCATAACTCTGTTTTTCATGAGCGTACCAAACATATTGAGATCGATTGTCATGTGACTCGACATCATTTTCAGCATGGTGTTATCTCTCTACCGTTCATTTCATCTTCGATGCAGTTGGATGACTTCTTTACGAAGGCACATACAATTCAACGATACAACTTCTTTGTTGGCAAACTCTCGTTACTAATTACAGTACCTTCTCGAGTTTGAGAGGGGGTTAGCATATTATAGTATATTTGTATATTAATTGTCAAGGGTAGTTTAGTCATTTTACTTGTCTTGTATATATATGTAAATCTTGTAAGCCCTAGATCTAACTTCACACATTCATTGTTTTGTAAGATTCATCTTTTATCTTGTAAGATCATGGCATTATTCATGAATGTTATCAGTGCAACCTTGGGTTATGCACAAGCGTTACCGGAGAAACGAGTAATATCTTGCATCGGCGATGGTAGCTTTCAAGTAAACCATCCGATCTCATTAATCACAACATTACCTATAGATAGTCATTATAGAGTTTGTTAGCCAATCTATTTTGGCTTAGATAGTGGCATGATCCCCAAATTCATTTTGCTCGTATATCTTAGTGTATTTTCCATGAGATGTTAAGTTCAAACTCCTTATGCGAAAAAATGTAGTTGGAGATTCGTGTTTCTAACACTCGCAATGATCATCGTTTTTGAATGTAGATGACGGCACAAGATGTATCAACAATGCTTAGGCGGGGGCAGAAGTCAATCATATTCCTGATAAACAATGGTGGCTACAGTATTGAAGAAGTGATACACAATGGGCCATATAATGTAATCCAGAACTGGGATTACACCGCTCTAGTCGATGTAATCCATAACGGTGAAGGCAATTGTTGGACAAGTAAGGTGAGTTGCATAACAGCGTGTAATGAGATTAGTTACTAAATTAAATCAAGATAGTCGTAATAACTCATTTTTCTTCGCGTGGTTTTAGGTTAAATCGGAAGAGGAGCTCATGGAAGCAATTGAAATGGCGTGGGGAGACAAGAAAGACTACTTATGCTTCATCGAGGTTATAGTTAAAAAGGACGACACGAGCAAAGAATTGCTCGAATGGGGATCTAGGGTCTCGACTGCTAATAGTCGTCCCCCGAAAGCCACGATAAACCAAATGTATTAAAATCGGCCACCACTAGTACTAGCTAGTCCTATTATTTACACCTAAATTCTATTTTGTGCTTCTCTATGTTGTATTTTCTTAGTTATTATTAAGAGGTTAGTGTGTGTTTACAAAAAAATATGTTATTGTATGAAGAGTAGGGTTGTGCATTTGGTTGGTAGTCGATTTCGATCTTGGAGAAATAAGGATCAAAATCAAATCAATTTAAAACAATTCGATTCGATCCAAAATCATTCGATTTCGATCCTTTATCCTTTTTTCTTATTTATTTTAATATCAATTAAACAACATACATGATTGATTATTTTGCATCTAAAATTAAAGAAAACTTAAATAAACATGAATACAATGACAATTTAAAACAAATTAACATGCATCAGTGGATTTCTCCATACAAAATACTAACCCAATGTTCAAATAGAAATCCCAAAAGAAATACAAGTCATGGTTAGTGCTAGTAATTAGTGTGTTACAATTCAAGATTGTACATATATACTAGATACAAGAATATCATAACTCTAGTTAAACTTCAAGTCATATATTAAGTTAATTAGTAGCATTTTATATACATACTATTATATATTTGTTTATTTTTAAAAAATAAAATGAGTAATCGATTCGATCTCATTCTTAACCTATGAAATCGAGGATTAAATCAAAGAGGGGGTGGGGGGTTCGATCCTAAGGCAAAAATTAAAAGTTGGATCAAATATTCGATTCGATTTTTACCCGATTCAATCAATCCGATTTTGTTTGCACAACCCTAACGAAGAGTAAGGGTGTGCAAAACGATATTATCGTATGAATGTTAAGAAAAATGCAGCATGATAACGGTTTAGAAAACTATTAGTCGAATTGAGGAAAACATATGACAAATATAAGAAATATATATTCAAGAACTTAACAAGATTTCATTAGGGCGAAATATTTTTTTTGCCATTTCATTTAGGTCAACTTCAAGTTTTGCCCTTTAACTTTTAGGGCTTAGTAAATGGCCAGTAACTTTTTTAAAAAAAAAAAATGCTCGGCGGGCTTTCATTTGGGCTTGCTTCAATTTTACTCTATGTGGCAACTGACTAGGACGACACGTGGCGCCACGTAATAATTATTTTTTATTAATTTAAACAAAAAATACAAATCATTTTGCATACTTATTTTTAATTCAATATTATATTTAATTTTATTATATATTGATGTAAACAATAAAAAAATGTATAAATTCAAGTTAGATGAAAAAGTTTATCATAAAATGTTTAATAAATTTATATTTACTATTAAATATTGAAAATAAAATATATATTTTTATCTAAAAGAATTAATAAAATATATAATATGGCATTTTTAAAGTACAAATCAATACTAAATACTACCCTGAAAGCTAATAAAATTGCATATGTGTTTGTAACAAAAATAATAATTATATCATATGGTAGTTAAAATTTGAATTAGTATAATTTAATTTCTTTCCTTTCATTAAGTGATAAGTAAATATACTTTTATAAAAACTTTTTTTAGACTAAAAAGAAAAAAGAAATTGAAAGAAGCAGGAATTCTTCTTCCCCCCCCCCCCCCCCCTCAAAAAAAAAAGAAAACCACCACCACCCACCCACCCACTCACCCACCTCCCCCAACTACCCAATCGAAACCCACCACCACCATCGCCACCTCCTTCCACACCCGCCCCACAACCCGACAACACCACCACCAATTTCTTTATTCGTTGCACCCCCACCCACCTCCAAAACCCCCACCACCACCAAAAGTACCAAATCCTCCACCACCATCGAAAAAAATAAGCAAGCGGGAGTCGAAATCGAAAACGTCATAGATCGGAATAGAAAGTTGGATTTGTTTTGTAGCAAAATTAGGTCAGGATAGAGATGGGATTGTGAATGAGATTAGAGAGTGGAGAATCGGGCATAGGAGCAGCGGTGGAGTACCCATGCCATTCTTCATGGTGGCGGTGGTGGTCCGTGGGTTTGGGGGGTGCTACAAAGGAGAAAGATATTTTTTATCCTTTTTTAAACTTAAAATTACCTAATTGGAATTAGTTTTGAAGGTCCCAATTTTTTCTGGGATTATACACTAAGATTTTATGGATTAGATAAAATTAAACATATTTTAAAACATATTTTATTATGTTTATTATTTTATTGAGAAATTAAGTTTATTAAAAAATTGATATAATAAAGTTTATTTACTTGGACAAATAAAATAATTATACTCTTTGAAATGAGAAAAAATTATATCATTGGAATATATTTATTTTTAATATTTAATAGTAATATAAATTTATTAAACATTTTAAGATAAACTTTTTTATTTAACTTGAATTTATACAATTTTTTATGATTTACATCTATATATAATAAAATTAAATATAATTTTGAATTAAAAATAAGTATGCAAAACTTTTAGTATTTTTTTGTTTAAATTAATAAATAAAAAAATTATTATGTGGTGCCATGTGTCGTCCTAGTCAGTTGTCACGTAGGATAAAATTGAAGCAAGCCCAAATGAAAGCCCGTCGGGTATTTTTTATTAAAAAAAAAAGGAAGTGGGCATTTACTAAGCCGGAAAAGTTAAAAGAGCAAAACTTGAAGTTGACCTAAATTAAAGCGTAAAAAAAAATATTTTGCTCATTTTTTCATTACTTTAACTCAAAAGCTCTATATTTCAACCATCAACACAATATAAATATCATATGACATTCAACCAAAAAAATAAGCATGGAATTATCACAATCAATATCTAATAAATTCATTATTCATCCACAAACAATAATGTGTATTCTAAATTCTAAATGGGTCTTAATTAAGTGCGCACACTCTAAAATCTAAATCCTTAAATATTTTACTTAATTAATGATATAATTACTTAATAGTGAGAAAATATACATGCTTAGGAGTTGAAGTCCCCGACTTTAATATATAAATATTATATATATTAAATAATTCCGTAATTTGATCGAATTCGGTAATCGACATATAAAACCAAATATCGTATCAACTAAAATTAGGTATTTTACATCGGATTGTTTATAGGATCAATTAAATAATTCGATAAACGATATGTACCCATTGATACAATTATCAATGATTCGATCGATCTGAATTATTTTGCTTACCCCTAATGATGAGATGTTACTTATTCTAGTTTGGTACAAATTTGTGTATTACATAAGTGTAAAAGTACAAGTATGATCGAGAACCTATTACAAACTAATGTCAATCTATAATTTATACAAGCTTCTAAACCAACTTTGTTCGGAACACCAATCGACGAGGCCTAGGTACACAATCCCATCATGTCAAGAATATGAGACGTCGAATCTTGCCTATGTCTGGCAGGTAGTATATCGGGTAGAATAGGATATTGGGCACGGTAGGATGTCGAGTGGAGGGTACGTCGGGATTAGGATATATCAAATATAGTCTCCATGTCGGGTGGATGAGTATATTGAGAGTGTAGGAATACCGAGTATTGTGATATATGTTGGGCACAATGATACTCGATATCGATATCGAGGTGTAAATGACGCTGAGTGATTAATTAATTTGCCTTGGAAAGCGAAGCGGGGGTATATATAGATCTCTGGGAGCGGGGGACCACTCTCACAGTTTCTGGGTTGAGTTGTACCGTATCGAATGTAGACGTTCGATATCAAGGGGCATATCAAATGTGGACATTCGATATATTAGTCTCGTGCCCGATATATACATGTTTATCGAGATCTTTAAGCTTGGCCCAACTGTTCATTGGGTCGACTTATTGAGCTACTAGAAAGGCCCATATCATGTAGGCCCTCAGCTTGGAGGTTATCATTGTAGATGATAACCAGTAAACTAAAGTGTTGGTACCTCATGTCCCCCTAGTTTAAATTTGGGAGTCGAAGTGAAAACTGGATTTTCATATACGAAATCTGGTGTCGAGTAGTTCCCCCAATATGAAAATTGTCTGGAGCCAACAGGAATGTAAAATGTCACTGAGACCACGTCATAGATAACCCTCGTATTTACTTTTAAAATACTCGATCGTTCAGGGCAATATAGAGGTTATGATGCCATCAGCTAGACAAAGAGGTGAAACGAAAGAAGGAAAACTACAAGGAGCAAATGCACATTACTCGCACATTGTAACCCCAAACCCTAAAGTGAGATGGTGGAATCAGGTGTGGAATAAAATAGCAACACCAAAAGCTACTTTTATACATTGGTTGGCGGTCTAAGGTAGGTTAACAACCAAGGATAGAATTAGCAAATTCAACAATCTGCCTAATATTAACTATATGTTTTGTGACATCACTATTGAGACACATGAGCACTTATTTTTTCAATGTGACTAGGCATATAATGTGTTATGTAAAGTGATGAAGAGAACAGGTCTAAGACCTTGCCCAAGGGAAGTGGAGAGCTGGATCAGAATGTTCAATCAATCAGAAGGCAAACAAGCTAGAATATATCATATCAGAGCAGCAACATATGGAGAAGTCATAGTAGATGTGTGGAAAGCTAGGAACAAAATAATCTTTGAGGGTAAGGTCGTAACAGAGGATCGGGTATGTAGAGATATTGGATATACTCTAACTAGCAGGATCTTAACTAAAGGTAAAAACAATAGAATATACAGAACTATTTGTGATAAACTGAATCAGTTAACTAACATCTGAGTTTCATTTCTTGTCTTCCTTAGAGGAATATTGTTGGCTGCTTGATTTGTCTTTTTCAGGAGGACCTACAGGGGGACGTAGAGCGAGGCAAGTATAGATCTTCTTCTCTTCAATACCCCCCAAAAGGAGCCAACTAATCGAAGAAAGCAAGGACATCTGTACACAAGACTGACCAGAACTACACTATACTAGCCATGACTGGTCATAATCATACACTAAAGCCAAGGGCGAAGAAGGCTATCATAGCCAAGAATGTGACAGAAGGACACAAGGCAAAGAGAGATTGATTATGTTGTAGTTTCGGGGGCAGTATTTGGAGTCATAGACATGGTCTAGAGCTCCAATACTCCCTGGCTAGATGGCATTCGATTAGTTATCATTGTAAAGTGTTGCTTTCTATTAGGGTGATACCCTCTTTCTTGTAAAACACTATAAGTTGGACTTTAATATATTTTAACTTTCTTCGGGGAAAAAATACTCGATCGAAGGGCGGTGATGTCGTAAGTTTCCCATATCAAATTTTGATATATATCGAGGTTTTTGTATATCGAGAATATTGTAAAGCATTATATCGGGCAGGTGGACATCGAGTACAGATGTCGATATCGAGTACCGCAACTTTTGATATGGAAGTCGAATGGTCGTTAATTAATGCATTTATTGGGGAAATGAGGAGAGAGAAAACATTTGTCTTCTAACGAGAACTTTTTGTTTTCGACAAAGATATATCGCATTTTGATCCCCATGTCGAATATCCCAGTTTCGATATGGCATTCCCATTGTGCTAGCATATCGGTTTCGATATCAATGTTAGATTTTAGTTTAATTTTGACGTGTTTAATATATTATAATGTGAAATTTGATATGTCTTAGAGAAATTCGATATTAACTCTTAGCTACATTTCCTGTTTTTTCTGCCAGTTCGTACTCACTTTAAATTTTGTGTGTTCTTCAGGTTTTGCAACGCAAGAGTGTACATACATCTTATACCAAAAAGATGAGATTTTAGAATGTCAGTCGAAAGTCATTGACTCATAGTTTTCGTTTTAAGTGTGTAAGTTTTAGAGGAGTTTTTGTTATATTTGCTAGAATGATGTCTCAGCAAGGATCTTTTAATGCAGGTTTCATAAATACGGCCGCGGTTCACCTTGGTGAACCTGAAAAGTCTTATGGGAGCCCGCTTCAAGATTTGAGTTATGTGGCATCAGATGATCATGATACTAAAATGTGGGACCCAACATATGATTTGATAGGGGATATGTACGACCAAGAAGAAGGAGATGAGGAGGATGATGCCTTTGAGGAAGGACATGGTGTTGAGTGCTCCTCACACACCTAAGCATTATTATGATCATTGTGACATCGGGGATTATGAGATTAGATTTCCCGGGCCAGCGAAAAGGATGCATAAGCCCCCGAAGGGTTGGTTCACCGTGAATGCAAGGCATTTCGTTAACGGGTTAAGGTCCCCCCCCCCCCCTTCATTTGCTGCTTCGGGCCCCATTATGTAGCATGGATGTTTGCTTGGAACAACTATCACCGAATTCATTTGGGAAGTTAGTGGCGTTCGTCTTGGTGATGAAAGCCTTCGATGCTTTTTGTAGTGTCAATGAGTTCTGGAGGTTATTCCAGTTGATTATGAATAAAAATGGGGGGACAAAGGTTTTTACTTCTTGAGGGCCAAACTAGGATATAGGTTCTTTGGTGGTACTTACACTAGCTACGGGAACGCAGAAATATAGTATTTTTACGTGAATGAGAGAAATCATGTAGGGAGTTTAGCTCTTTGCCGTGCAAGTGGGCAAAAGCTAAGAGTATTAAGATCCTGCCTGGCATGGGTGCCCCGACTTCGGGGGAGGGTTTTGTGAGGACCTTAGTAGATCATGAGTTCTACTTGACCCTGATGACCCAGAACATAGTCGTGAGAGTTGGTTGCCTATCGCCCAAGCTATACAATGGTCCACACATTTTGGGTATAGCTATTAATAGACATCTTGTATGTGTAGGGTTACATATGTGTACATCTGGGTGTGGTTCTTCTTACTTTAATCATATCGTTCGATTAATGATTGTTCTTATATCCTGATTTGTAGCCAAGCTCATCATGGGTCGTCAAAACCGTACGAGGAAATTTGCTGCCATGAGGCAAGAGGAAGATGTTGAAGATATCGAAGTGGCAAAGACCCGAGGTCAAAAGGGTCATCATGCTCAGACTAAGGAGGCCGTTGGTTCCCAGAGCACTGAAGGACAAAGTTCTCAAAGCTAGGATGTGAATTTTACCGAAGTGCCTATTACCTATGTTGGTCCGGCCAGATTCAGTAATCCCCAAGCCATACCGGCTCATACTCACGGTGGGCCTGGCCTGACTGGGCGTATGAGGCCTATTTTCGACGGTAGTTTGACTCCCGGACCGACTAGCCTTCCTACCGCAGGCCCTAACAATAATATTGGAGTCCACCAATTCAGCGAAATGGATGTCATTCGTGGTATGAGGGAAAACTTTCTTGCCTTTTCGAAGGACCCCATTGTTGGTGAGCAAGAGTGGGTGCAATTCCTGCGGCAAAGAATTCATATCTTTCAAGCTGAAAGTGTGATGTTCTTGTCTTCTGTTTGCTTAGAAAGACGGTAGTGTTTAATTCGAGCGTTGAATTTCCTTTTGAATGGAATAATCAATGTCTCGATGTGCTCAGGTTGGTAACTTTTTGTCTAGTAGTGTGAAAGTTGTGAACAAAGCTGAAGCGGACAAAGACGAGGCAGTTGCTGAGCTGCAAGAGCATATTGAGCGAATGTTTGAATTTGACCCATTCGTTGCGATGGCGGCTATTAAAGAGAAGAATCATGCTTTGAAGCAGTTAAAGGGGGCTCAAGAGCATGTCCACTCAGCCTGCGAGGAGGCGAAGAAGGCTAAGGAGGAGTTGGCGCAGATCAAGGAGATCGCAAATCAGCACAGAAAAGACAAGGAGTCTGTCGAGGTCAAGTGGTGGAATCTCAAAGAGGATAAGAAGCACATATAGCAAGAGTTGGCGGACGCCCTTCGAGCGCTGCGATTCGAGGTAAATGTCTTTTATTCATCTCCAGTGGAGCATGCATATATATATATATATATATATATATATATATATTGAGTAGGGCATGCCCGATTCTGTTGGAATTGCATTTGTTCCCCCGTATGATTCTTTTCTTGTTTTACAGGATTCATCGCCCGAGATTAAGCTGCGAATTGCCACGAAGCTCATGCTTAGCAGGACGTACAATGGTATCAATGCTATGCGCGACTAGGAGAACTGTGAGGAGGGTCAAGACATCATCATTGGTCAGATCAAAACACTCAAAAGGTTCGTAGAGGGTTTCGACACCAGCCAGCTGGATGTGACGTTAGGGCCCGACCTATAGCCTCCCGCAGATTCTGATTCTGATGATGAGATGAAGCCAGATGTTTTTGCTCCCTTCCTTGAAAATGAGAGTCTCGTCAAGATTAGGATGACTGGTGCCCATCCTTTTACCAGGATGTGAGGTCTTGCGTAGGGTGTTGCGTCACCTTTTTTATGTTATTTGTTGTACTTTGAACAATGGTACTCCCGAATGATTAATGGCCACTTTAGTTGGTCTGTTATTACTTTTTGTCTCCCGAACTATGGTCTTCTTTTCCACACTTTTGGGTGGATACAAGGTTACCATCTTCCATTAATGGAGTTATCTACCATATGATTATGGATATGAGATATTTTTCTGCCATTTTAAGGTATTCTCTGTGGTATTGCGGTGGATAAGAGACATTCTTCTATCGTTTAAGGCATTTTCTGCCATATCGCGATGGATAGGAGGTATTCTTCTATCATTTAAGGTATTCTTTGCCATATTACGGTGGATGAGAGGTATTCTTCTACCATTTAAGGTATTCTTTGCCATATCACGGTGGAAGAGAGGTATTCTTCTACCATTTAAGGTAATTTTATGCTTTTGTTTATGTGCACATTGTAGAGGTCAGTCGAGCTACAATAGTCAGCTTTGTTTTCTTTGATTTTTATTTTCAGTTCTGTAAGCGAGATGTTAGACCAGAATGTGAGTGCGGACGTTGATGTTGAAAGTGGTTGGAGTAACTTCTTGAAAGTCGAGTCGAGTAGCTCGGTAAGAGCTCCCAGCGCTGAGAGCACTGTTTTCAGAACCGGACCGGATGTCGAACCGGTAACCTCACTGGTTACTGGTTTTAGTGGTCAAACTGGTCGAACCACTGGTCCGACCGGTACAACACAATATTATAAAAATCATAAATATATATAAAACATATCTTGCTACATAATTTTGTTAGTATCAATTTTAAGAAACGAGAAGTTATAAATTTGTTTCTTCATTCTTAATTGATATGTTTCTAATCATAAAAGTCATATTTTAATTGATTTAGTTAATTTGTTATTTAAAAATAAAGAATATCAAATTAGAGTATTTGATTAACGTATAATAATTAAAAGATTAAACTACGCATGTATTGGTTAAAGTTTAAGCAAATATGCATAATATTTCCTGAATTCTAATTATTGAATTGTTTGGGAAAAAATAATACTAGTCTAAGAACATCTACTATATAGAAGAAAATAACATAACAAAGATGTTTTATAATATAATAGTACTAAGTTATAAAAATAATAGCATAATATATTTGTTTTATATGAGAAAAGTATATTCTAGCTATTTAGTCTATATATTAAAAAGTGTGAATACTACCAATTCTATTGTAGATCAATTGGTTAAAGCATCTAACATTCACTTAGAGGTCCAGGGTTCAACTCCACTACCATGAAAATTTTAAATTTTTATGAAGTAATATACAATCAGGTTCAACCATTATCAAATCGGGTCACCGATTTCCGGTTCTTGACCAGTTCTTACCGAGTTTGACCGGTTCTGTATCTCAATCGGTTCTATATCTCAACCGGACCGTCCAAGCTACCGATCATCGATTAAACCGGTTCGATCGGCCGGTCCGATTTTAATAACACTGGCTGAGAGCTCATAGTCGAATCTAGTCGGGGGTTGAGATGAAGAGGATAATGCATCTAAAAGAAATCAAGGTCCTGTCGCCCAGCAAGGCCTGGGCGGTGAGCCTATATATGATGTTGTCGACAACTGTTCCGAGATTCAATCAGATGGGACAAGGGAGAGGAGGTGGCTAAATCTGATGCGGATGCAAAGCCCGTGATATTGCGTATACTGACTATGTCTCATGTCTGCAGCACAGTCGGGCATATCTGTGGACTACCTTTCATATTGGTGGAAGTTATAAAATCAAGATTCTATAGGCCGAACAGAGGGTCCACACTGCACGTACGAGGTTTCATATAGAATTTGTGGGGCCGTTAATCAGTGGTTTACAGAAGGATAATGGGTTTTATCACGTGAAAGCCCTAAAAAAGCATAAGTTCTTGTATGGGGAACGTAGGGGTTATGGGAAGAGCTGAAAGAAAATATATTTTTACATTAAGGAGAGTTGGCATAAGGTATTCTCATCCCCTTAAAATGGATCGGGTGGAGGTGCGGAAAGTTTCAATTCCTCGCGGGGTAAGGGCCATGGGGTGGGGAAACACCTTTAGAGCCAGGCTTGTGACTAACCACAAGTTTATTGTGACCAAGCTAGTTACGAATGAGGGTATGAGCCTTGGAGGCTTGTCTTCGGTCCTGTATACGGGATCAGACACTATTGGTCTTTGTATTGGCTGATTGACAATCTAACCTTGTGACTTGGTGAAACCGCAATTGATGCTTGTTGTTGGACCTTTTCAGAGTCATTCGTCATCAGTCGTCACGCTCGCATGGACCAGGTTTTGGCCACAAAAGCCGAAGCAAGCCAGGTAGTGGCACCAACTGCCATCCCCCGCCCAAGAAGAGGAAAGCTAAAGGGAAAACTGGAATTAAAAGCTCACAATCACAGGTTGGGGCATTTAGCCGAGCCGTTATGCCATTCGACCCATTTGAGGTCCCAAATCAAGTTGACCATGAGCCCTCGTCTATCCTTGAGGGTGACAATATTTCGAAGGGTTTCAACGTGCCAGCTATTGACAACATTGGGGGCGATGACATGGTTGAGTTTGGCACCGCTGCGAAGATAAGACGGGTGCACCAAAATAGGTCGCAGGCTAGTGGGGTCGTGCATCCTCGGTGCAGTCTGCGTTCGGGGTTCGAATTGGGAATGTTCCAATTGGGGGCATAGTCCCCCGAGTTGAGGAGAGCTCCAGAGCGGCTGCCGCAGGAACCTCTCATGTTCGTGTTGGTGGGGTCGCCCATCTAAAGAAGAGGCGATAGAAGCATTGCGGGTGCTATTCCATGGACTTCCCACTCGGTTCCCCACATCTGCTGAGGAACGGGCTAAGTTGGAGAGGCTAGTGTTACTGATGGTCAACTCGGTATGTTGACCATCCTCTCGACTATGTGTTTCTCTTGGTGCGGGACTCATCTCTTATACCTATATTTTCATTCTTTTTCAGCAAGGTGGCATTCTAGACGCCGTGGCTCACGACTTGGAGCGAGCTCACGAGGGGAGAGAGACGGGATTGAGTAGGAGAGGGCAGAATACTAGGATAACAATCTCGAGGCTATGAAGACTACTCTGAATGAAAAAGATAAGGCCCTTAGGCTTGCAAAAGACTCTGCCAAAGATCGTGCTGATTGTGAGGTTGTGCGGGTTGCACAGGAAAAAGCTCGTAAGCTCCAGAAAGAGGTCGACAAACTGAAAGGGGAGAAGACGATCCTTGAGACGTGCATCAAGGAGCTTGACGAACAAGTTGAGACGTAGAAAGGCAAAATGGTGCAGGTGGGAGGATTGGCATACTCCAATGGTTTAAATGAGGTATGTGGCACTTCATATTACACGTTATATTGTTTGGCCATCCGCCGTACTAATTTGAATGGATGAATGTAGCCTCCCAATTTGGAGCAGAGGTTGGCCATTGTTGGGAATTTATGCGGAGCAATACCTTCCAATAGATAAACCTATGTCGTGGTATCGAGGACGCAAAAAAAGCCCAAGTGCTGACAGTACATAAAATCTGCATGATGCGTTACCTATGCGGTGGCTTTGACGCTAGTTGTTTGAATCTTACGCTCTTCCCAGACTTGAAGCCCTTGCCTTCTATTCCCGATGGTGACCCCGCTCCCCCCAATGAGTTTGCAAGCTTATTGGACAAAAGGGAGCTGGTCACCCTCAGGATGTCACATTCGCCCCAAACTAGCCCCTTCTTTTCATGTCTCTGATGATATGGATGATTATGCAGGTGACGTTTCTTAGGCTTGAGGTTTATTGTGTGGTCGTTAGTGTGTTTTGAACAATTTATTTTTGATTTGTTTATGGGTGTTTTGTCACCTTGTTTTTTACATTCGGGTATTTTTATGCCGCTATGCTCTTTTGAACATCTTGCCCCGTGAGTTTGAATATTCACTGAGGTATGATCGTAAATTTTATCACATAACGCTCGCCATGAGTTTAACGATGTTATGCTTAATAATGGCGTCTTAACTTGGCGCCTTTATGTGGTGGCTCTTCGCACATTGATTCCCTTCAGCTCGGGATAACTTATCGGCATGGTTTCCATCACCTTGGTGGGCAAGTAATGCCCTGTTTTTTTCATTCCTCAAAGTACTGAGTATGCGTTGGACCTTGTCCGGTCCAATATCTGGCTGGTGTCCTGTTTCAAGATATTAGGTTTGCACTGGATCTTATCGGATCCAATGTCCATCTCATATCTTCTTTCTACACATTAGGTTTGCATTGGACCTCGTCGGGTCCAATGTCCATCTCATATCTTGTTTCGAGACATTAGGTTTGCACTGGACCTCGTCGAGTCCAATGTTCGTCAATCGCCTCAGGTTATTGCCTATCGGGGCATGATCCGGTACCTGCTAGGTTGACCTCTATGTTGGGGAAACCTTATAATAAAAAATAGTTACACAACAAAACACCAAGATATATTACATGCTAGAGTTGTCTGCCTCATAACCACTCTAGGCATTTGCGATCGCATAACTCTCTTTGTATGTACCTGTTTAGCCCTTCTCAATCTTGGCACAAGGACAATGGTGATTCATTCATCATTAAAGATAACAATCTAATAAAAGATAAGGTTGAGCCTAGCGTGATGCCATGTTGCCTACGTTTCCCGAGTGGTTCTCTGGGACTCAAGTCGCCATAGTTCCTATTTTAAGTTTTACATGCCAGTCCATATGACATAGGGCAATTTAGGGAACAAATAAACATTGTTTGAATGTACTAAAAAAGAAATAAATAGTAGAATAGAAAAAAGGGGTTAGTCGATCCCTTCCATCTCCGCTGGTGCCAATGCGATTAGAGCCTCATCATCTTCACGCCGCGGTACCTTGAGTGACGCCACGTAGTAGAGTCATCCCTGTTGATGATCGACAATCACCTCGTCGGAAACATCATCTTCTGGTGGTACGTCGAAACCGCTACTTTGAAGACATTGAGCGATGGCATCCCTAGGATAGTATCGTATGGGAAGGGCATCTCTACAATCACGTAGTCTGTGTACATGGTCCTCGTTTGTGGGAAAGTCTCGAGCGGGGTTGGGAGCGTGACTAATCCTCGCGGGATAATCTCCATTCCTTCGAAGCCGTATATTGAGGTCCTCACCGCCTCCATCTTGTCATCACATAATGCCATTTGTTGCCACGTGGAGGCAAAGAGCACATTGGCCGAACTCCCATTGTCTATCAAGACTTTCATAACACCAAAGTTAGTTATATCGACTATAATCCTCAAGGGGCAATCCAGCTTACCTGTTTGAATAGCCTGAGGACTTCATTTCATCAGGTCTGCTTTTGAGAAAGTGATCTCCTCCGGGGCCATTTTCTCAATCCTAAGGAGGTCCGTGAAGCCCACATAACAATTTGCATCTATCTCCCTCGTCACCCTTTTACTTCCCTTGACTAAGTCATCTCCAATGGGACCTCCCGAGATCATGTGTATAATTCATTTCCTAGGTTGATTATTTCAGTTGTGGGTAATCGAGAATCTGCAGGTTGTCCGTGGCCTTCTGATTGTCTTTTGGGGTGATCCAAATATGTCCATGTTAGTCCTATCCGCCTCGTCCTTCAAGCCCCTGACATATTCAGCGAGTTTTCCATCCTTAATCAACCACTCTATCTCATCTTTTAGGTCCTTACATTCCTCCGTTGTGTGACCATCCTGCTTGTGATACTTGCAATATTGGGTTGAATGTCTTGTTGCAGGCGAGTCTTTCATATTTCTAGACTCGTTCAACCACCCTTTTCCTTTGCCACCCCATAGACTATCATGACGTTCGCATTCAGTGGGGTGTATCGTCTGGGCGGCGAATGCATGTGTATGTCGTTCCTGCTCTTGTTTCGGCCTTGGACTTTTTTGTCTTTGTCCCTGTTCTTGGATGAGTGATCTATGTCCTTTGCCGCCATCACCTCCTCAAAATGAACCACTTGGTATGCCAGCTTGTTGATCTCCTCACTCGTCCTCAGCTTCACCTTTAGCAATTTCACCGAGAAGGTCACATTCCTAGTCGCATGAAAGATGATGTTTGACACCATTTCGCCTTTCAGGTTGTCAATCTCAAACAACTCCGAATCTAAACCTTCTAATAAAGTGTTTTAGAGATTCTTTATCCCCTTGCTTCACCAAATACAGGTGTGAGTAATCCATAATTGTCCTCTTTAGGCTTGAGGACTGACTTTCAAACCTCTTCTTTAATTCCTCGTAACTTGATATTGTCCCCTTCGGGATCCTGGAAAACCAATACAGCGCCACTTCGGTCAATGTGGTGGCAAAAATGGCGCTTGCTTATTGTCACTGAAACCATGCAAGGAAAGTAGTTCATCCAGATAGAAGATATGCTCCCGTGGATCCTATTTTCCATCGTATGTTTTCAATTGCGGTATCGTCTCACCATGTTCTAGTACTTAGGCCTCTATTTCGGCACTGAAAGGTGTACTTTTGCGGGTCCTTCCTATCAGTGTCATTATGTTCTCCACTTCATTATTCTCCATATTCAGCGTTTTCAACCTTCTTGTGATCTAGCTCATTTAGCCCTAAAGTTACTGGCATTCCCTCGATAGGCCTTACGCCTCGCTACATCGTGGTGCCTCCTGGACTCCACATCCACTGATTCATATCTTTCTCTACGACCTTCCATATGTCGCCTTTCTCTGGCCTCAACACCAGGGTGCGTAGTAGCTGATCCCTGCTCACGTGGAACATTTATTTGGCCCTCAACCGGTGGTGGCACATGCAATTGAGGGGAGAGTAAGGTCACGGCCACTGTCGTGTGGATCATCGCCATGATCTCATCCTTAAAAGCAACCGGCAAGCCAACAGTTATGGTTACCTCCGCATCCACGTTCGGCACTGGTTGATCTCCAGTTTTCGGCATTGGTTGATCATGTTGAACTGCTGGAGGTATCCTCTCCGTCGCGAGAGAGGGCACCCTTCCCCTCGGGGCCGGCTGTGGCTAGACCAGACAGTGCATCTAGGAAGTGGTACTCTTTGCAGCTTTGCTTTGTGATCGAGTTACTCTAAACATTTTACCTGCGCTATCGTGCTTGTGGTGTTCTTACAGACCATGCCAATAATTTGTTCTTATTTCGTCTTGGTTACAATACACCGATAATATAATATAAATGGGCCTGAAACAAACCAAACAATGCTAGCCTATTACAAGTGACGATGCATAGTCCTACCCGCCCCCGGGTATAGGCAAAATGGGTACCCCACAAAACGACCAAGGGCTAAAAAAATGGTACCACCCCCGGGTCACGACCAACAAACCCCACTGAGGGTATACGATCTTGATAAAAGACCCGGGTACACCTCACTCATCCACCCAAGAGTCACCTATATTATCGGGCACCCCATAAGAACCTAAAGAGCCCTCTCCCCAGGTCAAATCGACCCACCAATAAGCTAATCCCGCTACCCAGATCTCACAGGTCTCACAAAAAGAGACCATCGATCGTCAGCGCTCAACACTTAGCTAAATTACTTTGAGAAATGAAAGAAGTACAAAACAACAAGGGAAATAGTGAATACAAGGAAGGTCATATGGGGAAAGATCTCTCATCAGTAACCTGGAAATAACGACTCGGAGATAACCTGGCTCGAAAGATCTCTCAGCCACCCACCCATTGCTCGGAGACAGCACGACTCGGACACGACCCGACTTGAAGAGAGTGCCAACTACTAACATTCAAGGCAACTCCCAACTACTCGCTATTAAGAAGAACGACCTTGCTTCATTAGTTCAAGACTACGATTGGGGCATCAAGCAGCAAACCTCACCGGCCCTTTTTCACCTAGAACAATCATTGAAGCAGAGCTAGCCCATCTTTATTGGCTCAGAAAACCCCTCAAGGCGATTGGAGCCGATATAATTATTATCCAGTCAGAGAGACCCCGTAAAACTCATGTTATTGGGAAACTCTCATCGGTCCACCCTCATTGGCGCAGAGGACCTTATACAACATTGGTCACCCCCGTTTCAAGAGTTATGGAGGAAGATTGTCGACCATTGGATATAAGATTCAAAATCAACACTATAAATAGTACCACACTCAATACCACGAAGGAGGACCAAGAGACAAGTATAAGCAACTAATTTCTTGTACTTAGAAAAACACTTAAAAGTACTCCCCGTAATAAGAGAATCCACCTCCCCCCACACACGACCCCCTCGTTGTAATTCACTCTACTCCTTAATATAATTACACTGCTTTCTTTCTAAAGCTCGGGATCGGCGTTCCAAATAACACCCGTGATTATATCCCTGATTCCTCCCGTTTCAAGACCTTGGATGATATTGCATCACCAACAAGGAATGGGACCAGCTTTGTTTGGAACACCTAATACACGTAAGTAATCCCAAAATGACTAGAGTAGTCTTGAATGGTCGAATCTGGGAACAATCGAACGGCAGACAGTTCGATGCTGAAATAACTCTCAAACTCGAAAACAGTTGAACCGTGGACGGTTCGATGCAGAAACTCTCGAACGGGGCTGACGAGTTGTAAACAATCGAACACAAGAGTTAGACAATCGAACTCGATAATTGTCGAACAGTCGAAAGGACTGGTTCGATTAATGTAGGGTTGGTGAACAATAATTAATGTGTGACTTGATTCTCGAAAAGTGGGGTATTTATAGATCCCGAATTGCAGGACCCGCACCGCGAACGGGCAATAACAATCGGACGGACACGTTCGATTGTCCCAAAAGGGTAAAATCACCTTGGTTCGATTACCTGTTTAGACTTTAAACGGGGCAAGCCGGCCTAATTCATTTGTGGACCACCTAAAACACCCCACACTACACTTCCTATTTTAATGTGCATATGAATCAAAAGCAATGAGTCAGTGATTACAGATAACTTCATTATTCACCTCTTATAAATTAATGCTCTACAAACATGAAGTAATTGACCTCGCATGTCATGATACAGTTTAACTAATAAAATTTGACCTTTGAAAACACATTGTTTAGTTTATCACAGAAATTTACGTGAATCATAGCTAGATATAATCCGTTTGTCATTATTATCCATTTCTTGTTTTAATGTGAATATAAATCATGATTAAGCAATGATAAATTAATACACTAAAAATATTGAACCTCGCATACCATGATACAACTTAACTATAAAATTTGACCTGTGAAAAAATATTTAGTTATTCACAATTGATCTCTTAGAAAGATTTTGTGATCTTAAATCAAAAACATGTTCATTTTTTTTATTCAATTTGAGATTCAACTAGATAGTTTGAGTTAAATGAAGTAATTTTTTTATTTTTTTTTTTGGTGACCTAAGAACTCACAATTGCTATCATGGGTGCACACTAGAGAAACTAGTGAAATGACGAAATAGCTTGGAAACCTTGTTGTTAACGGGTTGGGAATTATTCCCCATTTAACGAGTTATTATTTTTGGGTTGGAACGCCAATTCTGACCCGAGGAGATCGCCGGTTTTTATGGGTTTGGGGCTGGACTCGGATATTTTCCGAGTTGCCTACGTATCCCCCGATTGGGAATCAAGCCACTCGTAGTTCTTGTTCTGGTGTTGGTTAATTTGAAGTATGTCGATTTTATTGATGTGTTGATTTTATCTGTTGAAAGAGTAGACCCTTGTGAAGCCTTCAGAAAGAAAAAGTTTTTCTCCCCTGAAGCCTTTTTTAGTTTTATAGAGAACACGAGTTCCCTTAGGAGCACCTCCATTTTCTCCCTTCCCGGGAGTGCGCTCTCATTCTCTCCCCCTCCGGGAGTGTCCGTGTTTCTGATTTCCCACTTCTACCTTTTATGGAAGTTTTTTAGTGACAAGTGTCACTGTGCATGGGCTCACAGGTGTCATTATGCATGTGCGAAGAGATAGGTTTTATCTGCTTGGCATATCTACTGACTGGGCGCTGATGAGGATGACTTATCCTCTCCGATAACTTCAACGTGCTCTGGCTCTTTGGTTTCCTTCCCCCTGATGGGTGGTATCTATCGGGAACGCTGGATAATTGAGAGGGAATGTTCGTCCGATGCTGCTGTAGTTCCGATAGTGGTCCATCGCTAAGTTGCCTTCTTCTGATGTGCATTCCGAGAGGTGTTTCTATCTTGGTCGTAAGTTGGGCGTGTCTTCCGAGGGGCCTGATTTGATTTCCGAGGGCTTATCTTGGCCTTCGTGAAGTAGTGTTTGGTGATACAGGCTCTTGGGATGAGCTCTCCGATAGGGAGTGATCTAGTATCCTGGGGGACTCGGGGTCCTCGCCGTTCGAAACGGGTATTTTATGATTGCGAGTACAAATCATATAATAATATATCCAGCAATTTTGGTAATCGAATTATAGTATATTCTAAGCACGTGGATTTTTACTCTGTTAACAAACCCCCCCCAGTTTCTAGGGCAGGTGACTGCACTAGAAACTCAAAAGGTCGAAAGTCGCGATGGTCCCGGCATTGTAGCCTTTAGTCGCTGGGGTCGTCGAAAGCATTGGTCCCGATCTTTTAAAGTAGTATCAGGACATCTTAGTGACCTTATAAGCATCGTAGGGGCTGCCTAACCCTCTTTAAAGTATTGCAGAGTTATCGGGGGTCTCACAGATTTTGGTCAAGCATCATATTGTAAGTACCCCATAAGGTATCAGTGATCTCTGAAAAGAGTTCAGGTCGCATCCAGGACTCGGAAAACTTTGGGATGGTATCGTAGGACTCTTCTGGGGTGTCATAGACATTCGTCGTTGACGTTTATGTCTGTTTAACACGTGTCTCCAAAGTTCTTGACTCTGCCTTCGAGGGGATTATTATAATCGCCTTTTCCGAGTCGAAAAGCTTCCGATGCCTTAGAAATGTGCCCTCGTGGGATCAATATCGGGGGATTAATTATAATTAATGCCATTGCATTTAATTAACTGCGGTTTAAATGCAGTTAATGATGATTTAATGCCACGTTCGGACGTGGTGCGCGTACCGAAGTATTCAGACCGTTACGTTTTCCACAAACGAGGAGACGTGGCGGTTTACAACCCACTAAGCACGATTTTTGAGGGTTAGTGGGTAGTTAATGCCTTTATTGGGCTTAGGGTTTGTAAACACCCTTCTTCCCAATTCTACTCTCACTTGCAATCTTAAGCAAAAAATTCTCCCACAATCTCTCTGCAAAAAAGCTTTCAATTCTCTCAAAATTTCACCCATGGCGTCTCAATCTACTACTAACCTGATGTCTGCTGTTTCCGGCACCGGAGGGGCAACGGGGGTAGTTTCTCCGTTCTCTCGAAAGAGAAGCACGGCGACGGTGACTGGGGCTGGCGGTAGTGGCGGTGCTAGGAAAACGAAAAAATCAAAGAAACATACTAACAAGGGTGGCGTTCCTCGAGCTACCCAGAAAGTTGAAGTGATGGTTAGCACGGCGGAGGAGGACGAAATTCGAAAATTGTTCACCGAGTACAGTGCTCTTGGCTGAAACGTGGAGGTGACGGTTCCGCTAGCAGATCAGAGGGGTAATTCTCCTCCGCCGAAGCACGTGACGGTGTACTATTCCCAAATAAAGGCGGGACTGCGTTCCTTTTTCCCGCCTCTCTATTGCGAAATTTTCAAATACTACAACATATGCCCTAGTCAACTCACCCTCAATTCCTTCACGGCCCTTGCCCTATTCGTCTTATGGTGCTTGGTGAGGGGGATAGAGTGTACGAGGGATAGGTTTTTTACGATTTTTGAGTTGAAGGTGTCCCTGGGGGGGCTCTTTTCTACTGTTTTACCCATCGGGACAAAGACGATCGGATCTCCGAGGGCAACGTTAGCTCTCACAATACGTGGAAGAACAAGTTCTTCTACATCTGCCCCGCCGAGGGGGAATGGGACATGCCGCTCACTTGGAGAGAGCCTACGTTCCCCGAGAGGGTGCTGGACGATACACTGGTGTTTTCACCTGTGTTCTCTGCGAAGCCTTTGGTGGAGTCGAAGGATTTCGCTCGTCTCTATCGGACCGCAAGCTTGAGACACATTACCCCGATAGACAGAATCGAGACCCCTCTGGCCATCCCCGCGAAGTACTTCAACGCTTTCGGTAAGCTATTAATACTCTCTACTCTATAGGTACCTCTTCTGGTTTGCTTAATCTTCTAGTTGTTTGCAGTGGACGTCTTACGACCGTACATGGTGGAAGGAGCCAGTGGTTCGGGTGGTAACAGGGAGATGGAGATTCGGGAGGAGAGGCTAACGGTGAGAGAAGGCGAAGTCTCCGGGGCTGCGGAGGGTGATTCTGAACGAGCAAAGACTCGTTTAACGACCTCGACAGCCCTATCCCGATCATCTAGTGGGCCGTCCGATACCCCAGAAGAAACGGAGTTGGGTGTGACTTCCGCGGGTGCGGTCCTCGTGGGGGCTTTCTCCCTAGAAGAAGGAGACGAGGATGTAGGGATAGGGGGTTGCCCTTACCCCCCTCCCCCCCCCCCCCCCTCAGGTGCTGTCGACATATCTTCTGCCTCGGAGGCATCGGGGGATTCAGTGGAGAGATTACTGGCAACCCCTCCCAAAGGTACTTCTCTCTTCTCAACTTTAAGTAATACAGAGATACTTACATATTCACTCATATGAAACTCTGCTTCTGACAGACAAAGGACCTGCCCCCCCCCCCCCCCCCCGCTGAGAACGAAGGAGCATCTCAGAAGGATGTTCCTAATTTGGGTAAGTTTCTCAAGATTAGACACTTTCCCCCTTTAGCTTTCCTCTAGGGAGCAGTTTGCTTACTCGGGAAGCTTTGATTCGCAGGAGGTATTAATCTATTTGACTTTGGAGGAGGATCCTTTCCCTCAGATCCTTACGTTCCTTCAACTTCCGATGATCCGATGGCTTTACTAGAGGAGTTGATGGTTGCGGCTCCTTCTTTTACGGGTCATCCTGCTCCGAGCCCGTTCGCTGCTATCCAATCGGACAGTCCCGTGGTTACTCAGGTGCCCATATCGAGGGTGTACCTGTAGGGGGACCCTCATCTTCGAGCATCCCAGTCTCGGAACGAGAGCCTAGTCTAGGAGAGGCTAAGGTGGCCCTTGATACGGTCACCCAATATCTATCGGCCGCCAACTCTCTGCCGTCGGGGGGTGGCAATTCGTCCAAACTTGCACGAATTGGATGGCCATGCTGGCAAGCTCCAACTTCTACTTATCTAATCCTTTCAGGACCCACTGTTGGGATCTTTATCTATCTACTTTGCTTTCTAGGCGCCTAAAATGCTTCCTCTTCTATTACTCGAGGTCGAGAAGTTGCAGAAATTGGCGAACACAGCGGAAGAAAGGTCTCGGAAGATAGAGGAGGAGAATAAGGAGCTCCGAGAGAAGATGGAGAAGTACCACGAGGCGTGGGCTAAAATCTCGCAGCAGAACCAAGAGTTACGGGGGGAAAACAAGCGGCTTCAATCTTACGTAACGGAGATGGAGGCCTCGGGGATGATTCTGAAAGAAAAGGTTACCTCCCTTGAGGAGGGGAAGATTGTCTTGGAGGCAAAACAGAAGGAATTGGAGCGCAGCTTGTACCAAGCGCTTGGTCAGGTGGACGCTCTTAACGAGGAACTGTCTAAAGCTCCGGTTTCGGGGAACACCACCTCTGAGGAGATGCAACATAGGATGGTTGTCGCAGTGAAGCAAGCCCAGGAGCAGGCCACTACCCGAGTCAAGGAACTGTATGTCTGCAAAAATCAAGGGTACCTGGTCGGACACGTAATGTGGGGGTTCCTTCAATGCTTCGGGCAAGTGCGCAGGAAGATATCCCCCAACATAGATCCGCGTCTCATAAATATAGCGGAGATGGAGAAGCCCACGCTAGAACAAGCTTATGATCTCTTTATCAAGAGTAGCTCTACCGCCCCGAGTCGGGTTCCTCTATCTGCCGTGGTCCCCCTGCCTACCTCTCGTGCCTCTCCTAATACGGGGGCCCATGCTGGTCCTTCCGGTGGTCTCCCTCCTACAAGCGTCCCGATACTTGCTCCTGCAACTGGGCCAACTCCCACCTCCACGAGTGCTCTACCCCTCCCCCCCCCCCCCCCCCCCCCGCCCCGTCCTAGAGGCTCTTTATTATTACCGCACTTCATGTTATCTTATTTTACGCACAGTTGTACTTTATCTTTCTAATGGAATGAAATTTATTTTTCCGTGTTAATATTCATCGCAACTTTTCAGCACGTTTATGAATACTTGGGTCCTTTCCTTTAACTGTAGAACTTAAGATTGAGTTTAAAGAGATGAGATAGTATATCATCCTTACTGGCCAAACAAATTACTTAGCATAACGTGCCCGTTCGCAGTGCAAACTTTGGAGATACATTTTCTCTAAATAGAGGTATCCCCCGACACGTAATCGTAGTTATAACATAGCTTGGACAACTCAAACTTAATTCGTTCATCCGAGGAAAGATTCCTTAGTATATATAGGTGCTTGGAGTTTTAGTGAATATTCTCACGTACTTTTAAAGAATCATTCCCCCAGGATTATCCATATCATGATTACTTTAATTATACAGACTTCTTTCCAAAAAGCCTTCGTGACGGGGCACGAATAAAGGTTCTCCAGGTAAGCGCCCCCAGAAAACCTCTACGAGGCCAGCGGACCCTTGCTTCTCTTTCCTTTACCAGTCTTCCATAGTCTTCGCAAGCATACTTATATAGCAATTAGAAAATCCTAGGATTTAAGGAGATACCCCAGATTGGAATCGAATCACGCGAGTTTGGAGAAAACTTACCTTCGGAGCGTATCGCCCCGTGGCATGAGCACTTGCTCTTTGCTTTGAGCTTGTCGGCGATTTCTTCAGGCTTGCTCAAGGATTCGATGACGTTCCCACAGACGGCGCCACTTTGTTAACGGGTTGGGAATTATTCCCCATTTAACGAGTTATTATTTTTGGGTTGGAACGCCAATCCTGACCCGAGGAGATCGCCGGTTTTTATGGGTTTGGGGATATTTTCCGAGGTGCCTACGTATCCTCCGATTGGGAATCAAGCCACTCGTAGTTCTTGTTCTGGTGTTGGTTAATTTGGAGTATGTCGATTTTATTGATGTGTTGATTTTATCTGTTGAAAGAGTAGACCCTTGTGAAGCCTTCAGAAAGAAAAAGTTTTTCTCCCCTGAAGCCTTTTTTAGTTTTATAGAGAACACGAGTTCCCTTAGGAGCACCTCCCTTTTCTCCCTTCCCGGGAGTGCGCTCTCATTCTCTCCCCCTCCGGGAGTGTTCGTGTTTCTGATTTTCCACTTCTACCTTTTATGGAAGTTTTTTAGGGACAAGTGTCACTGTGCATGGGCTCACAGGTGTCATTATGCATGTGCGAAGAGATAGGTTTTATCTGCTTGGCATATCTACTGACTGGGCGTTGACGAGGATGACTTATCCTCTCCGATAACTTCAACGTGCTCTGGCTCTTTGGTTTCCTTCCCCCCTGATGGGTGGTATCTATCGGGAACGCTGGATAATTGAGAGGGAATGTTCGTCCGATGCTGATGTAGTTCCGATAGTGGTCCATCACTAAGTTGCCTTCTTCTGATGTGCATTCCGAGAGGTGTTTCTATCTTGGTCGTAAGTTGGGCGTGTCTTCCGAGGGGCCTGATTTGATTTCCGAGGGCTTATCTTGGCCTTCGTGAAGTAGTGTTTGGTGATACAGGCTCTCGGGATGAGCTCTCCGATAGGGGGTGATCTAGTATCCCGGGGGACTCGGGGTCCTCGCTGTGCGACACCGGTATTTTGTGATTGCGAGTACAAATCATATAATAATATATCTAGCAATTTTGGTAATCGAATTATAGTATATTCTAAGCACGTGGATTTTTACTCTGTTAACACTTGTCAATCGGGTAAAATCCACACTAAATTGACTATGTGTGACATGCACAAATCTAAGAGATTTAGAATAAAATCGCTTATTACAAAATTTGAACTACTACAGCTGGGATCAAAACTTAACTACCATGACCAAATATATATGATGCACAGCGAACACGTGAACCAGAGGCAACACATACCTCGGGACATCTAGGGGAGTTCCCTCTCCACCCACCCCACATTTTGAATTTGTTTTTTTACCCATATAGAAAAAAAACAATTCATGTATTTTATGTCATTAGAAAATAACCTCACGTCTTATTTTAATTAGTAATGTTTTTCATTTAATTAAATTAGTATTTGTTTTAAATTTTGTCTTATGGTTCTCTCTCGAGGAAAAAAAATTAGCACCGTTCAATATACAAATTCTGAATACGTTACAGACGCGCCCATGAAAGAATACATTTTTAAAAAAAGTTGATATGATTCGATGAGTTCAATACGACACGAAACAATATACAAACACATAAAATCTTTCAAATTCTCTGTGTATTGTGGATTCCCTATTTAAGTTTTGGTTAGACATGCCCACAATCTGCATAAAACCTAAAACCGCTATAAAGAAAAGTAAACAGGCGTCGTCGGTATTGTCATGTGTGGTGGACCATTGGATTACCAATTTCCAAATGCCTTTGAATTTTGACCGTGGTAATTGCAATCAGAGGCAATTTTGTGCTGTAAACCCGGGTACTCACTCAACTCGACTAACATCTGGTACACCGTCAAAGTTGACCAATTAAATTTTAATAGTGTCACTTTTTCGGATATATTAATAAAAGAAACACTAATTGGTGCCTTTTATGCCAATAATCTTTTTTTAAGTATGTCTGTTTTTTAGAATATCATTATAAGAAGAGGAAATTCAGAAATTATTCAAGATAGAGACCAAAAAGAAAAGTCGAGGTTAGAGAGTACTGTCAAGTCGAGTTGGAATTTTCTCTCGCAAGTTATGGAGGAAAACATATAATTGCCTTTCGCGTCATTTTTTGTCGAAAAAAATAATTAAAACATGAAAATAAGAGATGCAAAAACCCACTTGCCTTCTTCAAAAGACCACACCCGATAAACATTTTACTAGTCACTAAACCTATCCAAGGATTTGGGAACTATTTTCAACAAGCGCGATTCCTTTTTCTCCATTTGTTAATACAATTATCCCAGTAAAATATAAAATAATTGCTTTATTTATAAATATAAAAAACAAACTTAATTAGATATGTGAATATTGCGGGTTACAATTACTAATTAATATCAAGGTTCTTAATATCTACATAGGTTCCTCAAATGTTAAGTTTATTTCGCAACTAATTGATACTTATTATTCTGACAAAGACATGCCTCTTCAGAGCAGAATTATAGTTTCTCTAGATCATAATTGCTTATGTACAAAATCAATAGTTAACCATCCAAATCTCAATAATTGTACCAGAAATGAATTCAAGTGTGTTTGTATGTAGTACAATAATGTAACAGTTTAAGTAAAAAAAAAAAAATTACAGGGAACCATTAAAGTAAAATACGATTCGCATAATTAAATATGGCTTTAAATGGTTGATAAGATTCCACGTGTAAAAGATACTAACCTCTAATCTTATTTACCAATCGTATTAAAAGGGCCTAACACATGCAGTCACAGCTGTCAAACATAACAATCGCTATCCCGAAACATCTGAACTACTTTCCTTTCCTTTCCTTTCCCACAATAATGAAAAACAACACTCGCCGCCTTCACAAATTATTACTCCCATGCAAAAACCAAAACCATGGATCAAATTTTTACTTTTTTTCCTCTTCAAAGAATGTCATTTTTTTTTTCAAAATATTTTTCACATTATTTACGTATATGATATTTTGTTGTGTTTAGGTCTCAAAATATTGTGAGAAATTCAAAAACATAATATCGAAACGAGATTTTTACTCTATGATCGTCGAATAAATGATTGCGAAAGATATTTTAATTTTGGTAAATATTAAAAACATTTTGAGACTCTTTTGACTTGTTTCAAAAAATTCATATAGCTAGTTGCAGCTTGCAACCAACATAGAAAATACACAAATATTTCATTTTTGTAAAATAGTCAAAAATAAAAACATTTCGATTTCGATATCAAAATACATTAAAATTTTAATAGGTGATCAAACCCAAAACTTATCAAAATTATAAACCGCCCCCTGTTTTTGAGTCATTTTCCCATTTCCACTCCTCTTCGTGGCTTCACTCACTATAAAATCCATTCTTCTTTCCCTCACTAGAATCAAATCAAATCAAAACAAAACCAAATCAAAAAACTTAACAAACTCTTTCACCTCTCCCCAAAATGGACACGAATATAGGCAACTCGCTGGCCTCCGCCAAACCCTCCACGTGTACGGACGTCGGCTGCCTCCCCTCCAACAGCGTCGTATCCACCCTCCACTCCTCCTCCGTGCCCTTCACCTCCGCCACCGACGCCACCCTCGGCCGCCACCTGGCACGCCGCCTCGTCCAAGTCGGCGTGAACGACGTTTTCTCCGTTCCCGGTGACTTCAACTTAACTCTACTCGATCACCTCATCGCCGAGCCCGGCCTCAACTTGATCGGCTGTTGCAACGAGCTGAACGCCGGGTACGCGGCCGACGGTTACGCGAGGGCACGTGGCGTCGGGGCCTGCGTCGTTACGTTCACCGTTGGAGGGCTGAGCGTGATCAACGCGATCGCGGGAGCTTATAGTGAGAATTTGCCTTTGATTTGTATCGTTGGTGGCCCGAATTCGAACGATTATGGAACGAACCGGGTGTTGCATCACACGATCGGGTTGGCGGATTTTACCCAGGAGATGCGGTGCTTTCAGACTGTTACTTGCTTTCAGGTATAATGACAATATTAGAAAACTTTTCGCAATGTTTAAGATCGTAATGTGCGTATTTTTAGTCAAAAAATGAAACGTTTCGGTATTTACGTGAGGAAATATTGGGTTGACGCTCGATTTTAAAATCGCATATCTTCATTGTGTTTGTTGTTGATTTTGGTTAGGCTGTGGTGAATAATTTGGAGGATGCACATGGGTTGATAGATGCAGCAATATCGACAGCTTTGAAGGAGAGTAAGCCGGTGTACATAAGCATCAGCTGTAATTTGCCAGCCATTCCGCATCCCACGTTTAGTCGGGAGCCTGTCCCGTTCTCCCTGTCCCCAAGGTAAAGCTTCATTCTCATCTTTGCTATATAGTGTCCAGTTCAACTATATATAAGCTTGTTCAGAAAGTATAGAATTTAAGTATTTGTTATCTAATATTTTAAGTAGATTTTATTTTATTCAAAACTTGGGCTGGTTGGTAGTAAAATCAGTCCATTTACCTAATAAGAGGTCATTGTAGTTTTCTCAAATGGAAGAGAGTTCTTCTGTAGTTACGATAAACCATTCGGGGTGCAGTCAAAAAATTGCGTTCTTTAATGTTGTACCTTTGCTTGACATAGATTGACGAATCAAATGGGCTTGGAAGCTGCAGTTGCTGCAGCAGCAGAGTTTTTAAACAAAGCCGTCAAGCCGGTTCTGGTTGGAGGACCTAAACTACGCGTGGCTAAGGCATGCAATGCTTTTATTGAGTTGGCCGATGCTTGTGGTTATCCACTTGCAGTGATGCCTTCGGCTAAAGGACTAGTTCGTGAGGACCACCCTCGTTTCATTGGTACGTACTGGGGTGCAGTAAGCACAGCCTTTTGTGCTGAAATTGTGGAATCAGCTGATGCTTACCTCTTCGCTGGACCAATATTTAACGACTATAGTTCAGTTGGGTACTCTCTACTTCTGAAGAAAGAGAAGGCAATCATTGTGCAGCCTGATCGTGTGATCATTGGTAATGGACCTGCGTTCGGTTGTATATTGATGAAAGATTTCTTTACCGCACTATCTAAAAGGCTTAAGCAGAACGCTACTGCATATGAGAACTACCATAGAATTTACGTTTCTGAAGGCCATCCTCTAAAGAGCGAGCCCAATGAAGCATTGAGGGTGAATGTTCTCTTTCAGCATATTCAAAAGATGTTATCAGGGGAGACGGCTGTCATTGCAGAAACAGGAGACTCGTGGTTCAACTGCCAAAAGTTGAAGTTGCCAGCAGGATGTGGGTGAGTAGAATGCTGTTATATACTTACTTATATCGCATAACTTGCATTGTGAACTAACCCTGCTTTTAATGGGAATTTGGTTTTATAGATATGAATTTCAAATGCAATATGGGTCTATTGGTTGGTCAGTTGGTGCTACTCTAGGTTATGCCCAAGCTGTACCGGAGAAGCGGGTGATTGCTTGCATTGGTGATGGTAGCTTTCAGGTATAGCTCACACCTTATTTTATTGAAATAAGTTACTGTACCTTGCATTCACTGTTTTTTCTTTAAAGGGAATAACCTTTGAGAGTATATCGTTGCATAAATAACCTAAACTCTTAAAGAAGATGTGATTGCAAGTACTTTTGGTTCGAATTCACAGAAATCTGTTTTTCTGTAGAACATCATTCCTCTTTGTTTCCTCTAATTTTGTTGACATCGTGTACCTTTATATAGTCTCCGCATTCACAAAAAGTGTTTATGGTTGTAGGTGACGGCGCAAGATGTGTCAACAATGCTACGATGTGGACAGAAGACTATCATCTTCCTCATAAACAATGGTGGCTACACCATTGAAGTGGAGATCCACGACGGGCCATATAACGTAATCAAGAACTGGAATTACACGGCCTTCGTTGATGCAATCCATAATGGCGAAGGCAACTGCTGGACAACTAAGGTACTGTTATGTTCTTGCTTTAGTTACTGCACATTAATTAGATTTAGCCATTAAAACACATAGTTTACTCCCAACTCTCTCGTTGTGCTCTTAGGTTCGTTGTGAAGAAGAGCTTGTTGAAGCAATTGCGACAGCCACTGGAGACAAGAAAGACTGCTTATGCTTCATTGAAGTCATTGTTCACAAAGATGACACAAGCAAAGAACTTCTTGAATGGGGTTCGAGGGTGTCTGCCGCTAATAGCCGCCCGCCAAATCCTCAGTAGATTAGATGTGTTGAAACTGCAAGTGTTTAAATCGTGTTATTTGCTTGTCTTTACTGCAACATTTGCTTCCTCTGTTCCTATTCAATGTTGCTGTATTATATTGGACAAAGACTATATCGTTTTGCTAGAGCTATTCATGGTCTAATAGGTCTATAATATTAGTTTTTGTCACGCCAACAAACATCTGATTATTACAGAGTAACGTTTTATTGCTCATATATTTAAATTATGTCACGACCTTTATGTACCAAATCAATCTCAAAACTAAGCTGCCACTAAAATAAATAAACATGATTTCTTTTATACACTTTCCGTGCTATAAAACTGTTACCTACATTTTCAAAGTGTAAGTTAAACTTCGCAGGCAAAAGTTAGAAACGAAACAGCCAATCCAGTGGCACTTTGAAGTTTCTCAAGTTGGGTGTTGGCCAAACTTTTCACATGCATTTATCAGAAAATAACTGACTTAACCAACTTTTCACTGCACTTATCAGAAATCACCGACTTAGAGAGCTCTTCTCAACGCATACGGCAGTTTTATAACAAAAGCAACCACTCTTGTACTCATTGGCCTGTCTCGTTGAATTTCACATGTTTGTGCCAGAAACAGAACAAGACCGACGAACCATATTAACGTGAGGCTTCTGCCTCCTGACACTTCAAGTGTTTGCACCAAAAACCAAAAGCAGAAATTTTCATGTCGCCTACAATATAATACTAAGTCGCATCAAACCTGTAAGGCTAATGGATGATGATGCGTCAAGCTATAGATTCTTGGCGGAAACAAGGCGACCGTTTTGGAGTAGAGCAGCGGGGAAAGAGGCTTGACACGACTTTATATGTAATTTAAGGCGAGGTAGGTTTGGTTGTACATTCCTACAACGATTGCACCGCAACTCCTCTTTCTCATAGACCTTATCTTTTCTCAGTGTGATTGTCCCTGTTTCTTCGAGTTCCTTTATCACATCTACTGAATCGAGGAAGAATGATGTGTTGAATGAGTTCCAATGCTTCCTGTTCTTCAGATTGTTGGAGTCAAAATCCTGGCTTATCACATGAAGGTGCAATTGACGCATTGATGGGGCCTGGACGAGATAACAAACCTGTTATTCATCAACTTCTTACAATTTTAGGAAACAAATAACTCAATTTTGTTTGCCCAACCAAAAGATTTATTAAACTACAAGATAACTAAAACAATTTAGAGCTAGAAAAGAAAAGGGTGGATATCATGTGACTTGCTTCAGTAACTGAATATAAATTGCAAACTTCAGATTTCATAAGATAAGCTGGATTTCACCAAGAGATGCACAAGGTGACAAAGGATTATTCCTTACACTTAATCATAAACAAAAACAATAACATGCTCGTGGCTCATCTAGTAGGATTGAAACATACCGAATGGTAACCGAGGCGGAAAAACAATGATTTATTTTCACCAATGAACTTTTCTGCCCATCTGAATCCAACATCATGCATTGTCCTCAATAATGCAATGTGCTCTGTACGAATATCCTCAGTACTGTCAAGGCCTTTAGCTCGCGCTATCACCAAGATATGCTTCTGTGCCTGCAGTACAATAAGAGAGAGTACAGAGAGTTTTAATTTTCCACAAGTATATGGAGTAAAGAGAATAGCACGAGTGCGTGCATGTGAGTGTGTGTCTGTGTGTGTGTGTGTGTGTGAGAGAGAGAGAGAGAGAGAGAGAGAGAGAGAGAGAGAGAGAGAGACCTTAGGATAAGCATCCTTCATGACCACCACATCATCCAATATTTCTAAGACTCCATTCTCATGCTCTTTGGGGTCCATGGCGATGTTGTAAAGAGCTTCACACCATGGGGCCCAAGTTTTGGTCGTTTCACCACCAACTTCATTATCCTGGACGTTATTCCCTTCCGTTGAACTGCCAACACCAAGTTCAACGTCTTGTTTAGACCCTCTGGGTTTTTTGTTCGTGTCAGATTCATTAACAGCTTCCCGTTTAAAGTTCTGCTTGTCAACAGTTTGGTTTAGCGCTTGGAGATCTCCAGAAGCTAATGGTGTCTCACTATTATGCAAGGAGACTATTCGGTCGCGCCTCAATATAGATACGAACTCTTCAAAGAGTGACGAGTAAGCCTGACGAAGTAGCTTGCACCCCTGTTCGTAATCATTATTTAGATAGTTGGCTCTCTGAGGGTTCATATTGGGTCCAAGAACATGTATGACATGGGTCACGCCTTCCCTAGTAAACAATGGAGAAACAGAAGGGAGGGGAACAACCACGGCTTGTCCTGCTACAAGGTGCCCAGCCCTTTCCTTGGTTGCAACTTGTAGTGCAGAACCTGAAGCACTGTAGATAGCAGCATTTACGCCCCCACCACCTGGTTTTAGAGTCCTGAAAAATTAAATTACACATGATCTACTAGAAATGCAAACTTAGAGCATGATCAAGAATGAAACGGCTGAATGATACTTGAAATGCAAACTCAGAACATGATTAAGAATCAAACGGCTGAATGATAAGAGTAAAATACATAATGGACAGCGTCTAGTAGTTCTCAACAGAAGATGTGACTAAACAGTGATTGTATAGATAAGTTCCAAAGGCAGAGGTGAAAAGTTACAAACTTGAAGGTACAGTGAAATGCAAAGATTTAACACAGAATGAGTTGATAACTAATTGAGTAATCGCGGTTCAATAACAAACTCACCCGTTGGCAGCATTAGCAATGACATTGCAGTGTAAACCTCCCCGAGACAGAAGTTGAGTTATATCTCCCACAAATGTGAAGAACTTATTGGAATCAATGTTCTTTTGTTCAGCTTTCCTCTTGACAAGGGATAATATTTTAGAGCCAGAAGATATATCTACCAATACTAGCCGAGCATTCCCAATCTTACTCACAAATTTCTCAACTACTTCAACAATGATGTCTGATGCCTTCTCAAGATCGAATCTAAAGTCTGCTGTAGAAATAGAAGGAAATGCTAAAGCAGAAATGTGGTCAGAAGCAACGACACCAGAAGCAGAGGTTACATCCAATTTATCAGCTTCCTCCAACATGAGAACAGCATCAGATTGGACAGACTGCTTCTTTGTTCCCTGAAGGTCAGCATCTTTTGCAGGGGAGCTTTCACTAGGAATAGGCTTTGGGGAGGCAGTTGGGGCGAATCCAGCATTACCTGGCGGTTCTACTTTCTTGAGAAATCTCATGATACCTTGTTGAGTCTTGGTGTCGGTACTCTTTTGGCCAAAAAACCCAGAAGGAAGAGAATCTAATGGGCCTAATGAACGATACATAGCAATGGCTTCATTGACATCTTTCAAATCCACACACACCGTGATCCGAAAAAATCCTTCCGTCAGTTTAGGCATTTCTTTCTTCGGAGCCATCTGGTTAATAGCAATAGCAGCTCTCCCGCCTTGTAAATTCCCTTCATGTCCAGTACGCTTTGAAACACGTGATATACAAAGCTTAGCTGGAGCATCAAGCACCACCGCGTGTTTCTTGACTTCTTTGCCACCCAAATTCAGAAATTCCGCGCGCTGCTCTCTGTTGATATTACACCTATCTATAAAAACACTCTTCCCCTCCCCCAAAGCACTAGCTGCAGCCAACAGACACTGAGGCTTTGTCCCAGCCTTGCCGTTATTTATTACATCCTGTATTACAATACAAGAGACAAAGTAGGCATCACTAAACAATAATTCAAGCCATCTGCAATCACACATCACGATTGATAAATAGTGTAGCCTCACTGGCTCACTACAAGACACTACAGGCAAAAGAGGCTACCAGAGTTCCTGACAAAGTACATCAAACTATAAAAGATTCCCTAATTAAACAAAAAGACTGACATACCCAATAATGAACTTTCCACGATGAGAAGCAAAAGTATTTTCTTTACTAATCCACCTACAACAACTCAAGCATTTGATCACCCAAAACTAAAACTGACACCAAAAACTAGTAGCAGAGCGTGTCTGCATAATAGGTATCATTAAACGACAAATCAGCCAGTTCGCAATCACACATCACAAATGACACTTTTTGCACCAACACTACAATTGGATACGGGTAACAGAGGTTAAAGGGTCATGGTCATCGACAAAGTTCAGCAAACGACAACAAACTCCGAACTTCACCAGAAAACGTAACACACCCAACCGCAAAATAACGCATTTCGACGCGAACAATCATCTCTACTAATTCATTTACAATAACACAAAACATGATAAATAAATAAAAAAACTAGCAGTTAAACTTTAAGCTTTATTGAGGCATTTCATCAAACAGTTACGAGTATTTTAAACCTGGCAAATGCGAACCCAAGGGCGTGAAGCAGCTTGCATGACGTGTTCACAAAAAGTTGATTTTCCACTTCCGGGCAAGCCCATAAGTAATAATACTACTGGTTTGCTTTGTCGTTGTTCTTCTCCTTCATCGTACGACAAACAAGGTTCTTGTCAGAATCGTTTAAAAGAAAGTTATAATTTTGACTTATAAAACTGAAAATGGTACCTGAAGGCGGTGGCATTTGATCGATTTCCATGGTGAAAGATGCATAAACTCTTCTCCCTCTCAAATCGTACGGTACGAGTTTCAATTTCGCGATGGCAAATGCAGCGATTTATAGTTGTACCATTTGGATGCAGTTCGTAGTTGTACCATCTCGTCAAAATAGGACTACTTTCCTTTCCCTACATGAATATCAAAATAGATAGATAAATTTAACAAGTTTCTTAACTCTTACAACCCTTATAAATTATTTGTTTAGGTGGTTACTTCTTCATCAATAATTAGTAATTTTATGAATTAAATTATGATTATCTTACATGTATATACACTAACTTTCTCAATATTCAAAAAGTAAATCGTTGTAAGCATTAGTGTTTCTTGTTTTGCACCCTATCATTTGAAAATTACTAATATACACTCTAACGTATGTTGTATGAACTAAATCTCACGAACAAGAATACGAGCGCAACAACAACAACCAAACATGTAAACCCCATGGATTAAAGTTTCGTTTTTGTATTATGTTTCAATAAATTAAAAATTATAAACGTTTGGAAAATTTCGAGAAAGTCATGTATACATACTAAAACAAAGCAAGATATGAATTACATCTCAGCATTATTCAAAAATAAATAAAACTTTCATTCAGTAATTATTAAGAGTCAATAGTTATTTCAGTTCAACAAATATGTCGTTTGATCCAAATGTTATATATAATAAAGTACATGACGGAAAACAATAAATAAAATTAAGAAAAGAGTGATTTGTTATTTGGTAGTACGTTACCACAATTAGCACAAAATAATAGAGAGAGTTAATATTATGTTACAAAAGTACTTAAACAAGCTCATATACTAAAAGCATTACACATATTTGAATAAAGAAAAAAAAACATTACAAACATAATGAACATGAACTCAAAATTTACATTAACGGTTATTAATAGTAGTCACTATCATTTATAGCACAACAAAAGATATTGGCAGGATTTTGAGAAATATCAGAGTTTTGGAAATGCATGACCGAACCGATTCGGTGGCTCAAAAAGTCACAACATTTCGGTTGCGCATTTTGAAACTATAGTAATCCAAATAAATTGGAGTATGCTATATGAACTATTAATGAATTACGTCGAGTATTGTATATGGAGCATGTGCCTTCATTTGTTATTGAGAAGTATGTCTTCATTTAGGACTATGAGCTTCATGTCGTTTTGTATGACCTTCATCCACGTTTTCTTCGGTCTTCTACGAGTTCTAGTTCGCCCTAACTTGAGATCTTCAACGCGTCATACAAGTGCATCTATGGGTCTACGTTTAACATGCTCAAACCATCTTAAGCGATTTTCTTACATCTTCTCATCGATGGGCTCCAAACATAATTTATGTCTAGTATATTTATTGCGCGTCTTGTCTCTTTTGGTGTTACAACACTTTCACTATAACATTCACATCTTTGTTACGTTTATGACTTTGCTTAATAGCCAAACAAACAAGAATACAAACATGTGTTCAAATTAAACGATTGATCGACGACCTAAGAGGCCGGAGGTTATTCAGCATACCATTTGAGGAGACAAAAAAAAAAACATAGTATAGGTTAGAGAACTTGACGTAATTTATCCACATTCAAAATACAATATTATCAAAGTCGAGTTATGACGTAAATGGTCAATGCCATATTTGCAACACCGATCTCTACATAGCAAGTACACTTTGAAAATTCTCTCGATCGATGTCTCGACACTTGTTGGACACCGTTACAACCCTGACACGTCATTACACATGGTGCTTATAAACTAATTTGAATAAGTTGTCGGACACATGAGAATGATGTCTGACATCGCTTATACACTTTTACGGATGATTTGATAATTCAAAAGTTTTAATTAACCAAACAAAGTGTTACCCCATCTTAACTCGGGCATCGTGGCCAAGGGTATCGTACTCCACAACCAAGGCAAAACCTTAGACACCCCAAAGCTTAGATGTCTCGAGAAGATATAAAAAATACGCTATGAAATAGTCTTAGTGTCACGATGGAGCTCACATAATACAAGGTCCATGCGAGGTACTACGGACTTTAGATGGTCTCACGATATCCTATAGTGACCAACAATATTCTAGCAGTTATCAATTAAAGATGCTACACTGACGAAACACCTACTCTGATACCCCTCACGATGCCAAAGGATTCATCCTCGCCATCTAGATACGATATGGCCAGGAAATGCTCCACGTGATGGAGTACAACAGTCAGACACATGTTCACTCAGAATCCAGCTATGGATACCAAGATTGGTTAGTCAGCTATCGGATACCCCAATTTACCACCCGTCAATGTATTCCCATGTATCATGACACCTGCATTCCCGTGTACCCCCTATAAATAGAAGGATCCCTTCACAATTCAAGGACAAGTTAAATAAAATAAGTCCAATTTACTCTTTACTTTATCTCATCATTTATTCCCATCGTAACTATTTTGCTATCTATCCTTGTATTCCCCTCCCCATCAAGAATATTACGATACCAAAATAAATACTCTCAACCTCCGAAACCAAGGTAGGGCGTTCTGAATAAAAAAAAATACACGTTAACTATTCGATTTTACCATAGAAATAAAATAAGTGTTAACAAAAACAAATTCTCAAAATCTGAACAACAAACCTAATAAACATTTAAAATCTAAATACATCCAATCAAGTTAAAGGGACTTATTTTCAGTTCAACATTCAACTCCTTTGACTTTCATCCAATCAAGAATATTTTTTCATATAAGTTTTTACGTATTCAATATATGTAAATATATACATACAATTGTATTTTAGTCGTATTTTAGTCGTGTCGAGTCTTGTATTATTTACGAATTTACCTATATACCGTGCCACGTCACGTGGTAGGATTCACAATATTATCAAACAGAAAAAATAGAAAGAGCCCACGGAACTTGGGCCATATACACGGATCTGATATTTGCCCAAATGACTGGCCCATTAACTTTAGCTCATCAACTCTCAATTATAAATCAGCTGGCAAACCCTAATTCTAAAGTTTTATCTGTAACCATCACTCTCCTCTCGTAGGGTTTGCAGAAGGAGGCGCCAGATTTCAACAACAGCTGCTTTCACCATGAGAGCCAAGGTAAAATCACCTTCGTTATCCTAATATTTGCTTATACAATTCATTAAAAATTATTCTGTAATTTCCATTTATTTAAAATACATTTTGATGAATTTTTATTAATTTACAGTGGAAGAAGAAGCGTATGAGGAGGTTGAAGAGGAAGCGCCGAAAGATGAGGCAGCGATCCAAGTAGTCTCCTCGTTTTGCTATTGCCAGTCCACAGGCGTGCTGCTAGGGTTTTTATTATTTTCGTTTAATGCTGTTTTGTTTAATTTCGTGATTTTGTAATAGTGCTCTGCTACATTTGGAGCCTGACTTTTTTGATCGGATTAGATTTCTGCTATGGAAGAATTTATGATTAGTATATTTTTTGGTTTTAATTGCGTTTGATGTGTTGTTAGTGCTGTTGCTATTGAATGTGATGTGATTGTGTACGTGAAATTCTGATTAGTTGTGGTGGCAGCGGAAGTTTCGGTATGAGCTTAAGAAAGCTGAGAAATGTTAGTTAGACTGTGAATTTGTGCTACTTTGGTTCTGGTAGGTGTTTTGTTGGCCGTGAACGATTATGTTAGAGGTGCTTTTGTTTGCTAGTAGGATGAGCCCTGTCTTTGAAATCCTCGACTGCTTGGTAGAATTTCAGTTATGTTAAATATGTTTTGTTTGCTTTTGCCTATTGGTATTGAATGTGATTGTCATATGTGGAATTTGGATTTGCTTTGCTGCTAACTAGTTATGAAATCATCTTGAGAAAGCGGAGAAATGTGAGTTTGTATGTGAATTTGTATTAGTTTGGTTACGTCATGTGTTGGTTGGGCGGAAACGAATACGGTTGAGGTGCTCCATTTTTTGGTAATATTGTGGTTGAATTCCACAGGGTTATCTCTGTCTTTGAAATCATTGACTGCTTTCGTGCATTGATCCTAGTTTGTTTCATTGAAGTAGTATTTATTACCTGCTGGTATGACTTGAGTTTATTATTGCTTCGCTTGTTGTTCTCCGTCTTGGGTTGATTATATACCACAGCATGTTGACCAAGCATATCTGATGGTGTCTGTAAAGTGTGTGGGTTCTTTCGTTAAGTTATTACATTTAGGAAAGTGCTTGATCATTTAGTATTGAGATGGTGCTTGGTGCTGTTTGTTTAGTAAAGTCATGTTTTCCTTAACTGATGCTCGGCATAAGGAGAATTAATTTGTAACGGAAATGATTGGAGCCTTGTTTTTTCTTAATTTTCTTGCTTTTAGATGTTTAGCGGTTGTAATTCTTAGCTTTTAGTTAGTGAGTGGATATTAATCAAATAAGCCTCTTGTTTGTGAATCCCCTGGTTTAAAGACAATCTTATTCTTATGATAAGTGGAGCTACCCTATACTTCTATTTTCTCTCTTTCTATTGACTTCAGTCATAAACTTTTCCCTAAATGGTTCTTAATTCCATGCCCATCAAATTGTAAAAATCGTATGCTCTTGAGAAGATCTTCATGCTGAGTTCCAAGCTGTGTCTGGTTGTAAGGCTATGAGAAGGGTCTATAACGAGATAACTTAATATGGATTTCAATTATCGTTTCATTCGCTGGTTTCTCAAGTGAACGACAGGATAGAGTTGGCGCTTTGAGTCTAAGCTTTATGTGCAATGTTCTTAGTTTTTACGAGACTAGGTCAATGCCCGAACCAAATTAGGAGCTCAAGTGCTATTAGGTGCGTCACTGCTAACCATTAATCTGAAGACCTGAATCTTCTTTTTGTCCGTAGTGTATGTGCAAGAAACAAGGTAGTAAAATGTTTATTGATCGATGATACCTGACGCAAACAGATCTAGGCGTTGCAAAGATGGAGACTTGGAGATACATAACCACTTTTTCTGACGGGCGAAGGAAATACGTGAAAGAACTTACCGCATTTTCATTTATTATCTTGATTAAACGAAGACTATGATAAAGAGATCATGTTCAATCTTGCCGTAATTTTGGGGGTAGCTATAATTTACTAGAATGTCAACGCTTGCCAACATGCATGTCTATTTACTTAATAGTCTTATCATCAAACTTCCTATAAACAATAGAACACAAACAGTCCAAATTCTTGTTGTATTAGTGGGCATAAATGCGCTGCGTAATGATAATACCAGTGCACTTCTACTATTTCCAGAGCATACTACAAATCCAAAACCGGGATGTATACTTGTTCTAAGCGCGACATTTTGATACCATAGTTGGTGTTCATGTTCTAGTAAAAACATCACGTCTAAACTTCTTTGGTCAAATTTACAACACGCTATTTTGGTTTTATTTCGTTCGGGGTAACAAAACAAGGTAAAATGTTACAAAGAGTTTATAAATAGTCAAAATAATGCTAATCAATTAATAATCGGACTAGCTTGGTCCGGAACACCTAATAAAAACTTACTAGGTAAAACAAGTAAATTAAAAGGTCAAAACAACGTATCGAATTAGCAAATTTGATGTTGTAGTATCCAATCGGAGTCGTTCGATACTGGGCGAGCTGAAGTGGTTCTGTATCGAATCTATACCCTTCGATATGGTTGTGTATCGAACTGTGTTCCTTCGATGTGAGTGCGTAAGTAGTTGCAGTGTATCGAATTGACGTGCTTCGATGTACGACTGAGTATCGAATGCAAGGTCTTCAATAGAGTTCTGTATCGAATGCTGAGAGTTCGATTGAGTGACGTGTCGAACACAAAGGATTCGATATTGAGCAGGTTTGAGTGTGTATTCAATGCGTGCTGAGAATGTGAGGGGACGGGGCATTTATAACCCCCATCCCGCGACCCCCATTGGTAGTTGGGGAAGTACATCGAATTGGGATGATTCGATGCTCACTCAGTATCGAATTCGTACCGTTCGATGCTCGTTCAATATCGAATTCTTACGGTTCGATGTACTGTTTCAGTGGTCCTTTCTAGTTTGGCTGGCCCAATATTGGTATTGGGCCATTCCTAAAATACTCCCATCATATAGTCCCCCCCCAGTTTGGGAGACGGTGTCGATTAGAGAGCGGTTTCCAAACTTATTAAATTGTATTCTTGATTTGCTGGCTTTTATTTTCGATTTTGAAAATCATGCCCCCGATAGGGAGGCGGTCTTGAATAGAGATCGGGTTCCAAGCTTCGAAGACATTACCGTTTTTCGTTGTAAATCATGCCCCCAATTGGGAGGCGGTCTTGAATAGAGATCAGGTTCCAAGCTTCGAAGACATTACCGTTTTTCGTTGAAAATCATGCCCCCGATTGGGAGGCGGTCTCGAAGAGGTGAATCCCATTATCCAGATCCTTAATCTTTTTAATTAATGCTTGGGTTGTCGATCGAATGTGTTGTGTTCGATTTTCCTCGTACATCGAATGATGGTGGTTCGATGCAGATTTTGCTCCTTTTAATCTTAGATCGAATCGATGGCGTTCAGTGCTGAAATGTATATCGGATCGGCGAGATTCGATGCCTGAGTTGATGGGCCTGCTGGGCTTTTCCGCCACCTATATAAAAGGGGAAGGTCGTGGGGAAGCTCATTTCGCTTCTGCAAAACTCACGCTCAGACATAAGTTGCATCGAACTGGTATGGTTTGATATGGGTTGTATCGAATGCAACTCATTCGATGCTGGGTGCATCGAACGATGGGCATTCGATCCAATGTCTTAGAAAAAAATATCATGTTTTAGCATGATATATAGGTTTTGCCTCTATTTTCTTTTAACATTTTTTCTTTCTTCTTTTGCAGGCAATGTGCTTTAAATTTTTGTCGATTCTTCAGCTGTAATCAAGGTAAATCATTGTGCTCTTATTTTTCAGGTCGTGTTATTATCGCCTAGTTAATAGTTATTTTAAGCATGTCGCTTAGATATCGTGAGTGCCGAGAGTGACGTATTTGCTCGGAGTCAGCCTTTTCCTTTTTTTTTTTTTTTTTTTTTTTTTTTTTTTTTTTTCAGTTTTTTGTCGATCAAGATGGTGAATTCTGAGTCGATTTCTGGGAGTGAGTCAAGTAGCGGCTCAAGCTCTGGTTCAAGCAACTCTGTGGTGGGCCTTGCAAGGGCTCCCACGAGTGCGGATATACCCCGATGAGGTGGCAACGTGTCAATTGATATAGATTCTATGGAGTCACCTAGGGATAATCATTCATGTGTTAACGCTGATCAGTCGTCCTCTCAAGGTGAAGACTATGATTCACAATCATTTTCGTCCGAGGACAATCGTGCCTCTAGCGAAGTAGGCGAAGATATCGAGCTCATTAATTGAGAGATTGATGACTATGTGGAAGTTCTAGGGATGGCATATAATACTGATGTGTCACGGTTGCAACATAGTCACCCTCAACTGCGTGAGAGATATATTGCAACATAGTCACCCTCATTAATAGAGAGATTGATATAGATTCTATGGAGTCACCTAGGGATAATCATCCATGTGTTAACGTTGATCAGTCGTCCTCTCAAGGTGAAGACTATGATTCACAATCATTTTCGTCCGAGGACAATCGTGCCTCTAGCGAAGTAGGCGAAGATATCGAGCTCATTAATAGAGAGATTGATGACTATGTGGAAGTTCTAGGGATGGCGTATAATACTGATGTGTCACGGTTGCAACATAGTCACCCTCAACTGCGTGAGAGATATATTATATCAAATAGGTATAAGTTAGTTCTTCTTGGTCCGAACGACCGCATGGATACTCCGCCCCCTGATCATCTCACAATGTTTGTAGGTCAACTCTCCAATGGGTTACGCTTCCCAATACCAGTTGAAATGAAATTTATACTGAGGTCCATTGGGCTTGTACCGAGTCAGCTGACGCCGAATTCATTAGGGGTTATCATTGGTTTTATCATTTTGATGAAAGCCTTAGGTCAGCCGCAGAGTCCCAACGAGTTCTGGACCTTTTTTGAGGTCGCCAGGAGGGAGTAAGATTTTTATCATGTTAAGGCATTGAGGAATCGTAAGTTTCTGAGTGGCGGGGCCACTAGCTACTGAAAAAACTGGAACAAACGCTACTTCTACATTGATGAGAGCTATGAGGGCAAATTTGAAACATATCGCCTCGATTGGTTTCATTAAACGAGAGTTGCGATACCACCTGGTGTTCGCCCACCTTCATGGGATCGTACTTTTGTTCTGAACTTAGTTCGTGACCACCAATTTGACGTTAAAAAATTGGTAGAAAATCGTGTTTTATCCTCAGCGGGGTTGTCCCCGGTTCCGTATAACGGAAGAATTACACTTGGTATAGTTCTGCATTTTAATTTAAAATTCTGCTTTCGTTTGCTATTATGATGATACTAACTGTGTGATATGTTTGTAGTCGAGTTTATCATGGATCGTCATGCCCGTATCAATCGATCCCTTGACGCCGAGAAATAAGGTTCTCAGACCACCGTCATTCCTCCAATACCCCCCCCAAGGAAGAGAAAGAACAAGGGGAAAAGAGCCGTTGTTGAAGCTTTGGCCTCTGCCCATGCTGATGCTTTTGCTGATCCTTTTGAGGATGTTTTGGTACAGGGCTGGGAGACTAGCCTTCCCCTGGCTGACCTTAGCCAAGCGGGAGGTTCTGATGGTGCGGCCGCTTGCCAATGAGGAAATGCTGAGGTTCCTGCTTATGCCAAGCGAAGACGAGTCCACCAGACTCATTCTCAAACTGGGGGAGTTATCTCCCCTGCGGCGCAGACGTCTTGTCCGGGTGTTGGGAGCGGCTATGCTCCTACGGAGGGGCCAAGTGTTATGGCGGAACCTAGCCACGGTCCGCGTGCCCAAGTTGATGGGTATGAAATTTCTAAGGCGGAGTCAATTGACGCCCTGAAAGCTCTTCATCCCAATCTCTCAGTACCTCATGCAGTTTCTGCCGTGGAAAAGGAAATTGGTTGAGCGTAGTGCTCTTCATATATTAACTCCGGTAATTTTTTGTCTTTCCTGAATGCATTTGTGGGCGAATTATTGTATGATCGCTAACTCCTTGGTTTGTCATCTTTTAGGGGAGTGGAGTTGTGGATGCTATGTGTGCGGCTCTGGTCCAGGCTCACGAAGGTAGGATGGGCAGACAACCTCAGGTCGGTTCTGGATTTCGTGGTAGTGACTCTGACGCTCTGAAGGTTGCTCTTGATGAAAAGTAGAAAGGCCTGCAAAAGGTGAGTGACTATGTTGCTCGAGCATCCAGTGACAAAGAAACTATGAGGCTTGCAAAGCAGACCGTTGATCAGCTTTAATCGCAAATCACTAATCTTTCGTCTAGCAAGAGTGAGTTGGCGAATAGAGTTGCTGAACTCGAAAAGGAGCTATGGGCCGATGCGACTGGGTATTCTCGCGGTCTCAACGAGGTAAAGTATTTTTACATGACTTTTAGTCTGTATTCTTCTATTCTTCCTTGTTAATATCATTTTTCCTTGTGCAGGTTCCTTTCGCGCATCAACGGTTGGAAATTTCTGAGGCGTTCCTCCGGAGCGATACCTTTCGAGAGATAAGTGCTCGAAGGGGTGACCGGAAAGCCCGTAAGGCACATGTACTCACGGTGCAACAACTTTATAGCACCAAGTATGTTCATGAGCGCTTCGACCCTGGTTGCTCGATCTTTCGCTGGGACCTAATAGAGAGGTTTTGCCGCCCGTCGTCAACGATCAACCAGCTTTTCCTGATGAGTTCGATGTGTTGCTTGAGAGTGAAAACCTCGTGTTTTGGGGAGTTTCTCCACCGCCTCCTATGCCTCCTGCCTATCCTTCCTCCGAAGATGAGGATGAGGCCGAAGCGTGAGGGCTTCAGTTTTAGTTTTATTCCATAATAAAAAATTTCTATTCTGCTTTTATTGCGCTGCGTCGCTCTTTAATGATTTGAACAATTTGAACAATTGCATGGTTGTTTTTCATGAACTTTTTGATGGTTTGTTTGATTGTTAGCTCGTATTCATTGCCTTTTCTTTCAATTACTATCGTTGTATTTTACTTTATTTTGACAACGAGTCCTTCTCTTTTTTGTTGAAGGTGATCAATTTCGCTCCGAGTTATAAAACTAGTATTTCATTTGATTAACATAGATGTCAATCCGTTTATTATGATTTCTCGGGGATTGCGGTATCACTTATCGCTTCGGACATAATGTTCACCTATTTTTGTATATCGGGAGTTGTGGTATCACTTGCTAGTTTGGACAGAGTGCCCGTCCCCTTTTTTGTATCTCGGGAGTTGCGGTATCACTTGCCACTTTGGACAGAGTGTCCGTCCCTTTTTTCGTATTTTGGGATTTGCGATATCGCTTGCTACTTTGGACATAGTGTCCGTCCTTTTTTTTTCCGTATTTCGGGATTTGCGGTATCACTTGCCACTTTGGACAGAGTGTCTGTCCCTTTTTTCGTATTTCAGGATTTGCGGTATTACTTGCCACTTTGGACAAGAGTGTCCGTCCCTTTTTTTTTGTATTTTAGGATTTGCGGTATCACTTGTCACTTTGGATAGAGTGTCCGTCCCTTTTTGTTGGAGCGAACCGTCTTGGGTCCTGTATTGCCATTTTGGACAGAATGTTCGTCCTTTTACCATTGGAGTGAACCATCTTAAGTCCTGCATAAAATTGATATTATGCAATTTGAAAAGATAATAATAAGATTGATAAGTCAAAATCGTTTCTCTTGGAAACGAATCCATATAAAGAGAATAGGGCGGAGCTTGGTTTCACAGCCCGCTTTCCTATGTTCTTCAATGCAGCTCTCGGGGCTCAATCTTCAATGTCTTTATTTTAGATTAGTACATGTGTTTGCCCCTCATACTCCTCAGGGTAGATGAGACGAATAAAGGTTGTTCAAAATGTTCGGGGATATAAAGACTTGCAAAAATTAAGCAATAACACTTCAATCAATGTACTCCATTTCCATGGGAACTAGCGCTTCCACTGCTTCTTGCTCCACCTGTGGTTGCAACCGAAATGACATTACATAGCATTTCCAGCCTTCAATGTGGTCTGCAATTACTTCATCAGTTCCGACAAGAGTGGGGAATTTCACCATTTGGTGGTAAGTCGATGGCAATGCCCAAAACGCATTCAGCTCCGGCCTTCCAAGAATGCCATTGTATGCGAACGACATGTCCACAACAACGTAATTCTCCAGAGGTGTTCTTCTTTGAGGCGCGAGCCCCAATGAAGTAGGGAGCGAAATCATTCCGCGAGGCACTACCTTTGGGACTCCGAAATCATGAAGCGAAGTTCTAATTGGTTCTAATGTCTCGCCATTTAGCTCCATTCTCGCCAAGGTGGAGCTGAATAGCACATTAACTGAGCTTCCATGGTCCACCAAGACTTTTGTCACGCCGAAGTTGGCTATGTCCACCGTTCTCACCAACGGGGAGTCCAAATTTGCCATTTGGATGGCTTGGGCCCTTAGCTTACACAGATCGTCAGTTGAGAAAGTGATCTCTTCCTGCGGCATCTCTTCGATCCTTAATATGTTGGCGAAGCTGACAAACTTGTCTGATTCGACGAGCCTCAAAATCTTCTTCCTACCGTTCATAAAATCCACCCCCACTGGGCCTCATGATATCATATTTATCATTCCCCTTCTGACGTTGTCGTTTCCAATCTGAGGACATTCCAACACGTGCGGATGGTCAATCATCTTTTGCTTGTCCTTTCTGGGTGATGGTTATCCCTCTCGGCACTGTCATCTTGTTCTTTCATCTTTTTGACAAAATCCACAAGTTTGCCATCCTTCAATAGTCGTTCGATCTCGTCCTTGAGATCTTTGCAATCCTCGGTTTCATGTCCCTTATGATTGTGGTACTTGCAGAAGTGGGTTGAATACCTAGTTTCCTTCGAGTCCTTCATCTGTCTGGGTTCTTTCAGCCACTCTCTCCTTTTCGCCGTCCCAAACACTGTCATGATATTAGCATTCAGGGGCGTGTATCGCTTTGACGATGTGTCCTGGTACCTGTGGTTCCTGTTTCTGCTGTTGTTGTTATTGTTGCAGTTCTGGTCCTCTCTTCCCTTTTCCTTCTCTTTCGAGGGTGCGATAGTGGCCAACTTAGTTTCCATCATCTCTTCACGGTGGACCACACCATGTGCTATCTTATTTATCTGTTCGATAGTGTTAGGGTTCCGCCGGAGTAGGTCTTCGATGGTTGCTCGGAAGAGTATACTCATCACTATCTCTCCACTTGGGCTGTCAATCCTCAGCAGCTCTGCATTGAAACGCCTCATGAAATCCTTCAGGCTTTCATTAGTTTCATGCTTCATTGAGTATAGATGGGAATGATCCAAAACCAGTCTTTCATGGCTTGAGAATTGGTCCTCGAACATGTTCCACAACTGATTGTAGGCCTTGATCGAGCCCGGAGCAATTCGAGTAAACCAATCCATTTCTACACCGGCTAGGGTCATGGAGAATATTCTGGCCTGCACGTTCTCCTTGAAAACATACAAGCTCAGTTTGCTGTCCAAATGGAAGAGATGATTGTAGGGATCAGACTTTCCACTGTACATATTCAAATGAGGGATCTTCTCCCCGTACCCAGGATCTCTGCCTCTATTTCCTCAAAAAACGGACTGCTCCATAGAGCACTTCCCACTTATACCATACGGCCTTCGTCCGCCGCTTTCTCCCTTTCAGGTCTTTCCAGCTTTCTCACTACCTCATCGTGTTCCCTTTTGGAGCCGCGACTCTCACATTGTTCTCTCTCATCCTTATCCTCTCGTCTTTTCGGTTCGTCTTTACGATTCTCCTCTCTTTCTTTTCTTCTTGCTTCACGGTGCCTTTTCGATTGCACCTCCATGGACTTGGGACTGCCTCTTCGGTCATCCTTGTGCGATTTTTCTTCGTTTTACATCTCCATCGAGAATGGTTTGTCCCTTCCGTCATCTCGATGCGACTTCTCTCTGTCTGCTACCTCTGAAGCTCTAGCCGCAGAACCCTGTTCCGTCACAACCTCTACTCGTCCCACCAGCGGCGGAGTCTGCATCGACGGAGCGGGGGTCGGGAACTCTGCCAGTGCGGACTTTACCATAGCCCGGATTTCATCTCTCAAATTAATTGGGATTGAAGCAGTGGTTGCTGTCGTCTCTTGCCTGGGATCTCCTCTCCTTGCGATCCCGTCATCTCTTGCCTTGCGGGCATATGTGCCCTAACATGCACTGTCGACGGTCCCACAACGTCTGGCACAGTTTGGCTAGCGGTCGTCCGCTCAACCCCTTCATTCGATCCCTCTAAAGCTCTACTCCGAGAACTGGTGGTAACTCTAGAAGTCATGCCTAGTAAACTGGAAAAAATGTGGTGTTCCCACAGACGGCGCCAATATTTTGATCTTATTTCATCCTGGTAACAAAACACCGTAAAACGTTATAAAAAGCTTATAAATAGCCAAAATAATGCTAATCAATTAATAATCGGACTAGCTTGGTCCGGAACACTTAATACAAGCTTACTAGGTAAAACAAGTAAATTAAAAAGGTCAAAATAGCGTATCGAATTGAGCGGATTTGATGTTGTCGTATCGAATCGGGGTCGTTCGATTCTGGGCGAGCTGAAGTGGTTCTGTATCGAATCTATGTCCTTCGATCTGGTTGTATTTCGAACTGTGGTCCTTCGATATGAGTGCGTAAGTAATTGCAGTGTATCGAATTGACCTGCTTCGATGTACTGCTGAGTATCGAATGCAGGGTCTTCAATAGAGTTATGTATCAAATGCTGAGAGTTCGATCGAGTGACGTGTCGAACACAAATGATTCGATATTGAGTAGGTTTGAGTGTGTATTCAGTGCGTGTTGAGAATGTGAGGGGACGGGGTATTTATAACCCTGTCCCGCGGGCCCCATTGGTAGTTGGGGAAGTACATCGAATTGGGATGATTCGATGCTCACTCAGTATCGAATTCGTACCGTTCAATGCTTGTTCAGTATCGAATTCTTACGGTTCGATGTACTGTTTCAGTGGATCTTTCTAGTTGGGCCGATCCAATATTGATATTAGGTCATTCCTAAAATACCCCATCAAACGCTGTAATAGAATAATTGAATTTCCAAACATCGCAATTTATAATCCGCCTGCAACTAGTGATTGCTTGCATCGGAAATGAATGACTAAGCCCCCGTTTGGCGCTCCCCTCAGAGTTATTTTTCAGAAAACAAATCCTTTTTAGAGATATTGGGCTTCTCAGAAAAAGTGAATTTGGCCCATTAAGACTAATTTCTGGATGAACAGTGAAATTCTGCAATATAAAAAATGTGAAATTTGGGGCTAAATGTAGCATTTCGCCAAAAACGAGGTGTGATTTTGACATAAAGTTGCTGAAAAAGCTGTTGCTTTTTTAGGGTAATTATTATATAACTGAAATGAATTTTTTTCAAAAATCTGTTGCTTCATATTTTAAAAACTAACGGTATATATGTATTTGGTAATTCATTTCTTTTAGGCTTATTTTGTTTATATTAGCCTCAATACCCTTTAAATGGCCCATTATGTGCATCATTTTTGAATTATATGTCCTTGTGATTTTACTTGGATATTAAAATATTACATAATAAAAATCCCTTTTTTATAAATATAAAATTTCAGAGATCTTGTGCTCTCGTATCCTTATATGAAATTTAATGATTCCGTGACATAGTAAACTTGTCTCCAAGTTTAAAATGTATCAAATTTATCCGTGAACATAATATTATATATGTTACAAGCAACCAATGTTTTATAGATGCATCAATATCCCCATACGTTACAAAACAGACATATTTTGTAGTTCCCCATTACTCATACATTGAGTTTACGTTAATCACAATACGAAATTAACTATTCTGAGAAATACACGCCATATTCAGTCTTGACCTCTTCAAATTCCATATCCTGGTACCATTTGTGCCTCTGCCTTACCATTTTCTCTAGGGCAATGTACGCGCATTTATCGCCGAATATGGATTCCATCAACTCGTATTGCGGCAACCCGTATTTGCGGAAGAATTTCCTATCAGCGTATTCCTGCAAGTTTATTTCAAATCATTAGCAGACATCGCTATCATGCACAACAAAATTTACTTAATAAAATGAGTATACTGTGCGCCATTACGCACCTTCAACCCGTGCGTCATTTCGTATTCTTTTGTTGTGCTGAACCGCTTTGTTTGGCGGTTGAAACTTACCCCCGGCAAGTTTATGAACTCCATAAAAGCCTGGTATCGCATCCAAACAGTCTGGTACTGTCTGTAAACTTTCACATAGTTTATTCCAGTGCGTGGATGAATCTCGCATAGAATGAAGTGGATGCGATCTAGAGCGCTTTCCAGTCCGTCACGGGTTGATATGTCGATCTCTTTAGATACGCTTTGTAAGGTCGTTATGTAGCTCTCGTCCAACGAACGGTTCCAAAAACCTTTGTATATAGATTGACGGTCTTCCCATTTAAGTTGAGAGGCCGTCTGAATTTGTTGTTGTGGTTATCACATTAAAAAGGTCAAGCCATATTGTTAGGGGCTTTGTTAATCACCAGCATAAAGAAGTCAATGTCCGAATTTTCAACGTTATCCCCATCACATTTAATATTTGAAATCGAGGGAAATATATATATAACTATAATTCAACTAGCGTTAGTTAAAATTTTTATCGATTAGAACTTTACTGGAAAAAATGTTATCTCGATGTTTGGCCAACATCTCAGAAACATTGAAAACAGAGAGTTCTGGATATTTTTTTGTAACTGAATGTTGAACGTTTTCCCTTTTTCCTTTCCCGCTAATTCTGACTGTTTCATGCATCTTTGAACATGATCATATCACATAACGAAGAGCATAACATGCATGTTTTTGCGATGGACACTTCCACTCATGCGAAACACATTAAATATGGGCAGCCCATCAGTTGCCTCTTGTATATATTCATTTCATAAGAGTTTTGGTACACTATTCTAATTCTCGATTCTCGCGATCAGGTTCGTTCATTGAATTAAAGAAGATTTCAATTCTTATAAAAACATACGTCAGCGTTTTTGACATATTCGTGTACCTTTTTTTGGAATACGTCGAGTCGAGTGTAGCAGCTGCATTGTCCGTACTCGTAGTTGTCCTGCTACTGCTCCTCGCCACACCTAGTTTCCATTGAAGCTCTTCAAGAAAAAACGCTGAGAAGCGAAGGGTGCTAACCACTGTGCATATAGTGCCTCTGTTGAATGCGTTATATAACGTTTAAACCAAAAGTATACTTTGATGATAAGACTGTTGTGTTGCCATTACTACACACAACTGCCACTACATATATGATACATAAACAATGTGGGAAACATTAATTACGTAGAATACAACTCTTCCTGTAATTTATTTAATGTACTCCTGTTACTCTATTGACGTGATTGCTATGGATACTCCATAATTGAGAATCCCCTAGTCCATCTATGAACTCTGTTAGTAGCGTACAACCTGTGCTGTGTTAGCATGATTCCCACCTAATTAAGTACACAGTTCACCTAAATTGATTGTTATCGCCACATCAAAATTACAACCCTCCAATTTTTGTGTATGTGATGCACCTGTTGTTAGTCTTACGGTAAATGACTAACTAAAACAAATTTTTCGTTGATTTTCCCTTGATAATATGCTTAATTATATCAACTTACTTTATTGCACCACTGTAATAACGAACTTTTGTCTACACTCTATATGCAACTATCTCATTTCTGTAGGCGGGTGGGACGTTGATGCGTATTACTCGTTACGTCGAATAGCTGTAACTCGATAACTTCATCTCGTAGTGCCGCGAGTCATTTTTATTACACAAAATTTTTAGAAAGCGAACGTGTGGTTTTCAAAATGTTGTATGGATGTTGTCCCGACATCTATCCAACATTGAAACCAGGAACCTCCTTTCTTGTGGTTGAAGTTTAATCCGTTACTACAATGATACTGAGGTGCATTGAATTAAAAGTACATAGTGATGTTCACATCGACAAAGTTAGGTAAGCAGGGCAACACAAATACATGTTCGTTATTAAGCTTCGTTTATTCCCACTCTAAATTTGCATTAATTGTATTGCAATTCTTATAGGTCGATTGTGTGCATCTTCTTCTATTAAATACAGATTTAAATTGTTGGTCATATAGTTTGCTGAATTTTGCTGGCCTCAAACATATCCTTTTAAAACATATACTTAAATCCTTGTCCAGCGTATCATACTAGTTGGTTATGGTTTAATCGACAAATCGGTTACAATATGCACAAGTTGATATGCATCACTGCAATTTTGGCATATAATATATATGTAACCCATCCCTGGCCCAGTTATAACATATTTTTTTTAAACCGGGGATAAAAATTGGCAAATGCTATTGACTACCACTTGCATGTGCATGGGCTATGTAAGCAGATATATTTCATCGTGGCATTTAATTACCGGACATGACCTACAACAACCCCAACCACCAATGATCAATGCCATGCAATACGACTTAAATACAAATTTCCGCTACCTATTACAAAATCGCTTTGTTTTATATTTCTCTTGTCTTATATTCTAAAAAACAAATACTCCTCACGTTTCAATACCCGAAGAAATCCAAACGCATCTTGTGCCATTCTATCATGTCTTCTGAATTCTCCACTTGTTCCACCATGGATAGCACCGGACGCAGCCCTTCCATCGAGGTACTCTATTGTGTTCAATAGGCATAATAACTTACGCAACAAATGCCAAACATCACAGTTTATGATTTTGTTTGGATTATGTTCTAATCCACAGATATTCAATTCATATTGTTAGGAAACTTACCGCCACTCGGGACATCCATTTCACTACAACAAATTTTGGTGTGCCGAAACTGAGGCACAACTTGCTTTTTCACTACGCGAGTTCTCCAAACCTCACCCGATTTTGGATTGCACGCACATGTGGAAGGTTATTAAACAGGCGGCCATTTTCATGTCCAACACGTTCTCAAACGATGTTACTCCCGGCATGGTACGAGCTCGCGTTGGCGTTATGCGCGAAAGGTTTATCAAGTTTCGGCGTTATATGTCAATCCCGGGAGTGATTTTCGATCCGTTAAGTGATTGCGTCCGAACCGACGAGTTATACGCTGACTACGAGCATAAGGTACATATTTTACGCGTTTCATCGATTAAACAATAACGATTCTGATAAAAGCAAATACCATTAATGCCGTGGCAATTAGTGATAGATAGAATATCCCCTAACAATATGTATAATTTTTTCAATTTAAATACGATGACATTATATACTGTTTCTGTAATTATCGTTGCAATTGTCTATTCGTACATGCTCTACTAGCACATGATTAAGATTAATCACGTTAAGCCACTCTCTTATATGTTCTCGTATCAGCCATGCCGATTCTTCCGTTGAAATACCAAATCCGTCATATTTCTATTAAGTGATGTCGGACGTTATTATTGATTGCGTGTGTTTTCTGCCGATCGAGACTCTTTCCACATTTCTCGAATCGATATTTGTCCATCTAATTCAGTTGTAAACAAAATGCAGGAGACAATGCTCGACTTCTACTTTAAGGTCTACGGAATGCCCAATTATTTCGAGCTTGATTATTTCTTCAACGTGAAGCGAGCTCCGCTAACACGTGTTGAGGAGATTGGCTCTTCAGACACCCCTTACGAAATTTATGAAGAAGCATCAACAACCCTTCAACTTAGCTCTACTTAGAGTGATTTATGTCGATTCGGTTCACAAATTTATTTTCCATGGATATTTTAGCCAACATTTTTGTACTAAGTCCGGCAAACATCTACAATGTAACATGTTTGTCTGTACCAGTCGATACTCTACTATGGACTTACCTAAAGTTTGGTACCATTAATTTATATGTTCATACTTTTATATACATACTTGTGTGGAGGCTATTACGTACAAGTACAACCACAAACATCCCATAGTTCAAGCTAATTGTCAAATCGGACATACATGGGGAAGAGAAAGCATTAAATGCACCTAAACATGTCATGATTAGCAATATCTCAAACTTGGCGGTAAAAACACCCGCCATAATCCCAAGAGCCTTTTTTCCCCCCTTTTGCATTGTCTATAAATAACTGCCTCCTGGCAATAAATATTTCCAACAACAAAAAAAAATGTCATCTTTTCTCGTTATACAATTTTAGCGTTTTCCATGCAATACTTCTTTAATAAATAGATTTCGGTTTCTTTGTGTTTGTCAAAGTCAAGTATCAGTATTTAAAGCTTTTTGTATGTAATTTATCACCCTAAAAAAAAAACTTTACCAAAAAAAATGGATGCAAAAATGGTGTTGTTCTATGAGCCCCCGTGGAGTGTCGAAGTTGATGGCACTTTCATCGGACTCTTGGCTAAACATGGAGAGTGTCTCGAGCGTAATATACAAAAGAGTGATACTTTTGTTTTTACCGATTGCATGGAAAAACTGAACGCGAAACACGGCACAACTTTCACTATGAAAGCCCTACGTCTTCGTTTTGCGCACTTGCATGCTAGGTTTATATGTTTTTCAAGTATCATAGACAACCCTTGTATGAAATTTAACCCAATCACTTGCAAGGTAATCGCTGACTACCCATTTGTTTGGGACTTCTTCGTGCAGGTAAATTCTATGTATAACTACGAACATGATTTCATCAGTTATTTGAAGAAACCCTAAACATATGTGCAAGAATTAGTAAACTTTATTCATATATATGTCCAAAGATTTATGATTCTAATTTGTCGTACTGCAGAGAAACGCCCTTGCCGTAGCATATCATGAAGAGGGTGAACTCTTGTGGAACGAGCTCGTGTCCATCTTTGGAAGACTAGACCCGGCCGAAAGCTTGCGCAGTTTTCCAGTTGTCGATCTCACTGTCGATCCTTATGAGTTTGACGATTTGGATGCCTTGGACAAGTGGGATTCAGGGACCACAGCCGATAATTTCGTTGAATTCCCCAGTCCAGACACCGTACTCCCTCCCCGAACTCAGAAGCGCCCTCAAATCACAATCGATGACCTTCTTGAGTGGTCGCACCCCTCAAAGGACCCTCCTGTAGAGGATCTTAACCCCAAAAGGAAGAGGGTAGCAACGGCAAAGTGCCTGTTCCCTGTGAAGCAAGAGAAGAAGACCCCGGAATCGAAGCCCACAAACGTTGTGAACATCGACTCAAGTCCAGAAACCCCCATTACCAAGAAGTGATGCACAGATGCATCACTTCTTAATTGCTCACTATCTACTGAATAGCCCTTGACTGTGTAATAGTAGTAGACAGTCAATTCTCTTTTGTAAGGGCTTATTTTGGAGCGTGGTAGATGTTGAATGTTTTGTTGTTGTGTTGATGATGCTTCCATACGGTCCGCTGATTTTGTTAGTTGGCCATGTCTAAATTTCGGTTTTATATATAAAATCGATGTATTTTGGAAGTTGGCCATACCTATGTTTGGATTATTTTGTGTTTGATTTCATTTGGGAGGTCACAAACCTCTTTTGCTTGCTTTGATGATCTCTTAATGTCAAGTTCAAATGCGTCTGGATATAATGTTGATATGATATTCCTCCAACAACTGTCCAACATTGAATAGTATGTTTAGGGTCATTTGCAAGTAAGACTGCACACCGCTTGTATAGTGGGTCACTGTTTTTTATAGTTTAATATGTTTAGGGTCAGAATTCAAAAAATAACAAATTCACACTAGTCACTTTGAGATTATCATTTTGCCAAGTCGATCAATAAATTAGGGGTACTTAAAAAAAATAATTTAATTATAGATTTCATTTTTCTAATACTGATCTTAAGTTGTCAAATATTTACCATTTCCTGACATATCGTAAACACCTGTAATCCAATAAAATTTTAGCCTAAAATTGTTATCTTAATTTTATTTCTCGCAACTACACATTGCCTTTGTTTTGGTTTATTTTTTATCATTACACTTGGAATCAATACATTTTACTTTAATATTTAGCTTAATTTTGACGACGTCTTAACTTATAATTAAAGGTTAAACACTAAATCAAGCTCCTGTTTGTTTAATTAACAGTGAATTTAACTTAACATACAAGTGGAACATGAGGAGGTGCCCATGTTGGCTGGGTGTTGGCCCAACACTGACAAAGTAATTGTTGACCACCCTCTCATATTTAGATCCTTATTTTGAAAAACGTGTTGCACCTTCGACAGAATCCCAACCCGCACAAAGTTAAATGTCTTGTTAATCCCCCTTTTGAATCGTTTTCTCTAGCATTACAAGCTTTTCCCCTACCCGCCCCTCCTTAATTGGTCACGACATTCTAGGGTTAAAGTTCTAACCCACTCTTGTGGAGTTACAACGGTACATTATTTTAACATTGTTATATAACCACGCCAATGGAAAATAAAATTAATTATAAACCCATAACACATTCCACATCCGGCCCGCAAAATTATATTGGTCACCTTAAGTTGTAAAACTTACCATCACAAAATAACAAAGGGCCATGGAACAACTGATCACGGAGATAAAGCGCCTTGGGGCGACGCCGGTGGAGAGAATCATTGTAAGCTTACTTTCTTTTCAATCGGTTCTCGTGTTATTGCACCGTTCTTTGTTTCGTGTACTTTTTGTATCCATTCCCTACAACTTAAACACTAATAATGTTTCTGCATGCAACAGGAACCGCATGCTGAATCGGTGTTCCAACCAATGCAATACAACCACGAGTGGGACGACGCGAGAGAATCCTTGTTACTCAAATATCTCCGGTTGGTTGGAGACACAACAAGGAGCACACTTGAACAACTCGCTATCGAACTACAAACACACGGTGGTCCACCACTAAGTGTAGTAAGCCTGGATGAACGGACGCAGCTTTTGGCGCGACGTATGTCTTGTTACCTTTCCTTCATTAATAGGGAAGGTGTAGTTTACGACAAGGCCACGCATCTTCATACTGTGCAAGAGGATTCTTACTTCGAGGCTTTGTCACGAGACGGGGTACCCAATTTTTATGCTTTGCCCATTTGTACCACGTCAACAACTATAATTTAACACTGACAGTATCTTATTTACATATTTAAATTGGGTGATTTGTTGTTGTTTGAATGATCCTTTTATACGCGCTCCTTAGGAGGTCGAGGCTGCGATATATAGGTACTTCCGTCTAAACGGCCTACCGAACCGCGAGGAAATGTTTGCCGTGTTTGTCCCAACGGAGGATGCATTTCCTAATACAGATAATGAATCAAGTGAAGAACATGAGGACGAGCATTCCACCACAGACGGATCGGGAGACGACATAGGGTCGGAGTCGATCGAAGCCGAGATATATCACGACGACGACGGGTGCTCTTTCGATAGTACAAATATGCAGTCGCCCCCAATAATGTAAGTACGGGGTGTGAGAAATGTGGGGAATACTATGACATGTGTGTATGTTTATCGTCCGATGGGTCGAGTGGTCTCCCCTCGGACTTTTACGGCGATTCAGACTAAACACTTATTAATGACGTTTTGTGTAATTTACTATGACAATGGATATTGAAATGATTTATGTTTTGGATTGTTAATTTAATGCATCGTAATTGCATCGCTGTTTTATATTATTTAATCTGTTGGGCTTTGATATTATAACCATCCGTGTTAAGTGAATACTCTGGCGTGCTACTGGTTTCAATGTTGGTCAGGTGTTACCTCAACATCCCCATGGCATTCATAAATTACCTGCTTACAATATCACAAAATTGACTGCACTGTTCAACTACTTGTGCCGTACCATTAATAACACAACTTATGGATACCATATGAAACTTGAGTTATTATATAAGGCGAGGCATATAGTTGGCTTTTTCCTCGTTTTAATTATTATCAGGTGAAATAGTCAAGAAAATAAGGAAGACCAACGCTTTTGTATTATGTCACTGTTCAGTTTCTACCAAGTCCAAAATCATTACACGGGTATGTCCATTCATAATTTTTGTGAACAATGTAATAGATGATTTTATTAATTAATATTAATTTATTTAATGAAGTATCCTAGTCGGCTGTGCATGTGTCGTGGTTAATGGTGGCTGACATTTAAGTTTGATTTCATGTCCCCTTGAGTTGTTGAGTTATTTTAAAAAATAAAAAATATTATTTCATATTCAGTATATGTGTTATTTTAGAAAATGGCAATGATTATTGTTATGCAGATCACACGTACTATTAACATAAGTCTTACATCCAACCAGGGGCAAATATGCTAATGTCAAGTAACACATGTCAACCCATTTGCCATATATATTCCTGTTTTGTTTCACATTGGGGAGTCACCCTACCCATACAATCTTTTGGCTTGCAAATCTTTATTTGATAAATGCTACTTGAATCATTCACATGGGACTTCCCGATGTAATGATTACGAGCTGTCATTTGTATACGACGTGACGGCCAATGTCATATGTGCCTATATTTCTTAATAAATAAAATAGAAAAGATTTCCCCATTTGGGCGTGTTTCATTGATAAGCTATATACTTTAGGCCTTCATGACTTCTTCTAATATAGTTGACCAATGTAATTTTTGACTTGTATGTCAATTATATGAGTTTTGGTATACTGTTCAGCAATGGTCATCTATTAAACAATTGAATTTACGTACATAAATATAGTTATTTTAATCTCGATTTTATAGTCGAACGTGATACGCGTAATTACAACGTACCAAACCAACAGCTAACGAAATTTGGACGTTCAACTAAATCACCAAAACATTAACCCAAAAAAATTACCATATGAAATATGTTGTTGCCATTGCATAGGACATATTAAAAACATTCGAATATCCTTCATGTGTCACCAAACAATACATCCATCTTAGACAGGACCTTAATTTGAGGGATGGGAAGTTCTTTCACTGCAAACAGATACTGCATCTTGTTGTAGTTCTTGAACCCTTTTTCCTTGAACCACAAATCAATCCTCGTGGGCTGCAATTATCAAATGAAATATTCAAATTTTGGTTACGGTAAATTAACATGCATCAGTGTTCAAGTTAAACTCACTTGTTTCACATGCAGATCATGAAGGTTTCGATTAATTTTCACTTTGCCTTTCTTCTTGATAAGAGTCACCCCGGGTACTTTATAATATCGATTGAACAAATGGAAACGAGTTTGCATGATCATGAGGCGTTCCCTGATCATCACAGGGGATATATCCGTCCCCTTGAACGCCGTTAGTTTTTCGGCCAATTCCTCGTATATCGGCTGCATCATCTCCGTCGTGAACCAAATCCAACGATCCGCTCTCTTGCGGAGCTTGCGTAGTAGGTAATCCTCGTCTGTTTGTGTGAACTCTCTGAAACTCATGAACACATTGCTAATGTCCTCCTATTAATTTAGTATCAAAGGAACAAGTCAACACTACCCACATGAACAAAATAAGAATTATAGTATTAGTATGTAAAGCTGACCTTTGTCGAATCGTACACTTCCTTCAATTTGCCATTTGTTCCCGCCATTGCAGTGGAGAAAAGTAATTTTTTTGTTGTAAGGACTGAGTGAAAAAATGTTGCTTTTGAAGTGAGAGTGTGTGTAAGGTCAATGTATTATATATAGTGTTATAACACGTACATAATGACGTACATCCATAATTTGGTCAAGTGAACGGTCCAATACAAACACGTGTCTACTCATGTTCAATGGCATGCCTGTATGGCCATACACGCATCCGACAACAGAGTGGTTTTTTATAAATTTTTATTAGAAGGTTTTCTCATTTTATGGCAACGTAATAAAAGTGCAAACCTCGGTTTCTACCCCAACTACCACTTTTTAATATGCCTGCTAAAACATAATTTATTGTAAGAACAAACAGTCAGGAATAAGTAACGTATGTTCCTATTTGATTTCAAGGGACATACACGCTTGATAAAAACAGTAGACTTAATTGTTGCTGCTTTATATGGAAAAAAAATTAATGTTAATATATGTTAGGACCTGTGTGATAAGTGAGGAGTAGAATGTTGTACTGATGTTGGACCAACTAAAACTCAACATCCGTTCTACGAAGTTTGACACTTAGTATAGTTTAATTGCAACAAACATGTGTGATGCTTTTACACGTGCAATGAAGTGGTGATGGATACACACTGGGATTACATATTTTACAACATTTAATTTTAAATTCTGCACGAAGACTATTTTTACATTAAATTAATGAGTTAGTAGCTTTGGTGTGAACTACATTTGTTCAATAGATGTACCTTGTATAATTTGTAGGACATTTGCTTTGCCCAGTAACAATCCATTTGTTTTAGCAAAAAATTAAAAAAAATAACAATCCCTTTGTACTCAAATTGTCATAATTACCATTCACCAAATATTTCAAATGTCTAAGGGAAATGTAGTAATATTATGAAACTTATCTGACAACCAATACAAATTGGATGGGGTAGATTACTTTTGGGAGGCAAACCCAAAAAGTACCATGTGCACTTTCTTCAATTGTGGCTAAGCGTATTTATGCCTATATATTTACTGGTTTCATTAATAATTATTTACGTAGGAGATATGACTATAAATATTGCCTACGGTGTAGCTGGAAAATTTGAATGATTAATCAATATTCTTAGTATTGTATCTCGGTATATACAAACATTTCGTGGACAGGATTTACACAAGTAATGGGGTTTGTTTGATATTTACTATACGACGTCGAAACAAATTGTGTGATAGATTGTCATAGGGGTCATCTATGCTGTACGGTATCTGACTTAGCTGACTCTGTGATCTCTTGTGACAAATGAATGCGGCCGAAAGTTAGATACGATCTGGTGAACTTTGCACATCAAGGAAATATAAATTTGTATGTATCTAATTAAATAAACCATTGGTGGTGCAATATTTCGCTTATTGGTAGGACAAACATATAGGATATCTGTTTACGTTATTGTTCATAATTATAAATACCAACCGGTATTTATATTCAACCATTTTCTCAAGAGATTATAATTAGAGATAGATAATCTAACAAAAAGTGTCGTGTTAACCTGGTGACATAGTTAATATACTATTGTTATGACAATGTGGATTATAGTTTATCTATTAAACATCGATATAAGAATTGAATAGAACCTCAATACGAACTTTTTAGTATAACGAATTGGTACCATAAAGAATATATTTTGAAAAATCAAAATGAATAGAGACTCAATATGCATTCCCTCGTATTTTTTGCTATACATTTGTTGCAAAAAGCCATAGTTACTATAATAAAAAGCAACGGGTATTTAATAATAAATATATTAATATAATACATATATATATGTATCAATTAAATAGAGCCAACTGGTGATAAGAGGATGAAGACGACAAGTTGTATCTTTCTAGGCTACTATATAAAATGTACAATAACATGAATTGTCTTCCTGGACACGCTGGGATATGTCATTTCATAAATTACCGTTGAGCATTAAAATAGATTATGTATATTTGGTTGGATAGTTTCAAATTTAAAAAATGATGAGCGCGGGTTTTCTATATAAACATTCCTACCCCAGAGATCACTCATCCATTTTAATAATTGAAGAAAATTAAATCACACTAATAAACCACTTCAAATTCACCATGGAGTATGAGCAAAGGTCAGGTATCACAGAGCGTCGAACAACCGGGGTTATAAATGGGCTGGTATTGTGCCATTGTGGGCGAGAGGCGGTGATGCAGACAGCATGGAGAATTCCGAACCCAGGTCGCCGTTATTGGAGATGTCCGGTGGGCATACAAAGACTATGAAATATGTTATGTGTATTGCACCTAGTGAAATTGATTCTAGTACATAATTTGAATAACAATAATTAACCACATTTTTTGCAGGCATTGCGGTGCAAGATGGTGTCATGGATTGATCCCGAACCTTGTCACAGATGTAAGGCTGTAATTCCAGGGCTCATCAATAATCTAGAGAAACAAGAGGCCTCAATTGTGCATTATCAAAAACGCGAGAGAATTGGAATGCGCTTGGCGATGGGAGCATTGCTCGTGGTGGTGGCAGTGGTTGCAAAGATAGTAATAATGCAATGATTTTCTATCAGTATAAGTGTACTTTGTTAAAGCTCATTGGTAGTTTGTAATATTATCATGTGGCCACTGTCCTATATGAAATCAAGTCTTGCTTTTTGTTGTATATCCACGTACCAAGTTGAATTAAATTCCTGACTAAATAATGTATTAGACTTCAGCGTTGTCACGCACATGTTCAACTAGCACAAGATGTCGATTATAATAACGGTGTCATGTTTGTAATATGAATTATTAGTCATGATTTTGTACCGTTATATACAACATTGTTTGGTCAGGTTTTTTTGGATCAAAAAAATCATGAATATATATTATTAGTAATATATCCTCGCTGAGCGAGACGAATGTAGCTGCTGATCTTTGTCTTATTAATTGAAAATCAAATAATAACAGCAAAGATTTCAAGCTGCCAAAAAAAAAAGTGGGAATCCTTCTTATAATTGCCAAGTACGCACTAAATAAACTATTACACGGATGCCTCAGTTGTCACTTAATATATATATACAAAATTTAAAATTACGCATGGGAATGATTACTTGTACAGAACCATGTCGCGTCAATCACCTTTTGGAAGGATTTACGGGATAAGACTCTTCTATTATATGCAGTAAAAGCTTGGTAGCAACGTACGAGCACGAAATGCCTATCATGTGCAGTCCCCAATACACATTAAAAGCAGATGAACACATCTCCGGTCAAAATAAAATTACAAAACCATCCACCAAACGAATATTCATCAAACACTTACAAAATGGAACCAATAGTTCCAGTGCCACAAGAAGAACTGTTGTATAGCAAAGATTGGACCAAGGAAATGGACACGAAATTCATTGCCGTCCTGTCTGACATTGCACGCACGAACCACACAACTTTATCGTTGTGTAACTTCGATGCCATATCAGCAGCCGAAGTAGAGACGAACATCGCGTTTGGAACCAGTTTGTCGTATATTGACTGTGTGTGGCAATTTCATTTACTGAAATTACGATACGATACTTTCAGTGATTTGCTGGGCCGAGATGGATTTTTCTGGGACGAAGAAAATAACGAAATAGTCTATACAGTCGAAGACGCATTTGATGATGTATTGAAGGTAACCAGGGTCGTTATTAATTGTGATTAATACCTCTGAAGTTGATTAAACTGTATTCGACAATCGATTATGTTTTTTACAGAATAACCAATTTGCGGAGGTCTATATGATAAATGGAGAACCAGCATGGAGCGAATTGTGCGAAATTTTCCGGAATAAGGCATCATCAAACGTAAGCACCTCTTTCTGATCGCAGTATATGTGAGAATTATGCTACTGTATATGAAAGCTAACAATATCATATGGTCCGTAGGTACCACGAGCTTAAACGTCACACTGCACAAGTATTTATACCTAGAAAGTGAATCCAGAGTTGAAGTTCAACGGCATAAGTTGAATATCCCCGACGTGGATATTCAACTATTTCCCCCCTTCTTATAACTTATGTCATGTAGATGTTGGCTTTTGTAACGCTCAGTCATTGTCATATGATATTTTAAATGCATTTGAAGACCTTGCCAAACGCTAGCACTTATATTTTATATATTGTTTAATCCATGGAATTCATATTTTTATACATGTACGGAGCGTGCCTTTTTACCGACAACACAACAAGAATTTTAAAGAAAAATGTTGGGCATTCGAACATGATTAGTGTTGCATTACCACCCAAACATCTTAATGGAAACATCATCGCCCATGCAATGCAGTAAGAACAAAGTACACATTTCCAGGTTACGAAACTGGTGTTCTGGAATCGATGTTGGCCTGATGTTGCCCCGACATCGTCCCAACATTAAAAACAGAACAATTTGTACTCAAATATAGGCAAAAACGCAGCAGGTAAAATAAAGCTTGGGACGCGTTCGGGAATCAATGTTGGCATGATGTTGCCCCGACATCGTCACAACATTAAAAACAAAACTAGTTGTACTCAATTGTAGGCAAAAACGCAGCAGGTAAAATAAAGCTTGGGACGCGTTCGGGAATCAATGTTGACCTGATGTTGCCCCGACATCGTCACAACATTAAAAACAGAACAATTTGTACTCAATTATAGGCAAAAACGTAGCAGGTAAAATAAAGCTTGGGACGCGTTCGGGAATCAATGTTGGCCTGATGTTGCCCCGACATTGTCCCAACATTAAAAACAGAACAATCTGTACTCAAATATAGGCAACACAACTTATATTTCAAACCAAATTGTTCAACATCCAAAACCCAACAAAACAGTTAAAATAAACCATATCACGACAAACACAGTCACCGCCCATACAACATAACCGACCAAGGATCAATCCATACCATTTTGTGCTGCAAGCTCCTCCATGTTCTTAGCCAGAACATCTAGTTCCTGCAACTGAACTTGCTTGGCAGCAATCTCCCGCTGAAGATCAGCAATTGCATTTCTGTACCAAGCGATCGACTGATCCACAAAGTCCTTTGTGGTGACCCTGGTCTCAACATCATCAGAACGGGGCACAGACTGTCCTGCAAATAAGTGGGCCCTCCTCTCCCTGTTACCCCCAGGTTGTGATCCATCCTCCGGCGACCACGGCAGGTCCTTAACTCTCCCGCTTGTCAAGTAAGTTGTCGTGATGGTGAACTTGTCCTGGTTCGGCAACATCCCATCAAACTCTGCCTGTGGCATCCCCTGTTTGAGAAGAAGGGTGGTGATCAAGGAAGGAAAAGGCAGAACCCCTGAGTTCCTTCTCGAAACGTCTTCCATACACCGCAAGACTCTTTCACCGATGTTAACGGGTAACCCGTTCTTCAGTTTATATATCAAGAAAACAGCCTCCTTGGTCAAAACAGTGTTATTCACGGTGGGCAGCCAATTGTAACTAGCAAGCTTGTGCAAAACAGCACTTAATGCAGTCAGTCGAGTGCTTGCTAGTTGTCCTTCCCAAACCCTGACCAATCCTCCTGTTAGATCCTCTATCACCTCATCCAGCCTAGGATCGTCACATTCCCTGACGTTTTCCAGTCCCCATACCTGATTGATCTTCTGTGGGCTTATGTCATACACTTCACCCCTCACCCATGCCTTGCCATATTTGGATGACACCTGGCATGTGACCCATTTTGAGAGATTCATGTAGAATTCCTGGACGAGGCTGGGCGAATACGCACCGTGCTCCCTCATACAGTTAAGAACTCGTCTGGATTCAAGGAATTCGGTCATCCGGTATTCTTTGGAGCTCACCTTATCCATAACTCTCTCTTTATGGATTGCCCTCTTATTAAAATCGTTAGCCTTGGCTTCTATCCCCTTAGTGAGATAGAATCTAGAGCAGTTTGTGTCCTTCCGGTAGAACTCCGAAAGGTTGTCCTGGTACTCCAACTCTTCTTCTTCTTCTCCGACCGGAACAGTTCCATCAACATCTTGATCTTCCTCACCCTTGTCCGCCATTTCATCAGCCATCTCAACATCCTCCTCCTCAACTACCCGTTTACTTTTCTTTCTGACATCTCCCTTCTTCTTATTACGCCTCAGTCGTTTAGAACTCCCAGCTGCTTTTCGTTTCGCATCCGCTTTAGGCAATGAGCTTGATCCGGCATCCACATCTGCCTCCAAATCCGACTCCACCTCAGCTGCCGCAGCGGTTTCAATCTCTTCTCCCACCTGAGCCTCCTCATCAGCCGCCACAGTTTCCTCTTCATTGAAACCATCCCTGCATTATCACCCTCGTCATCTGATCTCACTTCATCCTCGTCAACCACAACATTTTTGCCTTTTCCACCAGAAACGTAATCTTTCTTTTTACGACCCAATAGCTTAGATCTCTTACCTTTACCTTTTTTTCCAGGCGATTTCGACACTTTGCGTAATCTTGTCGCCAAATCGGCAGCAATGGTTTCTTCGGCCTCGTCAATATCATCCGGTTTATCGTCATTCACCTGAACATCATCATCCACCGCCACAGTTTCCACGTCATTTAAACCGTCGCCTGTGTTATCACCCTCGACATCAGAGCCCAATTCTGCCTCGTCAACCACAACATTTTTACCTTTCCCCCCAGCAACGGAATCTTTCTTATTACGAACTAATCGCTTGGACATCCTACCCGTACCTTTTTTCGAAGCAGATTTCGGCAATTCGCGTTTTCTTTCCGCCAAATCGACCTCAATGGTTTCTACGGCATCATCAATTTCAGTCGGTTCATCATCTGTGGCTTCAACATCCTCATCAACCAGTCTTTTCCCTTTCTTACTGCGTTTGGGCCTACGCCTACAAATCTTGTAGCGTTTAGGGCGTGGAATCTCACCGCTAGGCTCACCCGATTTTGGTGCTGTGCTCGCATCGGCTTCACCCGTAGTCACCCCAACAGCTGCTTTCTCCGCTGTCACATCTGCTTTGTTTACCTTTTCTGGAATCACTTCTCCTTTGTGTACCTTAAGCACTTGGGCTGGGCAATGAGGATCGGTTTTTCCAGGAACCGACGGCGCAACAGCTCCCGTGCCTGCTGTTCGAGACCTAGTTCTGCGCGCGATAGTAGTACCCACGGCTCTGCTCCGTTTACCCTTGTCCAACGCTGCCTCCGCAAGTGTGTCTAGTGGATTTTTGCTTGCCATTACAAAGATGTTGAATTGAGAGTTCAATTTCAGGAGAAAATTGAGAAATAAAGAGTAGTTGGTAATTGGGGATAAATTAGGGCAGAAACAGTGGAGTCGCAGGTGGAGAGAGAGAGAGAGAGAGAATGGGCGAATTTATGGCGGCAATATCACCCTTTATGTTTAAATTTCAATTTAATTAGAAACCCCAAGTTCTTTGCCCTTTATTTGAATTTAAGTCCCAATGATTTTTGTAATTGGAGATATTAGAAGCCAAGTGCCAATATGACATATATTGTTGTTCCATTGACCAATGAAACTTATATTTTCTAACTACGGTGGCCTAAAATATATGGTCATTAAAAAGACATTAGTGGTTCCTTAAAAAAATTTCAGAAGGAAATCAATTACTTTACACCAATATCGAATTATAAGGTCAACAAGCTAGCGGCATGATATTATAATTAAGAAGTAGTATTTATATGTAATTAATCGGACACATTGAATACCTCATCAAAATAACTTCAAAACTTATTTATATACGATTAAGCTAACTCGTCTGCGAGTCTATACATGACCAACAGTAACTTATTTATATACGATTAAGATATACTTAATTAGAGGGCATAAACACCAAATAATAAAATTTGGAACTTTAAAGCGTGTTATTATCTATATAATTGTGGGTTCAGAGTGGCGGGGAAGATATACGCTGCAATCAAAGTGTAAGGGGCTATATGAAAATACTGTTTTCTAATGTTATCTCGATGTTTGATTAACATCTATTACACACTGAAACCAGTACTGAAGCAACTGTGCTGAGGAAAGCCGATTATAAAGGGCTAGCCTCAAAGTATACTCGACTAAAATACAAAAAAAAGGCAAATAATAATAACATCCACATATTTGAGAACGCCGAGTCACAGCAAAATACAATAAGACACAATATTCAAAAATAAAGACCACAACAAGGACGGAGTGGCTTTACACCAGATGAAAAATATGCAGCATGTCGAATACTGGAGAGATATTATGTTATATTTAAAAATCACATGGCTCCGTTTTGATTGCGATAGTCGTCCCACATTGCCCGTGCAATTTCACCCCTCCTGCGATCCATTGCTCTTGCTTCTGCGGGAACGGTGTTAATCCGGCTACGGGATATTAGGCTACTAGCGCGGTACACGTCGTCTGGGTGAAAATCAAACAAGAAATCACCATCGACTCCATTCTTCCGAATGAAGTTGTGCAGGGTACAACACGCCATGACAATCTTAGACTGATGTTTTAAACTGTAGTTGGGCATCATCTTCAGAATGGGGAAACGCATCTTCAACACACCAAAAGTACGCTCAATAACGTTGCGGAGACTCGAATGCCTGTAGTTAAACAACTCCACCATCCCATTCGGCTGATTATTTTGGTACTCGCGTAGGTGGTACCGCCCGGACGCAAACGGAGTCACGTAACAAGTGTACAAAGAGAACCCCGAATCAACCAAGTAATACTTGTCGGCAGGTGGATTTCTCCAGGAGGGGTCCCTGGCGATAGACATTTGCAATGCCCTGCAGTCGTTCATAGAACCTTCGTACCCGGCACCGACGTAAGTGAAGTTCATGTCGAAATCGCATATAGCAACAACGTTCTGGCTCAAGCTGTTTTTCCGATTTATGTACGCCGTGTGAAGGTGCATGGGCACGTGGGCAGAAATATGTGTACCATCGATTGCACCGACGTAGTCCTGCCGTGAATCAATTGAGGCTATTGTCAAATTGGTAAAACGGAAATAAACTGTGCCACGAAATGTTGGCCGCGAATGACGAAAGAGGTTCTGGAAAAAATGTTGGCTAGCTGTTGAAGCAACAAGCGTCCAACATTTAAAGCAGAAACATTCTTAACATGCGCCAGCGTCCATATATAGGGGGGAAATTGCAAAGTGTTCTGGTATCAAGGGTCCACAAAATTTTTTTGAGAGCAGATTGTGTTACGAATAAGGACACAACTACTAATTGGTTAAAAAGTACCTTAAAGTAAGGATAAAAGCGGGCATCGCTGGTAATGCGATCAGGAACAGCATTGAAGTCTGGTGGTACAATCATGTCAGTAGCCATGTTTAAAATGGCCTTCATCACCCTACTCACGTGGCGGTGAATGGTTTCCGTTGAGTGTTGGAACCGCTCGCACGAATCGCGAAATCTGTGATTTAGCCCAACAGTCCACATAAATATCGCAAGTGCTTCCATGGACTGTACCTGTGAGTTCCTCGAATCAGTGAGGCCGTAATGGTTCCTAAGTGTGTCGTGCAGCGTGTAAAATGTATCCCGGTTCATCCGCAAAGCATCGTAGAACCGATCATCGTGTCCAAGCAATAGTTCCAGGAGCCACCGCGAACCCGTCAGTTCAGAGTTATTCCTAGGGCGCTTTGGGTAAAACCAATCGGGGGCCATTAACAAACCAATGAACATGAACTCAGAAAGACCATCGTCGCTCTCGTCCTTGCTTAGGCCAGTCGAGGTCGAAACAGCGTTATCGCTGCAGGACTCCATTTCTGCAAATTATAAACATCGTCCAATCAAGATAACCGTACGAGTAGGACGTTCGTTACTGTGCTAGTGCTCAGAAATCGATAAAACAGATAATTGATCATAACAAACACAATGCATTCATTGAAAAGGCCACGACCAAAGCGCATTTACGGTTTTCAAAAGAGCCAAAATGAACACAAAGGTAAACAACAAAATATTATTCCAATATGTCAACGGGGAGGACCTACGTAGACATAAAGTCTACTACAGTAGATTAGAACTCGAAAGCACAAAAAGCCAACACTGCTCTAGGGACCAATGTCCATGTTGGAGGGTGTTATCACAACTGGCAGACGCATCACCCATTCGCGACGATCGTCTTCCTTCATCCTGAGGAAAAACATCCTTGTCTCTTTGTCCTTCAATTGGTTGATGGCTTCGAAGAACAACGATTTCGGCACGATTTCCAGTTTGTACAGTGCTTCCATGCATTCACCAATCTGTTTGGAAGTTGACTGCGTGATGTTGGCCGCTTTGGTCTCGTTCAACATATTTCAACACTTGAGAGTTGTGTCTAGCATAGCACCTCTGGACGTAGGGTTGTCGGAACGTTTCCTTGGGGCGCGCCTGGTTGCAAGACCCATCTGAGAAGGAGTCATATTAAGCACATGGGGCGTAGACACAGTGGGATTAGGGGGATTCAAGCTACTTGACGCATATTGGGAAGCGTCTTGTGTGAACCCAGTAGGGTCACCACTTTCAGGGTGGCTATCCTGATCAAACACAGAACTACCGCCAGATACCGGCTCGGGATCACCGAGTTGCGTGATCTCGTCCTCTGAATCAGACCCGCCCTGCCCAGAATAACGGGCCATGTTGCCGGTGGCAACACGGTTGTGCCACATTTCCTCCAACAGCTCCCAATCTGGACAGCCACGCCTGCAGCTTACGACGGCTGCGGGATCTTCCTGCAATTTGTCAACCGATATACGGATTAGGTTGCATTCATAACTCCCGACATTATAAATATATGCTGAAGGAAAGGAGGATTGACATTTTACCTTCTGGAACTGCGCCCAACGCTCGTCGTTAAATTCCAGCTTGCCTGTCGCTGGATCAACACCAACACCAGTCTTTGACCTGCCTATCTTAATGTGCCTCCATAGGACCTTCAGCCGATTGTACTTACCCTTCAGCTGGTCAACCGTGTAATCAAACCTCACCGAACAATTCGCTCTCATGGCGTTCACCAGATCGTTCCATGTGCTGGTGGTGAAAGTGCTCCCATGTAACTTACCGGCCACAAATTCCTGGTATATAAGCCGGATGAAAAAACGCTCGTTTACGTCACCCCAGTACGCATCGTCTTTCTTAGAGCGCTTCGGACGGTTTGTGGGAATGTCGACTCTAGCGCCGCGGCGACTACTCATCTAAACCTCAAATAACTTGGCCAATTATTAATACGCAACATACGTACGTAACCACAAACACGACATCGGTGATATGTTCTAACTCTAAATATAATATATGAAAGAGGAAAAGTGTTCTGGTTTAAATGTTATACAGATGTTAAACCAACATCGATCCAACATTTATATCAGAACCCATTCAGCCAAACTATTGTAAGCTACACTGCACTTATATATTCAGTTATTCACACCGCATAAAAGTATAGATCTTTAGTTGGCTTTCATCAAGTTAGTGAACAAATTGAAATCATGGAAAGAAAACACAAGTTAACATAACAATGGTGGCATAATCCAACTGAATAATAGGTGATACAGTAAACAACATACATTGGAAACCAACAGTTTTAGAAAAGTTTCAAAGTTAGACATGAAGGATTCATGGAACATGTTCTGTGCGTGTAATGACTGTAACAAACAGAACATATATATCTTCATGTGAATACAAGGAGAGAATGCGCACACTAAATGAGGTAATAGCAGCAAACATATTTGACAGATCAACATAAACCAGCAGGAGATGAGGTCAAAAGTTAACATTTCCTTGGAATTTGCAGGCAAAGAACGGAGTTGTTAAAATTCTAGCTTCACTTCGAATTTGCAGGTAAAGAACGGATTTGCTGGTAACTGCACCCAAAAAAACACAAAAATTAATAACAACTAACGAACAAGAAAAGCAATATATGAGAGTATCATGTGTAAGAACTGGGACAATTTCACTGACCTTCACTAAAAATAGAGGATGCAATGGAAATAATGAGAGTGGTGGTTGTAATATATAAGAGATTATAAGGGGGAAACCAAAAAATTCGAATGTTGGATATTTCGGCTGAATTGTTTTTCGATTAGATGTTCAAAAATATTGAATTTTAGAGATTTGGACTTAATTGTTTTTGGATTAGATGTTCAATGTTGTTATTCTTGAGCTGAGGAATTTTGGAGGGAATCGTTGGCGCAATTTTGGATGAACAGTGGCCTTCTTTTCGGGTACAACAGCTTTTAGAAGCTGTCAAAACTGACACAACTGCAAAAAGTTGAACCTACATTGTAGCCTATTTCTACTTAATTTTAATCCTGATTTTTGAGACCACAAATGGGCAATTTTAATGCTTGTTGGGCTGTTTCAGAAGTTCTAAACCAAACATTTTTTTGGGTTTCTGAAAATTCTCAAATCTTTGTGAAATGAATGCCAAACAGGGGCTAAATGGTTTATTTCCTGAGGGCGAAAAGTTGCGTTAGATTTGTGGACAACGGTAAAAGGGTCCATTCACATCAGAATGTCCTGGTAATATGAAAACTGCTCTGGCATTATCAACATTAGCCATGCCCGTGTGTGATCATCATTGACCAGTGACCACTCGGCCATTTGATTTGACCACATGCAGAAAAGAACATAATTATAAAACCTCCACTTCATACATGTCCATGTGGGGTACTTATATTTGTGTCTCGACAGATCTCGGAAAGTGTACTTAGTTCACATATTTTAAATTATCATGCATGTCTAAAAAGTGAAAAGACAAAGAAAAACTTGTACGCTGCTTGTTACTTTCGTTAGGTACACAAATGAATGTGAAAACGAGTCCCATAATCCCATCAAATATCTTTCTTGCAGTTGTTTTTTGTCTTTTTGTGATGATTAATAGTTTTATATGTTAGATTATATTTAATAATCTAATATGTGGGCTTTGCAAATTAAGACAATTACATTAAAAGACTAATTATTTATATTGGACTAATTAAGTGATCTAATTAAAGAGTCCAATTAGTATCTTAAAATGTATGGGCTTTGTAATGTGTAATTCCCTGTTGTACTCTAACTAGGGTTTATGGGGCTCTAGTTAGTTTACTATATAAGGTTATAGGGTCTTGGTCCCCAAGGCTAATCTTATGACTACTCTTCTCTTCCATTCCCATCAATAGAGAGAGACCCGTAAAGAGAGATAAATTAGTCTGTGGAAGATCAAAGTCCCACCGTTCTCGCATAAAAGCTTATCTGTATGGATCAAGGTACGCTTCTCGATTCATGACTTATGAATTTCTTTATGGTTTAACATGTGGCGATCTTGGATACGTGATTTAATTCATGATAAAGTATTTAATCCAACAAGTGGTATCAGAGCCACCATGTTAAATTATATTGAAATTTCGAGATTTGGCTTCGTAAAATTTTTGTTGATTATTTAGGTGAATGTGCAATATATTCTCGGTGTGTTGAATGATCATTCATATTTTATTGAATAATTGTTCAAATATGTGCTGTATTGCTTATCGGGAACTTGTATTGATCGTATTGCGTAATTGCTTAAGATAATATGAGTTTGTCCTTTTACGTTTCTGTGGGTAATTGAAACAGTAGCATTGTAAAGTTTAATCAATAATTATGGTAAAGGATTCTGATATTGGGTGACAAATATTTTGCATAAAATATTTCCTTTGTTGTTTACCGTAAAGCATGTGTGCTACTAAGAAAGGAAATACATCAATCATGATGTATTAAGGATTCAATAATCTGGGTAAAAGGAACTTTTTATTTTATTTACCCATAAAGCTACCGTTTTGTGTATTGAGTCACAAATAAGGTTGATTTGCCGTTTCTAAATTTTCGAGACGAGGATATATATTATAATATTAATACCTTGAGAGACTATTTGCCTTTTAATTTTAAGAAAAGGAAATCCATTTAAGTTTTTAACTTTTGGAGGGCTATTTCGGCAATTAATCTATCATAATAAAAGGAAATCTTCTCCAAACTGGCGTAACAGCCTCTGTTAAAAACCTAAAGTGTCGTCGTCATCTGTGTCGCTCTCATCCACTGTCGTGCATTCTTCGTCACCATCCAGCTACGTGTGACGAAATTCGGCGCACGACGACAGTAAGGAGGGTGGATTTTCGTCGTCCGTGCGCGTTAGACGTTGGTCTAGTTTCAGTTTTGCATCGGACGGCGAGCCTTTACGTTCATCGATTGACGATGACGGGCTAGAAGAGTTGGTGGTTGGTCTTCCGTCGATCTTCGCTACCTTCATCTGGTAGCGATAGCTTCGTCCGTCTCGTCGCCAGTATCCGGATGGAAATCGAGACGTTGGTCTCGTTTAATGGCGACGATGGTGGTGTGTGTTACTCGAGTCAACTCGCGGTGGCGCTTGGTGATGGGAGCTTGGAGAAGATGAAGTTTTGGGCTGGGCTGTTTTGGGTTCAGTAGCTTTTGCTCTAAGGTGGGTTGGCCCACTTTGGTTCATGGGTTGGCCTAGTATCTTTTAAGAGACAAATTTAATTTTATTTTGCTACATTTGGAACTAAAGCCCAATTTCGGAAAACCTTAAGCCCAACAGTTTTATCGAGATTTTCAGCCCCAAATTTTTAAAGTTCTTGATATTGGTAAAGTTTGGGGAAACTTCTTTGGTTAAATTATGTGATTTTTCTTATAATGTCTAAAATCTATGCGGAGATTGATCGGCCCAACGGAAGGTTAATTTTCTGGCCAGATAACGACATTAGTTAATAAAAATTTGACGAGTTAGGATTTATCCATGCATATAATATTTCGTCCTAAAGGAAGTTATGTTATTGGCAGGATTTTGTTGTCAAGCAATTATTAATGGTGAAAAATGAATATGTGGTAATTAAGGTATTCATGCATGCAATATATCGGCCCAAAGGAAGGTGTATTGTTGGCAGAAAAATGTTATCAATATTTATTATTCTTATATGAGAGCACCACATACAACTGTTATTTTTGTCTAAAGACGAAATTTCAGGTTGTGTTCGGTATCTCATAAGGATTCATCTAATTTAAGTTCTTCACATAATTTAAATCATTGGTCTTGTCATTATGAGGTTGCATGAAAATAAAGTTAACGTATATTCCTTATATGAAGTGTCCTTTTACGTGTATAAAAGCATGTGACTTGTTTTAACTTATAATTAATGTATTTGGTGTATCTATCAAATTTCATGATGATGCATGTATAATGTTCATTAGGTGTTTTGTCAGAGTGCGTGCTTTTACTAGTATATGAATTACCTCGTTCATTTATGTATAAAGTTATATGGTATATTTTTGGTGCATGACTATATTTATATATGGTCATAATATGGTAAATTCTTGGATTGGGCACTTGCTTTAAAACCCTGTGTCCTTTATTTTGAAATAGATGGGTTGAAACAGAATGTTGCCAACGTAGCCTCTTGTGTTTTAATTTATTTATTTTGAGATAATAGGATGTGTGTGTTTCTTGTTTATGCGGTTGATGATCGGCCCTACGGAAGGTCTTTGATTGGCAAAATAAGGGATGCACTTGCGGGAATGATGTGTAATAATTATAAGGTTTCCATGTGGACAACATATCGGCCCAACGGAAGGTTGTTGTTTGACAGGATTTATTATTAGCATTTGATTCCTGCATGGAGAGTACCACTTTCAAATTGAGCTTTCTGTCCAACGACTAAACCTCGATGTTGTGCTAGGTATCTTGTTCAATGGGCCCACTACACTTCGGTTGATTGAAATTTATGCCGTACGTGATTATTTTAGTAAACTTTGCATGTTATGATATAAATTTCAATAAAGGGAGCTTATGTAATCTGTTTGTCTTTTATTAGTTATTATTTCTGCTATCAATATTATTGCCGACATAATCTAAATTCTGGTGCTTAACGGCACAACTTAAGAGCTGGAAAGAGAGCATTCTGTTAGTTCTCTGTTGCATGAATTTAGACTTAGTGTTAAGGATAGAAAAACCTACTTCTCTTACAGAGACAAGTTCCATTCAAGTGAAAGTGAACTTTGAGAAGTGGGAAGGTTCTAATCACTTGAGTCTGAATATACGGTGTTCCAGAAGTATTTAGGTTCGGTATGTCATATGTGGTATTTGTGAATGTTTTCCTTCAAGAAAATAAAAGCGTTTTGTAAAGAACGAAAGGGTTGTGACAAGCAAGATTTTAGCTAAATTTGTCCACATAAAGTATAAGGATGAAGGAAACATTAGGGAGCGCACTCCGGAGATGTCTAACATTGCTTCAACCTAAGGCACTAGCTTGATCACTTGCTTGTGCATTTGGCACTTATATTCTTTCTTGCACACTTTGGTCAGTTTATAGTTTAACTATAATACTAATAAGGATAAATGGACTCTTAATGATTCATTTATATTCTGTGCAAGAAGAGGATAGATTGAAGCACGAAAATACTAAAGGTGCTCGAATTGCAATTACCTCTAAGAGCCTTAAGCAAAAGAGGACTGGAAATAAGGTTACTACAGTGGGAACTTCACAAGCCAAGACTCAAGATAAAGAATTTGTTTGTTTCTTTTGCGAGACACTTGGGCATGTGAAGAACGATTGTTCCAAATATGCCAAATACGTCTTATGGCGTGCAAAGAAAGGGTCACATTCAGAGTTAATCGTCAAGTGATGATGAAAGAATCATCTATATGGGGCGATGACAAAACAGTTTTTAGTTGAAGAAATTGGCATTCTTAGAATATCTTTTGAGACTAGTCATTTAGTTGAATTAAGAAAGACTTATGTAGTTCTGTCATTTAGACGGGTATGGTTATTTCTTTTGGACAAATTTGGTAATTCTTGTTCATTTAGAAATAATAAATTTAGTCTTTTACTTAATTCTCTATTGGTTGCGACTAGTACCTTGATTGATAAACTATGTGTGCTAAAACAATTGCTTCAACTAATAAAACCCTGCAAATAAAATCAAGAGGCACTAAAATTCTGTAGTATAAATAAGTCCTTCTTTGAGACAGGAAATCTGAGATATCTTGAGGATGTTGTATTTGAGGGGGGAGATAGTGGTGTCTTTGCAAGACAACAATGAGGTCTCACCTATGGTAATCCCTGCCCAATATCTAGAGCTTGCTTCAAAAGAGCAAACACAACAACCTCAAGAGGATGTGTCACTTATGTGATACAAATCAGTATTTCTGTCAATGGTATCTCAAGTATCATCAAGTCATTGCCTCGTGCACTTTTAAGTATAATACAATTGATACTTGTGTATATCACTAGTTCAGTGGGAGTAATTTATACTTCTAATGCTCTGTTCATTACATATTTTTCGGGATAAAGGAGATACAAAAGATTCATTTTGCTTTGAAAACTGAAACTTTTGTATGTTAAAGCTTGTATGCATCTGGATTTAGCGTACATAATTGTTATGTTGGGCAATTACTAAGTGAACCCGTATGGATCGTTGGATTGCAGCCAAATGGGTTATAAGGTACTTAATAGGATAAAAGATTGCATGCTCATCAATTGTAAGTCAGAAAATTAGGAGATCATTTGGTATTCTGACTACAATATGGGGTTGCCAAAGGATCCAATTCTTGTTATTTCCATATGCTATCAAATGAAGCTATATTCTGGGAAGGTGTTCAGCAGGCACTTATAGGTTCTTTCAGGATAGCATTATAGTTTATAACTTGTTATGTGGTAACCAATTTTGTGATATGACTGTGAAATTTGTCACAAGGCTGCAAGTTGTGGATAAGTTTTGAAAGACCGCTAAAGGTTTATGGTGACAATATATTACAGTTATATGTTTGAACAATAGGAGTTCTTCAAATTCTAGCCACATAGACATTGAAGTACCTAATTGTTATAAGAATTCAGAGTTAGTTAGTGTTTAATGAGCGTATAGAAACAAACGTAATGCTAGCTTACCCACTTATAAAGGTTTGACACTCAAGGTCTTTCATGAGCATATTGTGAAAGTGTAAGATGTTCTGGAATCAATGTTGGATGGATGTTGTGCCAACATCCAGAGAACATTGAAACCCGAGAACATTCTTAACCTGAAACATTGTTCCAAAATTCGAGAACATATTCTGGAATAAATGTTGGATGGATGTTGAGCCAACATCAGGACAACATTTAAACCAGAGAGTATTCTGTCAATCTGTCTTTAACTGCTTTATTTTAGTTTTGCCTTTATTCACCTATTAATCAAGTTCCACGATTTTAGTTGTCTTTGTTTATGTCCAGGAACATCTCTTAATCATAAGGAAGAGCATTACATGTTTCCTAAGTTGAAGTTTCCATAATTCAAGAGGAGGAGATCGGTCAAGTCAACACGGTTTCAAAGAAGGAAAGTTTTGGAGTTCAAGTGCAACTAGGAATCTTTCCAAGATCAACTCTGAATTGAAGAAGGAGTATTTCCTTATTAGAACTCAATCTAATAAAGGGAACTATTATTCAAGAAGGAGATCGATTTCAAGAAGGAAAGTAGAGTTCAACAAGGAAACAACACAAGTTACCAAAACTGTGTACAACACACCTTGGAGATTAAGTTTGAAGAAACCTATATATAAGGTGTGAAGTACATCAAGATACATAGAGAAACAATAGAGCTTATAAATCCGTAGAGATTTTATCTTAAGCATTGTTGCTATGTTTCTTGTTTTGCAAAGTTTGTGAGTTTTCGAGTTAAGTCTAGGATTAGATTTAAGGAGAAAATTCTTGTCTGCTTTGCTGAGTCCGATCTACAAAAGAGCGAGAGTGATTTTGTGGTGAGGAACATCTTTGGTAAAACCTGCGTGGTTATTTTGCCGTAAGGCTAGATGGTTGATTATTTATAATAAACCATTGAAAATTTATCTTCTTGTGTTCTTTAATTCCGCTGCACATTATACTCTATCAAGAAGATTGTTTGAGATCAAGTTAAGGCAACGCCAGCTTAACTTGAGCTCTGAAACGTGGAAAAGTTGTATCAATCCCGATCCAACAATTTCAATTGGCGTCAGAGCCAAGCACCGATTTCACTGGTGTTTGGAGGTGATACAACGCGATGGACAACATCAATCCCAATTCTGGCAGACTCCCAGTCTTAGAAGGATCCATCAATTATGCTTACTGGAAGACCAGGCTCAGAGTTCACATCAAATCCATTGACATGAAAGCATGGGATGCCGTTCTTGATGGATATTCTGTCCCAAAGATTGAGAACGACCGAGATGCAGATATTGTACCAAAACCGAAGTCACAATGGACAGCAAACGAGGTAACACTGTACAACTACAATGAGAAAGCTCTTAATGCTATTTTTAGTTATGTTACCAATCAGATGTTTAAGTTAATTCAGAACTGCACCATAGCTAAATCAGCTTGGGACATCCTTAAGCTTCATTGTGAAGGAGATATAGCAGTTAGAAACTCTAAACATAGACAATTGCTTAAAGATTTTGAAAAACTTGAGATGGGTGATGAAGAGAGTATAGATAGTTATTTTGAGAAAATCCTTGACATTACAAATCAATGTGAAAATCTAGGATTTCCTGTTTCAAATCAAACTATGGTTTATAAAGCTTTTAGATCTTTGTCACCTAGATTTGCTCTCAAGAGAATTGCCATGGGAGAGACAAGAGATATTGCCAACATGGAATTTCAATCCTTGTTAAACACTCTTAGAGAATTTGAGCTAGAGTTTCCTGCTAGGACTACCAAACAACAAGCTATTGCTTTGTTAGGAACAAATTATCATGAGAGTGAAGATGAGGATGAAATTATTTCTTCTAACTATGGAAATATTAGCAAGAAACTCAGTAGGTTGAACTTTAAAGATAAATCCAAAGGGAAACAACCTAGCAATACTTCCACTGGTTATAGAAAATTGCCTCCCAAATTTGTTAAATATATGGCAACAAAATCTAGTCCTGAAGAAATTGAAAAGTTGAAAACTACTCAATGTTATGAATGTAAAGGTTATGGTCATATTGCTGTTGAATGTGCTAACACCCTCCGCAAGAAGGGAAAGTCTCATTGGGTTTGTGTAGATGATTTCAATGAAGAGGATTTTAACTCTGGAACAAGTGCTGATACTGAAGAAAACCTTGAAGAGATTCATACAGCTGCGCTATTTACTCATGTCAACTGGACAGAAGAAGATCTCCATAACTGCCACGGGTCTCAATGTTGCTCCAACATCCAGGACTCAACATCAGAACATGAGACTTTCTTTGGGAATTGGACTGAATATGATACCCATATTGATCTCAATTCTTTGTCTGATAATGATGAATCTAACTTTGAATGTTTTCATGGCTCAGTTGATCTAGATGAAGAGTATTACTTTGAAGGTGAAATGTCCCAGGAGGAAATCATTGAAGACTTGAAGTCTACCTTCCATAATCTTCTGAAAGAAAATCAGAAACTCACCAAGAAGAATGAAGCTCAGAGACTGGAGATTGATGGACTGAAGAAATTGATGAGGATGTATGAAAGAGACCTTGACAAGACAGAAGCTGAACTTAAAGAGGTAAAAGGAAAGCTTGAAAAAGATAATCAGATCATTGCTAAATGGAACTCAGGTACATCTAAACTTGATGAGGTACTGAGCATGGGTAATCAAGGAACAAATGGTCTTGGATATATTGAGAAACCTACCTCTAAAGTTGCTAATCCTGTTTTCATTAAAGAAGGTTTTGTTAAGGAATCAAAAGACTTGAGTTGTGCTAATCCCATCAAAAGTAAACCTACTTATATCTGTCAATTTTGTTTTCAACCAGGTCACATAAAACCTTATTGCAAGAAATATTTGAAAGAAAATGTGAAGAAAACAGAATCTGTCTCTAATGTTGAGTTGGTCAGTGGTACATATGTTATCTCAACATTAGGAACAGGACAGAAAAGTAGAACTTGGATTGAAAAGTTAAAGACTCCTAAGATGAAACTTGTATGCAATGTTGTGTTTTCTGCTGTGTACTCTAACCTTGCAGGTAAGTGGTACTTTGACAGTGGATGCTCAAGACACATGACAGGAGACAAGGAAAATCTTAAACAATTGATTCCTCTCAATGTTGGAACTGTCACCTATGGAGGAGGCACCAAGGGAAGAATCATTGGAAAGGGAGTACTAGATGTTGAAGGATTTCCACCTCTCAAAGATGTTCTGCTAGTTGAAGGATTGAAAGCAAATCTAATAAGCATTAGTCAACTTTGTGATGATAACTTGCTTGTTACATTTGATAAAAGTTCTTGTGATGTATTTAATAGTGAAAATGTCCTTGTTATGACAGGTACTAGATCTAAAGATAATTGCTACCTTGCACAGGAAGAAGCAGATTGCTTTCATGCTAAAGTTGATGATGCTATTCTGTGGCATAGGAAGCTAGGACATGTTCACTATAGGAACCTTGAAAAGCTACAGAAAGTTGATGCTGTAAGAGGCTTACCAAAGATATCCAGCCCAGGTAAGGTTGTATATGGGGACTGCCTAAAGGGTAAGCAAACCAAAGCTATTCATACACCCCTCCAGGTACAAAGTACAATTCCCAGGACTGGTAAGTGTTTTGAATTATTACACATGGATCTCATGGGTCCTATTGAGGTAAGCAGCCTAAGTGGTAAGAGATATGCCTTTGTTATTGTTGATGATTTCTCTAGATATACATGGGTTAAGTTTCTTAAAGAAAAATCTGATGCATTCAACACATTTAGGATCTTACATGCTAGCATCAAAAATCTGTATGGTTCCTCTGTTTGCAAGATTAGGTCTGATCATGGGAAAGAATTTGAAAATGCTAGTTTCAGTGATTTCTGTGATAAGAATGGAATTTTCCATGAGTTTTCAGCACCTAAAACACCTCAGCAAAATGGGATAGCTGAGAGGAAAAATAGGACACTTCAAGAGATGGCCAGAGTTATGCTTAATGCTAGAAACCTATCTAAAAGACTTTGGGCTGAAGCTTTAAATACTGCATGTCATATAAGTAATAGGGCTTATCTTAGACCTGGTACAAATATGACACCATATGAAATCTTGAAGGGTTCGAAACCAAATATTGCTCATTTTCATGAATTTGGATGTGATTGTTACTTGTTGAATGATAGAGACTATCTTAGTAAGTTTGATCCAAAAAGTGAAAAGTGCATATTTGTTGGTTATTCTGTGAATAGTTCTGCTTTCAGGGTTTATAATCCAAGATTGAAGACTGTTCAAGAATCAGTAAATATAGTGTTTGATGATTCCACCTTTGATACAGGTACTGATGAAGTTACTGTCTCTGATGTTGCCCCAACATTGGAAACAGAGACTGTCCCAACATCAGGAGCAGAAGCTGAAGACACTGAAGTTGTGACTGGTTCTAATGTTGAGCTGACACCTACTGCTGTTAGCCAACATCACCACAGTCCAATTCAGAGTATGACATTGTTGATGAACCTAGGAGAGATCCCCCTACTAGGATTCAAAAAGACCATCCAGCTTCACAAGTGATAGGAGAAATCACTGGACGCATGAAGACTCGCAACAAAGACAGGGTAAACTATAAAAATATGGTAAGGTTGTGTGTCTGCATGGCTTCCACTTGCACTGTAAGTAATGCTTCCCGTTTTGTCTCAAACATTGAACCTAAGAATGTGACTGAAGCTCTTAAGGATAGTAAATGGATAAATGCTATGCAAGATGAACTGTTGCAATTCACCAAAAATCATGTTTGGAATCTAGCGCCTAGACCTTCTAATGTGAATGTTATAGGAACTAAGTGGATTTTCAAGAACAAAACTAATGAAGATGGTGTAATTGTAAGAAACAAAGCTAGGCTAGTTGCACAAGGTTATACTCAGGTAGAAGGGATAGACTTTGATGAGACATTTGCCCCAGTAGCTAGGATAGAATCTATTAGATTACTTCTTGCTATTGCATGTTGTCTTAAGATTAAGCTCTACCAGATGGATGTGAAGGGTGCTTTCCTTAATGGTTTGATAGACAAAGAAGTATATGTTGAACAACCTAAAGGTTTTGCTGATCCTAAATATCCTAATTATGTGTATAAACTTGAGAAAGCTTTGTATGGTTTAAAACAGGCACCTAGAGCTTGGTATGAAAGACTAACTCAATTTTTGTTAAGTCTTGGGTTCAATAGAGGAGATGGAGACAGAACCTTGTTTATTCTTAGAAAGAGTTCTGATGTTTGTGTTGCTCAGATCTATGTGGATGATATTGTATTTGGTTCTACTAACAAGTCTACTCTAGACAAGTTTGTTGAGTCAATGACAGGGACATTTGAGATGAGCATGATTGGAGAGCTGAACTACTTTCTGGGATTGCAAGTGAAGCAACTGGAGAATGGTATGTTCTTAAACCAGGAGAAGTATGCAAGGAACCTGGTAAAGAGATTTGAGCTACATGAGTCAAAACCTTGCAAAACTCCCATGTCTTCTTCTATGAAGATTACTAAGGATGGCACTGGAGACAATGTTGACCCAACATTGTACAGATCTATGATTGGTAGTCTTCTATATCTCTCTGCCTCTAGACCAGATATTATGTTTTCTGTTTGTGTTTGTGCTAGGTACCAAGCTGATCCAAAGCAATCTCACTTGATTGCTGTGAAGAGAATATTAAGATATATATCTGGAACTTCATCATTGGGCATTTGGTATTCTTTTGATACAAATACAAATCTTGTTGGATTTAGTGATTCTGATTGGGCAGGTGATGTAGATGACAGAAAATCCACAAGTGGGGGCTGTTTCTATTTGGGAAACAATCTAGTTTCATGGTATAGTAGGAAACAGAATTGTGTGTCATTATCTACAGCTGAATCTGAATATGTAGCTGCTGGCAGTTGTGTTACCCAGCTAGTATGGCTTAAACACATGTTGCTGGACTATGGGCTAGATAGTGATACTCTCCTCATGTTTTGTGACAATCTTAGTGCCATTAGTATCTCAAGGAATCCTGTTCAGCATTCTAGGACTAAGCATATAGATATAAGACATCATTACTTGAGAGACATGGTTGAGGATAAAATGATTAACATTGAGCATATTGAGACAAATAATCAGCTTGCTGATATGTTTACTAAACCTTTAGATAGTGAGAGATTCTTCAGTTTGAGGAAATCTCTCGGCATGTGCAATATGTGAGAATGTTAGGAGCCCAGTGTTGACATAACACCACTGTCTAGCACTGGTTAATGGTTGTGGTGTAGTATGTAACTTTTTGTTTTTTTTGTTTGTTTCTTTTCTTTTCTTTTTGAGTCACATTGATCTTTATTTGGCATATTTGATTGTGTGGTTGATCACTGTGTTTTACTAATCTTTCTAGCTTGCAGATTCACATCTAAGTTTTGAAAAGTATAAATCTCTAAAGTGTGTCTGAGGTTGTGTTAGCCTAACATATGGAGAAGCTGGGGTACACAAAGTTCACTACTTTGATGTCTATTCAGTTGTGTCTTATTCATATGAAAAGGTTTTACAGGACATGTGGAGAAGCTGGGGTTCATGATGTTGACAGCTTCAATGATATTCAGTTGTGCTTATTTGCATGTCTCTGTTTAGTTTGGCCAAGGGGTACATAAGAGTGGTTCTTTCTACTAGGGTGTTTGGGGTTTCGATTGCCTTCACTTGGTAGCATTGATCACTTAGTGCTCTCTTGTATGCAGGTTGGTAAACAAGTATGCATAAGGAATTGGGGTATTGGGGTGCATGATAAATGTATTGCCAGTATTCAAGACCTTTGTACTTGCCTAACTTGCTGCTGATAATGTTGTTACTGGGGTGTGTGGAGTCTTGTGCTGCCCTCATTCAGTAATGTCATTATCCTTTTTTAATCAACCCTCAGTTTTTGTTCTAAAGAGATAATGAAAATAGTGAAGATTTGATGTGATGTGATCTGTTGCTGGTTTGAAAAATGATTCACTGTGTATACCATCTGTCAATGTTGTCATAACATTGTTGCATTCATTCTAGAACTGCATTGTCTTTCATCTTTGGTTAGTGTGGTTGACTAGGTTTGGGCTTAGGGGGAGTATATAGTCCCTTTCATGTGTTGAGGCATACTCTTTGGGTGACATTCTGCAGGTGACACACTATTTGTGACCTTCTATGCTGTGGAAGTGGATTAATTCTCTAATTCATAACTGCTTATCTCTGTGTGTTCTCTGTTTGATATGTTACTTATTCATGATTTTGATCTAAATCTTATGTTTTTGGTACTCACTTGCTACTTTGGTGAAGTTTCAGATATAAGTTTGGATATATCTCACGCTCTCACATGAAATTGCCTTGAAGAAGCCCAAAACCTCAAATATTATGGTTTGAAAACCTACTGGTTTGAATGTTACTCTACTCTCTGATCTGAATGTTGTTCCAACATTGCCACACGGTCTTCACAACATTGAAGTCATTAACTTATAAGTTTGTTTAAAATTTTAAAAACTGAGTTTTTATTGTTTTATTGTGAACTGCTCTGGTTACTTGTTGTGTTTAAGTGACACGTGGTGAAGTTCTTACGCGGGAATAGAGGAGTGGGAAAACTTAATTGATCATATTCCATAATCCTACTTACATTCATTCCTTCTCTCTCCACTCTTCACAACTTAAAAGAACAACTTGCCCTAATTTCTGTCACTTGTGCAAATTGTCCTTCTTTCTGCAATTAATTATCTAAAAATCTCTCATATTTTTCTCTCAATTCTCAAAACTAACATGGCAAGCAAGACTCCTTTAGACACTCTTGCAGATTTGGCCGTGAATGTCAAGAAAACAACAACACGCACCAGGGCTGCTGCGCGTGAGGATCAAGGACGGCCTACTGCTCAAGTTGCTGCAAAACGACCAACGATTCCTTATCAACGACGGGCAAAGCGAGCTAAGAATGTGGAATCTAAGTCGAATGTTGGCGCAACATCAGAAGCCCATGAATCTGAATCTGAGGTAAATGTGGCTAACCCTAAACCCCAAGTGAATAATGTTGATAATATAATTGAGGGGGAGGGATCTGGAGCTGGTTCTGGTAGAAAGAGAACATCTATGGGGTCTAGGCCAATGAGTAAAATAGCCTTGCTAAGAGCTGAGGCTAGAAGAGCTCAAAGAGAGAGACTTGAGAAGAAAAAGGCTAAGGCTAAGGCTGAGGCTGAGAGAGTGAGGAAAGGGAAACAGATTGTGGATGAGGAAGTTGAGGTAGTTGATATAGAAGAAGAGGAGAAAGAGGAAGAGGAAACTGCTGCTGAAGAGTCTGAAGCTAGTGGTGATGATGATGAGAATGAAGAAGAGTACTGTGACACTCTTGCATTATCCTATTTTAGTAAGGAAGCTAGGTCTAGATACTATCTTAATAAGGAGATAGAGGACAAGGCTTATGACTTTAGAAAGAGGGATTTTCACAAAGAGAGGGTCATGGACATGGACAGCTTTAAAAGAAACAGAGTTTTTGAGTTGTTGAAAGCAAGAGGGGTTCAGAATTCAATGAAGAAGCATGGTGATTATGCTCCTGAGCTTGTACAAGAATTCTACCTGAATCTCTCAAAGTATATCACTTGTGAGTTGTCTCCCAAATATGGTCAAGCATGGGTAAGAGGACAAGTGTTTGACATTAGTCCTAAGAAGATAAATGAGATTTGGGGACTGCCACATGTTAAGGAATCTGAAGATCCAAAGCCAGATGAGGTGATTGAGGATATCACAGGTGGTCTAGAGAGAACCTGGGTTGAACAATTACCAACAACAAAGCTCACTGCCCTAAGTGCTGTTCTGCACAAATGTGCATCATATAATTGGCTGCCTACTAAAAATTCTACTGTTTTGACTAAGGAGTCAGCTTACTTGGTCTACAAACTGAAGAATGGGTTTGCTGTGAATATTGGGGTGAGAATTTTAAAGGCTATGGAAGATGCTGCTGGGAGGAAGCAAGGGATTCTACCATTTCCTTCTTTGATCACAACTCTGCTGCTAAAACAGAAGATGAACAAGAAAGAGTTTGGAGGAATGTCAGAGAACAAGGTTAGGTTCACCATCACTCAATCATACTTGTCTAGCACAAGAGTGAAGGACTTGCCTTGGAATCCTGAAGGTGGAGTTGCACCTGGAGAGGAAAAGGAGGCTGAACAATTTGTTGGAGCTTCAGTGCCTCAATCTGATGAGGAAGAAACCAGGGTAACAACAAAATCTTTTGTTGATCAGTAGTTGACTTGGTATAGAAGTGCTTATGCCAATCTTCAGAGAGAAGTTGCTTTCAAGCAAAAACAAATGCAAGAGCTGGATGTCTTGATTAAGAACATGGAGGAGCTTTCTTCACAAAAAGGGGGAGAGTGATCTAGTTTTTAATTTTTGATTTCTGGTTTTTATGTTTTTGTTTTGATATGTTTTTGAACTGTTTCTATTTTGCTGCTAGTTCTTATTTTGCTGCTTATTTGTTTTGGTTTGTAATGGTAATGCTACTTAGCTTTAACTGCTCTTAATGCTTTTGCTTATGAAGATAGTCTATATCTGCTGTTTCTGCTGATAAACTAATGTGCAGGTACATTCTGGTCTTAATGTTGAGACAACATTGATGAGTTAAATGTCTGAACAACTTTTTTTGAGTTGTGGTGATGACTTTAATGATTAATCTTTGTTATGCCAAGTTAATACTTGATAGTTTGCATTAAGGGGGAGCAGTTTTAGTAGGTTTAGATTATTATGCTTAATTGATATTTGGACATTATTATCTGTTATGTGAACAGGTTGATTGGTTTTGTGAAGAAAGGAAAAAAGGGGGAGATTGAAAGTGTAAGATGTTCTGGAATCAATGTTGGATGGATGTTGTGCCAACATCCAGAGAACATTGAAACCCGAGAACATTCTTAACCTGAAAAATTGTTCCAAAATTCGAGAACATATTCTGGAATAAATGTTGGATGGATGTTGAGCCAACATCAGGACAACATTTAAACCAGAGAGTATTCTGTCAATCTGTCTTTAACTGCTTTATTTTAGTTTTGCCTTTATTCACCTATTAATCAAGTTCCACGATTTTAGTTGTCTTTGTTTATGTCCAGGAACATCTCTTAATCATAAGGAAGAGCATTACATGTTTCCTAAGTTGAAGTTTCCATAATTCAAGAGGAGGAGATCGGTCAAGTCAACACGGTTTCAAAGAAGGAAAGTTTTGGAGTTCAAGTGCAACTAGGAATCTTTCCAAGATCAACTCTGAATTGAAGAAGGAGTATTTCCTTATTAGAACTCAATCTAATAAAGGGAACTATTATTCAAGAAGGAGATCGAGTTCAAGAAGGAAAGTAGAGTTCAACAAGGAAACAACACAAGTTACCAAAACTGTGTACAACACACCTTGGAGATCAAGTTTGAAGAAACCTATATATAAGGTGTGAAGTACATCAAGATACATAGAGAAACAATAGAGCTTATAAATCCGTAGAGATTTTATCTTAAGCATTGTTGCTATGTTTCTTGTTTTGCAAAGTTTGTGAGTTTTCGAGTTAAGTCTAGGATTAGATTTAAGGAGAAAATTCTTGTCTGCTTTGCTGAGTCCGATCTACAAAAGAGCGAGAGTGATTTTGTGGTGAGGAACATCTTTGGTAAAACCTGCGTGGTTATTTTGCCGTAAGGCTAGATGGTTGATTATTTATAATAAACCATTGAAAATTTATCTTCTTGTGTTCTTTAATTCCGCTACACATTATACTCTATCAAGAAGATTGTTTGAGATCAAGTTAAGGCAACGCCAGCTTAACTTGAGCTCTGAAACGTGGAAAAGTTGTATCAATCCCGATCCAACAATTTCATATTGCTTACACAAGTGTTGTCTTATTTTATGATATGCAATTTTAGTGGGAGTTTGTTTCATGTGTTTGGCTCATTTATTGACACGATACATTGGTTTATGTATGTTCAGTTTTCTGCAGAAAAGGTTGATGGTTTTCTTATTATAGCTCTGAATATTTTATTTGTTTTATCTTTCATTGTGGTTTGACATAAGGTTTGAAAGACTAAGGCTGATCTCACGAAAGATTTAGGACCAATTGGAAATAGGCATGTTTATGATCACATTGCATGTAATTTCTATGTTACACATCCATACATGATCTATGTCATTTGAGTATATTTGGTATGCGTGATCATTGAGGGTCGAGTTACGATTAATGTAACAAAGGCCGCTTTGGTTCCATGTTGGTATATGAAATGGACGAGATTGTTTAAGGAAGATACTTCGGCAATTAGCAAAGTTTGTGTACACCTAAGGTTATCAGATGTAATTGTCGTTTGGATTTAATTTGTAGCCCAAGTGGGAGATTGTTAGATTATATTTAATAATCTAATATGTGGGCTTTGCAAATTAAGACAATTACATTAAAAGGCTAATTATTTATATTGGACTAATTAAGTGATCTAATTAAAGAGTCCAATTAGTATCTTAAAATGTATGGGCTTTGTAATGTGTAATTCCCTGTTGTACTCTAACTAGGGTTTATGGGGCTCTAGTTAGTTTACTATATAAGGTTATAGGGTCTTGGTCCCCAAGGCTAATCTTATGACTACTCTTCTCTTCCATTCCCATCAATAGAGAGAGACCCGTAAAGAGAGATAGATTAGTCTGTGGAAGATCAAAGTCCCACCGTTCTCGCATAAAAGCTTATCTGTATGGATCAAGGTACGCTTCTCGATTCATGACTTATGAATTTCTTTATGGTTTAACATGTGGCGATCTTGGATACGTGATTTAATTCATGATAAAGTATTTAATCCAACATTATATTCATAATTTTCTTTGGTTTCCCCATATATATATATATATATATATATCCAAGTTTTAGCTCTTTTAAATTAAAATAGAACACCATGCCATGCTTACTTATTTTATGATATGTTCATATTATGTAAAGTAGTTACTCTGTCACCAAGATAAGATTCTTGGTTTCTCTCAGTTTGTTCAAATCTCATTTCACTGAATTGCAAACACCAAATGGGAATTCGATTATGTTGTTTCTTGATTCTATTTGGCATTAATGTTGCCTTTGTTAAAGGGCAGTGTGTACAAAACCAGAAAAAATTGTTGCTTGAGTTGAAAAACAACCTCACATATGATTCTTCATATTCAACTAAGCTGGTGCAGTGGGACGAATCCATCGATTGCTGTCGATGGAACGGCGTAAAATGCGACTTAAGAGGTCGTGTTATTGGTCTTGATCTCGGTAATGAATCGATATCCGATGGGATTGGTGGTAATGACAGCAGTCTTTTCAAGCTTGAGTTTCTCCAGAGCTTGAGTTTAGCTCTAAATTTTTGGAGTTACGCGCCGTTACCATTCGGATTTGGCCGGCTTTCGAGTTTGAGTTATCTGAATTTGAGTAATTCAGGTTTTGCTGGTCAAGTGCCACCTGATTTTTCGGATTTATCGAGGTTAGTTGTTCTTGATCTTTCTACTTCTTACGCCACGCTGAGCCTCGAGAATCCTGATCTGAATGCACTGATTCACAACTTCACACTGCTAAGAGAACTTTATATGGATTATGTGAATATATCTGTGAATGGATATCAATGGTGCAATGCCGTATCTTCTCTGCGGAATTTACGGGTCTTGAGCTTGTCTAATACTTATATTACAGGCCCCTTTGATCCTTCCTTGGCAAAGCTTCGATCTTTATCAGTTATTCGTCTCGATGGAAACACTTTTTCTTCGCCTATCCCGGCTTTCCTTGCTGATTTTCCGAGTTTGAGCGTTTTAAGTTTAAAAGGTTGTAACTTGTCTGGAGTGACTCCTCCTGAATTATTCGAAATATCTAGTCTGCAGACGATTGACTTAACTGGAAACGAATTTCTTGAAGGTTCTCTGTCTGAGTTTCCATTGAACGGGTTGCTTCAGAATTTGGTTCTTAGTGGCACGAATTTTTCAGGAAATGTGCCCGAATCTATCACCAATCTTAAAATGTTGTCAATTGTTGATTTTAGAGGTTGCCGTTTTCCGGTTCAATACCAAACTCTTTTAGAAATCTCACTCAGCTTACTTACTTGGATCTCTCCGGTAACCAGTTCACCGGTAATGTTCCATCATTTAGTTTCCTAAAGAACCTTACGTTTATATACCTTGCCGGCAATGGTTTAACTGGTCGAATCCCTGACTCCCTTTGGGAAGGGCTTGAAAGCCTTGAGTTTCTCGACTTAAGTCAAAATGCACTAGAAGGGGAGATTCCAGTATCCTTATTTGTTTTGCCATTACTTGAAATCTTAGATCTTAGCAATAATTCTTTTATTGGTTCGATACGGGACTTAACCGATACCTCATATTCGTTGGGAGTTCTTGATTTGAGTATGAACAGTTTAGTAGGCCCCGTACCGAAATTTCTGTTTGAACTTCGTAATCTTTCTAGTCTCTCACTCATGGGAAACAAATTCAGCGGTTTCGTGGATTTCACTGATTTTCAAAAGCTTTCAAGTCTTGCGAGTCTTGAACTTTCCTACAACAATTTGTCTGTCTACATAAATGAAAATGTATCCATGTCGTTATTCTTTCCGAGGTTAAATAATCTGGCACTGGCCTCTTGTAAGCTACAGAAATTCCCCCTTTTGAAGAATCAATCATCAATAATGATGCTTGATCTTTCCGGCAACCAATTGAGTGGTGAAGTTCCGAATTGGATATGGGAGGTAGGTAACGGAGGTCTTCGAATGCTAAATCTTTCCCATAATCAGTTGACCAGTCTGCAAGAACCTTACGATTTACGCAGCCTGACATTCCTTGATCTGCATTCGAATATGATTGGTGGACAAATCCCACTTCCGCCGCCCTCAGCTGCACTCGTGGATTTCTCAAACAACAATTTTTCTTCCTTCATCCCTGAAGATATTGGAAACTATTTGGAACGCGTGTTTTTCTTCTCAGTAGCAAATAATAATATCAGAGGGACCATTCCTCTTTCATTATGCAACGCTAGTCGTATAGAAGTCCTGGACATGTCGAACAATAGCTTGCACGGGATAATACCGTCTTGTTTGATACCAGAAACTCTGAGGGTACTGAATCTACGAAGAAACAATCTAACCGGTGATATACCTGATACGTTTCCAGTTACTTGTGGTTTGGAAACTCTGGATCTCAGTTGGAATGGTTTACAAGGACAGGTTCCTATTTCTTTGCCGAGATGCACAAACATTGAGGTTCTGAACCTTGGTAACAATAACATAAATGACTCGTTCCCCTGCTCGTTCAAGAACTTGTCTGGACTACGCGTCCTTGAGCTACACTCTAATGCGTTTAATGGGAACATTAGTTGTTTGCAGGAAGGCAACGCTACGTGGTCCAATCTCCAGATCATCAACCTAGCTTCTAACGACTTCAACGGTGTCTTACATGAAAATTTATTTCGGAACGTGAAGGCAATGTTAGCGGATGCAAATGGCACGCAGTCCCAGCTCGATCATTTGCATTTTGCTTCTGAAATAGTGAACCGGGTGTACTACCAGGACTCGTTGACCGTAACCCTCAGGGGACTGGAACATGATCTAAATAAGATTCTCACTGTCTTTACTGTAATCGATTTCTCGAATAACCATTTCGAAGGTGTAATCCCCGAGACAATTTTCGAACTGAAGTCCCTTTATGTTCTCAACTTCTCGCAGAATGCTCTCTCTGGTCATATCCCATCGTCAGTCGGAGAACTGCAGACACTTGGATCGTTAGACCTCTCGTTTAACAATCTGGGCGGAGAAATCCCGCAACAGCTTGCCAGTCTTACGTTCCTCTCGTTCTTGAACTTGTCATACAATGATTTTGTTGGGAGAATCCCTCTAGGAAACCAAATGAACACATTTTCAGAAAGTTTGTTCGTAGGAAATGAGGGACTCTGTGGCTTTCCCTTAAACGTAAGTTGCAGGTCACAAGTTGTTCAACAGACGAATTCAGTACAAGGGCAGGATAGTTTAGTAGGCGGTAGCGATGTATATATAAGTGCTGCGTTGGGATTTATTGTTGGTATAGGTGTCATTTTTATGCCGCTACTGTATTCTAGAAGATGGAGTAAGTTCTACAACAAGCATGTCAATAAGTTTGTGTTGTTGGTTTTACATCAGCAGGATCGTCGAAAAGCTAACGAGGACTGGTGACACATTCTTTTCCGACAAAGATTTTGCATTCAGTAGCACATGAGTTGAACTGGACTATTCATTATTAGTTCAATGCTTCATATGGTTAGGTAGAACAATAACTAGAGGCATTTCATTTCTGTGTTGAAATTTGCTGACTTCAAATCCTGTGTACTGTACATGAAGATAATGATATATCTGAACTTTGTTCCAGCTTTTGTGGCTCATTTCGTTGTGTACCGGTGTATATGCGTCATTATTATGTCTTGATGTTATCTTCGTTGCGTCTCTGCCAATTCTGGGACTAACTGAGCTAAACGTTACGCACAAACATTTCACTTGATGATGCTCATCGTTTATCAAGTATCAAATCTGAATAATCATGAGAATGCCTGATTTGAATTTTTTTCGTCGAAAACTTTTGGGCTCTCTGATTAAAATCGGAAATAATTCGATCTAAAGCACCTTTTCACTTGCATGTACATGAAAATGTACATACTTGTCCCGATTCCATTAGCCTCATATCACTTTTTCCACATCTAACTCTTGTTTCATTCCGACGGAAGGCAATTGAAACGCGAAAGTAGTGAGACGATATCCGCAGGAGAACTGGATATAAGCAGTGCACTTGCTTGTTAACTTAAGAATAAGTAAAGCTAGCACAACTTGTCACTGACTCTTCTTCAATTTTGCTAATAGCCTTCACCTTATGACTTATGAGCTAGATTTTATATGTTAGCACCTGCAACAATCACATTGTGAATTAAAAGTACAAAGAATGTAAGTAAATAGTATGCAAACACCCTTTTATTTGCAGATGAAAAACCAAAAGATAGTAAAATTCAGAGATGTAGCACATACCATCATTAATTGTATATTGAAATCAACACCACAAAAAGAAAAGAAAAAAAAAAGAAGGAAAAAGGCTAGAGAAAAGAAAGCATAACATATTAGACATGCCATATTAAACCAGAATCTAAAAGTTGGTAGATTAATTCCTTAAAAAATATGTTGAATCTTGTGCTTAGGCACATTTTTGTTACATAAGTAGATAAAGTAGGAAGATGCTTGAAAGTTTCACCAGGCACGTCTATGCACGGATACGGATACGGATACGTGGATACAATTTTTTTTTTTTAAATTTACAAGATACGTCAAATATTTAATATTAATAATTATATAAGGATATAATTCAAATAAAAATATCAAAAAATATTATATCTAATCACTTGCACAACATTTAGTCACATACTATTATGAAGCATATCAAAACTTTGTATGTTGTTTTTATTCTGGTTTGAAATAGAGGGTTTTTACGATTTTATATTTAATTTTCTAAAAGGATATTGCAATTTGGTTCTTATTTAACCATTTTCTAGTTTAAGAAAACTACCATACTACTCTTATAAATTGCTGATACGTATCGGATACTTCTCGGATACGCTTCACAGCGTATTCGATACGTGTATCCGTCTTTTTAATTATTTTTAATGCAAAATACGCCACGTGCATGACGTATCCGATACGTATCCGAAAGATATCCAAAGAGTATCGGTATGATTCGTATCCAACACTAACGTTTTTTTGGAATATCTGTGCATCATAGGCAGACACTTAAAGGCTGACAACTGAATGTGATATGAAACTAAAATATAGACGTAAGCCCTTTAATTCATCAATTCCCACAAAGGGATTCATCAATTCCCAAATCCTTATGTTTAGAATTAATATATAAATGCATGTATGTATATATATAAAAAGATAGCAGCAGTGTTTTATTTAATTAATTCTTATTAGCATAGTTTGTGAAGGAATCTCTGACTCAGCTGATAAGTCTTTGGTTTTCACATTTTATGCAAATCCCTTTTCTTTTATGCCTATTTTTTTTTGCATGTGTTTTCTTGATTCTCTTGTACTTATCAAATGCCCTGTTTAGCACTAATCTTGTCTTTGTATCAGGCCAAAATATTGTGTGAAAAATAAGAAAAAAGTGCTGCATGAGTTAAAAAACAACCTCACACAGATATGATCTTTCACTCTCAACTAAGCTAGTGCAGTGGAATGCTTCCACTGATTCCTGTCGTTGGAGTGGCGTACAATGCGACTCTCTAGGTCCCGTTACTGCAGTCCTGCATGCAGCTCCACTGAGAAAATCAGGTGAAGAGCATGAAAGCTCACACAATAGAAAGGCATGCATATATCAGTGCTGAATTGGGATTTCTTGTGAGTCTAGCTAGTCGTCATAAACGTGGTGCTGTTATTCTCAAACAAATGGAGGAGTGGTACAACAAGCATGTCAGTAAGTTCGTAGTGTTGGTTTTGAATCGGTATGATAGTCGCCTCAGAAAAAGTTATGGCGCCAAATTCTTGTGGCGAAGATGAATCAAAGGCATAAGTTGAAATGCTTGCAGTAGTTTAGGATTAGGAAGAATTATGTATTAGTATCAGTTCATCCTTAATGACCAATCATTTTCAGTGGAGTGAATCTATTGACCGCTGTTATAAACTTATATGACATGTGTGAACTAAGTTTAGTGGTCTTATGACTCTTATTCCATCTCTTGTCCTCATGCAAAATAAAGTAAGAAAGAGAAAAATATCTGCAAGCTCATGTTATGTTTATCAATAGTGGTCAGTGGATAATGTGTAATCACCATGATCCAGCCCACTTCACAAAAGAAGATAATATACAAAAAAAGCCTTACTGTTTATGCATGTGCCCACGCGTTGACTAATTGACTTATATTTGTAATTTACAAGCTGCTACAGAGTTTTATTAGGCATATGTGTCTTTCTTTAATATATCTAAATAATACACGTTTTTGGATCTTGTGAGTCAAAATAGTACGCCATGATGATTCATTACTTTATATAACTCTACGCGTTTTTTGATGTACTCTTTGAACTTATATATAAGATTCCTGGATGGTACTTGTCTAGAAAGCTATAAGTACCAAAAATGGAAGTTCAAATGTATTCATGTGCTTTCTTCATTCTATTGTTCTTCTCAAATGTCATGTTTGGCATTAATGTTGCCATTGTATCAGGCCAACATTGTGTCCAAAATCAGAAAGATTTGCTGCTTGAGTTGAAAAACAACCTCACGTATGATTCTTCACTTTCGACTAAGCTCGTGCAGTGGAGTGAGTCCATCGATTGCTGTCATTGGGGTGGCGTAAAATGCGACTCTCGAGGTCGTGTTACTGCTCTCGATCTCAGTAACGAATCTATCTCTGGCGGGATAGATGATAATGCCAGCAGTCTTTTCGGGCTTGAGTTTCTCCAGAGTTTGAGTTTAGCTCAAAACAGATTCGATTCCGTTCTGTTGCCAACGAGGTTTGGTCGACTGGCAGGTTTGAGTTTCCTGAATCTGAGTAATTCCGGTTTTTCTGGTCAAATTCCAGCCGAGTTTTCGCATTTAACGAGGTTAGTCGTTCTTGATCTTTCATCTTCTTACACCGAGCTGAGCCTCGAGAATCCTGATTTGAAAACATTGATTCGCAACTTCACGAGGCTAAGAGAACTTTATCTTGATGGGGTGAATATTTCTGCTAATGGATATCAATGGTGCAATGCTGTGTCATCTTCTCTTCCTAATTTACGAGTCCTGAGCTTGTCTAATACTCATATTACAGGCCCCTTTGATTCTTCATTGGCAAAACTTCAATCTCTGTCAGTTATTCGCCTTAATGGTAACACTTTTTCTACTTCCATTCCAGAATTCTTCGCAGATTTTCCTCGTTTGAGTGTTTTGACTATGAATTCGTGTAACTTATCTGGCGTTACTCCTGTAAAATTGTTCCAAATTCCTAGTCTGCAGACGATTGACTTGAGTGGAAATAGAGATCTCGAGGGCTCATTGCCTGAGTTTCCTTCAAAGGGTTCTCTTCAGAATCTGTTGCTTAGTTATACAAAATTTTCAGGAAACGTTCACGAGTCTATAGGGAGCCTTAAAAGGCTGTCACAGGTTGATCTTAGAGGCTGTCGCTTCTCCGGCTCAATACCAAGCTCATTGAAAAATCTAACTCAGCTTAGCTACTTGGATCTTTCTATTAATCAGTTCAATGGTCCTGTCCCATCGTTTGGTTTACTAAAGAGTCTTACCGTGATAAACCTTCGTGCTAATAGTTTAACGGGTCAAATCCCTGATTTCCTTTGGGAAGGACTTGAAAGTCTCGATTTTCTCGACTTGAGCGAGAATTCACTAGAAGGGCACATTCCCGCATCATTATTTGTGTTGCCATCGCTGAAGGTCGTAAATCTTAACAACAATAGACTTTCTGGTTCGTTGACGGAATTGAGATCTAGCAGTTCGTATTCCCTGGAGGTTCTTGATTTGAGTGTGAACAATTTAAGAGGCCCTCTGCCGCAGTTTTTGTTTAAACTTCACAACCTTTCGAGTCTTTCACTTTCTAGGAACGAATTCTATGGCTCTGTCGACTTAACTGATTTTCAGAAGCTTCCAAATCTCGTGAGTCTTGATCTTTCCTACAACAATCTGTCCATACGTGTAAGGGAAAATGTTTCGTTCTCTACACTGCTCCCTCGATTAGGAAATCTGGCACTTGCATCTTGCAAGCTTCAGAAATTCCCTCTTTTGAAGGATCAATCGTCATTAATGATGCTAGATCTTTCAGACAACCAAATAAAAGGTGAAATTCCAAACTGGTTATGGGGGGTTGGTAACGGATTTCTTCGTTTTCTGAATCTTTCCAGTAACCAATTTGCCTCTTTGCAAGAACCGTATGATTTGCGTAGACTGCAGTTTGTTGATCTGCATTCAAATATGCTCGTTGGGAAAATCCCGGTCCTACCACCCACTGCTGCTGTATTGGATTTCTCAAACAACCGTTTTGATGGTGGAATACCAGAGACGATAGGTGAAACAAGGTTCCTTCGTGTTCTCAACTTCTCGCATAATGCTCTCTCCGGCAACATCCCAACATCACTTGAAAAATCTACGACGCTTGAAACGTTAGATCTGTCATTTAACCATCTGAGTGGGAAAATCCCCCAAGGCGGCCAAATACAGAAATTTCCAGCAAGTTCGTTCGAAGGAAACAAGGGACTCTGTGGACTTCCTTTAAACAAAACTTGCGGTGCCGTTGAAGCGGCGGAAGTTCCACAAAGAGTAAGGAGAGGAGCATAAAAATTTTCAGCAGAAAGTGAGTTATATGTAACACCATATTGGCAGCAGTGTTTTATTGTACACAATAAAAGTCTTCAAATCCAATGTAATGTATATGGTAATAAAGGTGGTCTGATCTTTTCTCAATTATGTATAATTTATGATCATCTACTTGTGATTTCTTTTGCCAGTACGCCATTTTCTTTCCAGTACTTGTTCACTCATAAAAACAGAAGATATAAGCTTAACATGACATCTGGTTTATAATACAAAATAAAAAACAGAAGATATAAACTTCATTCAAAGATATTGCAATAAGTAACAATTGAGTCACTTTCTGACTTAAACAACACAAAGCAATCAAGTGAAAATGCACAAAAACTTCCTCATAATCTGCTGATGATTTTTTATTTTTTTTGGTCAGCCATTTTTCACAAGTCACGCACTAAAATTTCTAATAATTGAAATGGAGAAAATGGAAAATTTCCACTACACTATTTACAAAACTTCAGAGTCAACTTACTTTTTTGATTGAAGACGATATATATATATATATATATATATATATATATATATATATATATATATATACATTTTACGTAAAGATGGAGACTCGCTAGAAGAGAGTGCTCGAAATCCCAACTAAGTTGACACTTCTGCGTCGCCCTTCAACCACTGAGGCTCATATATATAAATAATGAAAACAAGAGTACATAAGAAGAATCCAAAACAGAAAGTTAACAAAATTTGAAACTCTCTCCACCACAATAGTCATCATTAACAAAATTAAAGTAAATGGAGAGACAAGACAACCACCAATGCTCCCCTCTATAACGCGTACCATAGTTTGCAAGAGCATCCGCAACTTTGTTTTCTTCCCTGAAAATATATAAAATCCGAAAATGCATGGACTTCACAAATTGTAAGCATTGTATCCAACTCGCTCTCAGTTTCCATGACACTTTGTCCGAATTGATGTTTACTAAGTTCATGACGTAAGTGGAAATTGCTCTATAACCATATGTATTTCCAATCCAATTCCCTCCTTTAAATATAGCAAACATTGTTGCCCGAAGATCTGCTTCAAAGGCAAAAGTTGAATAAATGTGCACTGCGAACGCACCGTGCGGCAGCCCTCTTGCATTTTTGCAAATTCTTCCAGCTCCCCTACTCCCGGTATACCAAGGGCGCAACCATCTGTGTTGCATTTTATCCAAGTTGCCAATGGGGGGGTGCCATATCACCGAAATAATTCTTGGCGCCTTTCTGGGTATCATAGCTACGCGAAACATTCGAAGTATCTTATGTCACCCATGGAAGATGATGAGCCAACTTTGAAGAAGCCGACTTCTCTAATGCATCGCCAAATCTTTCTAAAAAACAAGTTGATATTGGGCGCTATCTCATCGCAAACACAATTATTTCTAGTTTGCCACAACTGTCACACGCACGAAGCTATAACAACAATCCACAAAGCTCGTACTTGTGAGCTGAATTTAATACCCACCGCTTCATCAAATTAACAATTAACGAAATAGTTCTTTCATTATCAGTTGAAACAAGTGGCCCACACACCATAATTCTTTGGTTTACTTACAGTCAATATATTAATAATTCAAGAAATGTTAATTGATGATTATATATCCCCAACCTCAGCAACTGATAGTGAAAGTGTAAGTGTTGCCCAGTGTTATCATAACACTGAAGCTATGGAATTTTATCATAACATTGAACTCCTGGAGTATTATCATAACATTGAACAACAACACTTTAACACTGAAAAATCTGGAAAGGATACATGAAGAAAGGATAATGGAGGCATAGAAAAGTGGAGAGCTACCAGGTTATCGTGATACATGAATAAATGATAATGAAGGTTGCTAGTTTTAAGAAACATAGAGTGTTTGAGTTCCTTGAGTCTGGAGGTATTCTGCAGACCATGCAGAAGCTTAAGGCATATGTTCCTAAGACCATCCGAGAGTTCTGCATGAACCTTTTCATATGGTTCAATCATGAGAACTCTCCTAAGTTTGAAATAGCTTTTGTTAGAGGCACTGTTTACAACGTCGAGGCTTTTGAAATCAACAAAGCTTGAGGGATGCCTGATGTGGAAGAGGAAGGTGATCATTTTATGAAGGATGTGACCGAGGACCTCACTAGAGGGTTGTTGTGGCAATGGACAGAGAGAATTCCAAACACCATACTCACTTTCCTGAGTGCTGTTTTATGCAAGATTGCATCAACCAACTAGCTGCCAACTTCAAAATCTATTGTCCTAACTAAGGACACATCTATAACGATCTATAATTTGTTTCTTTTGATTAAATTAATAAAAAACAAAACCCTTAGGTTACATTATTCGACAAAAGGAAAAGAATCTGGGGTGGGGGGGGGGGGTGGGGGGATCTTGTACAAACCAAAAACTTTCGTCCCCATTGCTCTTATGCTTGGCAACCACATCCCCCTACTTTGTTTTTGGTTCTCGACACCCATTGGAATTTGTGAGTCCACGACATATGAAGTAAGGTGTGGGACTCATCAATCTTGTTATGAATAAAAGATTCCACCTTAGTTGTCCATGATTAGATTATAAGCATCACGAGAGTCGATTTCAATAGTGATCTTTTGGATACGCTTCTCCCACGCGATGCTAAGGTCATTCCTAATTGATTCGACTTCCGTATCCAATGACCAATATAGTTGGACCAACTAGCGTTTTGTTGAAGCCCCACTGCCATTCGCCCTTCTCATTCCTCAAAACCCCACCATTTGTTCCTTTATTTTGATGCGCAAGAACGCTACCATCAACATTGAGTTTCATTCATCCGTCATACGATCTCTCCCATTTACCCATATCATCGACGTTCCTACTTCTAGTAGATCTCAAAATGTCAAGGCTACGATGTTTTATTTGACAGAAAATTGCATAATTCTTCTTCACTTTACCTCTAAAGATCCGCACATTTCTCGTCTTCCAAATTATCCAAACACTCGCAGCAAATATTATATTCCAAGGGATGTTCAATAACAACTTACATGGCTTTTTTGTGTTTAGAATGTTCCTCTTTAACCATGTTGCGTCATCAAGATTTATGAATAGCAGCCAATCGTTTCTGCGAGTAGCGTACGACGTACCTTCCATGCGGCTGGACATTGGCGTAAGATGTGTAATGTTGATTCCTCCGAGTCATGACATACCTTGCACATTGCTAAATCGCTCATCTTGCGCGTCCTTCGCAGCTGATTCGATGTGAGCCTATTTTGATATGCAAGCCACATAAAATAATGAAGTTTATTCTACTAAGGCGCCTTCCAAATCCACTTCATTTTTTACGTGATGACCCTCTCTTCAATTCGGCTTCGGTAAAGTGCCTTGTATGCACTTTGGCATGAGAATGTGCTATTCCCCGTCTCACATTAGATGTGATCCTCATTCTCATTCAGCCGTGGTATTCTTCCTGTGATTCGAAACAACCAGCTTGAACGAATTTCAGTTTTCAACTCATTGAAAAACCAATTCCATTCCTCATCAATCACTTCATTCAAAGTAACATTCAAATCAGCTTCTTTAATATTTGGGACTAACTCACAAAAACGTATGTCACCAAGCAATTATCAAAACAAAAGGAGATTTTATTTTCTTTGCCAATTTTCCATCTAAAAAATGGTTAGATTAAATTCATGCACCAAATTATTCATTTTCAGGTGACACTATCGCTTCCTTTCATGGTATATCTTATGATATGTCTATCCTTGAGATATTTAGCCTTTACAATATCACCCCAGAGACCAGCTTGATTATTTAGAATTTTCCAACAAGACTCTGGAAGTAAGGCTTCATTATTGAGCCGCGCCGATCGAATACCTAGCCCAACATCTTTTCTAGTTTGATTAATTTTTTGCCAACCAACAAGGTGTATCTTCTTGATACTAGGATCACTGGACCATAAAAAACCATGATTAATTTTATCCAGGCGCTTACACACATTATCTGGGAGCCAACAGGCTTGCGTGAGGTGGATTGGCATTGCGGTTGAAACTGACTGTATCAAAGTGGATCTACCCGCAAGCGATAATGTTTGGCTTTTCCAACCAGTAATACATGCGAGAAGCATGTCAAAGATTCCTTTGAGATCTTCTCGATTCATGCAGCCATGAAATAATAGAACGCCTAAGTATTTGCCCATATTTGCAGTTTGGGCGAAACCTAAAAGCGCACAGATTCTTGTCTTTAGTTCAGGCTCTCCCGTTTTTGAGAAGAAGATTTTTGATTTTGCCTTACTTAATTTCAGACCCAATGAATTATAGAACGTGTCGAGCACTCTCTTAATTGCACGTGTTGTTTTTAATGTTGCCATTCCCATAAGGATTAAGTCAGCCACAAAAAAGGCGAGATAGGCTCGGATCTCCACGACATGGTATCAACGGTTCCCATTATTTGTTATACTTCCTCAAGAATCAAGTATGCAAGCCGTTCTAGACACATGACAAATAATTAAGGAGATAAAGGATCTCCTTGGTGTAATCTGAAGCCATGTTCGAATGCTTCAAGGGGTTCGCCGTTCCAAAGAATTTTTGTAGAGGCATTCGTCACGCAAAAGATAATGAGCCTTGGTGGTGCGACCCTTGATAAAACTCGATTGAGTCGCGTTGCATAGAAGATAGGTTGGAATTGCAAAATAAGGGATGGGCTAAGTACCATGGGTATGAGACATAAGAAAGCCGCGCAAACATTCTCGTTGAATTTTTCTTCAATAAACGCCTTCTTAATGAATTTGAAAAGCGAGGGATGGATCCAATCCCAATACTTTTGATAGATCTTTGCTTGTAAGCCGTCGGATATCGGGGCTTTTAACAGATGAGTAGCCCACACCGCTGCTTTAAGTTCATTTATCGTAAGAATTCTAGCTATATAGTTCGCCGTTTCATCACTGATGCATAGTTGAAAACGAGAGGTATTGAGTGCGGGTTTGTCGATCTGTTCCGAAAAACAATCCATGGAAACACTGGATGGCATGGTTCTTGAGAACCTACTGATCATCGACCCAAACACCCCCAATAGATAGAGTAAGAATTTAATTTTTTTTCCTTCGTGCCAAGGTGGAGCAGTGGAAGAATTTGGTGTTGCGATCACCTTCTTCTAACCATTTAATCCTAGACTTTTGTCTACAAAATATTTCCTCATGTTTCCATATCTCACTATATTCCTCAAGAAGATCACGCTCCAAATGTTCAAGAAACAAATTAGGCCTCCGCGCTAAAGCCTTTTGCGCTTCTTCAATGCGTTTGTGGACACAACGTTTTCTTTTGAAAATATTGCCAAAGCTAGTTTTATTCCAAGAGCTCATAGACACGAGGACTGCCTTGATTGCCTCTTATAGCCTCAGGTTTTTATCCCAAATATTCTTCATCATGGCTTTGCAATCCAAATGTTTATGCCACATGTCTTTGAAGCGAAACGGCCTAGCATGTTGTGCATGGGTGAGCCTACACAACAAGTGAGAACTGGGTGGTGATCGCCATCCGTCTGTGGAAGATTAAACGCCACATTTTCTGGGAACTTCTCCACCCAACTAGGATTAGCAAGAGCTCTGTCTAACCGTTTCCAAATGATGGCTCCTCTTTCCCTCTTATGAAACCACGTGAAACTAGGTCCTTGAAAGCCAAGGTTTTGGGCACCCCAAGAATTTAAAAGCAAGGCATCTATTAGACACGTTTTTTGACCCTCTGCTTTTTTCATATGACGCCGGAATCTCATTGAAGTTGCCTTGTATCATCCACAGTTCATTACTCTCATTCGCCATATTATCTAGATTATCAAAAAACTCCTTACTTTGTCAACCGAGTGAGGCTTTGCGTAAACTCCATAAATCCTCCACTTCTCTTTTTCTTAGGTCCAATAAGGGCATTAATTCTTTGGTCCTCAACACCCTTTATCACCACATCAATATTGTCTGAATTCCATGACACCCAAATACCTCCATCCATGCCGTCTGTGGGTGCAATACAAAAATCCGAGAAACCAAGACTTGGTGCAATCTCGTAAGCTCGTACCTCTGACACTCGCATCTCAAGAAGATACACCACATCTGGTTTGTAGATTCTAATCAAGTCCCGAAAACTAGTTCGAAAATCTCCATCTCCCGTTCCTTGGCAATTCCATGATACAACTTTCATCTTAGAAAGAATAAGGTGGTGCGCAGCGATGGGTCCGTCAATTTCCCGACCAATCCATGATCGAATCATCTGTCTCATAAGTTCTTGTGCTCAATACTTCTAACGATTTATCTCCCATGTGCTCAGAGTGAAATTCTGCCAATAATTTCGAATGTGTTCCACCATTTCTATCTGAAATGTGTTTATCTCGAACTCCCAAACTGTTGGAAAACTCTCCATCACGGTGATTATACGCGGTTCTATTAGTAATGTCCTTGAGGGGCCACTAAAATTCTCCATTTGTGTTTGTATATCCCAAAACTCGGGTTGGAAGGCTCCGATTAGTGCTCCGTTCTCCCATGCAAGTTGGAATTTTACCAGTTCTCCATAGCCGATATTTTCTTCAATGCGTCCTACTGATGTCAGTTTGTTATCAGTAGGCGTTTCCTCTTCCGGGTTTACAACATCCAATGCTGCAAATTGATTAAATTGAGGGTTGCTATTATTTGCCTTCTTGGGAATTAATTCCCCCCCCCCCCCCCTTATTGAGATTTCTTTTCTGGATATTTGGCTTAGAAGGTAAGTTTCCCACCCTGTTTAGGATTCCCCATTCTGGGAATGGTCAGTATCCTTACCAGGGTGAGATTCTTTCCCTATACTTAATATAATCATAGAATTCTCACCAACCTTATCTTGCATGATTCATTTTTCGACATTTCTTGCCCCTTTTGTCATCTCACCTTGCATCCAATCTCCAAACTCATTCTTTTGGACTTTTTGGATGAGCCAATCATTGTGGGTCTCCGTAGCAATTTCTGAACTCTCAACCGTATCCATGGAGTAGTGTCAACTCCTTTCTTGTTAAACATACTCGATAACTTACATGAGTTTGCCAAATGACCTACTCGACCACAAGCATAACATATCGACGAGAGATTTTCATATTGCACTTGGTACAATTTATCGGCACTATAAATCGCTCTTTCAAGTGGTTTGTCTGTAGATACTTGGACACAAACTCTCGCATACTTTCTTCTTGCCACAGTAAACGCATTTCCACCTATTTTGATAGGGTCGTCAATGACTTTTGTGATTGTTTGTATCACCCGTTTGTGAAATATCTCAATAGGGAGGTCCAAGATGCGTATCCATGTGATGGTGTAGTCAATCACGTCATGTTTTGCTCGAAATTTGAGTGCCACTTCTGGATGCATAGGAAACTATCGACAATTTGCCACGGACCTTGGGTGAGGATACGATCGCGTTGAAACGTTGGAACTCTTTTAAGAGGGGCGAAAATCTGTTTGGTCCTTTAACTTGGCATCGCCTCCACTTTCGTCCTCTAACTTGGCAACCCGGCAATTTAGTCACGAAGTCCCAAATTCCTCACAAATTTCGTTAATTTTACGCGGAATTTAAGATTTTCACCGGAAATTGCTGACATGACGGTTGTTTCACTACTGTTCATCAATTTTAACCAAAAAATAATTGTCTTTTAAAGTTTATTTGCCACATAAGTGACCCTGTCAGCAAAAAAACATTAAAAAATGAAAAATATTAATTTTACAAAAATATTTAGCTCAATTTATATATATATATATTAATACTTGTACTCGTAAATATTAAATTGTTAAATTCCTAAATATAATTTTACATATTCTTCTAAACTCAAAGAATGATTAGTATTTGATACCTATTATTTCAATAACAAAATTGTATTTCATAATTAACCTTATCTGGAACTAATACAAAGCTATAAAAGAAAAAAAATGGAAAAACAAATTCTACAAACCCTTCAACTCCCACCTCCCGCCACCTAGAATCAATTTTCATCTAGTTAAATTAGAGAATTTTCTCTCCAAAACCGTTGAGAAGAATTTTCCCCCATTTAGTACATCTTTCAATTTGTTCTTTCAATTTCTATTCGTATTTAAAAAAAAAATATACTCTACAAACCCTGCACCTTCACCACCACAAACATACACCCTCCGCCACGACAACGACGACGTTAACTGATGGATTATATTTTGGCTTTGCACTCTTTTCTTGCTTTTGTATCTCGCTTAATTGATGGAGGAGGCTTTGGGGGAAGGATATCGGGTTTAAAGGAGGCGGGGAGGGTGGGAGCGTGCGGGCATGAGAAGGAGAGGAGGTGATGGTGAAGAAAGGGAAGGCGCCGGCGCGTGAGAAGTTGAGGAGGAGCAGTTGGTGACTGGTAGAAGAAAGCTATTTTTTTCATTTTAAATAACAAAACATTTTAGTGTATTAATGTTGTAATGTTATATTTTGTCGAATTGATTTGTTAATGTAAATTTTGTTAAATTGATTTGTTAATGTTACATTTTTTTTAGAAAGAAAGTAAGCAAATTGCCCTTATGCCATGTCAAGACTAACAAGACTAGAGATCATAAGAGGCGGCTTATCCAAAAATAAGACATCCTCGTTCCCTAAACTATGTATGCCTTTTGTCAATGCGTCCGCCACTTTATTTGCCATCCATGGTATCCAAGTCAACTTGATCTCCCAAGGCAAACGTAAGTACTCTTGGCACTTTTTGATGAACTCGTCATTCATAACGTTGGCCTAGAGCTCGCCTAGCACCATTTTAACCACACTTTGTGAGTCCATCTCAACCAAAATACAATGGTGTCGTTGTTCCCAAGCCTTTTTCAACCCCGTGAGCAAGGATATTAGCTCGGACTCATCAACCGTAGTCCCTAATAATATCTTGCGGAATCCCCAGAGCCATTCGCCTTGCTCCGATCTAAGAACTCCAGCCACCCGGCCAATGTTTTCGTATGGATATCGACTCCCATCGACATTTAACTTCGCCCAACCCGGACCCGGTTTCGTCCACTTCGCATGTCCCTCGCCTTTTCTTCCAACCCTCCTTCGACCAACCTCCAAGTCGTTGCACAACAAAACAATCTGCACAATTCGACTCGCGGGAGATTCAGTCCTTTCTCAAAACACCAAATCGTTTCGCTGTTTCCAAATAATCCAAAGGGTCGCGACAAAAATCATCCCCCAAGTTGCATTCGTATCAAGTTCGCAGTGCACCGTCGCTCCTTGCGCGTTAGTTTTAATCTAGTCCTTCTCGCTTATACTATAGAAGTGTTGGAGCTCACGGTCGGACAGAATACGCTCCTAGACTGCTCTCTCCGCCCAGCACTCACGCAAGATGTGGAATTCAGTTTCGTTAGGATGGTTACAATATAAACAGTGCGTTGAAGGGCTGAAATTTTGAACCTTACGGAGGTGATTTGTGGCGAGACGGTTTTGCGCCATAAGCCACAGAAAGTGTTGTAACTTGTTGCTCACGTCCACTCCCCATACCCAATTGCAGTTTCTTTGTGATGGTGTGTCCTCGGCATAATGCTTAAGAAAAGTGAGATAAGCCCACCGACTCGTGTACTCACCACTAGAGGATTCGGTCCAAACAGTACGGTCCTCACCACGAGTGACTCGGAATCCCTTAGATTCAATCCGCGCGCGAATAGGATCAGGTAAGGGTGAGCTCAACCGAACCCAGTTCCAATCTCCAGCTTCATCTAGCACATCCTTGATCTTCAAGTCGACATCTAGCGGGTTAATCGTAAAGTCTTCATCACAAAGTCGCCCCGTCGAGTTCCAACTATCATACCATAAAGAAATCCGATCCCCCTTACCAATCTTCCAGCGAATAAAGGGCCTCATTAACTCAATGCACCGCAACACACCCTTCCAAATAGCGCCATCACCCATCCATGTCGTAAGATATGAGGTCGTTTCCCCTTTAAGATATTTCAACTCAATTAGCTCGTTCCAAACAGTACGCTCTTGGTTCAATACTTTCCACACAATTTTCCCAATGAGCGCTTCATTACAAAGTCGAGCTCTACGAATACAAAGACCCCCCTGTTTCTTCGGTCTTGCAACTTTTTGCCATCCTACAAGGTGAAGTTTCTTTTTGGAGATATCATTCGACCACAAGAAATCTCTATTGAGTTCGTCGAGCTTGTGGCAAACGTGTTCGGGCAACCATGACGATTGCATGGTGTAAATTGGCATTACCGATGATACCGACTGGATGAGAGTCGCGCGCCCCGCTAAAGAAAGAAGTTGGCTCTTCCACCCACTGAACCGTGACATCACTTTGTTGAATAACTCCACTTGTGTATCCCTGCTGATCTGTCTGTGAATAAGCTTCATGCCTAAGTACTTGCCAAGGTTCACGGTTTGACCAAACCCCAAGCTGTCGTTGATCGCGCGCTTGAGAGATGCACCCTCCCTCTTTGAAAAAAACATTTTCAAATTATTGTGACTAAGCTTGAGGCCCGATGCATGATAATTTTTTTCCAAAACATCCTTGATATTGCGCGTGGTGCGAAGTGTAGCCTTCTCCATAAGGATTGAATCATCCGCTAAAAAGAGATGAGAAAGTTTAGGCCCTCCTCGACTCGGAATAATAGGATCCCACTTGTTCCTCTCAACGGCATCATTAATCATGTATGAGAGTCGCTCAATGCAAATAACGAAAATATAGGGAGATAGCGGATCACCTTGTCGAAGTCCACATGTATGATTAATCGGATCCAACGGAGTGCCATTCCAAAGAATTCTCGTGGATGCACTCCTAACACAAAACATGATCAACTCAACTAGCTCCTCCGGGAAACGGAATAAAAGTAAGGTTTTTTCAAGAAAATTCCAATCAACCTTATCATACGCCTTTTCAAGGTCAAGCTTCATAATCATGTAACCGACCTTATTTTTCTTCTTTGTGCGCACTGTATGGAGGATCTCTTGGAGCACAAATATGTTATCCTACGTACTTCATCCCTTGATGAAGCTGGATTGCGTTGGGGCAATAATTGTTGGCATAAGACTTCTCAACCTCGTCGTGATACACTTTGTCACGATTTTGTAGAGGACATTACATAATGTGATTGGCCGATATTGAGAGATAGTCTCGGGGTGCTTGACTTTTGGAACGAGGCAAACGAACGCTGCACATATTCTCGGGTCGAAGGCTCATTCCTTAAACATGGTTGTAGAAAACGTAACCAAAGAGTCCTTCATCCAATCCCATCCCTTGTGACAAAAACCCGCATGAAGTCCATCTGACCCCGGGGCTTTAAACGGGTGCATGTCAAACAGTGTCCGCTTGAGTTCCTCGTCGAAAAGAAAGGTCTGAAATTACGTGCGGGGTAGCGCATTCGTGTGACTGAGATTGATCGCGTCGATCCTTCTTGTAAATAATCGTGAGTAGTAGTCACGAACATGCGACTGGAGCACACCCTCATCCGTGATCCAAACATCATTGATTTTCAACGCTTTAATGTTATTCCTCTTCCTTCGGATAATGGTGGATTTATAAAAGATATGCGTGTTGCATTCACTGTCTTTGATCCAATGGACTCTCGACTTTTGGAACCAAAGAATTTCTTCCTGACGAAGAACCGCATTATACTCCGTAACAAGCTCCTTCTTGAGAATAAGAAGGTGAGGCAATGTGCATTGACTCAAGGCCTTTTGGATCCCACAAATCCGTGCCGTGAGTTTCATCTTTCTTTCAAGTATGTTACCGAATCTGTTTTTGTTCCAAGGAATTATAGCCCGCGGAACCTCATCAATAGCCTCCAAAATACTCGGCCGCTCATGCCAAATCCCGCACAGAATTTCCTCGCACTCCTTGTTCGTGAACCATGCCTCCTCAAATCGGAACGGACTACTCGCTCCCCTCTGCTCACGGCCATGACAATAGATGATAAGTAGGTGATGGTCCGAGTGTGTCCTCGGGAGGTGGACCACCTGATTGCTCGGAAAGAGGTACATCCATCCTTGATTCGCTAGTGCTTAGTCGATACGCGCTTGAATAAGCGACTTCGGGCTCTGGTTATTCGACCATGTGAAAGTATGGCCGTGGAACCCGAGATCTAAGAGGGCACAGTTGTTGACGAAACTCTGGAAGAATTGTAGACGACTAACGGATCTCGTGGTCCTTCGTTTTTTTCGTGCGCATGATAGACTTCATTGAAGTCTCCCGTTACCAGCCACGGTAGAGTTGAGCTATCTGCAATACGCTCGAGACTCTCAAAACCACGTACTTTAGCACTATGTCGAGGTTACGCATAAATCCCCGATAGCCGCCACTTATCATGCAAATTCAGATTAATCAGGGCGTAGATAGCTTGGTCGTCAACATCAAGTATCTCGACACTAGTATCGGCCTCGTTCCAAAGCATCCATATACCCCCTGTCATCCCCGAAGTAGGGGCTCGAACAAAATTAGAATACCCCAACCGCGGGGCTATCTCATACGCCCTGCCCTCTCCTCGCTGACTCTCGTTTTGAGGACAAAAACCACAGACGAACCATGTGAGCAGACCAGTTCTCTAAAATTACTTCTAAAGTCAATATGACCTGCCCCTTGGCAATTCCATGGAAAATCTTCATATTAACTAGATGACGGTGGTTAGGCTCAAACGGACGTTCAATTTCAAACCCCCTCCATGTCGCAACTATTTGATTCATCATCTCCGTCGCCAGAGTGATTTGTCTTTCGATTTCCCTCGCACTCGGATGAACCCTCTGCCACCAAGCTGCTATATCACCCTCCCTCAGTGTACGGTAAGTTGACGTCTCGATATCCCAAACGTTGCTCGGGATGTCCAAGACTTGGATCACCCGATCCTCTATTACTGTGCATGAGGTCCATGATGGAGGTGTGAAATGGTGGTGTCTCATTTCGATTTCCACTAACTCCAATTGCCCCAGTAGTATGTTGTCCTAGTCCAAGTGGTCCCCCTCCATTACAATGTTGAACAGGTGTGAGAGCTAACGTGGTGTCCTTTTCCGAAGATAAAGCTGCAAAGGAATTATGCGTTCGCATCTGAGGTTTAATAGCTAGTTTGGAAGGTTTCGTTGTAGTCTTGGACTTCCTCGGATTCGTTTCCTTTTTAGGAGTAGTATTCCTGATGGAGGAGGGGCTGCCCACATTGAAGAAGGCAGATAGGACTCGTTTTCCATCATTAGCACGTCCGATAGAGGTACGAGTCTCATCCAGAATAGGAGAAGCGTTTGCAGATGCATTATTCGGGCGCGAGAGGATCGTGACGTCCCCTGGCACTCTACCAACAACCTTTTTGGGTGTCACCTTTCTTCCACGCGTGACCTTCATCCAATCACCATAATCTTTGTTCTGCACCCTTTCCACTAGCCATTGGGACCTCTCATCTCGATTCTGTTTCAGTCTGCTTGCCATCTGGCGCAGTGTCGTCAGACCACCGGACGTACAGTTAGTCTCCAGGTGACCTACTTTACAGCAGCAATAGCATAACGTTGGTAGGTTCTCGTACTTAACCTAATAAACCTTTTCCCGTACCCCTATTCCTAGCTTGAGGGGGTACTCGTGCTAACTTCGACACACACCCTCACAAAATGACCACGCATCGCATTAAGCGTGTTGTTGTCTATTTTGATAGGTACACCTATGCAGCTTGCTAACCCGTGTACGATTCCCTCCTCGGTTAGTAGCTCCATTGGGAGATTCATGATGCGTATCCAGGTAATGGCACTCTCAATTTTGTCCATGTCCACATTAAAGTCCGGGAACCAAGATCTAATTGAGAGAAAACTTCTGCCAAGTGCCAAGGACCTTCCGTAAGGATAATCTCCCGTTTGATGGGACTTACTCCCTTCAAGCAATATCAACTGTGTCCAAGGTCCATGAGCTCAAACTCATTCTGAAGCGACCACATAATGTCAAGTTTGTTAGTTAGGGCATCGTATTGCCATGAACAACCTAGGACCCAGAATTATGAGGCGGTCTTTCCACTTGTTCCTAATTATTTCTTCCAATTCGTCCGAGAGTGTAACCTTAGTTACGGGGAAGGGTTTGGAGGGTTCGTGAAAAACGAGGTGTTTGCGAATTTCAGTTATTTTCTCCTCATCAAATCGAGCATCGCGCTGGACCGCCCTAGGTTTTGCAACGGCCGCGTAAGAAGGCGAATACGTTATATTAGGGTTTGGGAGTACGGGTGCAGTTTCATGCATGGCAACGTCCATATCGTCTCCTGCAGGTCGGGACAATTTTTGCTGTCTGGCCGTGAAGACAAAGTAATCCGAGGGGATGAATTTCGTTGCCGTCGGTGGATTTTCGCTTGGTTTCGCCGCGAGGGGGTTAGGGTTAGTCGCCATATTTTTACGTGCTATTGCCTTCCGCAAAAATATGTTACATTTTGTTAAAGTGATTTCATGTTCATAATTTAAACTGTTAACAAGTAATTATGAAACCAATTATGTAATTATTGAAAAATGAATTAGATTTTTTTTTGCTGACATGGCTAATTAAGTGAAATTTTAAATTTTGTTTTGGGTCAAAATCGAAGTTTTTGGTCAAAGAGATACCAAGTTAGAATTTTCCGGCGTAAATTAAAAATCCAGCGTAAAGTGGACTAAATTGGTGGAGAATTTTGGAATTAGGGACTAAATTGACGGGTCTCCAAGTTAACGGACGAAATCGGTGGAGAGGTCAAGTTAAAGGAGGAAACAGATTTTTGCCCCCTTTAAGACTATAACTTCCGTAGCCGAGGTCTATCAAATCGTACGCTTCAACGAGGTTCCACATGTTGCTGAGTTTGTTCACAAGATTTGGGTAATACCAAGGTCTACCCAAAATCTTAATAAGTATTGCATCCTTCAAGGCGTCAGTCATTGTCTTTTTTAATTCTTTGGAGAGTTCGATAGTCTTTAATGGTCGAGACTCGGCCAGGGGTAAAACCCTAGTGATGCCTTGTCTCTCCGCATCATCTATTTCATTGATCCTCACATCTGGCGGTTTCACCTTACTCGCATATGATGGTTTCTGGATCTGCCCCATGTTGTCCGAAGGAGTCGTGATTATTGAAATGTTCCTCATTACCGTGAATTCGTAAGTTTTTCGGTGCACCGAAATCCTCTTCATTGTCTTTTACAACGAGGCTAGTAGGGTCAATGGGATGGGAAATCGGAGAATGGATCTCCGATGCCATCAAAATGGTGTTGTTGATTGTCTGAGCAATATTAGGGTTTATCGTTAGAGAGCATTATTTGTTTATCTCCACTACCACTTATGCATTATAACAATCTCCAAATTGAAGAATGGCCTATTGATGAATATGGGGAAGAGGTATTCCTAAGCTATCCAGTCATGGTAAGCTTGTATGTGGTGACTGTTTGGAAGGTGAACAAGAGAATGATTTGTCCAACTCTCTGGATTCTAGTGTTGCGCCAACACCGACTCCAGACAGTGTTCCCATAACAATACATGAAGCAAGAGAATGTGAGCCATATGTTGAACTAGGTGTTATGACAACACCAACTGTTCTCGGTGCTGCCACAACACCAGAACAATCTGATTCAGAGGATGATGTAGTTCAAGTCTTAGAGTTCAAAGGAATCATCCCGCTACCGAGGTTATTGGTCAAATCACTGATGGCATTAGAACACTCAATAAAGAAAGGGTAAACTGCAAATATATGGTTAGGTTGAGTGTTTGTATGACTACCACATATTCTGAATTACAAACAACCTGTTTTGTTTCTTTCATTGAACGTAATAATGTAAATGAAGCTCTTAAAGATAGTCACTAGATAATTTTCATGTAAGAAGAGACTGTTACAATTCACTAAAAATAATATTTGGAATCTAGCTCATAGGCCCACAAATGTGAATGTTATGGGAAAAATAGATTTTCAGAACAAAAGTGATGAAAATTATGTAATTGTGAAAAATAAAGCTAGGCTGGTAACTCAAGGCTACACTCAGGTATAATGTATTGATTCTGATGAAACTCTTGCACCAATAGCTAGGATTGAGTCTATTAGATTGTTACTTGCTATTGCTTATTATCTCAAAATTAAGCTCCGTCAAATGGATGTTAAAGGTTCTTTTCTGAATGACAATATAGACAAAGAAGCATATATTGAACAACCAAAAGGTCTTGTTGACACTTTCCACCCTGATCATATGTATAAACTGAAAAAAGCTTTGTATGATTAAAACGGGCTCTTAGAGCTTGGTATGAAAGGTTAAATAATTTTTTTTTTGAGTTTTGGTTTCAAGGTGATGGTGATATAACATTGTTTATATTGAGAAAGAACTATTTGCATAGCTAAGATTTATGTTGATGGCATTGTTTTTGAATCTAGTAACAAGCCTAGTTTAGAGTTTAGACAAGTTTGTTAAGTCTATGACATATACATTTGAGATTAGCACGATTGAAGAGTTGAACTTTTTCCTTGGCCTATAAGTGAAGCAACATGATAATGATATGTTCCTAAGCCAGGAGAAGCATGCAAGGAACCCAGTGAAGAGATTATGAATAGTGGAGTCCAAGCCAAGCAAGACTCCAACGTCTTCAATTTAGAATATCGCAAAAGATAGAAAAGATGGAACAAGAGACAATGGTTACTCAACACTATTTAGATCCATGATTTGCAGTCTCCTCTATCTTTCAGCCACACGTCGAGATATTTTGTACTCGACTTGTGTTTGTGCCAGGTATCAGGCTGATCAAAATGGTGAGATTGACGCCAAAATAAATTGCAATTCACGCGAGGACTGCGTGTCAACATTTATAGTACTATTATCTATACTATTATATAAAGGAAGTTAAGTTGACACCAATCTTTTGATTTTCTTATTTAGTCATTGACACACTATTAAATTTTGTTATTATTTGGGATATTACTGTAATTTATTTTAGCTTTATCATTATTTAAACCTTGCCATTAAATAAAAAATATTATTACTTAATTCTTTTTACATAAAAGGTTAAGATATATGGATTTCTATCTATATTTAAGTTAGCAGATTTATCATACAAAATAATTATATTATAACTAAAATAAGTTGTTAATTACACAGGGACCACGTGTCTACGATTCTAATATAAAGGAAGCAATATTGACACCAATATTTTGATTTTTTATTTATCCCTTGATACATTATTAAATTTTGTTATTAGTTGGGATATAATTATAAATTATTATAACTTTATTATTATTTAAACCTCCTTAATAAAGAAAGAAGTTATTACTTAACTCTTTCTTAGGTAAAAATTGGTTAAGAAATATAGATTTTCTATTCATATTTAAGTAAAACCTTTACCATACAAATTTATTATATTATACTTAAAATAAATTAATAATCATGCACACAGATCGCGTATTAAAGTTTCTAGTTAAATATATGCAATCACGTTTGTTTTCTTCACTTTGTCATTTTGAACGTCGCTCACATACACACAATACCTTTGACACTAAACCCTCATTCATCGTCTCTCTCTCTCTCTCTCTCTCTGATCGGCGACCACTTCTCTCGCTAATTAAAGGTATATATAAATCTTTCTAAGTTTTATAATTATTCATAATTTCTCAACATTTTACATGGAATCTTAAAATGATATAGCTTAAAATGGTGATGGATTTTCATGATTAAACCATTAGGGCTATTTTCGTCAGTGCGTCTTAATTTCTGTTTAATTAGGGGTGTTTAAAACAATCTGGATTGATCAAATAATTGATAATCGTATCAATTGATATAGATAGTTTACTAGTTTACTGATCATTCAAATAATTTGTTATGAAATATAGAATTAGAGTTTGATACAATATTTAATTTTATATATAGGTCGATAATCAGATCGTACAGAATTACCAAACTATTTAACAAATAAATATATATATATATATATATATATTAAATTATTTTCTTAATGTTTGGGACTTTAAGGTTGTGCATGTATTTATTATTACCTAATATATGTAGCGGTGGAAGCGTAAGCCATAAATGGATTTAAATTGAGTAATAATAATATCATCAATCAATTCAAGTAATTAAGTCATGTACACTGTTCACACACTTTACGTACACATATTTAAGGCACCGTTTACAATTGTTGTATACGCACAAAATTCTATGATTGTTTTTTTCAATGTCATATGGTATTTACGATGTATTGATGGTTAAAATATCAAATTTTAGAGTTAACTAATGATATCTTGTTACTTTCTATAAATATATTTCTGATGCTTGCCATATGTTTTTCTCAATGCAATTTTTAGTTTTGTGAGGCGTTACAATGATGAATATTTTAATCTTTTATTTGATTTTATTTTAGTGATGAAAAATGTTCAAAAGAAATTTGACAAAAATACTGAATCAGATCCAAAATACCAAAACGAGCTTGATAATTTTTGAATCTTATCAAATTAACTTGATTTGGCAAACAATCTAAACTGTTAAGTTACCGAATCTAACTATTTATCGAAATACGATATGATAATATCATTTTGCACACCCCTATGTTTAATGAAGTTAGTCTCAGAATAAATCCCCTTGATTTGCGGTAACAAAAACAACATTGTAAATTTTTAAATTTAATGTATCATTCATTGCAAATGATTTGTTTGATTAAGTTTGAGTAAGATCACATATTCATGTTTTTCAGTATTAATGGTTTCTATTGTTGATCTCTGTGGTAGACTGATTATTTCAGAATCAAATGTGTACAGTACAGTAATAGCTTGTGCTTGTTTTTTGTGTCAGTCACAAACCTCTTTTTGTCCAACAGAATGAATTGCATGTGGTTTCTTTATTTCCACAGATGAGCTCAGGAAATGGGAGTGGTAACAATCAATTCGTTCATGATGTCTCAAATTCCGAAAAGGACGATGGTTGGGAAGTATATGGGAAGAAATCAAAAAACAAGGGTGGGAGGAGCACTTCTTTAGAGCAGCATGGTTCTAAGCCTTGGAGTACTGCACAAAACCGTCATGGTGGATCAGGACGGGGCTCGGGTCAGGCTAGGAATACTACACTACTATCTTCTGATCCTAGAAATCCTGCTGCTGGAAGAGGATATAATAAGCCTCACTCATCATCTTATCCAACTTCTGATACTAACCATGTTGCGGGACCTCCAGCATTACCTCCTCCGTTGAAGAACGGATGGGGATGGTCTTCGAGAAAACCTTCTACTCAGTCCTCCTCTCAAGATAGCCCCAACCTTCCCCCAATAATTCCCGCTGCTGCTGATGATGATGACGACGATGATGATGATGAGTCAGACGGCATTGATGAGTCTGATGATGAGCTTATGAGTGATGATTTCGACTCAGAGGGAAGCCAGAAAAGCCACGAGACCAGGAAGAAGAATAGGTGGTTTAAGGAACTTTTTGAGTCTCTGGATGGCTTGACAGTTGATAAGATTAATGAGCGTGAATGGCATTGCCCTGCGTGCAGAGGAGGTCCTGGGGCTATTGCCTGGTATCCCGGCATGCAACCCCTAATTACTCATGCAAAAACTATAAGATCCAAAAGAGTGAAGCTCCACGGGGAACTTGCTCAACTTTTAGACGAGGAACTTCAAAGGAGGGGGACATCAGCAGTACCAGCTGGACAAGTCTTTGGGAAATGGAAAGGCTTGGAAGAAACTGATAAAGAAATCATTTGGCCGCCTATGGTGGTGATCATGAATACCAGGCTCGACAAGGATGATAATGAAAAGGTACCTTTTTGTTTCTCTTTCTTATTAAGCTCGTGGCATTAATTTTGCACTAATTCTTGCTTCTGCTCTCAACTCTCTTTTGCAGTGGATTGGCATGGGCAACCAAGAGCTTCTGGACTACTTCAGCTCATATTCTCCACAAAAGGCTCGCCATTCATATGGACCCCAGGGGCACAGAGGCATTAGTGTATTAATATTTGAGACTTCAGCGGTGGGGTATACAGAGGCGGAACGACTAGGCAAGCATTTTGAAGATACATGCAGAGATAGGCCTGCTTGGGACAAGTTGTATAAACCGTCATTCTATCCTGGAGGAAAACGTCAACTTTATGGCTTTGTGGCAAACAAACAAGATATGGACAACTTTAATCAGCACTCTCAAGGTATTCATGTATTTCCTCCTCTTCTCCAGTTGCATTGGCATGGGATTTGAATTGCTAATGATTTATGCTTCATTTTTTTATTTTTTATTTTGATGAATTGCTAATGATTTATGCTTTCAATTAGATGCTTCCTAATGCGCCTTATAAATGCTTTAGGTAAAACAAAACTGAAATACGAGATGAAGTCGTACCAAGAAATGGTTGTTAAGCCAATGAAGCAGATGAGTGAAGATAATCAACAGCTGCGATATTTCAAAAACAAAGTCGCTAAAGAACAGATGAGCAAGAAGGCCGCGATAGAAAGTCATGGCAATTTGATTGAAAGGCTGCAGAAGACTACGGAGGAGAACCGCATAATGAAACAGAGGATCAAAAAGCATCATGAAGAAAACAAAGAACAGGTATGGTTTATATTGGGTGTTACATTCCAAAGGGCTATTTCTTGGCTTAATTATTGTTGATTTGCAGATAAAGATTCTTTTTTGAATGAACCGTTAATATTTTGGGTGAAATCGTGAATGACTGACCTCAATTTACTTCTTAACAATCATTCTTTCATGTAATCGAAGCAAAAGTTTGAAGCGTTTTTTTCTCTATCTCATGGAATATGCGTATAGCCGCATTATCTTTTTCGTTGAGAATAAAACCTAAAAAAACTTTGAATATAAGATAATTATATTCAGGAATCATTTTCTTCATCAAATCCAGATGTTTGTGGTATTTAGTCTCGTATTCTTGTTAATATGTGGTACTGTGAAAAAGGTAGAGTTTGCTCCTAATGCTTTTGCTTGCTGTAAGAAGGATTTCTTCCTGTCAATACTCTTAAATGAGGCACTAGTTTTATGTGTCCATATTCTTTCATCTTCCTTATTGACGATAACTGGCTTTCATATGGTTGATATCATATGCCAGATGGATTATCAAGATAAGTTTTTCAAAGAAAAGATTCAGCAGTTGTATGATAAAAGTTCCAAAGAAGAAGAGAACTTTGTAGAGATTCAACAAGATCAGCATAAAAGCCTCTCTCAGACCGAGGAGAACTTGTCTTCCGCGGAGGAGTGTGCACGAAGGTAACATGCCATGTATACATACATATATATATATATATATATATATATATATATATATATATATATATATATATATGTGTGTGTGTGTGTGTGCGCGCGCGCGTGTGTGGTATTTCATTTGGAATTATACGAGTATCCACCCAACTTTGGGTTGTTCTCCTTTTTGTTTTTGTACAATGATTCAGAACTAATTTTCAGCTGTATGCTGGCAGTTGTCATTGAACCCCTATTTACAATTTGGTTACAGGGCAGAGGAGATAGCAAAGCTTATCCAACTGCAGGACAAAGATATCAAGGAGTTTGCTTACGAGTGGGACAAGTTGGAGAAAACCTTCGATGAACGAAGGATGGAAATGGACCGCATGCACTCTGAGGAGGAGTCTGATATGCAGCGAAGGCACTCTGAGGCGAAGTCTAATCTTGAGAAGCAGTATGATGCGGAACATAACCTGTTGCTGGAGAAGTACAAGCCCAGTTCGAACGAATCCAAGCAAGTGGATGGGTTATCTGAAACAGGCGATCTTCTAAGTAGTTGAGATGTTTTGAAACTGAAATAAGTGTAACATGCGGAAATGAAGTAGTTGATTTCCATCTTTTAGATTAGAATACAGAACAGATTTGACATCTGGTTAAGAATTTCTCATATCTGAATCACCAGACTAGTTGATACTTAATAGTACCTGGATCAACTCCTCATCATATTATGGCAATGAAAACGAGTAGGTTAGTACCAATATTATATATGTTTGTGTATGAAGGTGAATGAGAGATGTCTCATTTCACGGAAACGAATTTCTGTTTTCGGTGTTTCGGAATAAAGATTCAAAGTGTTGTAGGGTTGGAAAAGATGAAGATTTCCTTCATGGTGCGGTCGTTGTCGCTATTTAGCTTCCCCCTTTCGCTATGATTCACACATATTACAAATGTCCTACATTAAAAAAATCTTTTGTTTTATTTATATAAACCAAATTTTGGTCTTTCATTTAAATTACATACATTTACTAGTTTACATAGTGTAAAATATATAATTTTAGCTATTCAAAAAAATGTTAAGCTCCACGTGAATGTATACTTTCCTTTCTAATTAAGCTGCCAAAGTTTGCATTGTTTATTCTCGTCACTGGTAAGTCCGTTGGTTGATGGGTGCTGAAAGTTGATTTGTTCATGAGATACTATATATTTGTAAGTGATGAACAACAGAATCAGGGAGATCATGAAGGTAAAATTATATTAACATCATTGTAGTTTGTGTTTATTCTGTATATATGTGATACGGGTATTTCCTGTATTGGGCCGGCCCATGGGTCAGACGCATGTTTTTACTTATGTCGGGGATCATCCCCGACATATGATATTTGATATAGCACAGCTCACGTGTTTATCACGTGAGTGGTCCCCGCGTCTCAAGGCCTATAAATATCAGCGTCCCAACAATCAAGGTAGGCTTTAATTATCCGCAATTATTGTACACCTATGTCGAACATACCTGATATAAGGCTTGACATAACATTCGATATATATCACCGACCTATCATCCGACATCATACTCGACGTCAGCAGGAGATCATTCCCGACGTGGGAGGCTTCCGATATCATCCCCGATATAACGTTCGACGTCATCTCCGATATACCTTCGACATCCGCCATTGCGTCTAACGTCAGTTCGAGGTGTTCCGGACCAAGCCTACTCGACACTAGTATAGTTCAAGTAGGTCTAGTTTAGTGATAGACTCGTTGTACCACACTTGTAACCGACCTTATTTTATATATATGATCTATTATTAAACTAGTGGTGTCGTCTGTGGGAACACCAAGTTCCCGGACGAAGACGTCAAGATGCAACGAAGGATGACCCGCTCGCAGTCTACTAGGCCAGTGGTTGACAATTCAGTAACAGAAAGTGCGCCCCCGCCGCCTGATCTGGCCCCAGAACCAGTGGTGGGCCAGAATGAACCCGTGCAACCCCAACCACCGAGGGAGCCAACACATGCGCCCCCGGCGCCTGCCATTTTGACACCTGAAATCATGGCGCAGATTAACGCCACCGTCCAGATAACATTGAATGCAGCCCTGGAAACATTATTGCCGCACTTGAACAACAGAGGAGTAGACGACGCACCACCGCGACCACATGAGTCTAGGACTAGTGGCTCCGGATCAGGAGATATAACTGATGAACGCGAGGACACATGAGATTCCAGAAGGGACCGATGCCGCCCAAGAACCCGCGGGGTTGAGGGCCGCAACCCAGTGATGGATAGGAGGAACATCGCCAGGAGGATGGAACAGTTGGACCGCGAGAAGGCAAAGGTTGGGCGAAGACTAGCTTTGGCAGAAGGCCGTAGTTTGACCCCATTCTCGGAGGAGATAAAGTCCGAGGTGTTAGAGAAGGGAGATAAGATTCCTACCATCAAAGCATACGATGGGAAGAGTGATCCAACTGATCATCTTCACTCCGTCGACAGTGTCTTGAACTTACATCGGTTTTCATGCAATATCAAAGCAAATATTTTAGCTATAACTTTAACTGGAGCAGCCTTAGATTGGTTTGCTAGGTTAGAAGTTGAGTCTATAAGAGGCTATGAATAGATGAGGCAGAAATTTGAGAGCCAACTCTCTAGCCAGAAAATGATGAGGACTAGTATGCGGTATGCACCATCTGAATGCTATGCAGCAGAGAGATAATGAGAGCCTGGGGGACTTCATCAAAAGGTTTAATGATGAACTCCTCAAGGTGGATGAGCCAAGGAGGGATCAAGTTGTCCTCATCTTATTTAATGCTACATCACATAAGAGGTTTGCTGCCCAATTGATCAAGCTTAAATCGCCAACGATAGATTAGATCAACGCGCTCGCATATGACATCGTCTATGAGGAAAACATGATGGCAACCAAGCAGACCTCCAGGAAAGGAGCGATATAGGGATATGTCCCCAAGAAGATATATTCCGCTGAACAGAGGAATATTGAAAGTATTCGCCGTGGTGCATAAAAACAGGTGGCTTAATGAGCCGAGGAAGCTGAGGGAAAGCAAATGAATGAAATTTTCCGGGAAGTACTGTGAATATCACCGCTAAATGGGGCATGAAACAAAAGAGTGTATAGATCTAAAAAATGAGATTTAGAGGCTCATTAAGGAGGGCAAGCTAGTGGACTTTGTGAGGTATTCGAAGAATGATCACCATAGGGACGATGGATCCCGCTCGTCTCGCAGGGACCATTCCCGTTCCCCAGGAGAGATAAACAAAAGGTAATTGAAGCTCCGACTGAACATGGAAGGGCTATTGTCAATGCCCTGACCCAAGGAACGATCAATATGATCAATGGGGGACCGATAGGTGCTGATTCAGTCCGAGGTCGTGAGAGAATAACTCGCCGAATACAGGTTGGGACGTATATATGCTATACTACTTTGGTTATGGAGGAGGGTTTCCTGGACCAGGAGATTTCATTGACCAAGAGAGATCTGGAGCAGCACACGCTGCAGGCACTTGAGGCAGGTAAACTCGACTGCCCACTTGTTGTTACAATTGATATAGCTTAATATCAGGTACAAAAAGCACTCATCAACAACAGTAGCTCCTCCAATATTATCTTCGTACAAGTCCTTGAGAAAATAGTATTGGCCCGGAACATGATATAGACGGTCTCAACCACGTTAACTGGCTTTAGAGGAGGAGAAGTAATTTCGTTGGGACAAATCATATTGCGCACATCATTCGGGAGGAACTGTGCAGAAGAAAAATTGGGGTCAAATGCACCGTGGTCGACCTTCTCTTCCCCTATAATGCCATCATTGGGCGTCCCACCCTTAAGGAAATGAGAGCAGTGGTATCAACCTACCACAAAAAAATGAAATTTCCAACAGAACACGGGATCGGTGAAATCACAGAAGACCAGAAGGAGGGATGGATGTGCTATGTGGCATCACTCAAACTTCCTAGGATTATGGAGGTACAAGAGGTGGAGATAGCCGAGCAGGAATACATGACAGATACAGAGTAATCACTTCGCATCATCTGGGGGCCCCGACCTTCAGTTTATTTACTGTTTTTACTATTTCGCGAACAATTGCGTTATGTCCTTTGGAACAATTTCAATTCCCTAAATTTCCCAATTGTTGGGCTGGTCTGTAACTAAAACAGGGGGAACTACGCCGGTCTGATTCCCATACACGGGATATGTAGGCGGGTTAGGGTTTACGTAGCCCTCGACCGTTATCTATTGTTATCTCTTATCGTCCAAACTAATATAACTGCATTACAATATTCATAACTCATTGCAGGAACGCATCCTACATGATATGACAATGACGTACCTCACTAAGGGGTCCAGATGAAATATGCCCAAAAGGCACACAAATTTTGAGATATCCATCATAGAATATCCTATGATTGAAGGTCAATGTTATCATATCCTTTTGTGAATATAACTGTTCACCTACCTAGAGCAAGTAGAATGACATCCCCTGCTAATAGGCATGGGGAAACATAATTCCCACCTTTCGGGATGACAAAGGATAGAATGGAATTCATTTCCCAATACTATCTTATCAAATATATTACAATGCATATTGTGTTGTCTTGTTTAAACGACATAAAATGTGAAGAATCTACAAATCCTATGGGATATCAACCACCCGACACAGGGTGAAGAATCTATAAATCCTACGGGATATCAACCACCCGATGCGGGGAAAAGAATCTACAAATCCTACTGGATATCAACCACCCGACGCAGGGAGAAGAATCTACAAATCCTACGGGATATCAATCACCCAATACGGGGTGAAGAATCTACAAATCCTACGGGATATCAACCACCCGATGCGGGGAGAAGAATGTACAAATCCTACGAGATATCAATCACCCGACACGGGGTGAAGAATCTACAAATCCTACGACCTGACGCGGGGGGAAGAATCTACAAATCCTAAGGGATCATAACTCCCTATCCACCACAATAGGCAGAATAGCACCCGGAAGGGGCAAACATCTACAAACCCCTATCCACTGTGATAGGCAGGAGAGAACCCGACATAGTGAGAATAAACCTACAAATCCTAAAGGATCATAACTCCCCTATCCACCACGATAGGCATGAGAGCACCCGAAAGGCGCAAGAAACTACAATCCCAAAGGATCTTAACTCCCCTATCCACAACCATAGGCAAGAGAGAAATCAAAAGGCGCGAGTACTACAAATCTCTACGGTATAACTCTCCTATCCACTGTGACGGGAAGAAGAGAACCCGACAAAGGTAGCAACTTACGAATTCGAAAGGATCTCGAATAAAGGAAAAAATATGGACCTACAATTTATATATTGCAAATGCCCTACTCATAGAAACAGGGAGAGATGCAATACCAGGAATCATACGAACATAAGACATAACAAAATAAGTCTACAAGGTTAAAGTAGCATTATTCAGACAATTATTACACAACCAATGAATGTCAAGGAGGTGCAACGCCAATAAGCAAAACAAGCGACTCAGGTCATGTAGGGCCGCTCTGGAACAACGTCGATAGACTCATGGTCTTCAAGGGGCAAATCGTCCCGGCCACACATGGCGTTCATCTTCATGAACTTGAACCCATCCTTGAACCCCTTCTTGGCGGTTATCAGCCCAATCAATGAATGAAAGGCCTCTTCCCGCTCCATCACAACACGCTCTGCTAGGAGCTCTTGATAGGTCCCACTTGCCAAAAATTTCTCGGCAACACGCATCATGACCTCAAGAGACTCGTCCTATAAAGACAACACATTAGCTGGAAATCTCAACACGAGAGAAATTACACATCAAAGACATGCAGACTTACCACTTTCTCCAGATCAGCTCGGGCCTTTGCAAGCTCAGACAACAAACACCGATTCTCCGCCTTTACCTTCGCAAGCTCACATTCGGCCCGACGATGGCCGTCTTACTCTTTGAGAGCGTGCTCCTTGTACTCATCAGCCATGACTGCCATCTTCTCATGCTGAACACAAGCATCATCATATGTTTCCTTCATCAGTCGGTCTTTGCGTAACGCCTCTTCCTAATCAGCCTCGAGCTTCTCTAAGGCCATAGGGTTAAAGTCGTCCATCTTCATAATGTCAGCCTAAAGTTGAGCGATAATATCATCTTTATCACCCTTCGATTGATGAAAAGTCCTCATAGAGGTAACCAACATTTTTTCGAGCTGCAGAAACAACGACAATAAATAAAAAGCACTTGAGAGAAATGTATGAGACACTGCAAGGTCTCAACAACTCATACTTTGGAAAACGTGCATATTTCGACGCACGTTCTGCGCCCGCTCTATTTTAGTCAATACATGGACCCTAGACGGCGGAGGGAAGGACCGCGTCATGCCGCGAACCGCATCAGCCTCCCAAAACTCCACCCTTTTACCTTGGACACTTAATCTAGGCCTCGATCGCCCTTGCCCAGTAGTGGGTCGTGGCACTGAGGAGCCCTCACCCCGAGCACTCTTTTGGCCAGATTGAGAAGATTGAGGGGCGGTCGGGGCAGATCGTCTTTGAGGAGGATCACCCCCAAAACCTTGGGAGGAAGGCATATGCGAACCAACGCTTACAACATGGCTTTTTCCTTAAGCCGCAATAGCGACCGGATCGAAAGCATCTTCATGTTGTGATATAGGGACCTTAGACGAGCGTCCCAGTTTTGCCTCATCAGTTGCCACAATAGGCGTAGCTCTGGCTGCGACCTTTAAGATTGCTGGATTACTTTCTGCAGGATAACCAGTTGTAGCTGGTGTTAGAACAGTTTCCCCAACTATGAGGGAACGGATTTCAGTTCGCCATACCGGCGAAGCCCGAACTTGGGAAAACCCAGCAGCATCCTTGGCCATAGATACTTCCTTGAGCAACGCATCCTCTCTGGCCATAACCCCAACAATGTCAAGGACCCTCTCACCACCAACTTCAGCAACAATAGAAGCAACTTCCTCCACGACACTAACACTCCCTACAGGAGATTGCACACCACCGGTCATGGAGGCCTCAACAATTGGGACAGTTTGTTCCACTATCGTCGGAGAAGCGACCACACCCTCTAGAACAGCAGATCTCACACCGGAAGCAGACGAGGCTTTTTCTTTTCTCGCTGATAATGCAGCAGCCTCTTCCGCCCGACGCTCCAAAATTCTCTGCATACGGGCGCGAATTCCAGCCATGTCTTTCAAAAAGTAAGGAAATGAGCGAGCAAGAAGGTTCGAAATCTGTAAAAATAATAACTAAAGTAAAAACCAAAATTGAAAGACATATCGAATGTCATATCGAAACACATATCGGGTATCAGAATAAACGACGAAATACATATCGAAAAACATATCGAACAAACTATCGAATACTCGTATCGAGTATCACATCGATGTCGCATATCGACATATAAATCGGGCATACCCGACATACCTGTCTGAAGAAGATTTGACTTCCCTAGAGGACAAAATGAACTCTTCTCTCTCCAAAGTGGCTACTATTCATAGGCGCAAAACCTACAGATAGGCATTAAATGGCAAACATATCGAAATTTAAATTCGATACACATATCGAAGGAAATTCGATATAATATAGAGTCCACACAAATTCAAGAATTCAAATGATGACCTCTTAGATTCACTAATTGCATTAGGGGGTCCACGAACATTTCTTCAAACACAATGAATTCCCGCATTCGAGTTCCGTCATTTGAACTGGCGGGACGAGAGGTACTGGTAATTCAAAAACTTAGATTTAATTTGCAAGTCATTATTCTCGGATAATAATTCCCAAATTGAGGGACTATATGATATGGGTATTTCCCGTATTGGGCCGGCCCATGGGCCAAGCTCATGTTTTTACCTATATCGGGGATCATCCCTAACATATATATTGAATATGACATTCGATATAGTACAACTCACATGTTTATCACGTGAGTGGTCCCCGCGTCCCTAGGCCTATAAATACTCGCGTCCCAACAATCAAGGTAAGCTTTAATTATCTATAATTACTGTACACATATATGGAACATTCCCGATATAGGGCTCGACATAACATTCGATATATATCTTCGATATATATCACCGACCTATTATCCGACATCATACTCGACGTCACCCTCGACGTCAGCAGGAAATCATTCCCGACGTGGGAGGCTTCTGATATCATCCCCGATATAGCCTTCGACGTCATCTTCGATATAGCTTCGACATCCGCCATTGCGTCTAACGTCAGTTCGAGGTGTTCCAGACCAAGCCTAGTTCAAGTAGGTCTAGTTTAGTGATAGACTCGTTGTACCACACTTGTAACCGACTTTATTTTATATATACGATCTATTGTTAAACTAATATGATATTGCAGATTTGATGATTATTCAAGTTTTGTTATTTAACTTCAGTTTCACTTGATCATTCTATTCACACATTCAAATCAGGGGCGGAGCCAGGTTAGGGGGGATGGGGGGGGGGGGGGGGTGAGATTATGCAAAAATAAAATTATTTTTATCATTTAACGCATATAACTTATTTTTGACCAAATTAATTTTTGCGTTGAGATAATTATTAAACATGCCATTTAATCTAAAATTGTTAGTTGTTAGAGAAGGTAGGTAATTATTTTTTTGACTTATATAATGTTTTTGAGGGGCATGCTGTAAACCTTTTTTACTACGCCAAACACACACACACACACACATATATATATATATATATATATATATATTTATATCGGGGTGGTGGTAGGATTTCTACTCAGAACCTTTTGAGCCTTAGCCCTAATACAATAGTAAATTTTGTGAAAAAAGCAGACCATCCCCTTAACTTTCGACCGTTATGCACTTTACCCCAGCTTTGTTTTTTTAGTACTTTGCCCCTCCGACTTTGTATTCTATCCAACATTACCCCCCGACGTACCATGACCGTAAAAAAAGGAATATTCCGTTAAAAATGCCCCTCCACGTGAGGCGTGCCTATCAAAATTTAACGCAATATTCATTTTTTTGACAAAATATTCATTTATGTGTCCATATTCTTTCATCTTCCTTATTGACGATAACTGGCTTTCATATGGTTGATATCATATGCCAGATGGATTATCAAGATAAGTTTTTCAAAGAAAAGATTCAGCAGTTGTATGATAAAAGTTCCAAAGAAGAAGAGAACTTTGTAGAGATTCAACAAGATCAGCATAAAAACCTCTCTCAGACCGAGGAGAACTTGTCTTCCGCGGAGGAGCGTGCACGAAGGTAACATGCCATGTATATATATATATATATATATATATATATATGTGTGTGTGTGTGTGTGCGCGTGTGTGGTATTTCATTTGGAATTATACGAGTATCCACCCAACTTTGCGTTGTTCTCCTTTTGTTTTTGTACAATGATTAAGAACTAATTTTCAGCTGTATGCTGGCAGTTGTCATTGAACCCCTATTTACAATTTGGTTACAGGGCAGAGGAGATAGCAAAGCTTATCCAACTGCAGGACAAAGATATCAAGGAGTTTGCTTACGAGTGGGACAAGTTGGAGAAAACCTTCGATGAACGAAGGATGGAAATGGACCGCATGCACTCTGAGGAGGAGTCTGATATGCAGCGAAGGCACTCTGAGGCGAAGTCTAATCTTGAGAAGCAGTATGATGCGGAACATAACCTGTTGCTGGAGAAGTACAAGCCCAGTTCGAACGAATCCAAGCAAGTGGATGGGTTATCTGAAACAGGCGATCTTCTAAGTAGTTGAGATGTTTTGAAACTGAAATAAGTGTAACATGCGGAAATGAAGTAGTTGATTTCCATCTTTTAGATTAGAATACAGAACAGATTTGACATCTGGTTAAGAATTTCTCATATCTGAATCACCAGACTAGTTGATACTTAATAGTACCTGGATCAACTCCTCATCATATTATGGCAATGAAAACGAGTAGGTTAGTACCAATATTATATATGTTTGTGTATGAAGGTGAATGAGAGATGTCTCATTTCACGGAAACGAATTTCTGTTTTCGGTATTTCGGAATAAAGATTCAAAGTGTTGTAGGGTTGGAAAAGATGAAGATTTCCTTCATGGTGCGGTCGTTGTCGCTATTTAGCTTCCCCCTTTCGCTATGATTCACACATATTACAAATGTCCTACATTAAAAAAATCTTTTGTTTTATTTATATAAACCAAATTTTGGTCTTTCATTTAAATTATATACATTTACCAATTTACATAGTGTAAAATATATAATTTTAGCTATTCAAAAAAATGTTAACTAAACTAAGCTCCACGTGAATGTATACTTTCCTTTCTAAGCTGCCAAAGTTTGCATTGTTTATTCTCGTCACTGGTAAGTCCGTTGGCTGATGGGTGCTGGAAGTTGATTTGTTCATGAGATACTATATATTTGTAAGTGATGAACAACAGAATCAGAGAGATCATGAAGGTAAAATTATATTAACATCATTGTAGTTTGTGTTTATTCTGTATATATGTGATACGGGTATTTCCTATATTGGGCCGGCCCATGGGTCAGACTCATGTTTTTACTTATGTCGGGGATCATTCGACATATAGCACAGCTCACGTGTTTATCACGTGAGTGGTCCCCGCGTCTCAAGGCCTATAAATACCAGTGTCCCAGCAATCAATATAGGCTTTAATTATTCGCAATTATTGTACACCTATGTCAAACATACCCGATATAGGGTTTGACATAACATTCGATATATATCACCGACCTATTATCCGACATCATACTCGATGTCAGCAGGAGATCATTCCCGACGTGGGAGGCTTCCGATATCATCCCCGATATAACATTTGACGTCATCTGCGATATACCTTCGACATCCGCCATTGCGTCTAACGTCAGTTCGAGGTGTTCCGGACCAAGCCTACTCGACACTAGTATAGTTCAAGTAGGTTTAGTTTAGTGATAGACTCGCTGTACCACACTTGTAAACGACCTTATTTTATATATATGATCTATTATTAAACTAGTGGTGTCGTCTGTGGGAACACCAAGTTTCGGACGAAGACGTCAAGATGCAACGAAGGATGACCCGCTCGCAGTCTACTAGGCCAGTGGTTGACAATTCAGTAGCAGAAAGTGCGCCCCCGCCGCCTGATCTGGCCCCAGAACCAGTGGTGGGCCAGAATGAACTCGTGCACCCCCAACCACCGAGGGAGCCAACACCTGCGCCCCCGGCGCCCGCCATTTTGGCACCTGAAATCATGGCGCAGATTAACGCCACCGTCCAGATAACATTGAATGCAGCCCTGGAAACATTATTGCCGCGCTTGAACAACAGAGGAGTAGACGATGCACCACCGCGACCACATGAGTCTAGGACTAGTGGCTCCGGATCAGGAGATATAACTGATGAACGCGAGGACACATGAGATTCCAGAAGGGATCGATGCCGCCCAAGAACCCGCGGGGTTGAGGGCCGCAACCTAGTGATGGATAGGAGGAACATCGCCAGGAGGATGGAACAGTTGGACCGCGAGAAGGCAGAGGTTGGGCGAAGACTAGCTTTGGAAGAAGGCCGTAGTTTGACCCCATTCTCGGAGGAGATAGAGTCGGAGGTGTTAGAGAAGGGAGATAAGATTCCTACCATCAAAGCATACGATGGGAAGAGTGATCCAACTGATCATCTTCACTCCGTCGACAGTGTCTTGAACTTACATCTGTTTTGACGCAATATCAAAGCAAATATTTTAGCTACAACTTTAACCGCAACAGCCTTAGATTGGTTTGCCAGGTTAGAAGTTGAGTCTATAAGAAGCTTTGAATAGATGAGGCAGAAATTTGAGCGCCAATTCTCCAGCCAGAAAAGGATGAGGACTAGTATGCAGTATGCACCATCTGAATGCTATGCAGCAGAGAGATAATGAGAGTCTGGGGGACTTCATAAAAAGGTTTAATGATGAACTCCTCAAGGTGGATGAGCCAATGAGGGATCAAGTTGTCCTCATCTTATTTAATGCTACATCACATAAGAGGTTTGCTGCCCAATTGATTAAGCTTAAATCGCCAACGATAGATCAGATCAACGCGCTCGCATATGACATCGTCTATGAGGAAAACATGATGGCAACCAAGCAGACCTCCAGGAAAGGAGTGATATAGGGATAGGTCCCCAATACGATATATCCCGCTGAATAGAGGAATATTGAAAGTATTCACCGTGGCGCATAAAAACAGTTGGCTTAATGAGCCGAGGAAGCTGAGGGAAAGCAAATGAATGAAATTTTCTAGGAAGTACTGTGAATATCACCGCTAAATGGGGCATGAAACAAAAGAGTGTACCGATCTAAAAAACGAGATTTAGAGGCTCATTAAGGAGGGCAAGCTAGTGGACTTTGTGAGGAATTTGAAGAATGATCACCATAGGGACGATGGATCCCGCTCGTCTCGCAGGGACCATTCCCGTTCCCCAGGAGAGATAAAAAAAGGCAATTGAAGCTCCGACTGAACATGGAAGGGCTATTGTCAATGCCCTGACCCAAGGAACGATCAATATGATCAATGGAGGACCGATATGTGCTGATTCAGTCCGAGGTCGTGAGAGAATAACTCGCCGAATGCAGGTTGGGACGTATATATGCTATACTACTTCGGTTATGGAAGAGGGTTTCCTGGACCAGGAGATTTCATTCACCAAGAGAGATCTGGAAGAGCACACGCTGCAGGCACTTGAGGCAGGTAAACTCGACTGCCCACTTGTTGTTACAATTGATATAGCTTAATATCAGGTACAAAAAGCACTCATCGACAACAATAGCTCCTCCAATATTATCTTCGTACAAGTCCTTGAGAAAATGGTATTGGCCCAGAACATGATATAGACGGTCTCAACCACGTTAACTGGCTTTGGAGGAGGAGAAGTAATTCCGTTGGGACAAATCATACTGCCCACATCATTCGGGAGGAACTGTGCAGAAGAAAAATTGGGGTCAAATACACCGTGGTCGACCTTCTCTTCCCCTATAATGCCATCATTGGGCGTCCCGCCCTTAAGGAAATGAGAGCAGTGGTATCAACCTACCACAAAAAAAAAATGAAATTTCCAACAGAAGACGGGATCGGTGAAATCACAGGAGACCAGAAGGAGGGATGGATGTGCTATGTGGCATCACTCAAACTTCCTAGGATTATGGAGGTACAAGAGGTGGAGATAGCCGAGCAGGAATACATGCCAGATACGGAGTAATCACTTCGCATCATCTGGGGGTCCTGACCTTAAGTTTATTTACTGTTTTTACTATTTCTCGAACAATTGCGTTATGTCCTTTGGAACAATTTCAATTCCCTAAATTGCCGAATTGTTGGGCTGGTCTGTAACTAAAACAGGAGGAACTACGCCGGTCTGATTCCCATACACGGGATATGTAGGCGGGTTAGGGTTTACGTAGCCCTCGACCGTTATCTATCGTTATCTCTTATCGTCCAAACTAATATAACTGCATTACAATATTCATAACTCATTGCAGGAACGTATCCTACAGGATATGACAATGACGTACCTCACTAAGAGGTTCAGATGAAATATGCCCAAAAGGCACACAAATTTTGAGATATCCATCATTGAATATCCTATGATCGAAGGGCAATGTTATCATATTTTTTTTGCGAATATAACTGTTCACGTACCTAGAGCAAGTAGAATGACATCCCCTGCTAATAGGCATGGGGAAACATAATTCCCACCTTTCGGGATGACAAAGGATAGAATGGAATTCATTTCCCAATACTATCTTATCAAATATATTACAATGCATATTGTGTTGTCTTCTTTAAACGACAGAAAATGTGAAGAATCTACAAATCTGTAACGACAAATTCTTGCAATCTCTGAGAATATAAGACAAGAAAAAGATTACAAATAATTTTTTGATAAATTTGAAGTACAATTGCGGTTCAATCTCTATCTAATCCTCTGATTCGATTCTACAAGAACAATATTGAAATATGTGGTGGAAATCTTCAATTTGATCTTCATTCAGATGATTTGAACTTGGAGAAAACGTTAATTCGAGGGTCTTTGGACTTGATCTCGGATTAAATGGTGATTTGATTTGAAGATTGATGAAGGATGATATGATCTTCTTCCTCAATTCCTTGGATTTGTGAATTTTGATCTTTCCAATATGGATTTTGATCTTCAAAAACGGTTTTCCGAGGGTCTTGTGACTTGATCTCAGATCAAACGGATTTTTGGTTTGAATGTTGTTGAAGAACGGTATGAATTTGATTTGGGTTTTCTTGAATTGTTGAAGATTTGATCTTCTTGACAGAGATACGATCTTCAAAAATGGTTTTTGGATGAACTTGAGGCTTGATAGCGGATTGAAAGGGGTTCTTAACGAAGAACACCTTGAAGATTGTTGAGCTTGTTGGAGAGGATTTGTTGAACTTCCTTGCTCTGAATTCTTGAAGCTTCAATTGTTGTGTTTTGTTCTTCAAGAGCTCATCTATTTATAGTTGTAAAACCGAGCCTCCTCGCTTGTGATTGGTCGGTTTTATTTTTTTTAATATAGGCATGGATTTAATTTAGCTTGTGGTGGACTTCTTCCCCGGACCCTTGTATTGCGGGGATGCTTTTGTGCACTGGGCTGCCCTTTATCAAGAAATTCTTAGAACACATCGTATTTCCACACGACTTTATTTGATCGGTCAACCATTCTCCATCTTTATATTATAAATCAATTAATTAACCTATTAATAAATGGAATTTAATTTAGTAAAATCCCAAATTAAAAATAGAAATAATTAATTTAATTTATAATAATCAATTTGACATTTGTCAATTTTTAATTGGAGTAGACAAAATTAATTTGTCTACAAATGCCCCCTTGCGACTTGTCACGAATAGCATTGTAAAAATGCGTCTTGAAGTGAATATGTCGCAACATATTTATTTCGGGGCCATCAATAAGATTTAATGAAATATATGTACTTTGTTTGGAAAAGATCAACATTTGGGGCTTCCATGTCAATATCTTTTAAGGACCAAAGTTCAATTTTGATACCCAAAATTTTGGATGACACGGCTTCCCTTTCTTTTTCTTCTTTTTTTTTTTTTTTGTTGTGTACGAATTGGGCTGAGTTACAAGGCCCAGTTCTTTTTTTTCTGAATAGGAATTGGGCTTTGTTACAAGGCCCAGTTTTTTTTTTTTTTAATAGGAATTGGGCTTTGTAACACTTCAATAAACAAGGTCCATCCCTTTTCTTTGGTTTTTTTTTTCTTTCTTTCTTCTTTTTTTTTCTTCCTTCTTTCTCTTTCTTTCTTTTTTTTTTTCCTGCACGCCACTGCCCCCTCTTTTTCCTTTCTTCTTCTTTCTTCTTCTCCTTTTTGCGGCCACTAACTCCTCCTCCTTTATTTTTTTTATTATTTTTCTTTTCCTTCTTTTTCTCTTCATGCGCCACCTTCTCCTTCTTTTTTATTTTTTATTTTTTTTATTATTATTTTTTTTCTTTTTCTCTTCTACTGCGCCACCTTCTCCTCCTTTTTTTTTTTTCTTCTTTTCCTTCTTTTTCTCTTCATGCGCCACTTTCTTCTCCCTTTTTTTTATTATTTTTTTTCTCTTTTTTTTTTCTGCTGAAGTGCTGCGCCACCTTCTCTTTTTTTTTTTTTTTTTTTTTTTATTTATTTTTTTTTTCTTGCAATGGCATTGATCAAGTTGGTTATAAATAGGTAGATGATCAATTCACACAACACACACAAATTAAAACAAAAGCACCTTACATTACTTTTCTACAACGGACAAAACCACCCCTCATCTTTCTTTATTTTGTACATTTCGCCCTACTTTTATTCTCTATTTTTTTTTTTGCCATTGAATTTTGTAATTTTGACAAAGATTTTTTTTTCTTTGTTAACTGCTAACTTGTCTTTCTAACCCTTTTGTTTCCTTCTTTGTGTTGACAGTTCACGAACAATGGTGAAATTCGGTTACGCCTATAATTCGAAGGGAATTGAGACTCTAACCATCACCGGCAATGAAAATCAACGGGACACAATATTGGAGGTCGGCACCCCTCTCGCCGGAATTCACACAAATCAATGGCCCACTTTGATTAACACAATTAAATATAAAGACTGGACCGAAGAGTTTTCCAAATCCTCCAATCGATCTGTGCCGTCGTTCTTGCTCCGGTCTTCTTTGCGTCGAGTATCAGACGGTGATCTTCCTTTCGATACCTTGGGGCAACGTATTGCCAAAGGTGATGCCATATGGGATGATGCCTTTCTTCAATTTCCTGGCAAAGTCCATTATTTTTCGGGATATTGGGAGTGGACAGAAGATGTCCTTGTTCGGTGCAAGCCTACACTGCAATTCACCAGACTCTCAATCCGGGCAACATGTGTATATCGCCATGCAGTTACCAACCGAAGAAACAGACGACGCTCCTATGACCAAAAGCTCGTTTTCCAGAGACTTGAATGCGACCCCCCAACCCCTATTGCAGTCGGTTCTCACCGGAATCGGACCCAACGGCTTCCACGTATTGCTTTTCTTCAAATAAACTTTCAACTGATTAGTAGAGGATTCGATCGAGTAAAGCTCGTTATTCACCACTGCAACAAGAGGTGGCAAAAGGGACGACTGAACATGATCATCTTTTAACATGTCGGGTATAAGTGTCCAACTGTTTCGAGTTTGCTCAAAAAAAATTCCCCGCATGTCAACGGCCCGTCTTCGTTCTTTCCACCAATCACGTAAAATTTGTTGTCCATGTAACACCCAGCGCAACATAACTTGCAAAAGAATATGACCGAACTCAGAATTATATAACTCCGCAGAATCAAGAATATTTCCATTTGAATCACAACTACCAACCAATATTGCGATTTCCCCGAGGCTTGCAGAACCAAACAAACATCTAGGCGCATTCATACTCATTCCAGTAGTCCATGTGTTTGTCAACAAACTGTAACGATAGATAGCGTAAGACACGAGTTCTCTACCGAAAAGAAGAAGTTCAGTTCCAATCGCCAAAGATTCCTTATCTCCAAAGACAAAGCATTGATTAGGATTCAAACTTGGTAAAGTCATCCAACGACGGCGCTTGAGGTCAAATGCTTCCCATTCAAGCAGCTGGCAAGAAACATAAATCCAAGGCTCAACTACTCCATTCTGTCTTCTCAGCCTGTATAAATCATCGCTTCTCACAAAGAGAGCGGAAATTCCTTCCCAACAACGCAATGTTACCATAATCAGCCCTCGAACAACGGATAAGACAACTGATGGAGTTGTCGCGACCAATACCAGAAATTAGTGAACTGGTATCAGAATTATCACCTTCATGATGTTTGTTATCGGATTGGTCCGGTTGAACAGAAGGACGCGTCAAAATCCCACCAATCGATAAGGCCGTATCTACATGATCATCAGCCAGTTTTGACACCTTGTTAACAAGCACGTCCTCCTCTTCATCCATTTCTAGTGGTCGTTTGCTCTGCTGAACCTCGTGTTTCTCCACCCTGTAACTCACGAGCCAATTGCCTTCACTCCTTGGATAGTTCCGTGAGATCATACAAGAGCGATCTTCCAACATATCTTTAGGATCCACACGCAACAATAACCTCTTTATCAGTTGAAACACAATCCAACCTCCTCTTCCTACCTCAGCAAGTATGAGATAAATATGGGTTTTGGATAAGCAAAAACGAAAAGAACAGCAAGAGGGGTTTGATTGAAATTTATATTATTTGATACATAAATAAATCCCTTTTCTTTTCTTTACCCTTTACAGGTATCTATGCATGTATCCAACTCTGTGTATTTGTTTGTGTGTGTTTGTGTGTGAGAGAGAAAGAGAAAAAAAAGAGAGAGAAACAGAGGTTCAGTTTCAGTTCTTCGCCTACTCATTTTGAGTTTTTCATTTACATTTGGCATCATGTTTCTTTCTCATGAGTATTGTAACGTAACACAACAAAACCAACTTAAGCAAATTTCATGACTGAACTTAGAAAAATTCTAAGCTGCCTACGTACCTCAAGTCATAACGTAGTTCAAAGAAATCAAGATTGATTTAAGGGGGGTGCCGTACACAGTTTATACTCATGCGGGCCAGGAGTATTCATTGTTTAACCACTTTGAACAAAGTGGGGTATTTAAATTTTAACCACATAAAACACCTTTAGTGGAGTAAGTTATCATTTTAACCACATAATTTACCATTGGTGGTTACCATCCACAGTTTATACTCATGCGGGCCAGGAGTAACATGCAGTTTAAGCTCGTGCGTCATGGAGCATACTTCAGTCATCAAGGGTAGTATTGTTTCAAGAATTTTCCATTGATAGGACCAATTCTTAATCCATCTTCGGCAACCAACTTATATGCGCCATTCGTGTATACTTCTGTGATGACATAAGGACCATCCCACTTTGAAGTGAACTTGTTTCCGGTTCGATGAGTGATAATGATGGGCCTTCTCACTGCAAGAACCAAATCTCCAACTTGAAAGGAGCGTAGGCGGACCTTTTTGTTAAAAGACTTGGAGATACGAGCTTGATAGCACTCAAGTTCCTGTTGCGCTTCTAGTCTTTTCTCATCAAGAGCATCTAGTTCTTACAAGCGCAAACGAGCATTCTCTTCTTCGGTGAGTCCTTCTTGCAGAGCTATCCTTAAAGAAGGGATTTGTTGCTCAAGGGGGAGAACTGCTTCTACTCCGTAGACCAATGCATACGGGGTTGCTTGAGTTGGCGTTCTGTGTGTAGTTCTATATGCCCATAGTGCTTCTCCAATTCTTTCATGCCAATCTTTCTTTGACTTCGCCACCACTTTCTTTAGCAAGTTGCAGAGAGTTTTGTTGAATGCTTCGGCGAGGCCATTAGAAGCAGCATAATACATGGAAGAGTTTCTTTGCTTGAATCCAAACTTTTCACACAACTTGTCTATCAAACTATTGCAAAACGGCTTTCCATTATCAGTGACGATGCATCGAGGAACTCCGTAGCGGTAAATGATATTGGTACGAATGAAGTTGGCAACAGTCTCCTTTTTGACTTCTTTGAGAGGCACAGCTTCGGCCCATTTTGAGAAGTAGTCGGTTGCAGCCAAAATGTACAAGTGCCCGCCAGAAGACTTTGTCATAGGACCGACAACGTCCAAACCCCACGAATCAAAAGGCCAAGAAGCTACAATCGGATGTAAAGGTTCAGGCGGCTGATGGATGAAGTTTGCGTAGAATTGACAAGCTTGACATCTTTGTGCATACTTCATGCAATCTAAAACCATGGTAGGCCAGTAGTAGCCCATTCTTTTGATGCGAAAATGTAACTTTGGACCAGACTGATGAGCTCCACAAATTCCGGAATGTGCTTCTTCCATAGCTTGCATAGCTTCTTCTTTTCCTAGGCAGCGTAAGAAAACCCCATCAAACGAGCGCCTATAGAGTGTGTCTTTATAGAATATGAAGCGAGCTGCACGACGCCTAATGTCGATCTTTTGACGTACGTCATCGGGCAATTTTCCATGCTTTAAGTAGTCCACGAATGATTGTCGCCAATCTTCAACTTCAATTTCGTATACCTCCACAGCATGACTTTCATTGTTATTACCTTGCTTACCGTTATCTTCTAGAATAGGCGGGAGTACCCATTTGTGGCACACGGGTACGGACGTCTTCTCTTCTGATGTAACCAACATAGAATCAAGTTTAGCTAAAGCATCAGCTTGCCCGTTATCTTTCCTCGGCACATGCTCTACTGTAACGTCACCAAGATTTTTGATCAATCTTCTTGCATACTCAACATATGGTAGGAGCTCTGGCTTCTTAACCTCAAATTCGCCATACAATTGATTGACGACCAACTTGGAATCGCCATACACTTTTAGATGAGGTTGCCTCAGCTCAATTGCCATTTCTAGCCCGAGTATCAAAGCTTGATATTCCGCAACATTGTTTGAGCAATTTTGAGTTAATGTGAAGGAATACGGCAAGACCTCTCCATTAGGCGTGAGAAAGATAACGCCGGCTCCGGCTCCATTTCTATGTGCGGCACCATCAAAGTACATTTCCCATGGAGGAGTAACTTCAACCATGAGTGCATCTTCATCGGGAAAGTCGTCTATTAACTCCCACTCAGCAGGAATAGGGTGGTCAGCTAGAAAATCTGCCAATACTTGTCCTTTCACAGCCTTTTGAGGGATATATGCAATTTCAAACTGTTGCAGCTGGAGGTACCATCTTGCAAGTCTATCAGATAACACTGGCTTCGTCATGACATACTTCAAAGGGTTTGCTCTGGATACAAGACGAATAGTATGAGCTTGAAAGTAATGCTTCAATTTTTGAATTGAGAACACAAGGGCTAGGCAAAGCTTCTCAATAGGAGTGTACTTCAACTCATTCGGCGTCATTGTTCGACTTAGGTAATAAAGTGCATTTTCCTTCCCTTTGTCATTTTCTTGGGCGAGTAATGCCCCCACAGATCTTTCTTGGGTAGCAATATATAGGATCAAGGGACGTCCCGGCACAGGAGCGGCTAAAACGGGAGGTTTCATCAGATATGATTTGATTCGTTCGAAAGCATTGCGACAAGATTCATCCCATCTAAATGGAACATCTTTCTTCATCAAATGACTGAAAGGTTGGCAACGACCAGCTAAATTCGAGATGAACCTTCGGAGATACGCCAATTTTCCTTGTAGACTTTTGAGTTCATGAATATTTCGTGGCTCTGGCATCTTAACTATTGCATCAATCTTGGCTTGCTCGATTTCAATGCCTCGCCTACGAACAATGAAACCAAGGAACTTTCCCGATGTTACGCCAAATGCACACTTCATAGGATTCATCCTTAATTGATACTTTCGCAGTCGCTCAAAGACTTTTTGTAAGTCACCTATATGATCTTTCCTTTCTCTCGACTTTACGACAAGATCATCCACATAACACTCAACATTCTTGTGCAACATGTCGTCGAAGATATTTTGCATTGCCCTTTGATAGGTAGCACCGGCGTTCTTCAATCCAAACGGCATCACCTTGTAGCAATATATACCCTTCGGAGTACGGAAAGCAGTCAATTCTTCATCCCTTGGAGCCATACGAATTTGGTTGTATCCGGAAGATCCATCCATGAAAGACAAGGCTTCGTGTCCCATGGTAGCATCAATCATTAGTTCAGCGATCGGTAGAGGAAAGTCATCTTTAGGGCATGCTTCGTTCAAGTCTCTAAAGTCGACACAAACTCTGATTTGTCCATTCTTCTTTCTTACCGGCACGATGCTAGAAATCCAAGTTGGGTATTTGACTTCTCTGATGAACCCGGCTTCAATGAGCTTGTTAACTTCGGCTTCAAGCAATGGGACTAAGTCAGGTCGAAACCTTCTTTGAGCTTGCTTGACGGGATGAACATCTTTCTTTACCGATAAGTTATGTACCGCCACATTTGGGTCCAAGCCTGGCATTTCTTTGTATGACCAAGCAAACACATCCTTGAACTTGTGCAACAACTAAATGTAACTTCGTTCTTCATCAGCTCCGAGAAATGCACTTATGTAAATCGGTCTTGGGTCATCGATGTTGCCCAAGTTTACCTCTTTTAACTCATCAACAGTGGCCTTGACACCCTCCTCCCACTCAATAGGCGCATCTTCGGCGTCTTCTTCAACATCTTCTTCACAAGAAGTGATATGGCATGACGACCCTACACTCTCTTCATCTCCGTATTTGGTCTTTGTGAGTACCATGGTTTGTAACTTGACTTTGAGAGTTTCACCACAGGACACTATCAAGTCTTCGCGGCGAGTCATTCGAGATGGGATCAGACTTTGAACTTTCTTAGAGTTTGATGACTTGAGGTTTCTCTTAGCGTGTGTCAACATATGTGGAACACTCAACTTTTTCCAATCAAACCTTTTATTTGGACCAAGCCTATCAAAGACTGTTTTATTCGGACCAAGTCTATCAAAGACTGTTTTATTCGGACCAAGTCTATCAAAGACCGACATGTGTGGTATCTTCTTTTCACACCCTGTTGTTGAACCCTCTACTTCGCCTATGTAGTTGGCGTTGGCTCTTTTTATAGCAATGCGAACTGGGTTGGGTGGCTTGTAGCCAAGGCCTGTCCGAGTGTTTGGAATGGTATGGCCTTTTTCCTTTAGCATAACTTGTGTGGCATTGAGTCCATATGGCTTCTTTATAGTAGCATCAAGAGTGAGGCCCTCCAATCGTGGTTCTTCATTAGGGTCATATCCAGCTTTAACTAGCAATTTGAAAGCTTTCGGGTCAAAGCATTGCTCAATCTTCTTTGTGCGCAATGTTCCATGCTCTGTTTCTGATCCTTTGGATGGACGAACAAATCCTTCAAGTGGAGGAGATGGCCCTTTCTTTTCAAGTGTTGTAAGAGGGAATGTTAGGTCTTTCAAAGGATTTGACTCAAGGGGAGGTCCATAAATTTTACTCTTCTCTGTGTCACTTGTGTTATCGGAGCCTTTTACATCATGCTGCTGGAGTTGCTCAGTTCCATTGAGTTTCACAGTGCTCTTTCCTTCAATATAGTATTTTGCATCTGCAAAGTGTGATTCAACATCAGAAAAAGGCTTTACATCACCATGTACTTTTCTTTCGACTCCATCTTGATAATATCCGAAGCACTGGTGTAATGTTGAAGGAACAACGCCATTTTCATGTATCCAAGGTCGACCCAATAACATGTTGTAGGAAGTATTGGATTCGATGACATAGAATAGCGTACTGGACGGCATATCTTCAATAAGAAGATCTAATCTTATGATGCTGATGGCTCTTTGCCCCCCTTGGTTGAAACCTTGGATCATCAGACGACTACTTGATAGTTCATCCACCGAGATCCCTAATGTATTCAAAGTGCGTAGTGGTAAGATATTGACCGCAGAGCCCCCGTCAATTAACATTCGATTGACTCTTTTCTCGCGAATATAGCCGGCGACAAACAATGGTCGGTTGTGGAGCTTAGAACCTAGTAGAAGGTCTTCATCAGTGAAGCATATAGTGGACATGTATTGGTTTGTGACATGAGCAGTCTTTGAAGTAGAGTCTTCAATTTTCTCTCCTTCGTGAGTTGCATTGTATGAAACGATGATGTGGGAGTCATCTAGGCTATCAACTGGGCTTGAGAGTGTGACAAGGTTTGATGACACAACATCCTCTTCTAGCGTGATCTTTCCCTCACGAGCCAACCGCATCACCTTATCTTTGAATATAAAGCAATCATGGATTGGGTGTCCTACGAGACGGTGATATTTGCAATACTTAGGATCATCGGTGCGACCAGCCTCTTCTGGTCTCTTCATTTCAGGCAGCTCAATTAAGTTAGCTTTGATCAAATCATCAAATATGGCTGAAACGTCAGAATCGAGGAACGGATATTTCTTTGACTGCATCTCCTTGAGTGTCGTCTTCCTTTGCTCATTAGCTTGTGAATTATTAGCCTTTTCAGATACCAAAACACCTTTTCGTTGGTCGTTGCTATCATTTGTCTTGGTTTGGATTCTCAATGGAGCAACATTCACTGCTATAGACTCTTTGGTAGGTGCTTTGTTGAAAGGTTTGCCTCCTTTCCTTGTATCTTGCTTGTCACTGAATCTTCGCGGATCTTGCATAGGTGGTCCATTAACTCCACTTGCCACCATACTCTGTTCCATGTCATGAGCACGAGTTGCTAACTCCTCAAACATCCTTGGCTGTATTCCTTGAAGAATGTAACGGAGCCCCCATTTCATGCCTTGGATGCACATCTCTATAGCTGAGTTCTCGGACAATCGATCCTTGCAATTGAGACTCAAATTTCTCCAACGGTTTATGTAATCAATGACTGGCTCTTCATCCCATTGGCGAGCATTTGTTAGTTCAATCATGCTGACGGTCCTTCTTGTACTGTAGAAGCGATTGAGGAATTCTTGCTCCAACTCGTCCCAACTATCAATCGAGTTTGCTTCCAAGTCAGTGTACCAATCAAATGCATTTCCCTTCAGTGAGCGAACAAATTGCTTGACAAGACGATCATTGTAAGTTCCAGCATTATTGCAAGTCTCAACAAAATGAGCTATATGTTGCTTTGGGTTGCCTTTGCCATCAAACTGCTGGAAATTTGGTGGTTGGTAGCCATTCGGCATCTTGAGGTTATCTATCCTTTGAGTGTACGGTTTGGAATAGGAGAATGATGATTTGAAGCTTCCGTCTAGTTTGTCCTTGATAGTTCCCATGATGAACTCCTTTAATTGATCAGCAGGGATCATGCCATTTGAAGAGACTTGGAATTCTTTGGCAATAGACTTTTCCTTCTCATTGGATAATTGCTTCATGGATGTTTCACCCTTTTCAAAGCCTCCAAACTTCAGGTCCTTTACATGACTTTCTTCCACCTTGACTTCCCTACTCAACAATTTTTCTATCTTGGAGTCTTGGTCTTGCACATGTTTGTTTAGCATCTCTATGGCTTTGGTTAACATCACCATTTGTTCTTCCAAAGTTGTAGCACTTGTTGTCAATGTGTGCACTGTATCCAACGGAGGTGAAGAACCCGATGCGGAGTGAGGAGTTGGTAGGGAGGAGTCGCCGCTCTCAACATCTTCATCATTGTTGACGTTGTCGGAGACAAGGGAGTCCTTTTGAACAATGTCGTCGACGACTTCACTTGGCATCTTCGTGGATGGATCAGATAATAGATCAGACAACCTTCTTGTCTTGCGTGATGACATATGGTTGACTTGTTGTTCTTGATGAAATGAGATGAGAGGTAGAGTTGTCCCACTGGGCGTGCCAAATTTGTAACGACAAATTCTTGCAATCTCTGAGAATATAAGACAAGAAAAAGATTACAAATAATTTTTTGATAAATTTGAAGTACAATTGCGGTTCAATCTCTATCTAATCCTCTGATTCGATTCTACAAGAACAATATTGAAATATGTGGTGGAAATCTTCAATTTGATCTTCATTCAGATGATTTGAACTTGGAGAAAACGTTAATTCGAGGGTCTTTGGACTTGATCTCGGATTAAATGGTGATTTGATTTGAAGATTGATGAAGGATGATATGATCTTCTTCCTCAATTCCTTGGATTTGTGAATTTTGATCTTTCCAATATGGATTTTGATCTTCAAAAACGGTTTTCCGAGGGTCTTGTGACTTGATCTCAGATCAAACGGATTTTGGTTTGAATGTTGTTGAAGAACGGTATGAATTTGATTTGGGTTTTCTTGAATTGTTGAAGATTTGATCTTCTTGACAGAGATACGATCTTCAAAAACGGTTTTTGGATGAACTTGAGGCTTGATAGCGGATTGAAAGGGGTTCTTAACGAAGAACACCTTGAAGATTGTTGAGCTTGTTGGAGAGGATTTGTTGAACTTCCTTGCTCTGAATTCTTGAAGCTTCAATTGTTGTGTTTTGTTCTTCAAGAGCTCATCTATTTATAGTTGTAAAACCGAGCCTCCTCGCTTGTGATTGGTCGGTTTTATTTTTTTTAATATAGGCATGGATTTAATTTAGCTTGTGGTGGACTTCTTCCCCGGACCCTTGTATTGCGGGGATGCTTTTGTGCACTGGGCTGCCCTTTATCAAGAAATTCTTAGAACACATCGTATTTCCACACGACTTTATTTGATCGGTCAACCATTCTCCATCTTTATATTATAAATCAATTAATTAACCTATTAATAAATGGAATTTAATTTAGTAAAATCCCAAATTAAAAATAGAAATAATTAATTTAATTTATAATAATCAATTTGACATTTGTCAATTTTTAATTGGAGTAGACAAAATTAATTTGTCTACAAAATCCTATGGGATATCAACCACCCAACACAGGGTGAAGAATCTATAAATCCTACGGGATATCAACCACCCGATGCGGGGAGAAGAATCTACAAATCCTACTGGATATCAACCACCCGACGCAGGGAGAAGAATCTACAAATCCCACGGGATATCAATCACCCAACACGGGGTGAAGAATCTACAAATCCTACGGGATATCAACCACCCGACGCGGGGAGAAGAATCTACAAATCCTACGGGATATCAATCACCCGACACGGGGTGAAGAATCTACAAATCCTACGGGATATCAACCACCTGACGCGGGGGGAAGAACCTACAAGTCCTAAGGGACCATAACTCCCCTATCCACCACGATAGGCAGAATAGCACCCAGAAGGGGCAAACATCTACAAATTCCCGGGAAATAATTCCCCTATCCACTGTGATAGGCAGGAGAGAACCCGACAGAGTGAGAACAAACCTACAAATCCTAAAGGATCATAACTCCCCTATCCACCACGATAGGCATGAGAGCACCCGAAAGGCGCAAGAAACTACAATCCCAAAGGATCTTAACTCCCCTATCCACAACCATAGGCAGGAGAGAAATCAAAAGGCGCGAGTACTACAAATCTCTACGGTATAACTCTCCTATCCACTGTGACGGGAAGAAGAGAACCCGACAAAGGTAGCAACTTACGAATTCCAAAGGATCTCGAATAAAGGAAAAAATATGGACCTACAATTTATATATTGCAAATGCCCTACTCATAGAAATAGGGAGAGATGCAATATCAGGAATCATACGAACACAAGACATAACAAAATAAGTCTACAAGGTTAAAGTAGCTTTATAAAGACAATTATTACACAACCAATGAATGACAAGGCGGTGCAACGCCAATAAGCAAAACAAGCGACTCAGCTCATGTAGGGCCGCTCCAGAACAACGTCAATGAACTTGAACCCATCCTTGAACCCCTTCTTGGCGGTTATCAGCCCAATCAACGAATGAAAGGCCTCTTCCCGTTTCATCACAACACGCTCTGCTAGGAGATCTTGATAAGTCCCACTTGCCAAATATTTCTCGGCAACACGCATCATGACCTCAAGAGACTCGTCCTATAAAGACAACACATTAGCTGGAAATCTCAACACGAGAGAAATTACACATCAAAGACATGCAGACTTACAACTTTCTCCAGATCAGCTCGGACCTTCGCAAGCTTAGACAACAAACACCGATTCTCCGCCTTTACCTTCTCAAGCTCACACTCGGCCCGACGACGGCCTTCTTGCTCTTTGAGAGCGTGCTCCTTATACTCATCAGCCATGACTGCCATCTTCTCATGCTGAGAGAAATGTATGAGACACTGCAAGGTCTCAACAACTCACACTTTGGAAAACGTGCATATTTCGACGCACGTTTTGCGCCCGCTCTATTTTAGTCAATACAGGGACCCTAGACGGCGGAGGGAAGGACCGCGTCATACCGAGAACCGCATCAGCCTCCCAAAACTCCACCCTTTTACCTTGGACACTAAATCCAGGCCTCGATCGCCCTTGCCCAGTAGTGGGTCGTGGCACTGAGGAGCCCTCACCCCGAGCACTCTTTCGGCCAGATTGAGAAGACTGAGGGGCGGTCAGGGCAGACCGTCTTTGAGCAGGATCACCCCTAAAACCTTGGGAGGAAGGCATATGCGAACCAACGCTTACAACAGGGCCTTTTCCTTAAGCCGCAATAGCGACCGGATCAAAAGCATCTTCATGTTGTGATATAGGGACCTTAGACGAGCGTCCCAATTTTGCCTCATCAGTTGCCACAATAGGCGTAGCTCTGGCTGCGACCTTTAGGATTGCAGAATTACTTTCTGCAGGATAACCAGCTGTAGCTGGTGTTAGAACAGTTTCCCCAACTATGAGGGGACGGATTTTAGTTCGCCCCACCGGCGAAGCCCGAACCTGGGAAAACCCAGCATCATCCTTGGCTATAGATACTTCCTTGAGCAACGCATCCTCTCCGTCCATAGCCCCAACAATGTCAAAGACCCTCTCACCACCAACTTCAGCAACAATAGGAGCAACTTCGTCCACGACACTAACACTCCCTACAGGAGATTGCACACCACCGGTCATGGAGGCCTCAACAATTGGGCAGTTTTTGTTCCACTATCGCCGGAGAAGCGACCACACCCTCTAGAACAACAATTCTCACACCGGAAGCAGACGAGGCTTTTTCTTCTATCGCTGATAACGCAACAGCCTCTTCCGCCCGACGCTTCAAAATTCTTTGCATACGGGCGCGAATTCCAGCCATGTCTTTCAAAAAGTAAGGAAATGAGCGAGAAAGAAGGTTCGAAATCTGCAAAAATATTAACTAAAGTAAAAACCCAAATTGAAAGACATATCGCATGTCACATCGAATGTCATATCGAAACACATATCGGGTATCAAAATAAACGACGAAATACATATCGAAAAACATAGGGTTTTTTTCAAAAATGGTCCTTTATCGTGGCCTCATTACAAAAATAGTCCGTTATCGCGCCACTGTCTAGATTTAGTCCTTTATCGTGGTTTTTCGTCCAATTTTGGTCCTCGGACCAAATTTTCTACCGGATTTCGCGAGTTTTGGGGATTTTGACCAATTTGGGGCGATTTTGACCAATTTTTTGGGGATTTTGACTAATTTGGGGTGATTTTGACCAGATTTTGAGCAAAAAAAAATTAAAAAACAAAAATAAATTTATAATTTAAAATATATATTTTTTATAATTGAAATCCAAAAAAAAAAAAAAACCCAAAAAAATTGTAATTTAAAATATATAGTTTTTATGTTTGAAATCCAAAAAAAAAACAAAAAAAAATTATAATTTAAAATATATAGTTTTTATTACTGAAATAAAAAAAATTGAAAAAACATAAAAAAATTGTAATTTAAAATATATAGTTTTTATAATTGAAATCCAAAAAAAACGTAAAAAACAAAAACAAAATTGTAATTTAAAATATATAGTTTTTATTATTAAAATCCCAAAACAAAATAAAAAAACACAAAAAAGTTGTGATTTAAAATATAAAGTTCTTACAATTGAATTCCCAAAAAAAAAAATTAAAAACAAAAAAATATTGTTATTTAAAATATATTATTTTTATTATTGAAATCCCAAAAAAAAATTAAAAACACAAAAAATTGTACTTTAAAATATATTGTTTTTATTATTGAAATCCCAAAAAAAAATCACAAAAAATTTGTAATTTAAAATATATTGTTTTTGTTATTGAAATGCCAAAAACAAATTAAAAACTTAAAAAAATTGTAATTTGAAATATATAATTTTTATTATTGAAATCCTAAAAAACAAAAACACCAATATGTAATTTAAAATATATAGTTTTTATTTTTGAAACCCAAAAATATGTAGTTTGTTTTTGGGATTTCAATAATAAAAACAATATATTTTGAATTACAATTTTTTTTTTGTTTTATTATTTTTGTTTTGGGATTTCAATAATAAAAACTATATATTTTAAATTACAAATTTGTTTTTATTTTTTACGTTTTTTTTGGATTTCAATTATAAAAACTATATATTTTAAATTATAATTTTTTTGTGTTTTTTTTGGGATTTCAGTAATAAAAATAATATATTTTAAATTATAAATTTTTTGTGTTTGTTGTTATTGTTTTGGAATTTTAATAATAAAAACTATATATTTTAAATTACAAAATTGTTTTTGTTTTTTATGCATTTTTTGGATTTCAATTATAAAGCTATATATTTCTAATTACAATTTTTTTTGTGTTTTTTAAAATTTCTTTGTGATTTCAATAATAAAAACTATATATTTTAAGTTATAAATTTGTTTGATTTTTTTTTTTTGGATTTCAACCATAAAACTATATATTTTAAATTACAATTTTTTTGTTTTTTATTTTTTTGGATTTCAATTATAAAAACTATATATTTTAAATTATAAATTTATTTTTGTTTTTTAAATTTTTTTTGCTCAAAATCTGGTCAAAATCGCCCAAATTAGTCAAAATCCCCAAAAATTTGGTCAAAATTACCTCAAATTGGTCTAAATCCCCAAAATTCGCGAAATCCGGTAGAAAATTTGGCCGGAGGACCAAAATTGGACGAAAACCACGATAAAGGACTAAATCTAGACAGTGGCGCGATAACGGACTATTTTTGTAATGAGGCCACAATAAATGACCATTTTTGAAAAAAACCCAAAAACATATCGAACAAACTATCGAATACTCGTATCGAGTATCACATCGATGTCGCATATCGACATATAAATCGGGCATACCCGACATACTTGTCTGAAGAAGATTTGACTTCCCTAGAGGACAAAATGAACTCTTCTCTTTCCAAAGTGGCTACTATTCATAGGCGCAAAACCTACGGATAGGCATTAAATGGCCAACATATCGAAATTTAAATTCGATACACATATCGAAGGAAATTCGATACACATATCGAAGGAAATTCGATATAATATAGAGTCCACACAAATTCAAGAATTCAAATGATGACCTCTTAGATTCACTAATTGCATTAGGGGGTCCACGAACATTTCTTCAAACACAATGAATTCCCGCATTCGAGTTTCGTCATTTGAACTGGCGGGACGAGAGGTACTGGTAATTCAAAAACTTAAATTTAATTTGCAAATCATTATTCTCAGATAATAATTCCCAAATTGAGGGACTACATGATATGGGTATTTCTCGTATTGGGCCGGCCCATTGGCCAAGCCCATGTTTTTACCTATATCGGGGATCATCCCTGACATATATATTGAATATGACATTCGATATAGTACAGCTCACGTGTTTATCACGTGAGTGGTCCCCGCGTCCCTAGGCCTATAAATACCCACGTCCCATCAATCAAGGTAAGCTTTAATTATTTACAATTACTGTACACATATATGGAACATTCCCGATATAGGGCTCGACATAACATTCGATATATATCACCGACCTATTATCCGACATCATACTCGACGTCACCCTCGACGTCAGTAGGAGATCATTCCCGACGTGGGAGGCTTCCGACATCATCCCCGATATAGCCTTCGACGTCATCTTCAATATAGCTTCGATATCCGCCATTGCGTCTAACGTCAGTTCGAGGTGTTTCGGACCAAGCCTACTCGACATTAGTATAGTTCAACTAGGTCTAGTTTAGTGATAGACTCGTTGTACCACACTTGTAACCGACTTTATTTTATATATACGATCTATTGTTAAACTAATATGATATTGCAAATTTGATGATTATTCAAGTTTTGTTGATTAACTTCAGTTTCACTTGATCATTCTATTCACACATTCAAATCAGGGGCGGAGCCAGGTTAGGGGGGGTGGGGGGGGGGGGTGAGATTATGCAAAAATAAAATTATTTTTATCATTTAACGCATATAACTTATTTTTGACCAAATTAATTTTTGCGTTGAGATAATTATTAAACATGCCATTTAATCTAAAACTGTTAGTTGTTTGAGAAGGTAGGTAATTATTTTTTTGACTTATATAATGTTTTTGAGGGGCATGCTGTAAACCTTTTTTACTACGCCAAACACACACACACACACACACACACACACACACACACACACATATATATATATATATATATATATATATATATATATATATATATATATATTTATATCGGGGTGGTGGTAGGATTTCTACTCAGAACCTTTTGAGCCTTAGCTCTAATACAATAGTAAATTTTGTGAAAAAAGCAGACCACCCCCTTAACTTTCGACCGTTTTGCACTTTACTCGTATCTTTATTTTTTTAGTACTTTGCCCCTCCGACTTTGTATTCTATCCAACGTTACCCCCCGACGTACCATGACCGTAAAAAAATGAATATTCCGTTAAAAAACGCCCCTCCACGTGAGGCGTGCCTATCAAAATTTAACGGAATATTCATTTTTCTGACAAAATATTCATTTTGGAGGATAACGTTGGACGAAATACAAAGTTGGTGGAGGTGTGTGAGGGAGAGGAGGGGGGGGGTGGGGGGAGAGCTGGGGGGGCAAAGTGCAAAATGGCCGAAAGCTAAGGACCTTTTCCATAAATTTTCACATCTCATTTAAAAGTTTAATCTGCTAAAAAGAGTAAAAATTTTTATATAATTTCCAACAAGTCGTATTTGTATAAAAATTAGCTTAGATGTACCTTATTAGTGAAACAACTAAAAAGAAAATTATTAGATCTAAGATCTAACATTCAAATTAGAATAAAACAAAATAGTATAAAAATTAATTACTGAAAATAGTTACACTTGAATACGAGTACAATTAAACTTGACAATAGTTACAACTTACAATTGTAAACGAAAGTAATACCGATTTTAGTTCTTTAAACTTAGAAACTAGTTTTACCGTAGAAATTAAGAATTTTTGAAATAGTTAAATGAAGCAATAAAGAACACAAGGATTTTAACGTGGTTCGGTCCAATTGGTCCTAGTCCACGAGACTTTCACCCAAAAGTTGTGACTCAAATAATATACCTACTTAAAGATTACAACCTTAGGAATTACTTCAACATAAAACTAGACTCTCTCTATTTTACTGTTGCAATACCTAAGCATCAACACTATTCGGTATACTTCTTTGAGTCGGAGAACTTCAAGATTACTCAAAGCTCATTTGACAAGGTGTTCCCTCACTAAAATACTTTGACTCGATACATGACGAATGACATAAATTATCTTTAAAATTTTTTTTTTATCTAAAGTGTCAAGTCTTCTCCTTATATAGGCATAGACATAATCTCTGCAGATTTTCTATTGCAATCCTCACAGACCCTCTTCCCTTATCTGATCAGCTCGGTGAATCTCCAGTTGCAATCCACGCAGAACTTCTTGCCTTATCCAGTAAATTCTATAATATAACTTTGAATATATCCAATGTACATGCCTATTGAATATGTCTAGATACATAAGAAGGAGATATGATTAATATCTTAATATCAACGAAGTTAATCAAATAAGATAATATAATATCTTTTTGGGATAAAAGCATCAAGCCCCCTTAACTATCCACGTTTTTGCGACTTGCCCCCTAAACTAAATTAATAAGCGTTTTGCCCCCGGAACTATCCTCGTCTGTTCGATTTGCACCCTCGCCGTTTTCCGCCCTAAAACCGCCGGAATATTCCCAACACGTGCGTAACACGTGAGGACCCGCAGGGTAATTTCGTCAGTTTCATTTTGCTGAGTTTCCCACAAATAAAAAAAAAATTAAAAAAACTACTAAGTTCAGGGGGGTAAATCGAAACGTCACTGTTTACTCTTCACACTTAGAAAAAAAACACAACCAACAGATTAGGGTTCTTCATCAACTCTCAGTCGAATCGCTTCAATTCGTCCACATTATACACAATCAACACGAAATCGACGCAAAAAAACTTCGAATAATCAGTTCACGGCTAATTGCTCTCACATTCGCGACCAATTGCGCACACATTCACGACATCCTTTCATATGATATTGGGCAAAATCGATCGACATTCTTCAAAATCGCAGAAATGGCTTGGAAATTGAGGACCAGTTTTGAGTTCATACCAGAGAGGAAGAACACACCCGATTACGGTATGAATTTGCCCTCTTTCAGAAACCCTAGTTTTAATTTTTTTCTGCATGCGTCGATTATGTTTGTCCCTATAGTTGTAATCAAATACGATGGTGTAAAGCATGCATTTTTTGTAGTTTAAGGGATTTTTTGTGAGTTTGTGGTCCTGAGAGTGATGCAAGCTTTGTGAGTTTGTGGTCCTGAAAGTGATGCATTTACTGTTTACTGTTAATCTATTGTTTACTGTTTACTGTTAAGAATATGTTCATTTGTGAAGTAGGATTTTTTTTTGGTATTTTGTATGTAATTGGTAAATTTTTAGGACCACTTGCCTGCATATTATACTTTTTGTCTGTTAATGCATGCTTAGGATTTAGTTTTTTAAGAATGAGGACCAAACCCTAATGTTTTCTTATTTTGCTGCAGATCCTAACACAAAAGACTTCACAATCAGATTGCATTATTTTGGTAGGCTAGAAAACAATGGAAAAAGAACTGATTGGGTTGATGGGCAGATTACTCATTTTGATTGGTGCAATCCAGATATGATGAGCATGCTTGAACTAGAGGCAATGGGTTCAACAGTAGGGCTTAAGTCAAGTGCAACTTTCATTGTGGCAACCAAAGATGTTGATGACATATATTCAATTGACTACTTGATGACAGATGATGATGCTGCAACAATGTGTAAGTACATGAATCAGGATAGGATAGTTGGTGTATTTGCTGTTAGTGGAGGAGTATTAGGTGATATGGACAATGATGAAACAGGAATGAGTAGAGCTGGTATGGACAATGATGAAACAGGAATGAGTGGAGCTGGTATGGGCAATGATTATTCTGAAAGGGAAGAGGGAGCTGGACCAAGTGGTGTTGGGTCAGATGCTGGACCATCTGCACCATATGAGGATACTGAGAATGAAGACAACACAACCACACAAGCAGAAGATATAGATCAGAATCAAGAAGATCTGAATTATGATGATATCATATATGATATAGAAGAAGTTGATTCAGATGATGCTCAGTCTGTAGGCACAGATTCAGATTTGTCAGAAGCTATATTGGAGGATGGAGAAGATGTAACTGATGATGAAGGTATTTATGAGGATGTTGGTGAGGTTGGTGAATCAGAGGCACACTGGGCTGGTATCACAATTTCAAGGGAAGTTAACAGGAATGAAGGGGATTCATTGGTGGATAGGAGACATGGCAGGTTAACATACAATGGTTACCCAGTTTTTAACAAAGTCTTGGACATGGCTAATCCTAAATTGGAGTTAGAACTGTGTTTTGAGGACGCAACAATATTTAGGGCTGCAGTGAGGGAGTATGCAATAAAGGTGAAGAGAGATATAAGTTTCAAGAAGAATGATGGTGATAGAGTGAGAGTGAGGTGTAAGGTAAATGGCTGCCCATATCATGTATATGCTTCAGAGATTGGTGATGGTGGTACAATGCAAATAAAGACATATAATGGCAAGCACAGTTGCAACATAGTGGACAAGGTTTATCATGCAACCTCCACATGGCTTGCCAAAAAGTACAACCACATGATAAAGGGTAATCTGAAATGGCCAGTGGAGGCAATGCAGGACAGTTTCAGAGTTGAAATAAAAAATGAGTTCTCTAAGTATCAAATGTATAGAGCTAAGGCAAAGGTGAGGACATTGTCTATTGGCACTGAAACTGAACAATATGCATTGTTGTGGAGATATGCAGCTGAAATCATGAAGAGTGACAGTGAGAACACTGTCAGGATCAAGACTATTGGGACTGAAAAAAGCCTGTTTTCAAGAGGTTTTATGTGTATTGGGGGTCTTTGAAGAGGGGTTTTGTGGCAGGGTGTAGGCCAGTAAATTGTCTTTTTGGGTGTCATTTGAAATCACTTTGTGGGGGGATATTGTTAACTGCAATTGGGATAGATGCAAACAACAGCATGTATCCCATTGCATATGCTGTTGTTGAAAAGAAGAGGAAAGATAGCTGGTCTTGGTTCATGCAGTTGTTAGTGACTGATCTGCAGATCAAAGAAGACAATAGTGCTGGGTGGATAGTAATGTTAGATAAACAAAAGGGATTGATTGATGCAGTGGACAGATGTTTGCCTGGTTGTACACACAGATTCCGTGTGATGCACATGTATAGTAATTTTAAGCAACTACATAGAGGGTTGCCTTTGAAATTCTTGGTTTGGAAGGCAGCAAGGGCAACTACAATTAGAGCCTTTGAGTCTGCATTGAAGGAGATCAGAAAAAGGAAAATTGAGGCATACACTTGGTTGGAAAAGAGACCAGCTGCTAATTGGAGCAGGGCTTACTTCAAGACTGATGTAAAGTGTGATGTCCTCCTTAACAACATGTGTGAAAGTTTCAATACCCTAATTCTTGAAGCAAGGACTAAAGCTATTATTGATATGCTTGAACATATAAGGCTAATTCTGATGAAGAGAGTGTATGTGAAGAGGGACCAGGCCAAGAAATGGAGTAGGAAAATTGGACCTAACATTACAAAGTTGTTAGAAGAAAACAAAGATGCAGCCTCAAAGTGCAAGGCTCACTGGAATGGCCTGGAAGAATTTGAGATTGACAGTCCTGAAGGTCATATGATAGTTGACCTAAAGAGAAGAAGTTGTAGTTGCAAAAGATGGCAACTAAATGGGATTCCATGTGCACATGCCTGTTCTGCTCTAAAGTACAAGGAGAGGGAGCCTGAAGATTGGGTGGATCACTGCTATCTAAAGTCAACATATCTTAAGACATACAAAAATTGTATGCATATAATGTCTGGACCTGAAGACTGACCTCTTTGCAATCTTACACCTCTGCTTCCTCTTGTGCCTGAGAGGTTGCATGGGAGGCCTAAAAAACAGAATAGGGTTAAAAGTCAAGAGGAGGTGAAGGAGACCAAAGAGAAGAAGAAAAAGGAAAGTGCAGAAGGAATAACACATAGGGCTACTAGAAAAGGGACTGTTTTAACTTGTAGACTTTGTGGTGAGATTGGTCAAAATGTCAGAACATGTCCAATCCGAAAGTATGCTGAAGGTGAAGATGAGCAAGGGGTGGATATTCCTCCAAGAAATCATACTCCACAGAAGCCTACTCCACAAAATCCTACTCCACAGAACATGGTATATCTAATTTTTATTTTATGTTTTTTTTTGTGTTATGAATCTGTTGTTAAGCCTATCTAATAATCTGTGACATTTTCCAGGACAAGCCTGGACAAGGTGAAAGGCCAGAAAAAGCTATGGACCAAAAGATGTCAAGGAAAAAACAGAAGGCTACCAAAAATAAATCAGTGTATGGGAAAGGAAAGTTGGATGACCAGGAGCCAGTTGTTGACACTCCAGGTGGAGGTGATGATGCAGTACATGAACATGTATGATTGCTCCTACCAAAAATAAATCAGTGTACATGCAACTTTCATTTTTTTTAAAAAAACCATGTAAGTAATTGTGGTGATGTTAATGATCAGGTGCCTATTTCTGCCTATTTCTGATAAGTCTAAAGGAAAGGGAAACATGAGTGAAGCTGATGATCAGGTGCCTCATGTTGGTAAGGGTAAAAGGACTGAGGTTGGTGATAATGAGCACATTGCAACTATGTCTAAAGGGAAGGGGAAAATGAGTGAAGGTGGTGTAAGGAGATCACCAAGAAAGAAGACAAATGATGTAGAGGTAATGGTAATTATTGTTTTAGCATTGATAGGGCATTGTCTATTTTGCCCTGTAAATTTATGATATGCTCTTCTTTGTTAGATTGTTGAGGACTCAGGAAAGGGTGAAACAGTTTGTAAGGCAAAAAAAAATTGTTGGCTGATGATAATGAGGACAATAAGGCTCCACCAAATAGGAAGAAAATGAGTGTGGGTGTACAAAAGAGGGTTGATAAAATTCAGGAAGAAGAGGTATTGGAGGGAAGACAAATAAGAAACAGGAAGAAAGTAACAAGACTGGTGGAAGAAGTAAGTGGAAAAAAGAAGCCTAATCCTAAGGGGAAGATTGTGATGAATGATACTGAGTCAATTAAACAGGCAATGACAAAGGTAAACTCCTAGTTCATTTTGTGATTTTGGTGTTTATGTGTTACCTCTGTCACTTTTTTAATTCTTCTATTCTCATATGTGTAGGTGAAGAGTATTTCTGATAAGGAGAAGAAGACATCGAAAGTGGCTAAGGAGGAGATTGTTGTCACCAAAAGATACATGATGAGGAGCAGCACCAAGCAATGAAGACCTGTTTAAGGACAAGTTTTTTCGTTTTAAGGACAATTTATTTTTCAGTTTATGTGTAATATGTCTGAATGGTGTAATATGTGTCTGAATGGTTAATATGCCTGAATGGTGTAATTTTGGTGTAATATGTCTGAATGGTTATGAATGCAATTGGCTCAATAACATGTTTGCAAAACACACAATAAAAAAACATAAAAAAGATCCTCCAAAATATGGAATAATGGGTAAATTTAGGTGCAAAATTAACTCAGGGGGCAAATCGCATCACAATAGTTCAAGGGGTACGATAACATAGTTCAGGGGGCAAATCGCAACACAATAGTTTAGGGGGTACATTTTCATAGTTTAAGGAGCAATTCGCGCTAAGAAGCATAGTTTAAGGGAGAATATGCATGAACTTTACACTCCATAACATGTACCGAAAATTCCCTTCTGACCATCACGCGAGTCGCACGAGAATGGAATATTCCGAGGAATATTCAGCGAAAACCGGCGAGGGGGCAAATCGAACAGACGAGGATAGTTCAGGGGGCAAAACGCTTATTAATTTAGTTTACTGAGCAAGTCGCAAAAACGTGAATAGTTCAGGGGGCTTGATGCTTTTATCCCTATCTTTTTAAAATAAGATAAGTTAAATAAGATAACTACCATCAATATAAGATTAACTTAACAAATATGATTTACAAAACAAGATCAATTTTAACCTATTTGGGCTCATTAAGAAATCGGCCCTAACAATTCCAATAACAGAACTTTTACAAAACTATGTATAATAACCAATCTAAATTGTTATCTATGTATCTTCTTGTGATCAAACTCAATATGATTTAATTAATTAATATCCAAACTTTAAATTACTTAATTTTGGATGCACTAACAGACTCATAGATAATAAAATTTCACAAAATAATGAAACTTTAAGAATCATTAATTAACTGTAATGTGTAACAATAGGCATAAAAATAATAATAACATATGAACAGATAACATATGTCGCCAATTATATTCAGTAGAAGTTAACAGTTGTTTAAAGAATGATTTTTTTTAACTCCCATGATGTGCTTAGTTTATTCTTTTGAATTTGTGACGTCTGTTTTCATGTGCCATTCATTAACAAAATATTGTGGGATGAAGTTTTAGCTATTTACATCTTTTAGCTACTTACAAGTTACATTGAGGGTCGAACTTATGGTCGCGCATTGAGGGGCCCCGACTGTATGTTCTCCCTAACGGCCTCATACACCTTAGTAAAGTCCTGTCCAAATATATCAAAACCCAAGTCGGGTAGCTACTGTTGAGTCTCCTGAATCGGCACATCCTCTCGAACCGGAAGACTCGACCTACCCCTATCCTGATACTGCACATCCTCTCGAACCGAAATACTCGACAGACCCGTCTCCTTAATTGGAACAACTCCTAGCACCCGAGGACTCGACCTAATCCTGTCATGATACTGTACATCCTCTCCCACCTGATAACTCGACCGACCTATCTCCGGATAGTGCATTGTCCCTCGCACTTGAGGACGCCACCTACTTACATCTTGATACCGCACATCATCTCGCACATAATAACTCGGCCTGCAGATCTCGTGATACGGCTCCTGATGCACCCGCTGATATGGTAACCGCTCCTTTCCCTGCTGGTACGCTCGTCCCTGATGAGAAATACGTGGTACGTCCATGTAGTACACCCCCTACTGGTGAGTGCTAGGTGGCTGTGTATACAGTGTACTCGCCTAAGGAGGTGGATGCGTACACTGTGTGTACTGAGGAGTGGGGATGCACACGACGTACATGACTCTCTCGCCATGATGGCTGTGACGGTTGTGGGCATGGTGGAGGCCAACTACCATATAAACCCGCCGGTGGAGTGTCAAGTGAGAATGGCAGGTCTAATTCCTCTTGCGCCTCTACATAACTCGGGGAAATTAGGGGGTTCTCTTCGTGTCGTGCCGCTTGTCGCCACATGTGATCATTAATGGCCTTCTAGGACTCCCATTGTCGTAGCTCACTCTCATGCGACTTCTTCAAAGTCGCCTAACATTTCATATAAGACTGACGCCTTTGTTTTGTCACGCGCGCCTGGTGCTCCTCTACCCTACGATTTGCCAACTCGGCCTGTCGATCCACTTGCTCATATACGGTGCCTCTACTACTTGAGGCCCCACCCCTGTAATACTTGTGGGCCTCAACTACTAAAATATTACCATCTTGTGTAGTAGGAAACATTTTTACCTTATTATTCTTCATTGGTTGAGCCTTTAGCCAGCTATTGAAGTCACAAGGAGGCTAGGTAAATTGAATTTCGAACATGTAAAATAAATTCACCGTATAAATAAAATTATTACTAGTCTTGCTCATGTTATCATTTACCCACTCCTCTGGTCCAGTTTCTTTGTTTTTGCCAACTCGGTCTAACCTGTATATCTGGGCCATATGCACATCTCTAATCGTAATGCCATTCTCTCTCGCCTGTTTAACAACAATAATAAAAAGGATTAATACGACAAACTAAATATAACTTTAAATAAGATATTTGGATGAACAATTAAACTACCAAATTAAAACTTACATGCTCCCCTGCTAAAAGTGTGGCCCGTACGCCTCCCAACTAACCAACTCTTTTTCTTTCCCTTGTTCATATTTAGCTTGTCTTTTTCGCACATATTCTTGTGTTCCGGGCTCTTCCAATAATCTAAAAAAGCCTGCTTATGGACTGCCGTAATCCAAATATCGTGCTTGCTACGCAAATCGGGATTCTCAGCTATCTCTCTGAATACTCTCTTTAGTTGGTTCAAGCATTCGTAATAACAGTTGTTGCCAATCTGCACCCATAAGCTCCTAACACGTTTCTCGTGGTCTTTGTTCCGCTGATACCGCTTCTATATATTTTAAATACTTGAAATGATTAAAAAAAATAGATAACAAATCAACATAATTAAATATGTTTAATATGTAATAAAATTTTTATTTAATAACTTACCATAAATGTTTCCAAGCTGCATTCACATGATTTTGAGGAAAGTTCTTGAAGAAAATCACGGGCCACGATAGAGGTTCTTCAAAGTAGCTGAAATAGACACACTGATGGACTCTTGGTCCATCAATACTCAGGTATATGGACAAAATGTGATCTAACGTCTATCGTCGGAGTTCTCTAGAGTAGAAGCCCCCTTGCCCTGACCCCGGAGCCTTCTCGTCCCGTTGACATTGCCAACATCGGGATGTTGTGAGGGTCCAGGCTCGTCTGGGCTGAGAGACGATGTTCGCCAAACCTCACGATTAGACAATGCGGGAAAAACTACGTGTGTATTGGAAGCTGAAGCTGAAGCGTGCCACACGCCATGAGGCAGATCAACTGTCATAATGATGGGCTGTGGCAGTGGCTCTATCTCCATGCCACAAAGAAAATCATACGGGTCATACCCCGGCGGGATAACCAACATATCCTCATTTTTGGGGTCATACTCATGTTGCGGAACTCTACGTTGTGGTTGCTGACTACTAGACGCGGTTTCCTTCCCCAAACACCTCCCCAACCTCCTCCACCCCTAGGTGATCCCTGACCTCTACCTGCCATCTAAATTAACCAACAAAAAAATTAATCTTTACAATTGAAGCCTAATAAGAAATATATTTAATTGAAATTTCTACCCTATAGTTTTCTTCACTACCTAACAATTCTAATTATATTTTCTAACCCTATAATTTTCTTAACTCGCTGAATATTCAAAAATAAGCCCAGATCTTCTAATTTATAATTATATTCCTACAATAAAGTCCAACAACTACAAAGCCTGTAATTAATCCCAATAAATAGGGGTAGGCTATATGAACCATGAATGAATCATGTCGAGTCGTGAACATGAACTTCATACAATAAAGTCCATATAATTAAATTCTCTAAACAACAATGTTAACAACCAAAGTATAACTATATAAGATCATCTAATTACATTTTCTATGCTATAATTTTCTTAACTCACTAAATATTTTCAAATAAGCCCAAGTTTTCTATTCATCATAATCCTACAAGAAATTCCCAATAAATTATATTTTCACCCCACAAATACTTCAAACTTGATAATTGAGTCATAATTTTGTTTCGACTACACTACTTTCTAACACATTAGTTTTTCTAAACTATAAATTAACCCCTAAAGTTGATCAATATTAGAAACCAAAATAAACTAACTATAGTTTTCTTAACAACTCACTAGATATTTGCAAACAAGCCAAAATCTTCTAATTATCTTATATTCCTACGACAAAGTCTCAATAAATTACATTCAACACCACAAATGGTTTAACCTTGACAATTAAGTCTTTTTTTCCCAACTACACTTTTCGCCCCATAACTTCTTCCAAAATACAAACTAACCCCTAAAGTTCAATTAATCATTTATAGAGATATTATAAATTAATTCAAAAAACCAACATAAAAGACAATAATCATATCCAAACAAACATAAACCAACAATAATCAACAAGTATAATCACAAAATCATTAATATATAATAAAAATTATTCAAACCATTAATCTTTGAAATTTCACGAACATAAATAATGGACAAAATTTGAAATAAATTACATCAACAAGTTCCTTGGGTTGAGTAGAGTTACATAACATTGTTTTTTTCTATGAAAGTCGGCGGTCCACGGCAGTCAGACGGCGGTCCACAATATATGTGTCTGTGTTTTGTGTATGTTTTGTGCGGACGGGGGAGAACTACATAGCAACTCTCGTATTAATGGGCTGCAACGAATTTTGTTGTTGTAGTGGGCCCACTGCAACGAAAACTTTTACTGCAGATAATACGCTGCATCAAAATACGCGGATGCAGCGCATTTCATGCAATGGAATTATTCGTTGCTAGGCTGGCAATGAATAATTTTGTTGCATTAGCTCCTCTGCAATCGAAAACTCTGTTGCAGCCTTTTTATTAGGCCCCACATGCCTAACAATGATCAATAGCAACAGAATATTTCAATGCCACATTTTTTGCATCAAAATTTGAATTCCCATGCAGTCAATTTTCTTTCTATTGAATTGTTTTGTTGTAGTTCAACATTGTGTCCAAAATGAGAAAGATTTGCTGCTCGAGTTGAAAAACAACCTCACATATGATCATTCATATTCAACTAAGCTAACGTGGACTGAATCCATTGATTGTTATGCATGGGATAACATAAACTGCTACTCTCGAGGTCGTGTCACACCTCTTAATCTCATCGATGAATCTATATCCAGAGGAATCGATTATAACGCCACCAGTCTTTTCAAGCTTGAATTTCTTCAGAGTTTGAATTTAGCTTACAACAACTTCGATGAATTTAAGTTTTCTGAATTTGAGTCATTCCAAATTTTCTATTCAAATTCTAGCCAGTTTTTCAAATCTAATATAGTTAGTTGTTCTTGATATTCTCCTTCTTCTTCATTTGGTACCTCGCTACTGAAACACGAAAGCCCTGATTTGAAAACGTGGGTTCACAACTTCACAGAGTTGAGAGAACTTTATCTAGATTTTGTGAATATTTCTTCAAATGGATATCAATGGTGCAATATTGTATGGTTGTCTCTCTCGAACTTAAGAGTCTTGAGCTTAATTGGTACATACATTACAGATCCCTTGGATCATTCTTTGGCTAAACTTCCATCACTCTCGGTTATTCATCTTGATGAAAACACTTTTTCTTCTCCTATTCCGATTTTTTTTTTTTTTTTTTTTTTTGCAGATTTTCCTAGCTTGAGGATATTAACTTTAAATTACTGTAATTTGTCCGGAGTGGTTCCTAGGAAGTTATTCTAGATAAGTAGTTTGCAGACGATCGACTTTAGTGAGAATGAGTATCTTCAGGGTTCCCTATCTGAGTTCTATACCACACAAAATTTCCAGGAAATGTCCCCGAGTCTATCGTTAATCTTAGAATGTTGAAAACTGTTGATTTTGCCAATTGCCAGTTTTTAGGCTCAATACCAAACTCATTTAAAAATCTTACTCAACTTACAAAACTATATCTGTTTCATAATAGATTCACATGTCAAATCACAGACTCCACTTGGGAAGGCCTTGAGAAGCTGGTTGTTCTTGACTTGAGATGGAACTCTCTAGAAGAGGAAATTCCATCATCCATGTTTGCTTTACCATCACTAAACTTGTTATTCCACAACGATAATCAATTTAGTGGTTCCTTGGACTTAACTAAATTTAGAAAGCTTCCAAATCTTACAGATCTTGATCTTTCCCACCGTCTATCTGTATCCATAAACCAAAATAAACGCCTGTCATCATTTCTCCCCCAGTTAAGATATTTGTACCTGGCATCTTGCAATCTTCAGAATTTCCTACCTTTTCAGAATATTTCATCATTATGGATGCTAGATCTTTCCAACAACATACTATTTAGTGAAATTCCTAATTGGATATAGGAACTTTGAAATAGTTATTTTTTTTTTAATATTTCCCATAATCAATTGACTAGTATGCAAGAATCTTATCACATATGCAACACATTGTAGCTTATTGGTTTGCATTCAAATATGCTTAATGGGAGAATCCCAGTTCTACCATCCTCATTTTATTATGCAGATTTCTCTAGCAATAATATATCTTCCTCTCTCCCTGAAGATATTGGCAACTCTTTGACACTCGATTTCTTCTCAATCGTAAATAATAATATTAATGGGACCATTCCGACTTTATTATGCATGCAAATAAAATTGAATTTCTAAACTTGTCAAACAATAGCTTGCATTGCAGAATACCCTCTTACTCAGTAGAACTAAAACGGACCATAATGCTGAATCTAAGTAGCAACAATCTAAGTGGCGATATATCTTATACATTTCCAATTGGTTGTGGTTTGGAAACTCTAGATTTCAGTTGGAATAATCTAATAGGGCGGGTTCCTTTGCCAAGATGCTCAAAGATAAAGGTCCTAAACTTAGGCTAAAATAACTTGAATGATACATTTCCCTGCTCTTTCAAGAACTTGTCTAGATTATGTTATGCTCTAAAATAACTTGAATGATACATTTCCCTGCTCTTTCAAGAACTTGTCTAGATTATGTTATGCTCTAATAAATTAATGGGAACATAAGGTGCATGCAGGAAGAAAACTATACGTGGCCAAATCTTCAGATAATCGACCTAGCTTCCAACAACTTCAATGGTGTTTTACCTTGAGATACGTAAAAGTTCAGGGAATCTTCTTTTGTCCAGTCAATCTGAGTGAATAGCGCACCCGCGTGAATCTCTTATGAATGTTCTTCAGCATCAACACTTGATCCAGAGCTAAAGTCATATCCATAATGTTGTACGAATTTCAAGCGCTACGGGAGCGCTATGGCGCTACAAAAAGGCGAAATACCGAACATAGCATGATTAAAGAGGAAGATACCAAGAGACCGCAGGTAGGAAATCAAAATGTAGTACAATCAGCACCGTATTGCACGGGTGGCGTACGATCAAGATGGCACATTGTGCGGGGGTGGCGCGATCAGAGGAAATTTGAGCAAAAAATTAGAAACTCTAAAATCCAGTCCAGAGTAGAGAAAAACTATAAATATGAGGCCACGCTCAACAGTTAGGGCACGACGCTCACCACGCTCTACAAGCTCACAACCACTTTCAACCACTCTTCAACCGAGAAATCCTGGGAGTTTGTCACCAGATAGAAAACACCATCAAAGTCTTGTTCTAGTTTAGTTGAGTCATTGTTAGAGAGAAAATAGTTTGTGAAGAAGAAGATATCAAAAGGGAGTAAGAAGAGGGTTAAACAACAACGTTCTACTGGATCAGAGGAGCTTTATTTTTACCTTTTTACTTTGTCTATGATATTTACTTTCTTATTGATTGTTGAAATATTGACTATGAGGAGCTAATCTACTCGTTGTTTGGAGTAGGGGAGTAACTTTGATTTATTAATATGTTTATTTGCTTTACTTGATGTGTGTTTGATGATCTTTAATGTCTAGATTGAATAGTTACTTATGTTGTGTGACTGTCCTTACTCTCGCTAGGATAACACGGAAGCACCCGTGCTAGACCGTCTAGAGTGTAGAATGCTAAGGATGGTTATATATATGCGATTAGTGACATTTAGATTTGCGAAAGCAACTGATGCGCAACCTTTGCATCACAATAGATCAATATTGACTAAGTACGTTTTGCTAACACAATTTAGATGAGTTAACTGCCTTGAAGATTTGGTATCTCTTCTAAAATAACTGACAACTAGGCTGATCCGTCAACACGGTAGGTTATTAGAGGCTCATATGTGAATGATTAGGATAGCTCCTTCTGCCATATGTCACAGATCCATTAGACATGTAAACATCAAATAAATATCAAGTACTGTAAGTATATATAGGTAGTTTGTCTATGAACTATTATGGTTAAATCATTGTGAAACCCGACCTCTAAACAATCTTTCCAATCACTGTTTACAACCACAATCAATCAATCAATCATTAAATTCTATTTTCTAATTTAGTATAGTTTAGTTAGTTAATCAATCTTTCTTCCACATTCTTATTTTAATTGTTTATTTGTTTTCATTAGTTAATTAGTTTAATTAGTTTAATTGCTATAATGGTTTTCTTGCATTCAAACCAAAACCCCGAAAAGATATTTAATTACTGTTTTTGTATTCTTATTTTATTTTTCATTGCATTTTAGATTAAACATTCTTAGCTTAACAAGCATTCAAATCATCTTTAGTTTAGAAAGCATTCACATCATTCATAAACATTCATCGTGCAAGCACAAGAGAAAAGATTGTGACAATTGTTAGTGTTTTGCAGTTAAGTGATTCATACATACAACTATCACTCCCTTCGAATACGATACTTGGTTCGTAACTATACTTACCATTTCATTATTACTTGATTCATGCACTTGCGACAAAGTGGGATTTAGGTGTAACATTAATGTGCTGACTTATATTCTATTTTTTACATCCTACACGCCCATCAAAAGATTTTCTACTTTGACTCTTGTTTATTGTGGTAATTAGATATAAACACAATAAACTATAACTCTGGATCTAGATTAGTATGTGAATAAAGGTAAAATAAATATTACAATTAAATATAGATTGTGCAGTGTTAGTGTTAAGCTCAATGTTGAGTCAACACTGTGTACCTTTGTGTTGGACCAACACATTGATCTAACACCTGCACTTTCAATCTTCCCATTTTTGCCTTTCTTCACAACACCAAATGAGTACACAGTGTTTTTATATACTGTATATTTCAGTATCTCAAAAACCAACACTTTTCTATTTTACTCCCTATAAATACATAATGTTAAACTTAAATATTGAGCTAACACTACAAACCTCAGTGTTGGCATACCATTCCAAATATCACATGCAGATGAGACTGTCAGTTTAACACAAACTAAATCTAGAATACTAAAAGTACGTGAAGACTTTAAGTTTGTTACATCCCAAAACAAATATAACTAAGCACTATCTAGATTTCATAAACATAAACCCCATAAAGAAACTTAAAAATTGGTACTACTCTCCCCCTTTTGTGAGAAAAGAATCACCAAAAGTTTCTTCTTTATAGAGTCCAACTCTTTCAGTACTTTTTATCGATCAACTATCATCACGTCACACCAAACGGCTTCTTGCTGTAAGAAAAATAGAATCGACGGGCACAGTTTCTCCAGTGTTGTCTTCACATGTTATAGCAACACTAAATTTCTTGGCAGTCTTCTTCTGTTGCACTCCACTCCCTCTAGGTTCATTTGGATTCTTTCATGGAAGACCATTACCCTCCAATGTAGTTATTGGCCAAAGCCAATGATCTATCCTAATCCACATGAACTTCTTTATTATTCTTCACAAACCCTTAGTCACTCAAGATCTTTTACACCAAGGATGGGAATGGAAGAATTTCTTTATTTCTTTGAACAGCTTCAACAATGGATTTAAAAATCCTCTCCCCCATATTCACTGATACTTCTCTCTTAAACTTGAACACTAGTATAGTCATTTCGTTTGCCAGACAAGTTGAATTAGAAGAAGGCATCTAGTTAGTTGTGGCTATCTTGCACATAATTGCACGAATGGAAGCTAATACTGTCACTGGGAGCCTTTATTGCCAAGTCTTCAGGAACCCATCGGTCAATTCCTTCATCACTTCATTCAAGTTTATTTTAACATATGCATCTTCCAGGCTTTGTTGATAATAGAGGGGCTGATCTTAATAGTATTTGTCCCTCACATAATCTCTCCCATACTTGGATGATCCATGGGCATCAACAAATTTTGACAATTTACAGTAAAATTGCCTCACCACTTCAACAATAAAGACACTGACCTCTTTCGGGGAACCAATCAAACCTTTAGTACACAGAAACTCGTAGATTCTATGTTTCTTAAAATCCTCAACCACCATAGTTTTCTCAGCCCAGACTTTCCTCATTAAAAACCCATCCCACTTATCACACAATAACTTAGATAAGAAATAAGTATTATAAGTTTTGGCAAGAAAGTCTAGCTTGAAAGTATCATATACCTCTCTTTCAACCTCTTCTGTTTTTCTTGTGTTAACTCCTCACTGCTTTCAGACGATGTTGACTTAACACCTTACTCATCCTCCTCTGACTTATCATCGAGTTGGACAGTCTCCTCCTCCTGAGTCTCAGTTATTTCCTTTCCCTTGTTCTACTCCCCCTCACCATCTCCAGCCTCATTACGAGCATTCTCCCCCAAACCGCAACAATTACAGGTTCTTCTGGTTGATGAGCTTCCTCTTTAGCAACAATGTCAAGATCCTGAGTTAAGACATCACTCGTAGATGTTGTCTTCTTTGATTTGACATTCATCCTTGTGTAAGTGGATGACTTGCGCTTTGGAACTTCTGGGAAAAACAAAGCAGAGCATGCAGTATTGTATTTACGCGGTTGAGCTCCTCCATCAACAACTTCCATGTTAATTGCAACATTGGCAAGATTGGTGATCGAAGCTTTCTTCACCATGATGTAATCTGAGAGAATTTAAGCAATTTAAGGAAGTTAGCACAATTAGGGTCACAAAAATTGATTGATAATTTGTGGAAATAGAGAAGAGCAAGTGGAGATGAATTAGGAGTAATGGGAGGTGATGATTGAGAACGTGTGTGTTTTTCGTCTATTTGACTCAACATGTGTAGACATGTTTTCATCATACGTGACCAGGGCAGTTATAAAAAATAACTAAGTCACTATGTTGAAAACTGATGTTGGCACAACACATGAAACCGATGTTAGCAACATACTATCACTTGTATCGAATCAACACTAGAACATGTGTTTATATGGATATGAGGTTTACCTCTAAGCACAGTTATAATAAAAGCATAACTTAGATATGAGGTATATATTTGTCACTTAAAACATGATTAGATCCATTAGAAACATAGATATCTCACATACGTACAAGTAAAAAGATTTGGCTAGCAGAAAAACAACACAAATATTTTAGGTAAGAAGTTAAGATTACAGAGCTAATCAACTTCGATGGTAATCTTAAGATCATCATTTTCTGTTACTGGCAACTAAATCACCCAAGAAATATGCCTTTACACGACAACATGAGGAAACAACACTCACCCTTAAGCTCAGACCACTTAGAACATGTGAAAAAGAAACTAGGCTTAATAGAATGCATAATGAATGTTGTGTCAACACAACTTTGATGGATGTTGTCTTAACACAATATGTTGACAACTGAAATCAGTTCTCTTTAGTTTGATCATTTCAGTACAATAAGCCAACTGCTCTTATGAAAAAATGTCTGAAAGGTTGAGAGATGATTATGAATTTAAGCAATAACAAGACCTCATACACCTCAGTTGCATCACAACCAATGCCAATGCAAAGCAAGTACATAAGCTTGAGTGAAGGCAATGCATGACCCCAACATCTCAGTACCTAATGCACACTTGTTTACTGTACAATCATAAAGAAGGTTTTAGCACCAAGTGAGCCTTAATACTGAATGAAGGCATTACTAGGGCTGCACATCGGGCCGGTTTGACCCTTGTTCGGTTCAGTCACCGGCCGGACCGAGAAATCGAATAACATGGTTTCGGCCAACCGAAACCGAACCGTAACCATTTCGGTTCGGTTCGGTCGGAACCGATTACAAACCGATTCGGTTCGGCCGATTTTTGATTTTTTTTCTTTCCTACCTTTGAACAAAAACAGCTATCCTTTTTGTAAAAACAAAACAAAAATCAATGTTTTAACCTCTTTATTTATATATTTTTGTACAAAGTGTAATATTTACCCCCAATTACATAATACATCACCAAAATTACAACGCACCGTAAACTATAAAATATTAACAAAAATAAATGATAAAAACCATTAAGAATTAATTTTTGGCCCTTTATTTAATTATTTGTCATAACATGAGTAATGAATGCTTGTGTATTTGTTTAACAAGAAGGCAAATTATTGCTTAAAAGTGTTTTTTTTTACACAAGAATCCTATAATCTTCAGTTATTTTATATCCATTATTTTTTCAATTTTTTTCAAAAAAAAATTATAACGTTATTTTGTTTTTGAAATAACCCTACTAACAAACCATAAACAAAGGAATAAAGTCACAAACCATAAAAAAATTGCATAAACATTAAACACCTACTAGGTACTAATAAATAATAATCCATAAACAAAGTAACAAACTAGCAAACCATTAAAAAAATGCATCATCACTTCATCACCATCACCAACGGCAAAACACAATCACAAGTTAAGTCCTCAGTTAAAATGACTAAAGATGAAATAATCCATACACTTATCATCAAAACAAAGTAGAAAAGACCCATAATTAAATATGCAATACCGAATAATCCAAAATTTTGGTGCACAAATAAGCCTAGCATAGGCATATACCATATTACCGTAATGCTTAAACAATTCTTTGATCAATATATAACACTGAGCAAATCAAAAATATCATAATTCATAAGAAACAATAAAACATCGAAGTATGCCTCCATTTGCTATGGATTCCTTCGCTCGACAGCTCTTTCTCGCCCAACCGTCGACTCTAATTGGCCTACATGCTCCTACAAGATTATACAATTAACAGTTAATCAACGAACAATACAAAAGAATACAGTAAAAAAAAACTAAGTTAACAAGTAAAACTTCTTACTTTTTTAATAAGGCTTAATTTTTCAAATTCTTCTTCAATGGATATCAAAGGTGACTCCCTTAGCCAATTTTGTGTACATATCAAGGCTTGTGCTGAAAACGGGGTCAAAGAGGATATCAAATCTGAAATAACTCGACCTCCAGTACTGAAAACTGATTCAGACGCCACACTTGATATTAGCATATCAAAGATATCCCGATCAACCTTGGCCAATATCGGATATCTAGGACTTAGTACTCTACACCATCCTAAAATATCAAATGTATTGCAACCTAACACTTCAGTGTCTTTTTCTGGCCTCTCCTCCAAATATTTTTGCACCTCGGTCACTTCATCAAGCCCCATACTAGTCCTTCGCTGAATCAATTTTATCCTGTCAGCTTGTTTTTGCAATGTCCGTTGCTCAGAAGCACTAAGCTTGTCCATATTGGTTTCTGGCATTTGAATATGCGACGAAAAACTAGACTCAGGTGTTTCTGGTGGCATATGAGCATATGTCTCCTTATACTCGGCATATAGGTTCTCAAGACATAACCTTGCATTCTTTGCCATTCGAATCCCACAATGCATACCATGCATCTCAGTCAATACCAACTCAATATAACTCAACTTGTTGCGAGGGTCTAAAATGACAGGGATGTACAATAACATGTTCATATCCATTTCTCCCCCCCCCCCCCCCCCCCCCAATATTTGTCAAATTTTTTCTTCATCTTAAGAGCAACCTATATTCAGTAAAAACAAGTTGCAAAATATAAAGATATCAATTCCATAAGCTTCTCGATACCTAACTTATTTTATGTAAACATTCGTCAATTTACTAACCTCAGCCAATTGCGGATCTTCATCTTGTATTGCATCATCCTTGATCACACTGTACACATTCGCAATCTCATCTAGAAAAATGTTTGAGGTCACATACGAGGTACCTGATACCTTTGTCGTAAGGGCATCAAAATATTGTAAAACCTTTGACAATTTTTCTACAGAAAGCCAATCAACCCTTGTTGGTGGCCCAACATCAGCGTATGTGCCCTTACTCCCACTAAAACATGTGAGGAATTGAGAATCAAATCTCGCATACCTAAAAAAAAAGGTTATAAAGTTAAAATTAATTTCTAAGAAATTGACATATGTAATAAAAGATAAGTAAAGTTTGAGTCTTGACATGTATTTGTATTCAATACATATCGAAGGCTGCCTGATACTGTAGTGCAACAACCAACATCTTATACGTAGAGTTCCATCTTGTTGCAACATCTAGCACCAAGTGTAACTTGCATTCAATTTTTTCCTGCCTGCAATATTCACGAAACTTCGCCTCTCTCATAGGTGTATGTCTAACATATCTCACCACTGCCCTCACCCGATCAATTGATGAGCCACTTTTAGACATACCATCTTGTACCACAAGATTGAGAATGTGAGCAACACATCTCAATTGTAGCATTTTACCACCCAATTGACAAATATTTCTCGCACTATATCGTTCTGCCAAATACTCTAAACACTTATCATTCGAAGTTGCATTGTCCACTGTGACTGAAAAAATTCTCTTGATACCCCATTCGTCCAAACAATTCTCAATCATAACCCCAATTATCAGCTCCTCTGTGACTTGGGCATGGGATAAAATTCCGAATCCTCTTAAATAATTTCCAATCATCATCAATAAAGTACCCTGTCAAGCAAAGATATGTCAACCTCTGGTTGGAGGTCCATGTATCAGTAGTTAAACATATCATTATATCAGATTTTGCAAAATAGGCCTTCAACTTTGCTTGCTCTGATGCATAAATTTGTAAGCAATCTCTTGTAGCTGTCGTTCTCGATATGGTAGCAAACATAGGACAAACTATCATCATGAATTTCCTAAATCCCTCATTCTCAACAAATGAGAAAGGCAACTCATCAATGATAATCATCTCCATTAATGCCCTTATGATAGCAACTAGATCAAGCTCCCAATGCTTACCCAACTGTCTAGCACCCTCAGGTACATTCTCCCCTGTCATTTACCCTACATACTTATCAAGTGTGTTGTTGGCATTTACATTTGTATTCAAAAATTCCTTACATCTCCTTAGATGATTCGCCATGCTAGATGTACCATTATGCTAGAGTCGGCAACATAGTGTTTTATCTTGCAATGTTTGCATATTGCCCTCCACCTCTTGTTTTTGTCCTGGTACTTGTCAAAATGATTCCACACCCACGAGTGTTCTTTTGACTTCTTTCTCTTTGTCTTTGACTTTGAAGGCTTTGACTGTGACCGTGAGCTACGCCTACTATCTTTTTTGAACCATGGGGTGGAGGAGGACCCATTGAGGTGGAAGCACGAGGTGGAGTTGAACTCGGGGTCTGAGAAGGGACTGTACTAGGTACCTCCGTCTCCATGGAGTTATCCAAATGATCTGAAGACTCACCATCGGCATCTATATGCATATCATCTGACTCAGATTCTTCTGAATAGCTTGACAATGCTGAATTTTAAAAATAAATAAAAGGTTAGACAATACATAAAGTTTCTTCTCCAAACAAAAAAAAAGAGAATCTTTCATTGAATAAAATGCTACTTTACATGATAATCGTTATTGCGTATAAAGAAATTTATCAAAAAAGAAGAATTAAAATAAAAGAAAAACATAGCAACAATCTAATTCTCTTCATTTTCTAATGAATGCACTGCTTTAAAGCATGAATATTCCATACTCTATATCAACTAATGAATACACAGATACACCATATAGTAAAGCACATGAATAAAAACAAAAGAAAAACATAGCAGCATGAATTTTCTAATGAATACACTAAATAGTAAAGCACATGAATATTCTATCACCTATATCAAAACATATGAATGAATACTAAGGCTCCAAAGCATAATATTAAATAAATCAATTTGGGCAAAAAATTATAAAGGTTTTTAAAAAATTACCATGAGGTTGAGAAATTGGAGACTTTGATGAATGTTTAGGAGGCCTCATGGAGCTGCGGCAGAGCTGCGCGCGACGGGACTGAAGATCCACGGTGGAGCGGCGACGGAGCTATACTTTCTTCTTCTTTTTTGTCCCTTTCAGTCTTCTGCCCGTCGTTCTCTTCTCTGTTCTGATTCTCTACTCTTTTTTGTTTTGTTTTTGTTTTAATTGACATTATAATATTATATGGGCTGTTCATTTATTAAAATGTCGGCCCACTGTGAGAACTAACAAGCCCAATATTTAAATCAGTCCAACACTCCAATTATTTAAATCAGTCCAACAAGCCCAACTGTCACAAGCCTTTAATTATTTAAAGCAGCCCGATTCGGTTCCAGTTTTTTCGGTTCGATCACCAAAAAAACCGAAAACCGAAAACCGAAAGTAAAAAAAAAATTCGACCGAAACCGAACCGCATACTAACCGGTTCGGCTTTGGTTTGACCGATTTGGTCTGGTTTTGCGAATCGGCCGGAATCTGCACACCCCTAGGCATTACATAACCTAGGAAAAAAATTGAAATTTGTCATTTATTGTGTCCTAGTTACTGTTTTCGTCCTTTATTGTGTCCTTGTTTTATTTTGGTCCTTTATTGTGTGTTTCACTACGATTTTGGTCTTTCAGATGGAATCTCAGCCGAAAATGTCATGTAGGAGCACGTGCCACCCTAAATTCATTTTTTTTGAATTTTCCACAAGCAGATTCGCATGTTGGAACAACTATTTTAATTTTTTTATTTTAAGTTTTGACCTATCCGATCCGGATAACCCGGTAAAATCGGGTTGGCCGGGTCAAAATTTTAAATAAATAAAAATTAAAAAAATTGAAACCAGCGTTTCCACATGTGAATTTGCATGCGAAAATTAAAAAAGTTTTTATTTTGGCCAACTAGTGTTCCCACGTGATATTTTTCGACTTCTTTCTAAGGACCAAAATCGTAATGAAATACACAATAAAAGATCAAAATAAAACAAGGACATAATAAAGGACGAAAACTGTAACTAGGACACAATAAATGACTAGTTTCGATTTTTTCCCCCAATATGAAACTCCATTATATTATGCCCCTTCTACAAGCATTACTATGTGATTAAGACACAATTGAATACAATATAACAGTGAACTATGTGCACCACAACTTCTTCACATGTAATGTGTAACTTAAATATGAATAAGACACAATTAAATGGCATCGTAGTAGTGGCCTCCGTGCATCCCAATTTTTTCATACTAAGTTACTAACCCAGAGAAAAGAGTTATAATTAAGCTCAATAAAGTTTAAAGAGAAACTTTTAAACAACTGTCTACAAAAAAATGTCACAAAAACATATAGTCAGGCCACGATTGATACACAGAAGAAACATGCTCAATGAAAAACAACAAAACAAACACGAAAATCTAAGGCAATCTAAATACACCACAACTAGTCACCAATGTTAACTTGTGGTGTTAAAGCATCACTTGACTTCAAAAAAGTATCACATAACACTCATATCGAGAGCATTCCTCAAACTGAAGAACCTCTCAATATCTAAGGGTTTAGTGAACATATCAGCAAGTGTGTCAATGTGTTCTATGTTCATCATCTTATCATCTACCACATCTCTTAAGAAATGATGCCTAATGTCTATATGTTTAATTCTAGAATGCTGCACTAGATTTCTTGAGATGCTGATGGCACTATGGTTATCACAAAACATTAATAGGTATCACTAACGAGCCCATAATCATGCAACACATGTTTAAGCCATATTAGTTGGGTAACACAACTGTCAACTGCAACATATTAATATTCTGCTGTTGAAAGTAACACACAATTTTGTTTCTTACTATACCAGGAAACAAGATTATTTCAAAAATATAAAAACCATCACTTGTGGATTTTTTTATCATCTAAATCCCCAGCCAAATCAAAACCACTAAAGCCTACTAAGTTTGTAGTGGTATCATGAGTATACCAAATTCCCAGATCTACTATACCAGAATATACTTCAGAATACGCTTCACTACAGTTAAATGATGGGCCTTAGGATCACCCTGATACCTGGCACAAACACAGGCTGAATACATGATATTTGGGGGGTGTGGATGATAAGTGCAACAAGCTGCTAATCATTGATTTGTACAATATTGAGTCAATAGGCCTCAATATGATCATCTACCTTGGGATCTTTGACCTCCAACCTCAGGGTTTGTGGCTATAAAGACATCCCACCTCAGGGTCTATAGCTAAAGTTGAGCACGTCTTATTTCATCTTGAACCTCCCACTGTGGGGTCTCTGACCTTCCATCGCGCTATATCGAGGTCTGTGACCTGAGTAGTTTGACACATGGTGTACATAGAAAGCGCGTAGTGGCATGTACCAAAATATGGTACATTAGTTAGTAACATGACATGAATTTTGCATTGAAAATGAGTCACTTGCTAATATCATCAACGCAAATAAATTAAGTTGCAAAAAGAACAAAAAGGTAGAAGCAAATAATGAAATTTCCACAACACCAACAAGACTTCAGAGTCACTGGCCAAGTCTTTTTGTTTGATTGAAGTCAATAAATGCTTACAAATGGGGGACCAGCCATTAACATGGAATTATTTGAAGATAGAGCAAACCAGGCCACAAGTTGTGTGGCTTATTTTTGAGTCAATAAGTGAAGAAATGTTCAGTTGATGTATTATAAATTCACTCCCTCTTCCCTGATGATGGTAAACAAAGAAAAATAATATTAATCAAAAATGAGATTCCACAAGGTCGCATTTTTTAATTTATTCTGCACTGGATTGAGAGGATTTGTACCGAAAGTTGATTAGTTCAATGGCACTAACTTTGGAAGAATCATTCACGAGATAATTGTTAGAAACAATGGAGATAACGAACAGTATATAAATTGACACACAAATAAACAAAATTAATAATAACGCAGAAACTGAAAATAACCGTAGTAATTGGTCGAGTCCTTCTCGGTTTCCTTAAAGTAGTTTAGTCCTCTCCACGTGCTGAGATCGTTGGACTAACTATTCCCAGGATAAAACGACCTTTCGAATTGGCTGCTAGCACTCGCAGAACAATCCCGACGAACTCGAACAGTAACAGACTACCACCACCACACAATGATTAAAACCTTTTTTTTCTTTCGTGTATGCAAAAGTGCAATTTTTGCTTATGATTAACCCTACAGGGAGCGACCCCTATTTATACTAATTAGGGAGAGAGTCGACTGACTTGATTAACAAGAAACGGGATCTCTTAGATATATGCAAATCTCTAATTAAGATAATACCGAATCGTAATCAAGATAAGACTATATCTTCGGATGAATCTGGACGCGTTTTGATGCTTCGGATTTAATATAGAAATATTATCCGAATCTGAATTAATTTTGTCACCTAAAACAGAAAAATAAATATTGAAGGTGCAAAAACAAGGCCCACACGAGCGGGAGCCCGACAGGCTAAACAGACCGACATTCGGCGCGTACGTCGTGTGCGCAAGCCCGAATCGCATTAGTCGCACTAATTTTTGGCTCACATTTGCACCCCCCTGCGCGCACGTAGGAGAGGGAGGAGACTCTAGCCAACACATTCTTATTATGCTAAGAATGCATTGCTATTGATAAACCCAAAAAGAGAGTGCTCTTTTTCCCATGTGGGATGGCCATCTTCACTTTATGGTTTTTCCCTCATTTACTTCAATATTTTCAGCTTTGTGTAGCTTTCTTTGAGCATCAATATCTCATTCACCCGTGTACCATTTTGTGCGTGCAATATATCATTTCGAAGCTCTCACATAGGAGAGAACATTCCCATCTTGAAGTCGTAACTACGACAAGTGTAACCTGCTCAAAATCTGACCCGAAGTCAGTTGTACAAACCCATTTTATTTAATCCATTTTCCAACAATCCCCCACATGAATGAAATTGAATGATCATGCATACATCATGTGGTGGTGGAGTACTACGGCCTATGCCTGCATAGGATAGGTAGGACACGCCCTTGAACCTTCCCTCGTGAGAAATACTTTCTATGCTAGCCGATAGTGTGACTTGACGTCATTGAACTATCCGCCGTTTGTGCAACCGTTCCATAAATCTCACGCATGTATAATTCCTTTTACCGTTGCGGTTCTCATGGTTTATGTACATTTTGGCCCTGGACATATGTCTGGTTCTTCAAGAGTTTTCCAGAAAACTAAGCCCCCACGGTTTTCCTCAGAGGCGGCCCCTCCTCTCTCTTACATAGGTGATTTCTTATCTAAGAGTAACCCGTATTACTCCGCTCGGATTTTCGACGCGTAAGAATAATTAAAAGCATAATGCTTAACCTTTTCCATTACGGGTGTCACTGTTTCATCTAGGAACGGACACGGGTTGACCCCCACAGTGGCCGTGCAAAGTTCTTACAATTAGGTTGTCCCATTGAACCAAGATCTTGGGATCTCCAGTCAAACATGGTTGGGTTTTCCTTCATAAGACTTTAATTTCCAATAGGCTTAAGTCCCATTCCCTTCGATGTCTTTTCAACTTGATCTCTATTTAACCCTTTGGTTAGCGGATCCGCAATGTTATCTTTTGATTGTACGTAGTCGATGGTGATGACCCCAGTCGAGATCAGTTGTCTAACGGTGTTATGTCGTCGACGTATATGTCTAGACTTACCGTTATATAGAGCATTATTTGCTCTATATATCGTAGCTTGGTTATCGCAATTTATGCAAATTGCTGGCACCGGTTTTGGCCACTCAGGAACATTTTTGAAGAAGTTACGAAGCCATTCGACTTCTTTACTGCATTTATCCAAGGCCACAAACTCAGCTTCCATCGTGGATCTGGTTATGATAGTTTGTCTTGAAGATTTCCATGCACAGTTGCACCTCCTAAAGTGAATACATATCCACTGGTTGCGTTGGAGTCTTGTATAACATATATCCAACTTGCTCCGGTATAACCTTCAAGCAACAGTTGGATCTGTGGTATAAAGCAACCCATAGTCACGAGTATAACGGAAGTACCTAAGTACTCTCCCAATTGCTTTCCATTGCTCATTGCTTGGGTTACTCGTGAATCTACTCAACGTGCTAATTGTATAGGTAATGTCTTGTCGTGTACAATTCATTAAGTACACCAGCCTTCTTATCACACTACCATATTCCACTCGATCAACACTTTCTCCCTTATTCTTAGACAAGTGTTGACTCGTGTCAATTGGAGTTCTGGCTACACCAGAATCACCCTTGCTGAATTTTTCAAGAATCTTGTCCACGTAGTGTGACTAAGTTAATATAAGACCATCTGGCGATCTTTTAATCTTAATTCACAAGATTACATCGACCAGCCTCATGTCTTTCATATTCAATCTTGAATTCAACAATCATTTAATGGACTTCACCATTCGGTCGTTGCTTCCCACAATGAGTATGTCGTTAACATACAGACAGAGAACCAAATATCTTTCTTCTATAGTTTTGACGTAGACACATTTGTCGAACTCATTGATTATGGGACCATTTGACATCATGACGTTGTCAAAATTTTCATGCCATTCTTTAAGTTCACATGAATTCACCAATTTATAGACTTTATTTTCTTTTCTAGGAGCTACATAACCCTCGGGTTATTCCATGTAGAGTTCTTAATCAAGACCTCAATTTAAGAAAACAGTCTTTACATCCATTTGATGTACTTACAGATTTTGGAGAGTGCCAACCGCCAAAATCATTCTTATTGAATTTATTCTCGTCACATGAGAATAAGTATAAAAGTAATAATGGCCTTCTTGTTGCTTGTATCTTTCGATCACACGTCTAGCCTAATTCTTTTCAATTATTCCATCTAATGTCTTTATTTTCTGTTTGAAAATTCACTTAGAACTGAATGGTTTACACCCCGAAGGAAGGTCAACCAATTCTCAAGTGTGACCGTTTCAGATGGAATCATTCTGAAGTTATATGGTTTCTTTCCATAAATGATCTTTAATAGAGCTTATAGCTTCTAAAACGTTGAGGCTCAACCTCTATCATATAAGTCAGAAACTCTGGTCCAAAGGAGTTTTCTATCCTTACCTTTTTACTTCTTCTTGGACCTCGTCTATTTCTTCATTTTCTTCTAGATCTTGACTATTCTCAATCTCTTCGAGAGTTCGGTTTGAAGAACTTGGTCCAGCCACATTGGATTTACAAGGAAATGTATGTTCAAAGAAGGTTGCAATCCTTGACTCCATTGTCGTGTTCTTATGAATCTCGGGGTTTTTAGATTCATGCACAAGAAAACGATAAGCAGCACTATTGTGCGCGTGGCCAATGAAAATACAATCCACCGTCTTTGGACCTATTTTCATTTTCTTAGGCAAAGGTGAGGACACCTTAGCAAGACACACCCCCACATTTCAGAGTATTTATAAGAAAGTTGTAATTTTCTATACCTCATAGGGAGTGTTTACTTTTTTTTTTTCCACTATAGTTCATGAGAACCATAGATCCTACTAGACCAACTGGATCAATCAAACCCGCCATCCTTAAAGGTTGGGTTTTCAAGATTGGACCATGTCTAGGTTGTCGACGTTTGAGGCATCGACGGATTGGTATCGGTAATGACCATATCCATTTTTTTTTCGATATCTCTAAACGTATCAAATATTTATCCCATCTCTCTCGAGATTCGTTCTTTCACATAAGAACGTCTCACCAATCAATAAATAAGATAAATACACTTATTTAGTTATATTACTTGTTTATAAGTAAACAATTACCTCAATGGCGCATCACCTCAAAGCGTATATCACGCCTCCTCATATATGACCAACCATTGCTCGATTATCTATTATAAGCTCAAATCCAATAATCTCACAAAGAGAAACCCATTAGTAATATTATCTCAATATTACAATACATGACATGATTTTAAGCAAGTTTTTCATATCAAACTTTGGTGTAAAATATACAAAAAAAAACATTTGTTGCCATACTTCATGACCTCCATGAGGAATCATGTACTAATCACAGAAGAAATATGAGGTTTTATAAATAAAATGAGGACTAACAAATTAAGCCATACTTGGAGTCCTCAACCAAGTAGACCATACATAAGAACCAAAGCTAAGGAGGCTTAAAGTTATGCCTCCCAAAACGAGAAAAATGTAGATCGCAATTGGAGCCCCGATCCCCAAGAGTTTCGCTGCCGAAGATCACACCTAAAGATGAAGTGTGCGGTTTGGCTTTGAGCTCATGATTTGAGACGTGAGGACCCCAATAAGTGAGATTTCGTGTGCCTTTATCCCCAAAAGCATCGCGGCCAAAAATCACACCCAAAGGTGGAGTGTGCAATTCGGAGTTGCGCTTTTCACGGGACATAAGAACACTAAATCTCACCCTAGTGCTAGCATCAAAGAGATTACAATAAAGAGCATATCCCAGCGGATGATACCTCGGAAAGTATATATAGTACAGGGAATTAAGAGAGAAAATAAAGAAGCTAATGATACAATCATAGTCACTACGCACGCATTGTTTATCTTTGTTGCACTTGATGGCGGAGAGACATATGAGGTTACAATTAATATGATCAGTTAGAGAATCGACCCATATTCCTTTGTCCTCGTTGCCAAGGAGGTTGACATGTAAGAGAGTCACTTGAAGATTGTCACCACTTTCCACAAAAAGCCAAAAAGATCCAAAGTCGGCCTTGAGGACGCACCACCCCTCCAAACATCTCCGGAACTCACAATTATACCTAAAGCAACAATAAATAAACCCAATCGATCCATACACATGATCGGTACAGCAAATATAAAAATAAACACCAAGTGTCCGAGTGCTTAATTTATGTAAAACCATACTATAAAAATATACAACCATATCGAAGCTCACAAAGAGCACGAGCCAATGATCCATATCAAGAGTACGCCGAGAGTAGTGTGCAAAGATCTTCAAATAACCTTGATCATGAATGAGAGGGAGAAAGCGAAGTTCGGTCAATGGCATTTGAGTGGCCAAAACGCAAAGGTGAATATATCGTGAAATCACACGATTAAATGTGATTCTTTGAAGGCTAAGAATCTGGATGGGATCGGCATGAAAGCAAGGACATAAAATGGGGTACTCCCGAGGGTTCGAGCGGTGTATCTCGGGAGGGGAGAGCGAACATCCAAACCTGCAAATTATGTTAGAAAAACCATCCAAAAACAGATTCCTACATAATAATATATCATAGTGGCCGAAGCGTGCAAAGATTTGAGTGATGCCATCATGAAAATGAAGTGATAGTGTATGCAACGCGACAAAAGAAAGAAAAATGACTTCACTCATGTTTAGCAGAAATAAAAATGATAGAAGGCGTGAGCTACAAGGATTAACAAGTAGCATGAAATACCTCGACCTATAGTGAGGGACGGTCTCGATAAAAAGGACAAGAATGTAGGCCGTCAATTCGTATTTTTTGGAACCCGAAGATAAGCCCATCCTTCCTTGTCTTTCATTACAAGGGACTGCACCTTTAAACTAGCATCATTGAGAGAGAATCTCCCATTAGAACGATGAGCACAAGCCTCATTTGCTAACTGATCCGCAACAAAGTTTCCTTCACGGAAAACATGCTTAATCGTGCCACGGAGCTCCCGAAGAGAGAATCTTATTTTATCAATAAATTCAATAAGTTTCCACGGACCACCTTGCCTTGCGCTGATCATCGGAAGGGTAACTTTCGCATCCGTTTCAACCACAATGTCAAAAAGATTCAGTAAATAACAATACTCAAGCCCTTTATAGATCGCCATAATTTCAGCTTCAACATTGGTAGAATTCTCAAGAGCAAGATGATAACACCAAGAGCAGTTTCCTTCGTTATCACGAAGAATACCACCTGCACCGGCAGCCCCCGGATTCCCTTTCGAACTGCCATCGGTATTGAGCTTAAAGCTTCCACCAATCAGCTTTTCCCAAACAACAACAATCGGCGGTTTCATACTATCAAGCCTGATCCGTACTCCCCAATCATTCGCAACATTTTTATATCCACGCCAAAATTTTTCGGGACACGGGGTGAGTGCGAAAATATCTCTAACATGATCAATTACTTTGCCAATGATTTTTTTTGCATCCATAGGAATTCTTCTATGCCTCGCATCATTTCTAGCCGACCAAATAAACCATAAGGCAAATATCGGGATCAAAACCTGAATGTGGCCTGCAATTGTATTTATTTTCGAACGGATCCAATATGCAATAATATTCCGCCAAGACATAACTCTAGGCATTTTCATAATAAAGGAACCGAAGAAAAAAACCCACACCTCATGCGCAATATTTCCCTCCCAAAAAAGATGGTGATTAGTCTCAAAATTTTTACCACAACAATTGCACATCGACACCATAGAATAATACTTGAGAAGCTTTTGATCCGTCGGCAAAATATTTTGAACAAATCTCCAAACAAAGAATGAAATATTAGGCATGATAAATTTGTGCCACAAAAATTTAAATACACCTTGTTCTTCCATTGGTTGTTGTAACACTTTCCATGCGGACTTGGTAGAAAAAAGACCGCTTGATTCGTGTTTCCATATAGGCGTGTCGCAACTAATTTGTGCAGTCGGTCTTGCCACCACTTGTATAAAAGACTCCTCCTCGAGTGCGCTATCAAGCTTATCCATATCCCATTCATTGTCCACCCAAAAATCTTGAATCTTGCTATTAAAGTCAGGCTCGGCCCCATCCTTAGGTTGCAATATACCTGTACCAATCCAATGATCTTGCCAAAAAAACGCACTACCATTTTTTATAAGCCAAAAAATGTGAGGTTGTGCAATCACCGCCTCTCTAGACAACCTTTTCCAACCGCTAGATTCCCACCCCCGAATCGAAAGAAAATTAGGCCGAGCGGTGTATCTAGCCATCATGTACCGTGCCCAAATAGAGTTTTGCGCACGAAATCGCCACCAAAGTTTGACCCCAAAAGCGTTCACCATGCTTTCTAAGGATTTCACATTAAGTCCACCTTTGAAAAAAGGCGCACAAATCCGTTCCCAACTCCTCCAATGCATACGTCGCTTAACAATACTTGATCCCCATAAAAATCTAGAGAAAGTGCTTTCGAGCTCTTCCAACACACATAGCGGCGGTTCCAAAATTTGGCATAGATAAATCGGAATCGAACAAAGAATACTCTTAATAAGAGTGAGCCGCCCACGAAAATTAAGGAATTTCATTTCCCATCCGTAAACAACGCCGCGGACATGATCAAGCCAAGGAATAAAATGCGTGGAGTTTAGGCGACCTCAAACAAGTGGCGCGCCAAGATAAGTGATAGGGAAATTACCCCGAGCAAAGACGGTCGACTCACAAACTCTTCCAATGTGCGCATTACTCACAAATATAGTCGGAATATAGCAACTCTTCATAGCATTAGTATGTTGTCCCGACACCATTTCATAAAGCAAAAGAAACTCCTTTAGCTTTTTCATATTATTCACTGTGCCACGGATAAAAATAATGCAATCATCGGCGTATGCTAAATGCGATACCGGAAGGCCGCCTCCCGTGTCAAGAAAAAGATCAACATGTCGGGAGTATAGCTGATCAAGACCCCGAGAAAGAAATTCCGCCGCTATGATAAATAATCCGGGAGAAATCGGATCCCCTTGGCGAACCCCATGTTTGGATTCAAAAAATCCGTTCGCTTCACCATTGACAAGAATAGAGAAAAAATAATGCTCAACACAATTCTTGATATACGACACCCAATGTCGAGAAAAACCAAATTTCATTAGACATTGATACAAAAAATTCCAATCAAGCCTATCATAAGCTTTTTCCATATCAAGTTTCTCAATAGCATTATATTGATTGCTTCTTCGACTAAGATTAGAAACCATTTCTTGCGCTAAAAGAATATTATCCCTAATGAGCCTATCTTTCACAAAACCACTTTGAGACGGAGATATGATCTTAGGAAGAATAAGAGCAAGCCGATCATTAAGAAGTTTTGCAATAATTTTATAACTCACATTGCAAAGGCTTATGGGACGATAGTCTTTCCATTCGCGCGGGTTCTCTTTCTTGGGGATAAGGGCGACATTTGTGGCCTTGAACATTCTCGGAAATGCATTGCCTTTGAAAAAATCCAACACGGCTGAATAAAGATCCATATGCACAATATCCCAACACTTTTGGTAGAATAAAGCGTTGTAACCATCGGGGCCGGCGACACTTTCCGTATTGAGACCGAAAACCACTTCCTTTAATTCCTCAAGACTCGGAACACGGCACAACCACTCATTATCATCATTAGAAACAAGGTGAGGTATAAAATTGAGATTATGACAAGCTAAAACATCAATAGGATCAGCGAGAAGGGACTGAAAATACCTCGCCGCCGAAGGACCTATGTCATTTGGATCATTCATAAGCACATTATTTTCATAGATCTCAAAGATCCTACCCTTTGCTTTCTTCTTTTCCGCCATCGCTTGAAACATGCGAGTATTTCTTTCGCCCTCAACAGCCCATTTACAGCGAGAACGTTGTTTCCAATAAGCCGTTTCCATTTTTCTCACAAGCGTGAATTCAACGAGACATTTTTGGAAATTAGTGCGAGTGGCGGGCGACGGGAACTAATCAAAATCAGATTCGGCCTTTTTAAGCAGTTCTTCCTTTTCAATAATTTTTTGGAAAATGTTTCCAAACTTCTCACGATTCCACGACTTAAGATCCTTCTTCAATCAAATGAGTTTAGCACCAAGAATATACATACCAACACATTCGACCGGTTTCTCCCAACTTTCCTTCACAACATCAAGAAAGGAATGATGATTAACCCACATAGCTTGAAACCGGAAAGGTGATGGTTTATTTCTCACCACCCTTTCAAAGGAAATAATGAGAGCATTGTGATCGAATTGTTTGCGTGGAGAATGTTCCAACTTTGTGGACTGAAATGTCGTGCTCCATTCATGGTTAACAAGAGCGCGGTCAAGTCTAACCCTCGTGCCATTACTGAACCAAGTCAACGGATTATCATCACATCCCGCATCCTCAAGACTACAATCTTCAACACAATCCCGAAAGTCACTCATGTCACCTTCAAGAGGCGGCGTCTTACCAATTTTTTCATCCACGTGTAACACACAATTAAAATCCCCAATCACAATCCACGGTTTAAGGTCATCGTTTCTTCTCAAACCATCCCAAAGAGGCCTACGAAGTAGGCGAGTTTGTTTGGCATAAACAAACGAGCACATAATCGGTTTAGGATATAAACCCGACTTCACAACACAATGAATAAATTGATCATGCGGTTCAATAACTTCAATCTCAACATTATGAACACCAAATATCCAAATCTTATTGTTAGGATTACGGACAGCCGTGGAAAATTGAAACCTTCTCAAATAACGTATTTCATCAAAAGCAACTTTCGGTTCAAGAAGAACAAGAATATTCGGCCTATGTCTCAAAATCAAATCATAGACATTATCACAAGCTTTGTCATTCCCCGCACCCCGCACATTCCAGCAAATAATTCTCATTTATATACGAGAGGTTGAGGACTTACTTCTCAATTTACGTGCTGATTGCTCTATCTTCTTTTGCTCCCGGTTCTTAGGAAGAGGATCTTTAATCGCATTGGCAGGTAATGCATCCACAAGATCATCTTTCAGGTAGTCCTTGCGAATTTTACCTCACGTATGTCTCGACCGAGAGTCTTGCGGATCAGGCTCCCGTTCATCTTCGCCATCCGAGTTTGAAAAATCACGGTTCACATTTTCCTCTTCAATCCAATTTTTACCAAGAAGCCGAACCGGAGATCCATTCGTATCACAAGCAAATGATTCGTTTTTGCTTTCATCCTCACTACTCTCTTTATCATATCCACTTTCTTCCATTTGAGGAATTTTATTCGGCACAAAACTCTTGCGAGGCGATATAATCAGATTTTTCTTTTGGATTTGGGAGTCCGAGAGCCTGCCAAGATCTTCATAATCATTCATAATATCATCTTTATTAGGCACATCAATATTCAGGTTGTCCTTTTCCATACCGCACGCATCCTCGGCCTCATCATTGGAATGAGACTCCAAATTCACAACTTCACTGACTTCCTCCTCTTGATTAATGTTTTCCTCCACCTCGAGACAAGCAAACTGATTAGAATCTTCACGACGCAGAATTTTTGAAGGCGCAAATGTCGCATCATGGACCTTGTTGTTCGCAGCAGCAAAAGAAACATTTTTTACTTTCTTGGTCGGGCTATAATTCGACGTGCTATGGTTCTTATCAATCGGAACCCATCCAGATTTTTCCTTGCCATGTTGACTGTCCAAATGAGTCGAGGATTCATTAGATTGCTTAATCTTTCCACCGCATTCACCAACAATGTGGCCGAGCTTGAAGCATTTCGTGCAGTAAGTTGGATAGTTTTCATAAACAACGTTTTGCTTCACATAAAACATTCTCGGACCTGTCTTGACTCCCCAATATATAACCTCTTTTTTTGGCTCAAGTAAATTACTTCAACGCACACACGCGGATTATCAGGTCTCGTCATAGTAAGCGTTCCTTCGTCAACACGTAACGACTTATCAATATTGCGAGCAATGTTAAACAGCGCACCTTTTTCACAATATCTCATACTAAGACCCGGGAATGCAACCGACATTGCCATGATAGGCGGATCCGAGTTCGGATTAAACGAAGGAGTCCACTGAATGATACGTCCCGGTAAGTTCATGAATTCAAGATCCTTTTTGAGCCAAAGGCGAGTGTAATCCTCTTCGTTCTTGAGATTAATCATCACATGTCTAGGACCAATCGGTCCAAGATCATATCCACCTTTGAGATTCAGATACTTTATCCTTCTATGAATAAAAGGATATGCGGGAATCTCCAATGTGAAGCTAAGGATCAGAACGAATTGAAGCCTATCGTCAAGCTTCTTAATTTCTTCTTCTTCGAAAACAAGCATAGGTTTCCCTCGAATAGTGTGAAATGGTTTCTCAACAATGGAATCATCGCCAATAAATGATTTATTCATGGCGTAGGAGGATTTACCATTCACCGCTTGAGCAAAAGTCCCACCCGACATCGGCGGTCTCAATTGGAACGGACGTGGGTTCGCGGGTGCAGCGCGAGGATACATAATTCGTTTGCTTTTATCCTTAATCGCATTCGAAGGTGTTTTAGGACCAAGAAGAGAGGAACCACCTTTGTCAAAGTTGCTGGAAATTTGGGGAAAAGACCCTCTTAAATTCGCATTCGTTCCTTTAGGGAACAACTCCAAATCGGGAGACGAGTTGGGAGCCACGGATTCTGTCCGTACAATATCAGAATTGATAGGCGACAAATCATTTGCAAAAATATGCTCAGCATCTAATAAGTCATCCTTACTAAGCAAATCCTTGTTGGCTGATTTTGATGATGTGGCGGTCGGGTCCACACCACTAGGACCATCATTGACCGAAGTCAACTGAACCATTAAACAATTGAGAGAATATACTCAGCAAATAAATAAACCAATGCCAATGATGGGCAAGGAGAACACTGCCCACGCCCAACAGGAGAACAACAGTTAGTGGAGAGGATAAACAACACTAAACTTAAACCTCCTCCATGTTGTACTTGTTAATAAACAATTAGGATCTGGACTTGATGATTAGATGATGAAGAATCCGGCCACCTATGATCGGAAAAATCAACGGAAACTGGAACTCAAACAAGAATAACCCAGCCGCACCAAAACTGTTCGACAGAACCCGAAGCTGGAGAAGAAAACGATAGGAGACCAATAACATGAACTCCAAAAATTCCCAGCTGCTCCAGATCACAAGATCAACAAAATAGGAAGCCAAAACAACCAAAAAAAACGAACAAAAAAGTCCCGGAGACAGGAACCCCACCGCAAACTACACAACCGCAGCGGAACTGAACTAGTGAACCCGTAGCGAGGGGAAGACCTCAAGGAGACTAAGAAGATGAACTCCAAAAAATCCCAACTGCTCCAGATCACAATACTTATGATATAAGAAGCCAAAACACTCAAAGAATCTAACAAAAACACCCCAGAGACAGGAACCCCAATGCAAACAACAGAATTGCACCAAGCAAGAACGCAGGAAACTGAGGCGAGAAGAATTGATCAAAAAGACCAAGATGATGAACTCCAAAAAATCCCACCTGCTCCAGATCACAAGAACAACTAGAGCGGGTGCCAAATCAAGCAAGAAACCAATAAAAAACACCCCAAAAACCGAAACCCCACCTAGAACAAGAAAACCGCACAAACGAACCGAAAAAGCGAACGAACGAAAGGAGAGCAACAAGGAGAGCAACAAAAAGAAGGAAGAACACACAACAAAGAGTGAGCAACAAGTGAAGATTAAAGCCCTATCGATGAAACCCGAGAGTTTGCATGGAGCTAAGAACCAAACACGAGTTGAACACTCTCCAATGTCAAGAGGGGAACCCTACGTCAAGTGCAATACAGGTCGCAAGATTAACCTCCCTTCAAAGGGCTTTGTGTTGAAAGAGAAGAGAGAAGAGAAAAACGAAAACACTAACCAAAAGAACTCGCCATGAATGAAGAAATGGAAAGGTGTTACACGAGAACAACGAACACGAACTCCACCTCCCTCAAGTCAAACCGTTCACCAAGAAGTACTCCAACAACCTCGTGAGGAGGAGTTGTGTCTCGATGATACCGGTGACAAAAAGGAAGAAGAACTAAAAATCAGTAGTGTCAGTGACATACGAGAAGAAGAGCGCGTGGTATCAAACTGGAAAATAAGGTTTTTTATCTAGACCTTGATCTAACTACCATAGAGGTCCTTAATTTCAATTAAAATATTTGGTTAACATTGAAATACACATTTAAGAAACCTACTACTGAAGAACCTGCACAACTTAAGAAAAGTACGGTGTTATGCATATAACGATTATGGCCATTTTGCTTATGCATGTGCTAACACATTTCTAACTGTTTTTTCTAGATGATGGTGAGACAGGTTCGAGTTCGAGTAGTGAAAGAGAAGGAAAAAATGATGAGATACATTCTGCATCATTATTCACAGACCTGGATTGGTCATAAGGTGTTGAGATCTCGTGTTCAGACAACACTCATGCGACAACCTAGTCCAACAGACTTTCTTGGGAGATTGGGATACTCGAAGGCTTCTACAGCTTCAGCGACAAGGGGTCAAGCTTCTGAGGGCGAAGGGGTGAGCGTCGATCGAGATAACTTACCAGTATGATAAGGTATGATAAGGTACTAATCACAGAACATACCAGTATGATAACTTATGAATTTAAATTAACACAAGTCGGCGATATAACAAGTCAGCAACATAAGCAGTTTATATACTGCAACGTGAACAAATAGACTTTTCTGTAACTCATTAATATTTGACCGCCAGCAAATATTCTCTCATTAATTTACACATATCCGTGCAATCATCAATTTCACAAAAACGTTGTAAAGCACGGTGAAATTTGATCAACTAACACGTAAGGTCACATATAGAGAATCTTGGTCTTTAAAATGATGATGGTATGTATATGCAAAAGACAAAACATGATACATAAAATCATCACAAATGTATATTTAACATGTTTTCCATGTATTAATATATATTAGAGTCAACAGTATACTTAACATGTTTTCCATTTGTACCGGAAGTTGATTAGTTCAATGGCACTAACTTTGGAAGAATCATTCACGAGATAATTAATAATATATATTTGTAAGTGCTGAATGGTAGGTCATTTAGTTAAGATTATATTAGCAGCAGTGTAACTTGTGTTTATTGTGTACATAACAGGTTCAAATTCGACGTGGTATATGTAATATTAAAGATTTAACGAGTCTTCCTGTCTGATTTAATTCAGTTTGAGTTGATCATTATTTATATTTACACTAAAATTTCTTATAGCTGCAATGGCTACTTTTTAGCATGCAAACTAAAGCACAAAAAAGAAAGAGCAAAAAAGAACAGCTTAAGCAATGCAAAATAAGGTATTAAAGACAGAAATACAGCTGAGAGTATGTTAACGCTACACATTTCATCAAGCGGAGAGTTTACGTAAAACTCTTTGCGTAAGTATTTGCAGACACTACTTAATGCATCGTTATTATATGTGTTTCTTAGAATGATGAAAAATCATTGTTATTATTGCACGTTTACAGCTAAA